>CM053626.1:70514441-70541892 GCA_028646595.1 Phalanger gymnotis
ATTCTTCTTGACCTCCCTGTAGCCTTCAATACTGTCAATCACCCTCTCCTTTTTAATGTTCTCTTCTCTCTAGATTTTCATGATATTACTATCTCCTGCTTCTCCTTCTACCTGTTGTACTGTTTCTTCTTAGTTTCCTTTGCTGAATCTTCATCTAAGGCTGCATCTGCTAATGGTGGACATCCCCCAAGACTCTGTGCTTGGGCCCCTTCCCTTCTCTTTCTATGCTATCTTGTTTGTTGATCTCATAAACTCCAATGGATTCAATTATTATTTCTATGCAGATGATTCTCATCTACTGCTGAGTAGAGCAGCCAACTCTGAACTCATGCCTGACCTCCAATCTCACATCTACATCTATTAGACAATCATACATCTATTAGACATTTTAATCTGAATGTCTAATATACATCTCAGGCTCAATACATCAAAAATGGAACTCATTGTCTTTCCCCCCAAATCGTCCCCTTTTCCTTACTTCCTTATCACTGTCAAGAATACTACCACCTATCCCAGTCATTAAGGCTTACTACCTAGGTACCATCTTTGAATTTTCATTCTCTTTGACCTTCTACATTACCGTCTCCATGAATTCAACCTCTGCAACATCACATGTATGTGTGTATATGTGTGCATGGGCTTGTATGTGTGCATGTATGTATGAATGCTTCTCTCTTTTGACCTTGCCACCACCATAGTAGTGGCCTTTATCACCTTATACCTAGACCATTACAGTAGGCTGCTATTTTGTCTTCCTATCTCATGTGTCTCCCCCCTCCAGTCCATACTCCACTTAGCTGCCAAAGTGATATTCCTAAAGCACAGATCTACCCTATTCAAATCTTAGTTCTTGAGGATAGGCATTGTTTTTGCCTTTCTTTGTATTCCCAGGGCTTAGCGTAGTGCCTGAAACATGATAAATGTGGATTTTCTTCCTATCCTGCCCAACTCTTGCTCTTATACTAAAGGACTTTAATATTCATACAGATGCTCCCTCAAACTCCCTAACCATCTATTTCCTCAACTGCCTTAAGTCATATGACTCACTCCTTCACTCCATCTCAGCCACACATAGGGATGGTCACACATTAGGTCTTGCCATAATCTATGAGTGTTCCACTAATGTAATTAGAAACTCTGAATTTTCCTTAGATGACTATAGCTTTCAATCATTCTACCTTTTCCTATGCTTCCCATTTCCTACATCTATAATTCATCTTCATTAGGACCTCCATTTCCTCCAGTTCTTTCTCAGGCTTACACCTGAATTTCTTCTCCTTTTTCCAACCTCCCCATAAGAGTTAGCCATGTCAATTCTATTCTGTCCACTTCTCTTGAATCTCTTACCTCATTGTCCTAAAACCTTCTTTTCGAATTACCTCCAACAACTGCCTCCTCTGCTTCTACTCATAAGCTACTGAATGAATCTGGAGGAAATCCCATAACTGCACTGCTTGGGTAGATAATAAATTCATCTTATCCAACCTCAACTGGGCCCTTGCTAAATCGAGATAGTCCTTTTTTCCTCTCTAAATAATTCCCTATCTCATTCCCTACAGAAGCTATTCTAAATCTTCTCTGCTGAATCTCCCATACCTCCTCTATACTCAGTTTTGTTATTTTTCACTCAGTAAAGTATTCTTCACTATAGACCTTTATCTTTTGTGTATGATATTTCAAAGCTTAACTCTCTTTGTGGTGGCAATTGCCAAGTTCTATATAATCCTGATTGAGGTTCCTTTGTATTTAAAATCTTCCCAGCTGCTTATTTTTCCCACTTTGGCTTGGAAGTTCTAGATTGTGACTATAATATTCCTGAGAGTTTTAATTTTGGGTTTTCTTTCAGGAAGTGACCACTAGGTTCTTTCTATTTTTTACTTTCCCTTCTTTCATTGTTTATTGAAATATAGTAACTAAGTGGTTTTTTTTTTGTCAGGATTTCAAGGTAATATATTGATTCTTAGATTACTTAGATTAATCCTTGATCTCTTTTCCAAGTCAGTTGTTTTTGATAATTTGTGTAGTCTTCTATTTTTTTAGTCTTTTGATTATGTTCTAATATTTCTTCTTTTCTTATGGATGTGTTGATTTGTTTGGTCTATTCTAGTTTTTATGGAGTCTTTTACTTGGGTAAGCTTTTATATGTCCTGTATTAAACTATTTATTCTATTTCTACTTTACTCCTATAGAGATCTCATTTCATTTGTAGCATTTAAAAATACGTCATTTATTCCTTCCAGGAATTCTAGTATACCCTAAAGCCAAGCTTGTTGTCTCATGTGTATGTGTGTGTGTGAGTGTGTGTGTGTGTGTGTGTGTGTGTGTGTATTTTCTTCCATCTTTGGTGTCTCTAGAGCTATATTTCTTTATCATTGGTGTTTCAGTCTTCTACATTGGTGTCTTCTATCTACTCATTTTCATATTGGAACTTCATATTGGAACTTCATATTGGAACCAGACTCTGCTCACTTCTGGATGGAATGGTGGAACCTAGTTTGATCTTCATCTATATTGTCTGCCACTCTGCCTTTTCATCGTTAAGTGCTGTCTTCTTCAAGGACTTCAACATAACTCATGTACATGAGTTCCAAAGTTCAGGTTCCAAGGAATGATCTGATCTAAGGCAGTTTGATCATTGTCCTCCTAATCTGACCTCTGGGGTCATCAATGCAGGCTGAAGGCTTTAGGAGTCCTCTGTTTTCCCTTGGTCCATGTTCCTGTATTCTTGATGCCACGTACACAACACAGACTCTTCATGTCCTTGGTTAACCCTTGGTTTCTATGTTGGATTTCTTCCATAAGCCTTGATCATAGGCCAAGAGTTTATCTCCTCTCATTCACTTTTTAACTCCTTATAATACAACTTCCAACCTCATCATTTCACTGAAACTACCTTCTTCAAATTTACCAACAATCTCTTATTGCCAAATGCAATGGCCTTTTTTCAATCCTCATTCTCTTTGGCCTCTCTGTAGCCTTTGACACTGTTGATCACCTTCTCTTCTTTGACACTCTTCTTTCTAGTTTTTTGGGGACACTATCATCTTCTGGTTCTCTTCTTCTCCTTCTCAGTCTCCTTTGCTGGATCTGCACCCACATTATGTCCTGTAATTGTAGGTATCTCAGGGGTTCTGTCCTGGGCTCTTTTCTCTTCTTCCTCTAAAGTGCTTCACTTGGTAATCTCATCAGCTTCCATAGATTTAATTATTGTTTCTCTACCAAAGATCCTCTATCTGTCTTTCCCTAATCTCCCTGCTGACCTTCAACCTCTTATCTCCAACCCATGGAGTTGTTCTCTCTTCAGTAGATTCTGAATGCTTGGCAGTTCAGCTTGAGAAAGGACCTCAGTGTGTGGTACCTTGTCTTGCCAGGTAATCTTCAGAATCTTCCTAAAGCAATTAAAGTGGAAGTAGTTCAGTTTTCTGGCATGGCTCTGATAGACTGATTAGGTTTCACAGGCATACAACAATGAGGTCAGCCAGCACAACGGCTCTGTTTGGTAGGCAGACAAGGCATCTTCTTCCCACATTTTCTATTGAAGCCTTCCAAACACTGAGATTGCTCTGGCAATGCATGCATCAACCTCGTCATCTATGTGGACATCCCTGGAAAATATACTGCCAAGATGAGTAAGCTTATCCAAAGCCTTCAAAATTTCTCCATTTACTGTGACTGATGGTTCCATGTATGAATGGTGTGCTGCCTGGTGGAGAACCTCTTTTCTTGGAGTTAATTGTCAGGTCAAAATTAGCACAAGTGGCAGAGAATAAGTACTGAATTAATGTTTATTGACTGATTGTTTCTTAATAAATCCTTTCCCCACTGCCCAGAAGCTCCTGAACATTACTTTCTGTGGGCCTGGGCTGGAAAAAACACACTTGTAATTTTTCCTTAAATTTTTAACATTTCTTGATCTGGTCCTTTGTCTTCTGTCTTGTTGGAAGAGTTGTAGGAGAGGTAATCTGTTTTCAGTCTCTGTCATCTTATGTGTCACTCCCTAAAGAAATTTTTCAAGTCTTTCTGCTGTCTTTGAGGTTATTTGGGATACATTGAAGGAGAAAAGTTCAAATATTGTACATTTTTATACAGTAATTTTAACTACGAACCCACATAAGATGCTAATTATTTAAGACGTTATATCATTAACTTCATGAAACAAAAGTATATTATTCCTATGAAATGGTTAATACTGTATAGACCAGTCCAGCTCCACACTGAAATAAATATAGTATCAGTGGCAAAGAACCCAGGGTGGCACCCCTGACCAGCACCATAATGATTTGGAAACATGTGAAACAGCATTTTCTCTTTCTGTCAACATGACAAAATTACATATGTATTTCCAGGGGCAGATGCATGCCAGCTGTCAGGTTATAGTTCTTAATTAATTTTTATTTGAATATTCAGATTTGGAGAATGCTTTCATTGGCATATTGTTCTATGAAGCTTTTTGACTGCATAGATATTTCTGGGAGTATTGTTCACAAAAATTGAAATGAATCCTCAGATACAAATCTCTGTGACCTTCAAGTTTTGAAGAAGTCACATGACAAATATCTGTATTTTCATCTTCTTCCTCACCATAATCATCTATTCCACAGTACAATTCAAAAATCCAAGAGCGAGGCATTACACAGGATTTCAGTATAGTCAAGCAATGAGAGATGAATGGAAGTTTTTTTCACAAAGGGTGAGAAACATTGATATGTATGTATAATATTCCATTTTAATAAACCCCAGACTCTCCATCATAAAGAGAAATCATTACTGTCTCCTTATTCTCTTGTATCTCACATATCCAATTTGTTGTCAAATCTTATAATTTTTACCTATATATCCTTAGACATTTTGCCTAGTTTTTAACTAACTAACTAACTATCACGTTGTTACCAACGTAGCACTAAGGTCAATTGTTGGCTTTCATTCTTCCCACGTGACTGGTCCTCATAATTTTCTAGTCATGCCTGTCCTCAACCACTTTTTTAAAATACTATTTCTCTTAGCACTGGTAACATGCCATCAGCCACTTATATCTACAACATACCTTCTCATTGACCTTTGGCTTATTTGTAATTTGGATTTTCTGACAGTGTTTCATGTTTCAAAATAGGAGAATATTAGTGCTAAAGAAATAGATTTTTATGGAAACAAAAATTTTGAGATTATCTAAACCCCTGTACAGTTTTCCAGGTGTGATCCAGTGTGGTGTCCTCCTATCTGAAATCTGGACTCAATATATTGTCTAATTGAATCAACTCCACAAGATGTATGCATTGATGGACTAAATCAATAGGCTGTCCTTCTAGCTGCGGATCATAGTGTGGGCAATACATACTTTTCATCTATTTTTTTTCAGTGTGTATAGTCAGACTGATGTCTTCACACTGATGTGGATTTCACCGAGGAGTTTTCTTACTGTTTTGGGACTTGGTGCAATTAGTACAGTGTCATCTTCAAAAAGGAATATTTTGAGACCCTCAAGAGCAAAAGGGAATCCTTGGATGCTGCTCAAGATAGCTTCTGAGACCAATGTCTCACTTCAGGTGAGCTATTTTTCTCCTTGTCTTACACCTTTTAAGATATCAGTTCTCAGCAGATTTGCTGAACAAATTTCTGTTGTCATATCTGTCTTAGTCTTGCAAAACTTTCATGTACGTGTGGAGGAAATCTTGTTTGATCAGAACCTTCAAGGTCCTGTTTTATTTTATTTAGTCAAATTTTTTTAAGTCAGTGAACAGTATACTCAAGAGGGTCTTATTCACTACACCTCTGAATGTCCGTAAGACCATCAATAATCTCGTTGTTGACAAATCCAATGGCCATTATTGAGTCCCTTGAATTATTAATGAATAAATTAATGAAGTATTTATTGAAGTACTATGTTAAGCCTGGGGATACATGCAGAAAAGACAGTTGCTGCTTTTAATGAGCTCAAATTCTAATGGGAGAGACAACATCTATTTTCACCTACATTTGACACCATTGGTGGAGTCATTGAATATTAAGGGTTAGAAAATAACTTAGATGGCATCTAGTCCAACCAGGAAGTGAATGTGAATTCTCTCTATGACATCTCCAACAAGCAGGCATCTATTTTCTCCTTAAAGACCTTTGGGAGAGATGAACTCACTACCTCCTGAAATAGCCCACTTCACTTTTGTACAAAACATTTTTTCAGAAATCTTTCCTCCTGAAATTAAGTTGAAATCTGTATTTCGTTACTGTTCTTCTCCTTGGGTATAAATATAGTGACGCTAATTCAAATGATAGTCCTACAGATACTTTACAGCTGTTTATCATTATTCTCCTCCCCCTCTCCACATATATTAAGCATCTTCTCTTCTTTGGGCTACAGGTCCCCACTTCCTATAAAAGATCCTTGTATGATATGGATTCTAGTCCTGCTAGGTGATATAGTAGTCTGACTTTGGGCCTGGAGTCAGGAAGACTCATCTTCATGAGCACAAATCTGGCCTCAGACACTTACTAGCAGTGTGACTCTGGGCAAGTCACTTAACTTTGCCTCAGTTTCCTCATCTGTAAAATGAGCTGGAAAGGGAAATGGCAAATCACTCCAGTATCTTTGCCAAGCAAACCCCAAATGGGGTTACAAAGAGCTGGATATGCCTGAAATGACTGAACAACATCTTTTCATTCTCCTTACCTTTAATTAAATGCATTTTGGTTTGTCAACATTTTTCTATAAATGTGGCACCCCAGACCAGGGACAAAATACCAAAATTATAATATGACTTGGACAGAATATAGATTTATTACCTTCTACATTATGGGCACTCTGTTTTTATTCATGCAGTTTCCATTTTTTTAAAAAAAGGAATAATACTTATGCCTCTCTCATGGCATTGTTATGAGCACCAAATAGGATAATGTATTAAAAACACTTTGTGTATCTTAAAGTGCTTTACAAATGTAAGCTATTGTCAGTTGTCTTCTATTACTCTTACTTCAAATTCAACACATCCCAAACTGAACTCTTCATCTTCCCCCCAAACCTCCTTCTTCTCCTGCCTTCCTTCCTATTAGTGATACTATCATTTGCTCTGTCTTCTGGACTTAAAAACTAGTTATTTTTATGGCCTTAAGGTCCCATGTCCAATCTGTCTTTTCACTGTGCTGATTCTACCACCCAAACCGCTGGTTCATAGAACTTTTTCCCTCTTCGTCTCTGCCTCCTGGCTTCCGAGGCTTCCTCAAAGTTTCAGCTAGTCTTACCTTCTACAAGAAACCTTTTCTAGTCCTGATTAATCTTAGTACCTTCCATCTAAAATTGATCTCTTTCAGCTTATCTTGTAATACAGTGGTTATAAAAGCAGCTGAAGCAGGTGCTGTAGATCACTTAGAGCTTGGTCAGACATCTGAGACACCAAGGTCATCCACTGCATCCCAGGCCACTGCCAATTGTAGTGACTTTTGTCCTGCCACTTATAATGGCAAACACACTGGCATGCCCAGGATGGCTACAAGTGCAGGTTCTTTTATCTGCTTTGCTAAGGAAAGAAACTTAACACGGGTCAATGATCTTCTTTAATTACATAAAATACAAAGGAATTACAGAGAAGAGAAATAAAGATCAACAGACAGGGCTCTACTACCTGGATCAAAGCAATATTGCTATATATACTTTACATTCACCACTGGATCTAGAGAGCCTTTAACTCTGAGCAGTCGGGGAGCTCTGAACATATGGCCACTCAGTCTCAAGCAGGGAGTCACAAGATCCTTCTTGTGATTGAGCCCCCAAAGCAAAAGCTCACTTCTCAGAATATATACTCTTTTGACTAATAGGCTCAGAACCGGAAGGCATCACAACCCGCCTGACTCAGTGCCTAATTAGCTTAGTACCAAAAAGGTGTGGAAGACTTCCTACAAGCAAGCAAGCAAGCTTCCCTTAATGGGTTCCACATGAGGCCTATTGATGGGCAGGGAAGATCTTATTCCCCATTAACCTCACACCACTAGGCTTTAATGACTCGGGGGGGGGGGGAAGAGAGAGAGAGAGAGAGAGAGAGAGAGAGAGAGAGAGAGAGAGAGAGAGGCTGTTGACTTTGAGAAACTCTGCCTCACTTAAACACCATTCTTGTGCAAATTAAGACATTACCCTGTGATGTCATTGATCCTCTTCAAAAACAAAGAACATCTCCTTCAATTTATCTTGAAAAATACCTCGTTCACACAAGTTGATTTCATGTTGCCTCCCCCATTCTACTATGAGCTCCCTGAGAACAAGGATTACTTTTTGTCTTTCTGTCTTCAACACCCAGCATAATGCCTTGCACATAGTAGGAACAAATAGATATTTGCTGGATTGAATCCATTCCTTAAAAAGTTCAAATGAAGAAACTGCTTTTACCAGTTCTCTGTACCTCAACTGTCTCATCTATTAAAAAAAAAAGAAAAGAGGAAATAAAAAAAAGGAAGGAAGGAAGAAAGGAAGGAAGGAAGGAAGAGAGAAAGAAAGGAAGGAAGAAGGAAGGAAGAAAGGAAGGAAAAAAAGAAACAAAGAAAGAAAGAGACTAGTTGACTTTTAAAGTCTTTCTCATCTCTAAAGTCTATGAATCTGATAGCCAAAAATGTTGTTTGACTGTGTGTTTTAAGGACCTAATAATTATTGACCTGAATTGGAGCTAGTATAGTACAGTGCCTTGGAATGGTCAGGAAGACCAGGTTTCAAATCTTATTTTGGAAACTTTCTAATTGTGTGACAGCAAACAAGTTACTTAACCACTGAGTCTCAGTTTCCTCATTTGTAAAAATGGAGATGATGATGACAATAGTATCTACTTCAAAGTGTTGTTGGAGGGACAATTGAGATACATATATAAAGCAATAAATATCAGATATTTTTAAAAGAAAATATTTTGACTTAAATTCATTTGTGTCTTAATTTTTGTCAGTTTAAAAAATGGGAGAAATTCTTAACATGCTTTTATACTTCTATATTAATGTTTATAGGCTTCTAGTTTGTCATCAATTTAGAAGTGGAAGAGATCTTAGAAATCTTGGTCATCCCTCTCTTCCCTTCCTCCATCTTCACTTTTATAAAGATCAAACTGAATTCTGTAATAAGGGAGAAAGTGAGCTAATAACAGAGTAGCTCATTGAAATCCTTAAATTAATATAATGCAGGGTACCTTTATTATTAGAATAGATTTTAACTTTAGTCTCCTCCAGCACTGATCTCAGTGAAATATATTTCAATCTAAAAGAAAATAAGGTACCCACCAGCTGTGATGAATACAGCCTTGCTTTTTAATTGTGGCATGTCCCCATAGTCCTGGGAGGAAATAAACAGTATATCTCCTGGGAAATATAAAGTATACACCATGAGAATAAATCTCTTTGGAGTGAGCTATACCTAGAGTTCTTTTCCACTGTGTACTTTTCAGTAATTCCACAATCCTTTTTGGTTTATCGGCTTCTCTTTATTTGCTAAGTGGTGATGGTAATGCATATGTTTGCCTTTTCCAGTAAATCATCCTTTTACAATTTGGCTTTCTTTCAATTTCAGATTCCCATCAGGAGAATTTTACCTCTAGGCATATTGCAACCAATTTCTTTTGTAATTAATACCGTATCGGCCTCATAGTCCATTTCAACTCCCAAATGAAAATTGATGAGGCAGTCAACCACAAATAAGTATCACATACCACTGATTAAACTATCAGTCTAGCTTCTAGGGTATCATGTTGCAACACTGAATCATAACCAGTGTCTGAGTTTTCTGGTCTTTTGCAATTCATGCTGCTCATAGTGAGGGTTCATAAATTGCCACTAAGAGGCTTAGGCAAGGATTTTATATGATTCCTTTCAAAATCCCACCAGGAAGTCTAATGTTAAAAATATAGTTGAGTTACCAGAACGGGAGCACACTCAACAGGACAAAATACCCTTGAATTTTGGAGACCCCTCAAAAGTCAACTGTTAGCAACCAATAAAAAAGTATTGGAAAAATAGTCCAGCTAAACAGTTTCTCTGTACTTCAGGGGAGGCCAGTTGAGTGGTGAGGGTCAGGTAGGCCTTCCAAGAAGGCTTAGGGAAAGGATAGGAAAGAAGCTATGGATTCAGTGTTAGTCATCAATATCTGAGACTCAGCACCAACAGTGGTTTATCATTTCAATCTGACATTTCAGAAGCTTTCCCCTCTGGCCCCCTCCACGGCTCTAGTCCTTAAAATAGAGTGATAGAGAAGAAAACTCTTTTTGTCCTTCAGAGTCAAAGAGTAGAGCTTGAACGGGTCTGCTCTAGAATGTACTCTAATCTTCTCTTGTCTTTCCCTTTTCCACTCCTCATCGATTCATCCATTAATCTAACTGGTTCGTAAACTAAACAAATGAAACAGAACTTTTCCTCTCCATATCCCTTCTCTACTCAGCAGTTAGCCAAGGTTATAAAGCAAAATCTCTTTCCTCCCCCAGAAAACCTCACCTTGATCACAGGATCTTAGATTCAGAATGGGAAAGGATCTTGTTGGTCATTTAAGGTGCTCTCTTATTTTAGAGATAAAGCAATAGAGGCCCAAGGAGGTTATGACTTGCTTAAGATTTTACGAGTAGTTAAAATGGCAGAGTCAGGCTTTGAACCCAGGTCCTCGGACTGTGAATCTGACATTCCCAGGAGTGTCAAAATTTCAAAGGCTTTATTGTTGTTAGTCCTTGTTTTTGAAGAGGACCAATGACATCATGGGTGATGTCTCAACCTGCACATGAACTAGATTTAAATGAGTCAGAGTTGCACAAGGTCATCACCTTCACTCTCTCTTCCAGAGTCATTGAAGTCCAGTGGCAAGACAAAAGTCAGGATGACTGGTGATGGCCCAGGATGCAGTGGATGACCGGGCATCTTCAATATCTGACTGACCTCTAAGCACTTCACGATGCTTACTTTGGCTGCCTTCATGGCTTTTGGAACAAATTTCCCATTCCATTGGAGGAAATCCTCACACGCTTGTGGTAGACATCCTTCTAACTCATTGATGGGTTTTAGGTCTATTGGTCACCCTCAGTCTAGTTTAGCCCATCTGCCAAGATGGTTTTACCAGGGTATGGCCACTGTATATGCTACAGCTTCTTGGATCAGATTGGTGAGGAAAGAGCAGGAATAGAGGTCAATAAATCTCACGTTAAAACATAATTTGAAAAAGAAAAACCCATCTACAGATCAAAGCTCCCTGTCCTAATTGTGCCCTCTACCCTTGTGTGAATAATGGTCTAAGAGCTTGTCCCTGAACTGGAATTGGTTTCAGCAACTTTACATGGAAGCTTTCACAGCAAGGGCTGATTCAGTAGCAATGTTCTTTCAGGTGGTTAGACCAACTCCATAAGTCAGCCCCACAATAGTTTTATTATACAGCTTTGAATCCCTTCCAACTATTTGAAGTCCTTGAAGTTAAAAAGCTAAAAACTACATATAGTACAGTATGCCACATAGGATATCTTTAGAATTTTCCAGCTTCCAAGGCCAATCCAACTTTTCAACTTTATTTTGTTTATGTTCCATCCTTGAAACTGTTTTTATCTGTCACCATTGTCTTCATCATCATCATCATTTAATTTTAAAGTCTTTTTAAGAGATATGAAAAGCTAATTTTTTTTCAGATTGGAAAAAAAATTGTTTTCCTAAAAATTTTGAGGAAACAAATGAGCTTGTTAAGTATAAGGAACATGAAAAAATCCAGAAGGATCATGGATTTAAATCTATAAGGAACCTTAAATAAAATTTGCTCTAGCTCCCTGATAGGATCATTTGATAATAGAATATTTCTTTTAATGTTAAAGAAACTAACACGCATAGATATTAAGTGACTAGAGTCATACGGTTTACAAGTGTCTGAGGGAGGATGTCAGGTTGGGCCAACGTGATTCTAAGCCAGTGTTAATTTGCTATATTACTAATCCTCTCAAGACTATATTATCTTGAAAGCATTGGAGATTGAGGGGATGTCCATCAATTGGGGAATGGCTGAACAAACTGTATTATATGATTGTGCTAAATACTATTGTACCATAAGAAATGGCAAGCAAGATGCTCTCTGAAAAACCTAGAAAGACTTACATGAACTGATGCAAAGTGAAACGAGCAGGATGAGGAGAACATTATACACAGTGACAGCAATATTATATGATGATCCATTGTGAATGACTTGGCTATTCTAAGGAATACAATGATTCAAGACAATTCTGAAGAACTTATGGTGAAAAATGCTATCCACCTCCAGAGATAGAACTGATGGAGTCTGAATGCAGATTTTAAAAACTTTCTTTATTTTTATTTTGTTTGTGTTTTCTTTCATAATATGACTAAGATGGAAATACGTTTTGCATGATTACACGTGTATAACATATTAAATTGCTTGCCTTTTCAATAAGGAAGAGAGGAGGGAAGGAAAGAGAGAATTTGGAACTCAAAATTTAAAAAACCAAATGTTTAAAACAGCTCTTTATATGTAATTGGAAATAAATATGATACTTAATATTTTTTTCTTAAAAAAGTAACTATAGCCTGCGGAACTTAAGCCCAGGGACTTGGCTAATGTCTCATAGGTATACAGGTTTTAAGTGTCAAAGATGGGATATAGACCCAGGTTGTATCTCTCTGTCTCTGCAAAGAACTATTTAAAAACATAGAATACACGTCTGGATGGGACCTTGGAGCTTACCAAGCTCAACCCCTTTATCTTGCAAAGGAGTAACCTGGGGCCCAGGATGGGGTCAAAAGTTATACAACAAGCTTGTAATAGAGTCAGAGCTAGAGTCCAGGTCTTCTGACTCCAAGGGCAGTCTTCTCACTATAGCCCTGCTGCCACATTTTGTCTAAGACAACATGGTGGGTATGAGTGGGCAGCAATGGGCCCCTGAGGCAAATTTATGGGAAGACATGGACAAGAGTCAAACAGGATGGACTGAAGTCGGTGGAATATGATCTGTATCTGTGGTACTACAGGGTGTACCTATATGGAAAGATTCACACATCTGTTGAAATGACAGACTATATTTTTTCCAGGCTTTTTTTTTGGTCAGCATTCCAGTAGAATTTGAGCTCCTAGTGGCAGAGACTATGTTTGATTTAGCTTTATATCCTCAGTCATAGCACTTTGCTTGACTATGGTAAGCATTTGATAAATGCTTATTAAATTGAATTGAATTGAATTGAATTGGAGATACAGTGAGGGTACTATTTCAGGAATAGAAGAAGGGAGAGCTCCCTTGGATGGTTTACACAGCCACGGAGTGCTTAGTAACTAGAAGCAACTGAGAAGATGAGCACGATTATGAAAAATTTGGACAACAAGCAAGTATATTTCTTCCTACTGCAAAAGATGTGTGAATTCCATTGAAGTGGCTGCTTTTTCCGCTGACGCAGATTGCGGCCTCTCCCCACCTCATGAGATGATCTTTTTAAGGTGCTGTGGCCAAAGTAATTTGTTTACCTGATGGCCAGTTTCCTATTGAAGATCATTTCCAAATGTGACTAGGCTGGTCCTCAGACTACAGATGCAGACCATATCCAGGTCCAAGTGAATCTTTTTATAAACATTTATTCTTAAATTATGTGTTATATACTTTAACATTTATTTTCTTTTTTAAATTGAATTCCGGGGTGGCTAGGTGGTGCAGTGAGTAGAGCACTGGCCCTGGAGTCAGGAGGACCCGAGTTCAAATTTGACCTCAAACACTTGACACACTTACTAGCTGTGTGACCTTGGGCAAGTCACTCAACCCCAGTTGCCCTGCCTTCTTCCCGCCCCCTAAAAAATTTGAATTCCAAATTCTTTCCAGGCCCTCCTACACCCATTGAAAAGACAAGCAATATGATATCAATTACACGTGTGAAATTATGCAAAATACATTTCCATATTAGCTGTGGCACAAAAAATTAAAAAGCAAGAAAAATAAAGTATAGAAATTATGCTTCCATTTACAATCAGAGTTCATCACTTCTCTCTCTGGATACAGATAGCGTGTTTCATCGTGAGTCCTAGGGAATTGTTCTGGTTAATTGTATTGATCAGATTAGCCAAGTCCTTCACAGTTGATCATCATTACATTTTTGCCGTTCAAGTGATCTTTTAACTTTCATGATTTAATTCAATTCATTTTAAGAAGTTTTTTTTAAAATTAAGAAACTGCTATGTAAAAGGTCCAGTGTGTGAGAGACAGAATTAAATAGATATATAAAAAGTTATTGCCCTCAAGGAGCTTACAATATGGTGGAGAAAATGGCAAAACACGCAGGAAATAAAAATCCAAGGTCACTTCTGAATTAGCACCTAACAGAGGTTTGACAGCTTGGGCTGTCAGGGCAAATCTGCTTGCATGACTTTTCCCATTGTCCTTTCCTGAAGGTCCTCAGAAAACTGAGAAGCCTTCACATCCTTGGTTTCTTTTGGGCACAGGAGCAGTGTCGACTTAACTATTCCAATGAAAAGCCACTAAAACTATCTCTATTTTAAATGCAGTTGTGATCATAGTGTTCTCTCTATGATTTTTTTTTTACCTTATGAACAATCAGGGTGAAGTATTGTCAGAGTTAGCTATCTCCTTCCTTTACATAGTTACTAGGACATCAAAACCCCAGCCTAGCCCTAGTCCCAGGTGCAATGTGCAATGTGAAAATCCTGTCCCCACTGCTCTTTGGGGATATGCTACAAGCAAAAACCATTAAGGATGACTACAACAATATCTCTTGTATATTGCATGATATGTGTAATAATTTTATATATGATACATCCTATATATTCTGTATTATCACATATGTATATGTGTATAGGTATACATATATGCACGTGCATGTGCATATGCATATGTACTATGTGTACACACATATACCCACACTGTTTTCATGGCTCTACTTACTTAATTTGCACCGTTTCATGTCTTTCCATGCTTCTCTGTATTCATCATGTTTGATGTTTCTTATTGCACAGTAATATTAATTACATTAACATATCAGTTTGTTTATCCATTTCTCAATCAATGGTCCTCTAATAATAATAATAGTGATAGCTAACATTTATATAGTGCTTATTATGTGCCAGGCACTGTGTTAAGAGCTTTAAAATTATTATTTTAGCTGATCCTGGGAAGGAGCTGCTATTATTAGCTCTGATTTTTATAGATGAGGAAACTGAGGTAAAAGTTAAGTGACTTGTCCAAGGCCATACAGCTTCTAAGTGTCTGAGGCTGGATTTGAACTCGGGTCTTTCTGACTCCTTGGCCTGGCACTCTATCCACTGTACCACCCAGCTGCCATCTATTTATTTTGTTTCCAGTTTTTTGTTTCTCCCTAAGTGATGGTAATCTCTGAATTCTAAGACCTGACATGGGGAACAGGAAGGTGTTAAATAAAGACAGTTTCTAGATGCTGAATGATATAAGAGATAAATGGTAATGATTCACCATAACTATATAAGGCGTTGAAGGCAAAGATTCATTGGAACAATGTCAGAAGGAGGAGTTTCCATAATACTCTGAATGAACCTTGGTGTGGGAACATAGTATCTGTGGGGCCTGAGGTATACAGAACCGAGTTTCAAAAGAATGGAGATAGATCTCTGTTTACGAATTGTAGACATTGACCAGGCAGAGGCTCCAGGATGATATCTCCACATGAAATCTTGGATGAGAGTTTGAAGAGAAGATGATTCATGTCAACTAATTTGGAGCACAAGACTTAAATAAATCAGCAATCGTACGTTATAGTAGATGGAATTATGGAATACATTGAACAGGGCCTATAAGTAGCTACCACCACCTTCCAGGAGGTGTGGGGCACGGCTAGAAATGGAAAGCAGATGGCAATGAGAGCAGTGATGGTGACATGCCGCATGAAATAGCATTATAATGCAAACAAAAGAAACCTTCAAAGGGAAGACCAATGTGGAGGAGAAAATCTTGACCTCCTCTCTTGCTGAAATTGCAGCTGGGTTTCTCCCAGTTGGGGAGATGTTGTAAATTGCAGAGACTATTCAGATGGCTCTTCTAGTGGAATGCCTCTTGAGTCTTCATGGCCTCAGATGTAAATTCTTTCCCTGTCTTTTTAATTTAGAAACTCTTGTTGTGAGTCTAAGTGCTTCTCATGGGGAGATGATGGCTAATTATCATGCCAGACACCGACACATCAGCTACTGGTCTTCCCAGGATCTACCTCAGTCATGACAGCAAAGCAAAGAATTTAGAGATCCTCAAAATGTACCTGGGCCTTATGTGGCAAGGGTGACCTTTGATATTAAGATTATACAGAGAATTTAGATCTGGAAGGAACTTCAGTGACCCAAAGATTTAGGGCTGGAAGGAACCTTTAAAGAAACCTAATCTAGCCCTCTCTTATTCCAACCCCCTCATCTTTTAGGTGAGAAAGCTGAAGCCCAATAGATTAAATGACTTGTCTAAATCATAGATATAATAAAGAGCTGAGCCAGAATTCAAGCCCTCCAAGTACAGTGTACTTTTGTACCTGAAACACAAAATCCTCACCCAACATCCTTGACTAGCAGTCATTCAATTTCTGCTCCCTTCCAGTTATGTGGGAAATTTACTACCTCATAATAATATATTTCTACTATATATAATTCTACTTTTGATTTGCTCTGATTCAAGAAGTTGACTGATTTCACAGAATCAGTCAACAAGTATTCATTAAGTGCTTACTATGTGCCTGGGACTGCTGATACACAAAAAGGCAACAACAACAACACAAAATCCCTGTGATGACATGAAAGAATTATGTACATCTAAAATGTATTGAAAGGGGAAGGCATTAGCAGCTGGGAGCCCCAGGAAAGGCCTCCTGCTGAAGGTAATTTGAACTATGCCTTGAAGGAAGATGCATTCCTAATGGGGTAAAGATGCAGAGAAGAGACAGAGAGGGTCGTGTTTGAGGAACTGCACATAGGCTAGTGAATTTAACTGGTCACAGAGTAAAGAAGGTGTAAGATGTTGGAGGGCTTTGCCATTTCACTTTCCAGCTCATTTTATAGAGGAGCAACTGAGGTGAACGGGGTTAAATGAATTGTCCAGGTTCACACAGCTAGCACCTAAGGCCAAATTTAAACTCGGAAGGATGAGTCTTCCTGACTCCAGGCCTAGAACTCTATCCACCCAGCCACTTAGCTGCCCTTAATATAAATAGCAACTGTTTCAGTTTTGGTCATTAACCCTGAGGGTCTTCCCCTCCCAGATTGATTTTTTTGGGGGGAGACTAGATAAAAGAGGTCATTCTGTGCCTCATTTTTCACCTAGCCTTAATCACTGAATGAGCATTCCCTCAATCAAACTGAGACCTGAGAAAGACCTTAGCCTAAAAAGGCCAAGGTATGCCATTACATCAAGAGCCATCTCCAGTCCTCCTGATCTGTATCTTGCCACTAAGCCCAGGTGGTTCCGGAGGAGAAAGTGAGGCTAGAGACTTCACATAGAACTCCGTCACTTAAATCCAATTCACTTGCAAGTCATGGCATCACCTTCCTGATGTCATGGTCCTCTTTGAGAAGGGAGGACAAACAACAAGGCATAAGAAAAGTAGAGAAGTAGAAAGAAGCCAGGTTATGAAGAATTTTAAGTGTCAAACCAAGGACTTTATATTTGATTCTAGCTGTTATTGGGAACCACTGGAGTTCATTGACCAGGCAAGGCAACACGACTAGATCTCTGTGTTGGAAAACACTTTGGCAGCCGTGTGGAGGATATAGACTTGAGATAGGAAAGCTAGATAGAATGCTATTGTAGTAATCCAGGAAAGAAGTGGTGAGGACCTAAAGTAGCTTGTGCACAAACTAAGAGAAAGGGATTTATAGGAGAGAAGTCGTTAAGGTAGAAATGACAATTTGACAATAGATTGGTAGTGGAGTGAGGGAGAATGAGGAGGAATGATGCCACCAAAGTTGCAGATCTGGGTAACTAGGAGAATGGCGATACTATCACAATGGTTTGGAAAGGATGAAGATTTAGGAGGAAGGAAAATGTTTTTGGACATGTTAAGCTTAACATGCCCCCAGGACCTCAAGATGTTCCAAAGGCAAATAGAGACATCTGAGCAGCTTAGCAAATAGATCAGGGTTGGCTGTGTAGATCTGTAAATCATCTGTATAGAAATGATAATTGGATCCATGGGAGCTCATGATATTCTCAAGTAACACGGAATAGAGTGAGAAGAGAAGGAGAACCAGGCCAAAGACTTCAGGGGCACCCATGGTTAGAAAGTATGATGTGGATAAAGAGTCAGCAAAGGAGACTAAAGATTGGATGGCCAGATAAAAGGAGAAATGGGAGAGAAGAGTGTCACGAAGACAGAGTATCCAGGAGTGGATGGTGATCAACAGTATCTGATGCTACCGAGAGACCATAAGATTTGGAAATTAAGAAATCATTGATAACTTTGGAAAGGGCAGTTTCAATTGAATTATGAGCTCAGATTTCAGGTTCAGAAGAAAAAGAAAAGGATCATAGATGGATTTCTCAAGGAGTTTAGCCACAAAGGGGTAGATATAGGACAATAGCTAGTAGATCGGATCAAGTAAGGATTTTTTTAAGAATGAAAGAAGCGTAGGCTTGTTTTAAAGAGCTAATAGACAGGAAAAAATTTAAAATAAGAAAGGGGGCATATAGTGAGGGAATTTAGCTGGCAACGTCAGTAGGGTCAAGGGCCAAGGTTTGACTTGACAAGGAGAAGGGCTACATCTTCATTGAGACTGAAGCAAAGGAGGAAATAGTAGAAGATGCAGAAGTGATTTGAGATGAGAAGGAGGGGAGAAAGGAGAGCTCTTGACCAATGGCTTTGATATTTTTAGTAAAGTATGAGCAAAGGTCCTTAGTTGACAATGTAGGGGTAGGAGGCATGCTGGGATACTTTAACAGACATGCATTATGGAACAGCTGCTGTAGAGAGTGGGCTAATGAATCAACAAAGGAGGAATAAAATGTTTGCCTTGCTGTAGTGAGGGCCTAGTTGAAATTAGATGACAAATTTATAGTGGAAATTAGGTGACAAATTAATAGTCGAAATTAGATTATTACTATAGTTGAAATTAGAAGGCAAATTTATAGTCAGTCCAGTTCAGCCATGGTTTCATGAATTCCTCCAGCTCTATTCAGCAACATGTGCTGATACAATAGGAGTGAAGGAGGCAGATTATGGGAGTAATCCAGGATTGGGCCTTGTTGAGGCAAGATTAAAGGAAATGAAAGTGGAAGATAGTGTAGAGTTGAGTTGGTTTACCAAAAGGTTGTTAGGAAAGAGAGACACTATTGCTCTGTATTGTTGTTCAGTTTTTTTGGTTCTGTCCAACTCTTTGTGACCCCATTTGGGATTTTCTTGGCACAGATATTGGAATGGTTTGCCATTTTCTTCTCCAGTTCATTTTACAGACAAGGAAACTGAGTAAACAGGGTTAAGTGACTTGCCAAGGGTCATACAGCTAGTAAATGTCTGAGGTTAGATTGGACTCAGGTCTTCCTGAGGCTGAGCTCCAGGCGCAGCACTCTATCTACTGTTCCACTTAGCCACTGTCACTCTATAGAGTGAGGCAAAATCTAGCAGAGTCAAGGGTATGCTGGAGCTAGCTAAAACTGGTGTGTGAGAGCCAACAGTTAAATTTTCATTGTGAGCATGAATTTTACAATCCAGAAATTAGCAAACACTACAAACCAGGACTCGATTTATTTTTGTGTTGATTGTCTAGACCTAAGAAAGTGATGGAGAAAATGCAGACTTACTTAAAAATGTGTTGTGGTGGTGTGGTGTGGTGTGGTCATGGTGTGTGTGTGTGTGTGTGTGTGTGTGTGTGTGTGTGTGTGTGTGTGTGTTTTAAGGAGGGAGAAAGCTGATGATTAAATATTTACCAGCACACCTCTGAGCAGAGTTGACATTTACATTTCTGTAATTTCTATTTGTTGCGGTTGCGTCCTTTGGGAATTCACAAAACATAATCAGTTTTCTATATGACAATCCCTCAAGTGCCTGAAATAGCCATTATATTCTCTCTAAATTCTCACTCCTGGCAAAGCCTCTCATTTCTTTGGTGATAATTCAGTCTCCTGTTCTGCTCTAGCCACAAATGGACAGCATGGTGGGGGTAATTGTAGAAAATTCCAATCCACATTTTCAGTATATTATCTGAGTCAGAGGAGAGGAAGATAGGCCTGCACTTAGGCAGGAGAGGGGATGCCACTGGGGGAGGAAGGCCAGAGAATGACACCATACCAGAGTGGGCCAATATAGGATAGAAAGCAAAAGGTTGGGTAGGAGAGTAGGTCAATATCTGCTTGAGCATCATCCCTTCAAGGATTTGGATTGTGACTTGAGACCCAATTTTTGTGGGACCCACTGGGGTTTTTCATCCTAGGGATTATAGAATCATAGAATGTTGAAGTTAGAGGGGACTTCGGAGGCCTCGGGGAGCCATCGACTCAGAAATGAAATCCCCAAGTGGAATTCTGCAAGCTGTTAAGGGGCAGAATTTGAAGCCGAGCCCAGGCCTTCTGATTCCAGATCCTGTGTCATTTCCTCTGGACCATCCTCCCCCTTGGTCTTCCCCTGCACCTTTCAGGAGATGACTCGTTTTCAATGCTTTGATTCTTTCTGATTCTAAGTGGAGACTTGATGATAGTAGTGAATTTATCATTCATTGACATGCTTCAGTGCCCACAGAGTCAGATGCCTTCTTATCTCCCTGCTCTTCCACCCATCCTAATAGAGAATTAAAAGAAGTTAATGAAAAAAAAGTAGAAAAAAGACGTTAATGGATTAGTACATTTTGATTGCGATTGACTCTTCATGACCCCATTTGGGGTTTTCTTGGCAAAGATACTAGAATAGTTTGCTATTTATTTCCTTCTCTGGCTCATTTTATAGATGAGGAAACAGAGACAAATAGGGTTAAGTGACTTACCCAGGGTCACACAGCTAGAAAGTGTCTGAGCTCACATTTGAACTCGGATCTTCCTGACTCCAAGTGCGGCACTCTATCCACTGTGCCACCTAGCTGCCCAAATTAGTACATACGTTGATGCTACTTACCGAGGCAATTAAAAAAAAATCTTTCCCTGGCTTATCAGGATAGACCAAAGCTTCCATACCTCCAATATTCTTCTATTTCTACTCAAATTACCTTTATTCCCACCCCAAAGCCCATACGAACACACAGAACTCAGGGTAACAGACTAGAGCTGAGGCCTTAGACAAAGTTTTGAAAACTATCTCTGTCCTGAGTTGCCATTGTATGACATGTGACTTCATTTATTGGAAAGTCAGTGGCTACATCCCCCCCAGGAGAGTACAATTTGCAGATATTAAAAAGATGTAGATTTACAAAAAGTGAAATTAAAGAGTATTCTTCCTTGGTGTTTCCTGCCTGATGCCTAGGTAGTACTTCACCTGTGCCTAGACCAAGGGTACCCATCTATGCCTGACAGCAAGGGTAGAGGAACCAAACAAGTTCTTCTATCTGAAGCTGGAGAGAAAGGAGGCACTGCTTCTTGGCATCAGCTTCTATTCTGAGACATGTTGTACCTGATCATAAGAATAATAAGATTTCAAACTAAAACGTACCCTTAGAGCTCATCTCTTCCAAGTCAATGGACTTAGGACATCTAGGTGGCCCAGTTCCTAGAACAGTAGACTGGGAGTGTGGAAGACTTGAGTTCAAATTCTGCCTCAGGCACTTTCTAACTATGTGACTCAGGGCAAGTTACTTAAACTCTCTCCACTTCTGCTTCCTTATCTGTAAAAATGGGGCTTTTAATAGCCCTCACCTCATAGGGCTGTCATATATAACACAAGTAAAGTGCCTTGAGGCTACTTGTGGCTGCAGGTTCCCCACTCCTGTTCTATATAAATGTGATGATGATGACGATGATGATGATAATGATGATGATTGATGGTGGTGGTGAAAGGAACTGAGGCTTACAAAGGGGAAGAGACTTACCCAGGGTCCCACATTTCATTCAGATTTGACCCTAGATCTAGGATTTGACCCCATGTCCTCTGAATTGAAATCCAAGAGTTCTTTCCAGTATTCCTTCATAAAAATATCAGACTAGAAGATACCTTGCCCTCCCACCCCCAGCAGAATGTGGTGGGTCATGCAAATTTTTAGCTGAAAAGGATTGTAGAGATCCTTTAATCCAATTCTTTCATTTTGTAGGAGAGAAGCTGTCACCTATATTAGTCCAGTCCATTTTAGATGCAGCATTTTGGGAGACTTAAAGAAGACACAAACTAGCCAGTGAGGCTAAAAGCAATGGGCACTTTTAAACACACACAAAGGAGAGTACAAGGCCCAGTCCCCCGACCCCAGCTTAGAACATGGTAGGGGTAGAGAAAGGGAGAGGTTTCAGCACAATGGATACATCTGGATCTTAGTCATCAGAGAGCTAAGGCTGCAAACCCATCTGGGTCAGTGAAGAAGTGTCACTGGGCCTCAAGTGTAATTAACTTCAGCAAGAGGAGAAAGGATGTAGATGATCCTGTGAGAAGCCTCCCTCCAGATCTGGGCACCTGGTCATGCCAGGCTTTCATCATTCTTCCTACTTCAATGTGCTCACGTCTGGCTGCTGGTCTATACCTATTAAGTCAGTCCATTGATATGGAGAGGAACCTGTGGTTTTCTAGGGGAGGGGTCAGGCATCACGCAGGTGTGGTTGATTGGCTTACTGCCTTTGATGTCACTGACAGGAAGGTGTCAGGGAATGGCCAGTGTATCATTCCTTGTAGACTACCCCTCCCCCCAATTTTCCCTCAAAATTTCAGTCCCCAGGCAGGCAACTACCATAGATTCAAGGGTCTCTGTGGGTCTATACTCCTAAAACTGGAATGTAGGGTGTGTTCAGGGAAGACCTCTGGTGTGAGGTCTGTCAAGCCCTTTTCAGGGCTGCTCACCCACCTTTGGTGTCTGCCTGATTCATCCAACCTGTGACTCCAAAAAGCTGTAGCATGTTCAGCACCCACAGTCTGGTACACTGTTTGGCAGACTGGCTAAAGTAGGTTAAGGGTAACTAAGGCTTCTCAAACTTTTCAGTGAGTTAGGGGAGAGTCTCTGTCCCAAGCCCGTGAACACTTCCCCCAGTGGAATGGGCGGATGAGAACAATTTGTTCCAATGGCCATGAAGGCAGTTGAAGCAGGCACTGTGGAACACTTAAAACTTGGTTAGATGTCAAAGATGCCAAGACCATACGCTGCATCCCAGGCATCACAAGTCATCTTGACTTTGCCTTTGATGACTCTGGAAGAGAGACTGAGGCTGACAACTTTTCTGCCTCATTTAAATCCAATTCATGCACGAATCGAAAGCTACCACACATCCCATTTTTACCACCACCACCGCTCCTAAAACTATAGGTCATGAGCCCCAACTGGTGTATTTATCCTTAATAGTAAGCCAGTAGGTATAATTAGTGCAAAGCTACTGCCTTTACTAAGATGGTATTGTAAGAAAAGTAACTATAAAATAAATATCCCTCCATAAACCAGAAAGATACACTCCCACAAATACACAGAGAAATCATGGGAAGAATAGATACATATATAGAGTATATTTATATATTTATTTATATTTCTAATTTTTTATTTATATACTTATATTTACACATTTATTTATATTTACATATATTTATATATTTGTGTGAGGCACACAAAAGCAATCACATGTGAACAAGCCTACTCATACCTCTGACACCGCAGGCTCTCTTCGTGGTGTCTGCGTACCACCCCTTTGGGGGACATGTGCCTCTGCTGGGCTGGTCACTCAAATGTGCTTCCTGGACCTGCTGTGCTCTGTGGCTCCCTCCCACACTAATTCTCCCATGATTCACTCCCATGGCTAATTCTCTCTTGAGTCCATAGCTGTCCTTTTTTTTTCTTCTACCAGGGGTCGTATTTCTCAAGGTCATATCCTACCTCAACTCTCTTTTCTTTTTCTTGCTGAGTGTTGTGTAGGGAGAGAGATACAAAGATAAACAGTTCATGCCTTTAAGAAGCTTACTTTCTAATAAGTAACGAGATGAACATATGCAATCTTTACCAAATGAATATATAAATGAAAGATCAATTTTTGGAGGGGGTGGGTAGGCCATGCTTGAAAACTTGAAGAAAACTAAGGAATTGAAAAGAGGGAATTAAGGAGGGAGGCAGTTTGTTCATAAGGGACAGCTTATGAAAAAAAAAATAGAAATCCTTTGGCTGGGCCATAGAGTGCAATAAAGGGAACAATATATAATAAGGCTGGAAAGGTAAGTTGGAGCCAGATTGAGATGAGCTTTAAACGTCAAATAGAGGAGTTTGTATCTAATCTTAGATGTAATAAGGAGTTTGTTGATCAGTGAAAGGATGTGGTTCTTCTATGCTTCTGGTAAGAACTCTTAGGTAGCTGTGGGCAGGATGACTTGGGATGGTGAGCATTTTGAGGCCTAGTCATACGATTAATGTGTGACAGACTAGACTAGAACCCATTTTTCATAACTGAAGTGGTCTTTCCATTATAAAATATTGTTTCCATTAAAATAATAGTGTATGTACTCCTCAACTAGTTTTCAGATATCCATCCCCTTTACCTCATAGAGCAATAATAAACCTGAAAGAAAATGAACAAAGCTTGAGGTATTAGCACTTCTCTCAGGCTTCATTGTTGGGGACTAATGGGGTTTTTCCAAAAGAATTAGATGAACCAGTCAATGTTGTAGGTTGTTTTATTTGGTATATTTATAGATAGATCATATGTCTTAACTAGAGTCACCCAAGAGAGCTGGAGGCAGGGACAACAGAGGGAAGGTACCAAGGCCGCCCACTATTGTCCTCCTTTATATTGGGGTCAACAATGACATACCCAAACTAAAGAGTCAACCAACCCCTCCCCTCACTAGGCCTCAGATTAATGCCTCCAAATTGGGATCGGTCAGGGGCAAGGAAGATATAAAACCAATAATATTGTCAAAGGTCCTTGGGCTTGCTAGATTTCAAGCCATTGTGAGGATAAAGAGGCCTTGAGGATCTAGCAATATTGCTCCCAGGACTTGGGGCATGGTTACACCAAGCCTTCACTGGGACTCCCAGGTGCAGGTTGCAGTATAGCTCAAGTTTCTCTGGGGTCAGGGAAGGTTATACAGTTCTAGGGTTATGGAAGTTTTCTTAGGTAAGGGGTCAAGTCAAGTCTTCCACCAGAACGGCTCAGATTTTTTAATAAGCAGAGGAAGGATCCTTCTTGGGGGAGGGGTCGTCTGATTGCCTTCCCATCCTTGAGGTCATAGGTCAGAGTCACCAATCAGTAGGAAACTAGAAGCTTCTAGCCTGGAGGCTTCCAGATCCAGAAGATCCATAGTTAAAGGGTAGGGGATGGGGAGGAAGAGTTAGGACAGAAGCAAGGGTAAACAAGGTGGAGGAGTAGACATAGCTAGGAAATAAACATCCTGCTGGAAAGAGAAAGACTAGGAGAGATTTTTGTTCCTCTTTCTTTTTTCTTTTGCTAAAACAACTCTCAAAAAAATTGAATTGAGAAGATGGTACTTTAACTGTATACTTCAGAGTAGGCTTGAGTCTGTTCTCCACCACTAAATGTATTTAAGGGTGACTCATACTGAGCCCACCACTTTGCAAAGCTGGGAATTATGATGAAAGTATATATGCATCACAGGTATCTACCTTTCTCTGGAAAGAGCAAAAGATGGTTTAATTAAGTCAGGAGCACGATTATTGGTCCCACTGAGAATACTATATAAAACTTACCAAGGGCCCAAAGGCCAGGTGTAATTTGCATAATGCTACCCAGATTGCCGAGGCCCTTATTTCATGATTGTTATTTAATAACATTTGAGCGTTAGGTGTCATGTAGAACTTGGCGGGGACATGGAAGAGAAGCTAAAAGCTGGCTAAACTCAACCTCTTCTTTAAAGTGACCCCAAAGCCCAAGTAATTCATGCCAGGATTGAATTAGACTCATCAGCATATACCTGACATGCCCTTTGGAAAGTGAGTGAACATTTTTATTTAAGAAGTGGCATTTCAACTTGGTTTGCTCATTTGCATGCTCATGACTTCATTTGCATAGCCGCTTGAGTGTAATGTGCAGCATTAACATATAGTATTTCTCTGCCATCTCTGGAATTCCTCATACCCTCTTCTTTGGTACAGCGGCATGTCCAAACATCAAGGAAAGAAGGTTCATTGGAGAAAGAAGAATGTATGAAACTTCTAGACCAAACTTCTAGACCAAATCCTGTCATTTCTTCCTTTGAAAAATCCCTCTGATTTGTCCCATTTTCCTCTCCATTTTCACTGCCATCACCCTTGTCCAGGCCTTCCTTTTTTAATGTCTGAATTTTAACCCTTGTTTCAGAGACTAGCTCTTGTCACAAAGGGGACAGGTATACCTGGGAAGATTTCTCACCTCTCTGGCTAGTTTCTGCCACCCAGGTAATCTGAAAATTTCAATATCTGACTCTTCCCTGCCCAAAGGTAACCACTAGCTCCTCTTACAAGCTCATGGGCGCATAAGGTTTAAAGCATGATCAATTTTATTTACAAGTTAATAGGTATATCACATTCCCTAGCTACTTACAGTCTAAAAGTCTAGCCGAGGTTTAATCTACTCAAATTAAAGTGCACGAATCCTCAATCCCTCTGAATTTCTCCCTCAAAAATTCAAGTTGTTTTTAAATATCAGTTAAATGATCCCACACAATAGTGATCAGAATGGATAATTTCATTAAAATTTCATTAAAAATCAGGGGAAAAATACACAGCAACATTCTCAAAACCTGTTTGCCCAAATCAAGTTACTATATCTACTATAATTTCTGGGGCCTGATGTTTCCAAACATAGCCAGTCCCAGTCCTATGATTGAGGCCTGTGGTTTGGTCCTAGAGCAGTGCTCAACCCGGAGAACCCAGAAACATTGAGATAATATTTCTTCTTTGCCCGTTACTGAAATTCCCATGCTTGAAATACATAGAAATGTAACAGGTACCATATGTTGAATCTACTGCTGTTCCCCATAGGAATACTGGTCCTGTTGCAGGAGGGGTGAAACCTGTAGGCACTAGAGAATGTAGCCCTCATTGAATCCAAAGGCAGTAACACAAAGCTTTCCAGTGACGCGTCACCACTACTAGGTCAGTTCTCGTTGTCTAACCATGGCAGAAGAAGTGAAGAAATTTCAGAATTCTAAAACCTCCACTTGGATATGGAAACTTTTTTATTCTCTCAGATACTTACCTTTTCTCTTCCACCCTAAATACTTTTTGGCTATAGTTTCCCATGTGAATTTCTAGATCACTCTATCCTCTAGAGTATGTTTTTATAGAACCCTGGGGATTGCCATTTGCTGAAAAACATGGTACCCTCCCTGCCCCCCAGCCAGGAAAATGCCTATATCCACATTTGATTCACCCAATTAAAAGAAAAGCAGCCCCTTTAGGTTACCTGATTCACACTAGCAAACTTAT
>CM053626.1:70542392-70544892 GCA_028646595.1 Phalanger gymnotis
AAGCCGTGCTCATTGACAATTAAGAAAGCCATCCTAAAAATCTTATTTGGTTCACTTTTCTCAGTAATCTGTGGCAGATCATAAGAACCAACTCAATAAGGCCTATTCTGTTTTTCAGTCCTAACACCTCTGATGGCCAGTAATATTTGCTAAAAGAAGATTTATAGAAATTGCCACAACTCTTCAGCGGCTACAATAAGAGGTTAGAGATAGGAAGAATATTCTTCTTTCACACTCTCCTTCCCACCCCCACCAGTCCATTTTCTACATGTGGTTACTGCAGCTTGAAAAGGGGAGGTGTTCTAGGCTGGATCTAAACTAGGCCAGTCCCCTGGTAGTTTAAGTTCAATACTGGAAAAAAAATAAGACCCTCAAAGGTCATCTATAATTAACAAAGTGATTTACTTAGCCATAGCAGAAAGATATTCATCCAGGATGAGCATCAAGGGTGACACCTTGAGCTTCAGCTGAGCATGTCTCCCTTGCCTGAACTAGTTAATAGCATCTACCTTCCAGGACTATTGTGAGGAACAA
Organism: Phalanger gymnotis; assembly: GCA_028646595.1. Taxonomy (NCBI): domain Eukaryota; kingdom Metazoa; phylum Chordata; class Mammalia; order Diprotodontia; family Phalangeridae; genus Phalanger; species Phalanger gymnotis. The sequence goes on from CM053626.1 coordinate 70,542,927, forward strand.
ACAAGACAATACTTGTAATGTGTTTGGCACAATGCCTGGCACATAGTAGGTGCTATATAAATTCTTATCCTCTTTTGCCCCCCACCCCTTACCCAACATTATCCAAAAGTAAAAAAAAAAAAATAGAGTGCACCTAGACCTCCTCATGACTGTTTTGCAAATTGGTAGATGAACATTGGTAAATGAACATTTATTAAGTGCTTACTTTGTGCCATGCACTGTGCCAAAATCTAGAGATATACTTAGGTGAGGAAGGGGTGATGCCAACAGTTTGAGCCTTTGTTCCTCTGACCCAACAAAGTCTTAAGGAATATGTCAATCCCTTTTAAGGAAAAATTAGCCTAATTTGCATGGTGGGAGGGGTTATAATATTGTGCCTACAAAAGGAGAGGATTTGCTCAGGGCCAAAACCAACTGGTTAGTAACACAACCAGTGTTAGTAACGCAATCAGACTCAACTGGACTCTTCCTAACTCCATATTCTAGCTTTCCTCCATTCTATTGTGTGGTCTTATCCCTGACCTCTTGTCTATTTTTCCAGGAAGGGAGACCCTGAGCTTTTACCCTCCTCATGGGTAAAAATTTCTTACATCCAACTGAAATCTTTGTGGCTTTGAACATGTTGCTATTTTTTCCTTTTCATGCTATAACTAGGCAATGCAAAAAAAAAAAAATGAAACACAAAAGAAAATAAAGTCATTTTGCACCATTTCAATGAGGAAGAAAAGGTGACTGAGCAATGCAGTTAGCAATAGTGATGATAGATCCCATTTATATAGTGTGTTACAGTTCATCAAATTGTCTCCTGACAGCAACATGAGACTGCTGCCATGCCTGGCATGCTTTCCCTCCTCACTTCTGTCTCTTAGCTTCCTTCACGGCTCAGCTCAAGTGCTAGGCTCTTCATGAAGCCTTCCTTGGTTTCCTAACTCTCTTTGTAGTGCTCTTTTCCTTCCTCCTCCAAATACTCAGTGTTTTGGAGGGCCATTTCCAATCATCCTGATCTATCTCTGGCCACTGGACCCAGATGGCTCCAGAGGAGAAAGCGAGGCTGGTGATGTTGCCATCCCTCCCTCACTTAAATCCAATTCACTTGCAAGTCATGGCATCATCTTCCCGATGTCATGGTCCTCTTCCAGAACGAAGGGCAAACATCAGCAACAACAACTCAATATTTACTTTGCATGTATTTTCCATTGACTCACTGGCATTGACCACTTCCCCTCAGCAAGATATGATTCCTGGACACAGAGACTGTTTTGTTTTTGTCCTGGCATATCCCAAACCTTGCAAATAGTAGGTGCTTAGTAAATGCCTTTTCAATTCCTTTTCTGTTCATTCATTCATTCTACTCATTCACCAAATATTTTGTGACTAGTGGGGTCTTTGTGCCCTTGTTCTCACTGTCTTAGGTATCTGAGATCTTCCTAGCTCTCCCCTCCATTTATTCAAAGCCTATTTATTCTAGGTCCAGCTCAAACCTGAAATTCCCATGAACTTGTTGGGACCATTTTCTCTTGCATCAATCTTCCTTTCCTCAGAACTTCTCTAGTGCTTAGAGGCTGTACCACAACATTTAACACTTAATTGCATTCTGCCATATTATTTACTATAGTTTCAATGTATGTTAATCATGTCTCCCTAGCTGTCCTAGCAAGCATTGAGTAAGTCCTATGTCTTTTTTTTTTATCCCCTATTGTACCTAGTTCAGTGCTGGGTACATAATATATGCCTGATAAAGACAGTTTGGTCAATTGACATTCTCCCTTAAAATTCAGTAGACCAAGCTTTGGATAAATCACTGCCAGAGCCTATAAAACATTACCCTATGTGGTTATTTTTCAGGAGTTATCTTTTGCCAATATCCGTGTTGCTCTGGAGCAAGAGTGACCAAAAAGATCACTACAGAGGGACCCTTTTGTAAGGAATTGGCGAAAGTAATTTCTGCAACAGAGTGGGGATGGTG
>CM053626.1:70549892-70570530 GCA_028646595.1 Phalanger gymnotis
AGCTAAGATGTGCACTGGAGATTCTTGCTCTAATGCTCTTTTTCTCAAGGAGACATAACTTTTGGGACAATAGGAACCCCTAGTCAGAGGGGTCACTTTCATGGTCAGAGTAGTCGTATCTCTTGGGGTCAGAGTGCTGATGCTGCCTTGATATTTTCCTCTCTTACCAGATATGATAAGATATCACCAGAAAAGGACAGGTAAATAGACAGAGCATTTAATTAAGTGCTTACTATGTACAAGGCACTGAATTAAGTGTTAGGGATATAGGTCCAAAGAGCAACTATTAGTGCCCCCAAGGAGCTTATATTCTAATGGGAAAGAAGGCAATATGTAAAGAAAATTGAAAAGAGGGGATGGGACATACATAGCAGAGTGTCATGGCTAGAGATGTCTGGAGAACGCTGCAGAGAACCACATGGTGATTGGTTTGGAACCAATCTTGGAACCAAACCATGAGGTGTTTTATCTCTTCCTCAGACCCAGGGTAGTCATTTAACTAGTCCCTACTATCTGCAAAGGGGAAAATATGGAATTATTGAATGTCAAAGTGAGGAGATAGTTGACATATCATCCAGTTTAACCTCATTTTTTACCAGTAAGGAAACTGAGACTCTCAGAGGAGATGGAGCTTTTACAAGGTTACATGGCTTGCTGGGAGCTTGAGAAGCTGCATGGAAACAGCGAGGTTTGGAATTAGAGTGCCTGCATTCTTCTCCTGTCTCTGACCTTGGCTCTTATTGTTTAACTGACTTCGTTGTTGTTGTTCAGTCACTTTTTTTAGTCATGTCTGACTCTTTGTGACCCCATCCAGGGTTTTCTTGACAAAGATGCTAGATTGTCATTTTTAGTTTTGCCATTTCCTTCTCCAGCTCATTTTACAGATGAAGAAACTGAGCCAAACAGGGTTAAGTGACTTGCCAAAGGTCATATAGCTAGTAAGCGTCTGAGGATGGATTTGAACTCAGGTTTTCCTGACCCCAGGATCAACTTTCTATTTAGCTACCCCTAAGTGACCTAGGGCAAATAATTTTCTCTCTCTCTAGTGTCTAGTCTCCTAATAACATGAAAGGGGTTGGACTAGGTGACTTTAAAAAACTTGGAGTCAAGAAGTCAAGATCTGACCTGAGTTCAAATACTGCTTCAGACACTTACTAGCTGTGAGAATCTCGGTAAGTCATTTAACCTCTGTTTGCCTCAGTTTTTTCAATAATATAATGGGGATCTATCTATCTATCTATCTATCTATCTATCTATCTATCTATCTGTCTGTCTGTCTGTCTGTCTGTCTGTCTGTCTGTCTGTCTGTCTGTCTATTTCCCAGGCTGTTGTGAGAAAAAAATGAGACAATGTTTATAAACCTTAAGGCAGTCCACACATATTAACTATTATTATCATCTCCAAATCTATGGTCCCCTGACTTAGGACCCAGGGCTCCTAATTTACAGTTTTGTGCTCTTGCTACTTTACCTTGTTACTTCCTCTGTGATACTTTCTCCCAAAGCCCTTTGCCTCTTTCTATAGTGTGAAGGGAACAAACATGCCTGTGGTCTCTGAAAAGGAAAAGAGTGTTTTTTACACATATGTCATCAGCCGTCCTACAGGTTGCTGACACAGAGACATTTCATAAATGGCACAGAGAGCAACTTAAACTCTGATTGGGCCCAAATATAACGGGGGGAGGGAAGGAGATGGAAACTGTCAATTAGTCAGAAGCTAATTAATCTTCCTTTGCAGCACAGACGTTGGCAGGAGCTAGAAAGTGATGTTTTCCTTGGAACTGCAGGAGATCTCACTATGGAAACAACTCATGATTGTAATGTTGTTTTCTTGACTCTGTGCAAAAGCCTGCCGTGTTGGACACATCTTGCCAGTGGTAGTGCCTTTAGCTAAGAAAAGCAAGGAATTGCTGAATTAAAAGATGCTTTAATTAGGGAACTGAGACATTTTGGGTTCTCTGCACTTAGTAGATAAGCATATTACATACTGCCAGACATCTTCTGATCTGGGACTTTCAAAGTTATTTACCAACCATACCTTGTTATTTTCCCTTCTAAGCGTTATTGTGATTTTACTCAACACAGAAGCAAAGATTAGTGATTCAACTATTACAGATATTTCTGTATGTAATAAATGTAATAAAGATGGAAACCCAACTGGCTGCCCAGTCTGTGTAACTCTTGTCCATTTTGCCCCATCAATCTCCTACAGGATGTCTACCCTCTAACATGCCAGAAATGTTCCTTAAGATCCCTCATCATTGGGTGGGTAAGTGGGGAAGACTGAGATACATATCCTGCAAAAAGTAGCCTTTGAGCTGTCTTGAAAGAAGCTGGGGATTCTAAGAGGGAGAAATGAGGAGGGGCACCATACAAAGGAGAGGACAGAAGAGATGTATCATTGAATAAAAATTAGTCTGGTAAGGCCACAGAAATCAGACTACAATACATTACAAACAAAGAATTAGGTCAGAGAAGCAACACCAGGGACAGCAGCAGAGAAAGGAGTGACTACAAAATATTGTCATAGATTGCTGTCTTAAATGACAGGTTATCCAAAATAGTCCGGTAACTAAAAGATAAGACTATCGTCTTAGACTATGACTTGAGAAAGGGACATTAAAGTCCATTCAATTCAACCCCTTCATTTTGCAGAGGGGGAAATTAAGGCACAGAGAGATTAAGTGATTTGCCGAAAGGTAGAGAAATCAATGGATTTCTCTCAATTCCATTCCAAATATAATGTCTTCTTTCCTTGCCTCATGATTGACCAACCAAGCCGCTCCATGACTGCTTCTGGAACCTGCCAGGTTCCAAGCGAGTTCCCAGTAATCAGTGTTTCAAAACATTGCTATAGAAAGTCAACAGTAGATCTGAAACTGGAAGCTATGGTCAAAATACTGACTTACCAGGGCACACTAATTTCATTCATGGGTGTAAGTATTAAGCACATATTCACTGGACACCTACATTACATGCACAGCACTGCATAAGGGATTATAGGATTCTGGTTTTGTCACTTACTACCCATGTGACTTTGGGCGAGTCATTGAATTTTTTCTGGTCCTTAGTTTTCTCATCTGTACAGTGAGGAGGGTTGGAATAGATCACCTCTAAAACACCTTCCAGTTTTAGGACTATGAACCTAAGAAATAGATATAAAATGATTTAAGACACAATCTTACAGGCTCTCAGAGATCATACAACCTCTCGGCATGAAAATCTTAAATAACAAAGAAGATGGTAAGATCATAGGATTTATAGCTGGATGGGAACTTAGGGGTCATCTAATCATTTTACAGTTGAGGAAACAAGTTCGGGGAACTTAAAGTGATTTGCTCAAAGTCACAGAGGCAGAAGGCTGAAAAATCTAGGCTATAAACCCAATTTCTCTGGCTGGAGAGCCAAGTTCTTTCTACTACACAATATAATCAAGCTAGCATGAGGGTTATAGATAGTGAAGGCGAATAGGGATTCAAATGAGAGAGAGATCATTATGGATTGTAATGGAGAACTAAAAAAAGGCTTCATGGAGCAGATGAGACTTCAGCTGAGATTTAAAGAAATGACTCACGTTTGGTGGGAGTGGGAACAGGGACGTGAGTATGCTGGGAAATATTTAACAAGTAGCTCTCAAAAATGACTTCATGACACACTCTTGGGTTTAATCTTCATTATTAATGTTTTCTCATCACTTCCAGAGTGGGGAACCTGCAGCCTTGAGGCCACACATAGCCCTCTAGGTCCTCAAGTGCAGCCCTTTGACTGAATCCAAACTTCACAGAACAAAGCCCCTTAACAAAAGGATTTGTTCTGTAAAACTTGGACTCAGTCAAAAGGCTGCACCCCAGGACCTAGAAGGCCATAAGTTCCTCACCCCTAGTAGATGATCAACAAAATAATACATCAAGCACTGATTTGTAGCACGTGGTGACTTCTGAGGTGTAAATGCTCACACTAAAAAGCTAAGACTTGGCTCTATGGTTGTAAAGGTAAGTTGTGGTTAACTCATTTTAGTTCAATTCAAAAAGCATGTATGACATAACTGCCTTTCCAGCCTTGTTACTCTACTCCATTGTTCAGCAAAACTGGTTTTCTTTCTGTTGCCCACACCGACAGATGATACTCACTCTCCCTTCTCTGTATTTTTGCTATGGTCATTTCCCATACCTTAAATATACTCCCTCCCGCCCTACTTTATAGAACCCCTCACTTCCTCCATATCTCAGAATAGGTACCACCTTCTACATGTAGCCTTTCTTGATTCCCCCAACCCCTGGTGCTACCACTCCCTAACCACCTTGCATTTATTTTGTTATGTATTAATTATACTTACACATGTATATGTTTTCTCCTTTTGATGAAATACAAGCTTCCCTGAGGGCTGGGACTATGGCATATTTTTGTTTTTGTATTTCCAGACCCTGGCACACAGTAGGTACTTAATGTTTGCTAATTCTTTGATTGCATGTTCTAGCCCTTGTCCTAGGTTCTCAGGATACAAAGTCAAGAACAAGATCGTCTCTGCTATTTGGGAGCTTACAGGCTACTGGAGATGCTTACATTGTACTTAGGCCCTCTTCTTTTCCCTTTACATTCTTGAATTTAGGGATCTCATCAGCTCTCTTGGATTCAGTCATCCTTTTAATTGCTGATGATCCCCAAATCTTTGTATCCAGCCGTCTTCATCTCCAGTCCCACGGGACCAGCTTTCCACCTGTATGTCTCACAGGCAACTCATATGCAGCATGGTCAAAATAGAATTCATCATCATCCTTTCCAAATCCCTGCTCCTCCTGCAAAATTCCGTGTTTCTGTATTATAAATCATCACTATTCTTCCACTTTTATCCGTTATACCATATTATCAATGAAACCAGACCTAAAATCAGGGTGAGGGAAAGGTGTCAGCTGTATCAGGAATGGTCCCAAAGGGAACACACAAGGAGAAGATGCTATTTAAAGGGCAATAAAAAGCCTAGAGCCATCTAGGTGGCATAGCAGATAGAGTACCAGGACTGAATTCAGGAAGACTCATCTCCCTGAGTACAAATCCGGCCTCAGATACTTATTAGATGTGTGACTTTGAGCAAGTCACTTAACCCTGTTTGCTTCAGTTTCCTCAACTGTAAAATGAACTGGAAAAGGAAATGGCCAACCACTCCAGTATCTTTGCCAAGAAAATCCCAAATAGGGTGAGGAAGAGTCAGACACAACTGAAGTGGCTGAACAACAAAAACAACAAAACAAGTCTGACTTCTTGAAAACATCTGCACTATTCCATTGTCCATTGATGATCTGATTTGATAGTCTCACTATTAGAGTTGCCAAGTGGTTGGTCAGTAAAGCCAGGAGCATATTTCAAGGAGGTCCTGTGAAATGAACTATTATAGTCAATTAAATGGATTATTATTTGGAAATGGCCTTTTATTCCTTTCCTATTTGCACAGAGCTGGACATAGAGAGAGAATGATTTAGAAGTGTAGGGAGTCTCAAACACCATTTAGTCAAATTCTCTCATTTTATAAAAGAGAAGACTCAAGGAGTGACTTATTCCAGGTCACCCAAGTTGTAACTGGCCAATGGAGTTTTGAAACTAGTTTTTCTAACTCTAAATGTACAAGTCTCTTTTCAAAGTGCAGTTTTATTAAGCATTATAATGAAAACCTCCAGGGACAACATGAAGGCCCTGGGCTAGATAGGAATGTTTTAATAGCAGGAGATGCCTGGGATAGGGTTATATGAGTGGAAATGGTACTGGGGACAGGGCACTAAACCCTAATCTCATATCACAATTTTGCATAGGACCATACTTTTATATAAAATATGTTAGAATAGTTGGTTTTGTAAAGTAATCTTTTCAAGCAAGGTTGTTACTGTTATGAAAAAAGTACTTCGATAAGTCTCTTGCTAATATTATCAAATAAAAATATGTAAGAAGAAGAAAAACCACTTAGGGTAACATTAAAAGTAGAACTTTAGATGAGGCTTGCTCTCAGAGGCTGTGCCTCCCTTAGACATTTTCAGAAATATTAAATAATGATTACCAGGTAAAGCAATGAAATGAAAACTATTTTTCAATGTAATTGGCTTTAAAGAAACTACATTGAATTAAGAAGATGAATTTTATATTGATGACCACTCCAAAAAAGATCGATTCAATAATATATATAAGAAAAACCAATTGAATAAAGTGTATCTGTTTTCCAGAACACAGCATGATGTAGAACTCTATGAGTTAGTTCAGCAATATGTGTGTGTTTATGTATGTACATATGTATATATGCACACATCTATATGTGTACACACATACATATGAAAGCACTGCAGATGGACTATAATCTGGGGCCAGAATTTAAAAGAAGGAAGAACCCAGATTGGATTGCATTTGGGATTTTTTTTACCAACTGTCTCCTAATTTAAAAGCTTGTTTTTTTCAATACTAGCATTCAAATCAAAACAATTCAATTCAATTCAACAAGAAAGGTTGAATATTGTTCTGTTCCAGGTACTGTGGTGGGTGCTGGGGATGCAAACACAAAAAGAAAGCCCTTGCCCTCAAGGAGCTTACATTCATCTGGGAGAAAACCACATGTGCCCAATGAAGTCAATACTAAATTAGACTAGATAAATGTAAAAGCAATTTGGGGTGGGGTGGAGAAAAAGCTAGCAGGAATGACTGGGGAAATCAGGAGAAGCCTCTGGAAGGAAGTGGCATTTGGGCTGAACCCTGAAGGAAGCTAAGGATTCAAAGAAGGTGAATATTGCCATCACAAGGGCCAGCCTGGGCAAAGGCAAATGGAAGCAAGGGATGAAATATAATATACAGTGAACAGCAAGTGCACCCAATTTGGATGGACAAGTGAGGTGATATGAAGTTAGTCTGGAAGACAAGTTGAAGAGAAATTATGAAGGGTTTTATGTGGCAAACAGAAGAGTTTGCACTTTGTCCAAGAGGTAACAGTGAGGGCACTGAATGAAGCTTCTTAGGGGAGTGCCATTCTGAAAACTAAATCTGAAGAATAACCATTTGGCAGCTATGTGGATGATAGTGTAGAGACAACATTACCCAGAGGTAGAGGCTATTGCCAGAGTCCAAACAAAAGGTGATGAAGGCCTGAACCAGGGTGGTGATTGTGTTTGAGCCAAGGAGGAAACAGGCTTAAAAGATGGGATGGAAGTAGAATTTACAAGATTTAGCAACTAACAGGACTGAGTGGGAAAGAAGGTTTGCAGATTCTCCCAGTGATTCTATGTGGACAAAAATCATGGAACAGAGGAATATTTGAGGAACCAAAACTGTGGATGACTCAAAGGACCAGAGATAAATACTAGTGGGAATAAATAGATTGCAGCATATTAGCAACAATCTCTTGCACACTGGATAGTGTGAGAGATATCCTGGGAGAGTAATATCGCTAAAGAAGAGGCAGCATGGTGGGGTAGACAGTGATGGCTCTGGAGTCTGAGGACCTTGGTTCAAATGCTAGCTCTGACACCTACTACTCATGTGACCTTGGGCGATTCACTTAATTTCTCTGGCACTCAGTTTCTTCTTCTGTAAAATGAAAGGGATAGAAAGATAGAAAGGGATATGAAAGATATGGCCCTTTAAGGTCCCTTTCAATTCCATATCTATGATCCTCCCCCTATCCAGTAAACTCCAATGGCTCCCTATTGCCTTCTATTAACCTAGCCCTTTTCTACCTTTTCTGTCTTCTTCACCTTACTTCCCTCTGTGTTCTCAGTAATCTAGTGCTCTCGCCTATGGCTCCAAGTAGCTGTAGCCACACCCCAGTAAACCGATTTGGCAGAAGGGCTAAACCAGGTTGAGGGTAGCCAACGGGCTTTAAACCTGTTGGTGAGTTAAGGGGATGCCTACCCCAAGCATGAGTGGACTTCTCCCAGTGGAATAGGCAGACAAGAACAATTTGTTCCAGTGGCCGTGAAGGCAGCTGAAGGAAGGCTGTGGAATGCTGAAAGCTCAGTCGGACATCAAAGAAGCCAAGGTTACCCACTGCTCCCTGGGCCATCACCAGTCTTCCACTGGACTTTGATGACTCAGGAAGAAAGAATAAGGATGATAATTTTGTGCAACTTTGTCTCACTTAAATACAATTCATGCACAAGTCAAGACATCACTTATTCATGATGTCACTGCTCCTCTTTGAACATGAAGAATGAACCACAACAATCTACACTCTGGCCTCCTTGCTTTTCCTCACACTAGACATTCCATCTCCTGAATCTAGTCCCACATGCCTGGAACTCTCTTCCTCCTTATCCCCACCTCTTGGCTTCCTTCAAATCTCTGCTAACATGCCAATTCCAAGAAACTTTTCCCAATTCCCCCTTAATGTTAATGCTTTCATTCTGTGGATTTTCTCTCATTTTTCCTGTCTGTATCTTGTTTGTAGATAATTGCTTGCTTACTGTCTCCCCCATTAGATTGTCTTTGCCTATCTTTGTATCCCCAGAGCTCAGCACAATGCCTAACACATAGTAGGCTTTTAATAAATGCTTGTTGATATGGATTGTAAAAAGACCTTAGAGGAAAAGCTCTAATACATTGAGTTGAGTCGCCATGGTGGACATGAGCAAGAATCAGCCCAGACAAAATCTTATCCTTAATGGGTTATCATCCAAACCACTGTAGGGAATACCTTCAATAATGAGCTTGTTGATTTATTTATTAATGTATTTTAAATATGTATGGTGTGTCATTAATATTTTTGTTGAAAAGTCTCCACAAATATGTCAACAAATCTTTATTGAGCACCTTTTATGTGCAAAGGACTGTGCTAGGTATTTAGTTCCTGCTGTCTCTTTTCTACATATCAACTTTCTATATGTAAATACAATATATACTTCAAAAAATCATTGATTTTATTGTTGAGGAAAATGAATGTTGGGTTGTATTATTTATTATCATTATTTCTCTGCAAATCCACTTTATTTCCTCAGACCCTATTTCTCAAGGACAGACAGTTTTTTTTAAAGACATAATAGAATAAAGTAATTACACCCAGCCCCCAAGGCACCTTCTCATTAACTAGCTTGGTCAGGGCCCCTTCTTTCTGTTTACCAGCCAGTTTGAACTAAATCCTCCCCAGGGATGTCCTTCCTTTTCCCAATCTGTCCCCCATCTCTCCCCACACAATGATGAAGTAATAGGGAGGAGCTAAGAACTCTTAGCCCACCTCCTCATTAAAATATCCACCAATGAGGGATGCCTTACATTAGCCAGGGAAGGTACAAATGATGTACTGTCAGGCTAATGAGAAGAAAGATGCAGCTAGGTATAAAAGATGCCCTTGTCCTTTGCTCTAGGCATTTTGGCACAAATGGAGGCTAGCCATAAGACCCCTTTGTTATCAGGCTGCATGCCACTGCTAATAAAGGATACCTTGCTTGGAGAATTGCCTCAGTTGGGCCTTTGTTAAATTCTGGCTTCTTTGTTTTGGTACTCACTCCACTGATGCAACTAGCCCATGCCTTAGGCAACTTGGTGGTATAGTAGATAGTGTGTTGGGCCTGAATTAAGGAAAACCTGAATTTAAATCTAGCCTCAGACATTTAACTTGGCTCTGTGACCCAAGAGAAATCATTTAACTTCTGTCCATCTCAGTTTTCCTCAATTATAAAATAGGAATAATAATACCACCTATCTCACAGAGTAGTAAGGATCAAATTGAAATATTTATGAAGTGCTTGACGCATAGTAGGCATTTAATAATTCTTCCAGTTCCATATCTCAGCAGATTGCCTTCATCAGTTGTGCTAACCAAAAAAAAAAATCATTAGCTCTTAGCTAACGACATATCATTTTCTGAATAGCATTGGTGCTGAGAGAGCATTTTTTTGGTCTTAACAAAATCCAGCTGTACCTCAAGCCTCCAGGTCCTGGTAGGGGGTGCTCTTCCCATCCCACACATGCCCAGGAAAGAGTTTGGTTTTACTGCACTTGCATCATTTGGAGACGAAGAAAGGAAGGGGATCGGATGTCACCAATCACATCAAAGGGAAGTAATATCACACTTTTACTGTGATCTTATATTTAGCATTACAGATCAAACCAGAGTGTTTTTTGTTTGTTTCTTTGAGAAGACAGAATCGATTTATCATGATGAGACACAAGGTGATTACAGTTTTTGATATGAAGAAAATAAAATTAAACCTTGCTAAATGTAACACATCGACTCCCTGGTTGCTATTAAACAGCCATCATCCTTACTCATCACCATTTCTTCCATTTACACCTGTTTTTTATGCTCTCTGCAGCAGTATATTTGCAACTTGATTACATCATGCTCTACATTCAAGTAGTTTATAAGCTGAATTAGTGAGAATGACTTTCCTCATTGCTGCCATCCCTCAGATTAGTTGCCTACTTTTCTCCTGGGCATAGCCAAGTTGGGATTCTCTTCCAGGGTCCTGTCTCTTACTCCTCCTAGCCCTAAGGTTCTATGATTCTGTACAAGTCATTCCCCAATTGATAAATGGTCAAAGGATATAAACAGGGAGTTTTCAGATGAAGAAATGAAAACTATCAATAGTCATATAAAAAATGCTCTAAATCATGATTGATTAGAGAAATGCAAGTTAAAACAGCTCTTAGGTACCACATCAGACCTAGAAGATTGGCTAATATGACAAAAAAGGAAAATGATAAATGTTGGAGAAGATGTGGGAAAATTGGAACACTAATGCATTGTTGGTAGACTTGTGAATTGATCCAAGCATTCTGGAGAACAATTTGGAACTATAGCCCAGAGGGCTATAAAATTGTGCATACCCTTTGACCCAGCAATACCACTACTATGTCTACATCCCAAGGAGATCATAAAAAAGAGAAAAGGGCCCACATGTACAAAAATATTTGAAGGAGCTTTTTTGTGGTGGCCAAGAATTGGAAATTGAGGGGATACCCAGCAATTGGGGAATGGGTAATCAAGTTCTGGTATATGAATGCAACGGAATATATTATTTTTCTATCAGAAATTAGGAGCAAGTAGATTTCAGAAAAATATGGAAAGATTTATATGAACTGATGCTGAGTGAAGTGAGCAGAACTAGAACACTGTACACAGTAACAGCAACATTGTGCAATGACCAACTTTGATAGACTTAGCTCTTCTCAGCAATACAATGATCTAAAACAATTCCAAAAGGCTCATAATGCAAAATGCTATCCACGCCTAGAGAAAGAACTATGGAGTCTGAATGCAGATCAAAGCATACTATTTTCCCTTTTTTCTTTCTTGTGGTTTTTCCCTTTTGTTCTGATTCTTCTTTCACAACAGGACTAATGTGGAGATTTGTTTAATATGATCATACATGTATAATCTATATCAGATTGCATGCCATTTTGGGTAGGGGGGAGGGAAGGAAGTTTGGAACTCAAAATTTTATAAAAATAAATTTTGAAAACTAAAAATAAATAAATATTTTTTTTAAAAGAAATCCTTCTTGCATAAAGGAAAAAAAAAAGGTTTTATGATTCTAAAGGAAGGGTGAACTCTGTGACTTAGAGTGGACTGCCCTGGGTTAAAATCCTGAGATAACCAAGATATAGGGTGTGCTGGTAAATATCTAACATTAACTCTCTGAAAAAAAAAAGTATGTGTGATATACTTTCAAGTTTAATCTGCACAATTAATGTTTTTTCTGCCATTTTCTTAATTCCAGATAATCAACAAAACAATAAATCAAGCTCTGGTTTGTTGGCTCTTATGAGCAGATATGAGCTGGCTCCAGCACACCTCTGCTCACATGCCTAGAATTCAAATTATTGCTGTCATTTGTGAATGATATATATTGAAATTCTAGAAGCCAAAGAGAAACTTCTCATGACTCGGGATTTCACAATTTTGTTGAGTATTTAAAATATAGCTATTATTTGAAGGTCACTCCTTACACTTTAGAATGAATACATATTCTTTCATTTTTTTTGGTTAGAGTATTCTTGTATAAAATGGCTAATATGGACATTTTTACATAATTGCACATGTATAACCTATATTGGATTGCTTACCATCTCAAGGAGGGGAGAGGAGAAGGAGGGAAAGAGGGAAGGATAGAATTCGGAATTCAAAACTTAAAAAAATGTTAAAAATTGTTTTAACATGTAATAGGGGAAAATATTATTTTAAAAAGAATGAGTGCATATGTTTTATAAGTGTGTGTGTATTAGATACATACCTACACATATTTTTTCAGTCATTTTTCGGTCTTATCCAACTCTGTGACCCCATTTGAGGTTTTCTTGGCAAAGATACTAGAAGGGTTTGTCATTTTCTTCTCCAATTTTTATAGATTTACTAATGAGGAAACTGAGGCAAATAGGGTTAAGTGAGCAGCACAGTGTCACAGAACTAGTAAGTGTCTGAGGCAGGATTCGAACTCAGGAAGATGACTCTTTCTGACTCTAGGCTCAGCACACTACCACTGTGCTACCTAGTTGCCCTACATACACATACACACAAATTTTAATATATACGGGCACCCCAAAAGTCTTAGTGCTCTTTTAAACTTATTAAGGGTATATTAGTATGTACATGTTAAATTTATAGGCACAACAACACATCCATTGTCTGTCAGTCTATCTCTTTATCTATTTTGTATTTATTATACTTTCTGGCTATCCCCTCACTATGATCTTATTCTCCTACTAACTCTGTGCCACTGGATACTTGGACCCTGCCTCTAGGTCCAACAGGTGAGTCTTGTCACAGTATAGGTAAGCCCACCACTTCCCCAGTCTCTTCACCTTGTCCTTACACTGATACCCTTCTTCCCCTCCTTCCAGTTAACATTGCTATGTTGTTTTTCACCATCTAAATGTAAACTCCCTGAGAGCAGGGACTCCTACTTTCACACATTTGTATCCCCAGAGATTAGCACAATGGCACACAGTAAGTGAATAATAAACGTTATCTCTCTCTCTCTCTCTCTCTCTCTTTGTCTCTCTCTCTCCTTCCCCCCCCCTCTTTCTCCCCCCCCCGCCTCTCTTTCTCTCCATAATTAAGTGGCATAGTGGATGGAGTATTGGATCTAGAATCAGGAAGATCTAAATTTGAGTCCTATCTCAAATGCTACCTGTGTGACTATAGTCATACATGTTCCCTATGTATGTGCCCTGCCATGTGTGTCTCCTGGACATGTTTGTTCCCTGCATGTAGTGGTATAGTAACCTAAGGGAAAGTTATCCCTTTCATGTATGGAGAGGGATCTTTCTTTTTTTCCAGCTGATTTTTCAAAAAATTATGTATTTATTTTTAGGTTTCAACATTTACTTCCATAAACTTCTGAGTTCTCAATTTTCTCCCCTTCCCTCCTTCCCCTCCCCACCCAAGACGGCATGCAATCTGATATAGGCTCTACATATACATCCATATTAAACATATTTTCACATTAGTCATGTTATAAAGAAGAATTACAACCAATGGGAGGAATCATGAGAAGGAAGAAACAAAACAAAACAACAACAAAAAGAAAACCAATAGTATGCTTTGATCTGCATTCAGACACCATACTCCTTTCTCTGGATCTGGATGACATTTTCCATCATGAGCCTTTTGGAATTGTTTTAGGCCCTTACATTGCTGAGAAGAGCTAAGCCTATCAAAGTTAGTCATCACATAATGTTGCTGTTACAGTGTACAATATTCTCCTGGTTCTGCTCACTTTACTTAGGATCAGTGCATGCAGGTCTTTCCAGGTTTTTCTGAAGTTCGCCTTGCTCATCATTTTTTATTGTGCAATAGTATTACTTTACATCCATATACCACAACTTATTCAGCCATTCCCCAATTGATGGGCGTCCGAGAGGAATCTTTCTTGTCGCTTGTGCGATGTTGTTTTATTTAAACATCTTTTGCTCTGAAAGAAGGTATCCTCTGCTAAAAGAAACAATTTGGTATGACCTTCTAAGTTCTGGTTTTGGTTGAATGTTGACCCAAAAAATGAGTCGAATTTTAGTTAGCTTTCAGGGGACACATATGAAAGCAGGTCCTGGGTGTATATATATCTATAGATATAGATAGATAGAAAAAGATGTAGATATAGAGGTAAATACATACAAATATATGGATAAGTATCTTTTTATACATGTATATGCTTACATGCATAGGGATGTGTGTTTATGCATATATACATACATATATAGGTATGTATATATACATATGTAAACAACCCCCACATGCATACATATATGTCTATATCTGTGCACATATACACATGCATACGTGTATATATGCATGTTCATTAAAACATTTATATATACCTGGTTATATATGTGTATATACATAGCATTCCTCTGATCTGATAGTCTAGTAATGTTGTCTAAATAAGAAAAAAGGTAAATTTGATACTATCTGTTTTTGATGAAGCACATTGGCTCTTTTTGGATATTTGTGCTTACTTTTCTAGATAGTCACTGGCTAACCAGTTACTGTTGTAGAATTTTGCTTGGAATCAGTCAATCTCACTGCCTTATTAAAGATTCCCTTGTCTTTCCTTTTTGGAAAGCTGGGACATTTGCTTGCCTCCAATCCTATAGCATTTTACCCATCCTCCATGATCTTTCAAAAAACCACCAACCATGTGAGTTAGCAATCACATCTGCCAGTTGTTTCAGAATACTTGGATGTTCATCTGGGCTTCAGGAAAAACTGCTTTAAATTCCAATGGCACTCAGCAATATATAGCCAATAAAAGAATGGAAGCACCTAGTATCTCAGTAAAAATGAATAAGGTTTCTAACCTTTTGCCAGAAAGATGGTAGCAAAGAAAGGGAAAAAGAAAAGAGGAAAAAAGAAAAAGAAAAAAAGGAAAGGTGAATCCATTAAATCTAATGTTCAATAGAAACTATGCCTTGTTTGTTTCCTTGGTGATGGCAGATATCTGTGTCTATTATAAGGAACACTAGGAGAGAAGTATTTACTCTGTAACTAAAGTACAAACAAAACAAAACAAAACTAGCAACACCAAAAAAATAAAAACCAACTATAGAAGTTGAACCAGGAAGTAACCCATGAAAAACCAAGAGTCTTTGTGAATCTAAGGTAGTAAAGTATTACTTGGTTACCATCAATTAAAACCTAAAACATTACTTTAACAACAAATACATGTTGAGGCATAATGATGTCTCTGGAATGCCTGTTGAACAAATGCAGCAGGGCCTTTGGGAGAGCATAAAACACCTTCCACTGGCCTTCGATGGACCTTCAGTGAATCATACAGGGTCCCCTGATTTTGGTCCTAAAGCCCCCTGAAGATTTAAAGTGGAAAATAGGTGAGAGAGAGAACATTCTTTCTTTCACCTTGTACAGTTTCCCCATAGAAACAACAAAATAAGCAAATATTTAATGACTACTTTTAATGATGTGGATTATGGTAAGTAATATGAGAAAGACAAAGTTGTATAAAATATGATCCCTGAACTCAGAGTTTATAACTACATTGGGAAGACAAGACAAAGAACACAACTGGTTCCTCATCTGTAAAATTATATAACAATCTATAAGATCCCTCCTAACTCTAAGATTCTCTGATTCTCCAATTCCATCTTGTAAATAATAAAACCAACAGTCTAGTGCTAAATTGTGTACAGGCTGTATGTCATAGAGGTTGCAACAAAAGGGAAGTCAATGAAGGCTAGAGCATCAGAGGAAGTATCATGGGAGACTTGAGTTTGCTTCTAAGAGTAGGTCAGCTGAATCTGGGTAAAAGCTGGAAAAGTAGAAGGGGAGGGGAAGATATTCTAGGACAGGGAACAATGTGAACAAACCCCAAGTTTTGAATGGATGTATCATTGACCAAGAATAAAGGAAGAAAGTCAACTGAGTAAATGAATCAAATTAGTCCTAATCGACCTAGGGTAAATGGTCAGATTCTAAGACTTGGTACCTTAAGCAGTTGAAAATCAAAATCAGTTAAAGACATCCCTAGTAAGTGTGAAAGGACTTGATAAATAATGAGCTATTGGAGGAACCAGAAGTGCCTTTGACAGGAAGAGTGCTCAAATTGGGTGAGCAAATTTAGTCATATCCTGTGGGTCTTCTATGAAATAGTAACTATTCCAAAACAAGAAGATAGAGATCCCACTGAATGGTAAATGACAAGAGAGGATTGGGGCTAAATACAATGAGAAGGAGTCATTTGGGAAAGAGTAAAGCACTTTTGCTTTGTCCTTAGCCCCTTCATCTCCTCCACAGTTGATTGGAGAACCTTGTGAATTTTGGAGGTATGAAAGACTTCCTCATCAGCGTCCTACCAGCACCCCTGAAACAGCTGATGGTTATGTCTATTTCAGAAACTAAGGACAGCAAAGAAGCGATACCGTGCCTAAGAGGAAGGTTTTGAGCTCCCCGTGAAGGGGAGAAAAGGACATCTAGCAATCAAGGACTGTGAGTTACCACCTTGTCACATGTACTCTCTAATTTTGATTGAGCCCACTTTCCTCTTGTGGGAGAATATGCCACAGGCTTTAAAGGGGGATATTTTGTACCAACAATACCACCTTAGTAAATACCCCTTTGTAAAAGCTACTTAAGTCTTGTTGACTAAATGATTCTTCACTGACAATCCTGTGGAGTGGAAAGCACACTGATGGAGGCCTATGAGCTTTAGAGCACTAGAAAAGATAGTCCCAATTGCTCTGAAGTAACTTTAGAGCCCTGAGGGGACGTGATAGCTAGCTCTGGAGACTGACTCACTGGGGCAAGTAGGAATTGGGATAATTGCCTCAGAGCATTACGATATTATTGTTTGCTTATTTTCTCCCCCATTATAGGTAGCTAGGTGATGCAACAAGTAGACCACTGGGCTTGGAGTCAGGAAGACCTGAGTTCAAATATTACCTCAGACATTAGCTAACTGTGTGATCCTGGGTTAAGTCACTTAATTTCTGTTTGCCTCAGTTTCCTCAACTGTAAATGAGGATAATAAGAACACCTACTCTACAGAGTTATTGCGAGTCTCACACGAGATAATATTTTGCCTGGCATGCTCTATAAATTCTTATTCACTCTCCCTTTCCTTCCATTCGAATGTGAGCTACTTGAAGTCGGGTGCTCGTTTTTGCCTTCCTTTGTATCCCCAGCACTTAGCACAATGCCTGGTCCGTAGTAAACTCTTAATATATGCTTGTTGATTGGTTATTAATATTGGACCATTTTTCCTAGAAAACTAAAAAGATATAAGGCTAGAGTATTTTGTAATTTTATAAAACTCATTAATTTTACAGTGCACACACACTGAAATACACACACACACACACACACACACACACACACACACACACACACACACTTTTCCAACATCATAAAACCATCTTCCTTCCTTGAACTAATCCTGCTCATGGTTCTGTGATCTCCTCATTATGGACATTCCTCCAAAGGTACAGATTGATGGGTTACCATTTTTCCATAAATCCTTGGTGGAGTATATATCTCATGAATGGAACAGCCCCTTCTTTTTAGCAACATGGTATAATGGAAAGAGTGGGCAACATGGAGTCACAGATCTTAAGTTTGAATTCCAATTCTGCCATTTGCTATCTGTGTGAAATTGGCCAAGTTAATCAATTTCCCTGGGATGGAATTTACTTTACTCTAAAATGAGGAGGTGGATGATCTCTAAGTTTCCTTTCAGACTCAAGTGTATGATCCTATGATTCTTCAGTATTGTAGATTGTAAAAATAGAAAAGTAAAGAGATAAATAGGTTCCAGGTCATCAAAATCAAAACATACTTACTAAATACTTTCATATGCCTAGAGCTGTACTGGTACTAAGCAAAAGATGTTTCTGCTTCAGTTCTGTCTTGACAAGCTTGCAGTCTGAAGTGGGCAGAATCAATACTGACAAAGGCAAAAGAAAACAGGTAGATAACTGCACAAAAATAGAAGTAATGCAAATCAGGAGCTTATTCCATATGTAACTTAAGAGAAATAAAAATGCAGTAAGTCTCCACTAACTGGACCTTAATAGTTGGGATATTCAAGTACCCAGAATCTTTTTTCTTTACTCCTCTTTTAATAGAAGGAAACTAATGACAACCAACAAATCCATATCAATTATTTTCAATTTCAGCACACATTTATTAAGTGCCTATTGTTTGGATTGTATTGTAGGATAGGAAGATGGGTACAAAGATTAATCAAGGCAGTTCCTGCCTTCATGGAGCTGCTTTCATGGAGCTAGAAGAGGAATATAACACATGCCCAAAGGAATAGAAAATGATTTATGATAAGTGCACAAAGAGCTGCAAAGCAAATGTAACGTGATTTCCTAGAATGGTGAAGGATCACAACTGAATGGGAAGGTCAGGGAAAGTTTCAGGAAGGAGATATCTAAACTAGGTCTTAAGAGATGTATTCAAACTCTGCTTCAGAGAGTGCAACCCCAACAGGCTGGCCACGTTGCTCCAAAGCAAAATGTATACTTGCCAAAAAGACTGTTTTATGGAGAACACACACAGGGCAAACTTCGCATGGTGGTCAGAAGAAGCAATACGAGGACACTCTCAAGGTCTCTCTCAAGAGCTTTGGAATTGATTGTGTGACATGGGAGACACTGGCACAGTGCCCACATCAAAGGATTTCAATAGGTATAGATGAAAGAGAAAGGAAGACAGACATGGAAGGTCCAGGGAGTGCTGTACGCAAAGGAGGAGGTGAGATGGACATAGGCGTTATTATTCCCTTTCATTTGCTCTGTACTCCAACCAAATTGGCCCTCTTGTTGATTCCAACACATGACATTACATCTCTTCTGTCTATACCTTTGCACAGACTATTTCCCAAACCCGGAAGGCACCTATGCCTTCTCACCTATGCCTCACTCAAATACCTCCTTCCACTTCCACTTCCCATGATCCTCTGAGCTGTTAGTGCTCCCCCAAATTACTTTGAATTTACTTCTTTGTATATCTTATTTTCTGTGTTCCTTCAGGGCAAGGACTATCTGTATCTGTCCCTAGCTTAGTGCCTACTGCTTAATAAATGCTTAGTAATTGTTCATTGAAAATTGAAAATAACTCAGTCTGCCTAGAGTCAGAATACATAATAGCTGACACTTGCATGGTGCCTTAAGGCTTACAAAGCATTTTACATACATAATCTCATTTGCTGGGGAAGGGAATAAGCATTTATATAGCACCTACTGCCTGTCAGGAGCTTTTTACAAATATTACCTTATTGAATCCTTACAATAACCCTGCTGTTATTACCCCTATTTTACTCTTGAGGAAATTGAGATAGGGTTAGGTGATTTGTAAAGGATTGCACCACATTTGAACTCAGGTTTTCTTGTCTCTGGGTACCTTGCTCTAACCACTGTACTACCTAATTGCCTCTGACACCCACAGTTACATGGTACAACTGGTCTTATCCTTATTTTAAGCTGAAGAAACAGTGGCTGTGAATTTAAGTGATTCACCCAGGTTCACATAGCTAGTAAATGCTTATGGTAGGATTCAAACCTTGATCTTCTCGAAACCAAGTCCAATCCTCCATCCATTACTCCATGTCAATGCCTTTATATGAAGAATGTAAGATTTGGAAGATAGAGGCTGGAAAGTAGGGACTTGCATGAGCTCCCCTCCAGGTCCCACCAAAAACCTAGAAAAAATGGCTTTGAGCAAATTCTAGAACTGCAGAACCCATAGAATAGCAGAGGGAAGCAGGGCTCCAGCCCAGGACAGCCTGGATGGTCACTGGGTAAGGTCTATTCCATGGAGCTGGGAGCAGAGGGGAACAGAGCCCAGCTTGGGCTGTACTGGGACAAACCAGCCCAGGAACCAGGCGAAACAGGCCCTAGCGCCCTGAATCAGTGAGCTGTGGCAGTTACCAGACTTCTCAACCCACAAACACCAAAGACAACAGAGAAGGCTAGTGGGAAAAGCTGCTGGGGACAGAGTGAAAGGAGTTTATAGTTTGGCCAACACCTTGGGGTCAGCAGAGAAAGTGCAGCTACAGAACTACAGCTGCAGTTGCTTCAGGCTCCAGGTCTGCCTGGTGGGAGGAATTAAGTGGATTAGAGTGGGAGTGCACAGCCTGCTTAAGATCTGAGTCTGGTCAGGGTTGGTGGTTCTTGGTGGAGGAGAAGTGCTGGTGTGGCAGAACTTGCTGTGTAGAAATAGTTCTGAAAACAAGAGCACAGCCTCTCAAGCTGGGGACAAAGTACTCTCTACTCTACAAGCAGTCATACCCCGCTGAAAAACACAAGAGACAAGTAGTTGGCTGGGAACACGGCCAGGCAGCGAAAACAGACTCAGATTCAGACTCAGACTTTGGAATCTTTCTTTGGTGACAAAGATGACCAAAACATACAGCCAGAAGAAGTCAACAAAGTCAAAGAGCCTACATCAAAAGCCTCCAAGAAAAACATGAACTCGCCTCAGGCCATGGAAGAGCTCAAAAAGGATTTGGAAAATCAAGTTAGAGAAGTAGAGGAAAAATTGGGAAGAGAAATGAGAGTGACATGAGAAAACCATGAAAAACAAATCAAGGACTTGCTAAAGGAGACCCAAAAAAATACTGAAGAAAATAACACCTTAAAAATAGACTAACTCAAATGGCAAAAGAGTTCCTAAAAGCCAATGAGGAGAAGAATGCCTTGAAAGGCAGAATTAGCCA
>CM053626.1:70571030-70589969 GCA_028646595.1 Phalanger gymnotis
CCCCCCCCCCCCCCCCCCCCCCCCCCCCCCACCGCCCCTACTGCTCTCATATGTGTATGGGATGATTGTATCACTATCCACCACGGTTCCTCCTTCCCATTCCCCTATATAGGTTAGGTTTGCTTTTCTGTTGAAAAGCAGCAGAGTTGATCCTGGTATTTTATTGGCCCAAGAGCCTGAGGCTCAAATTGCTGCCTCCTTTGTCCTTGGTGGCCTCTGGCCATATTGATATGGCTTCCTGGTCACCTAAGAGCATAAAAAGGTCTACTCACAAGAGCTGGGGCTCTACAACCTTCATAGATATCCAGAGACCAGGGGAGCCAGCACTATCCCTGATGACCAGACATGTTTCTAAACAAGATGATACAGGCTGAGTCAAACCAAGCTAAGTGCTTGAATATTCTTGCTGAATATTCTTTCAAGAACGTTATGCTATAACTAAGCTAACCCCCTTTTATTAACTGTTGAATAACCTACAACTGCATCATTTCCTTCCCACACTGCACCTAATCTAACAGGGGACCAGTTGGAGTCAAGCCTGACCATTACGGGGGTAGTTCTTATTTGGAACTTTGTCTCTGTGGTGGGGATCACTCCATTACAGTGTTCATAGAATCACATATATACATCTGGAATGTGCCTCTAAGACCATTTAATCCAAAGATTCTTAACTGTTTTTATGCCGTGCATGCTTTTGGCAATCTGGTGAAGCCTATAAATCCCTTCTTAGGATGCTGTTCAAAGAATTAAAGGTTATTTGAAATAAAGATGTATTTTTTCCTATCCAAGCTCATAAACCCTCTGGCATCTCTCCAAAGTATGCCATATTAAGATCTCTGTGTAAATCCAGTTCCATTACTTTACATGTGACGAACCTAGGCTCAAAAAGATAAATTGACCTGCCCAAGGTCACATAGGTGGTACAGTGGCAGAGCCAGGATTGAATCCAAGGTTTCTCCTCTGACTCCAAATCTAACTCCCTATATTACAATGAATCTTGATGGCAGCAAGGCAGGGATTGAGGAATTCTGCAACATCTACCTCTCCATTAAAGTGAACCTTAAAAAAAAGGTCCTTTTACAGTCATTGTCATTCCTTGGCCAAGCACATCCAGATAAGGAACATGGCCACTGGAATGCGTACGTGAAGGGACATTTCATGCCTCCAATGCTGAAGGACTGCTGGCTGATATGTTCACATTGTTCCTGTTGGACCTTTTTCCCCTTGATCTAGTGGGTTGTTCATCCTCTGCAAGGTACATAGTTTTCTAATAGTCTCAATGCTGGATCATGTTCCACTTGTCTTTTGGCCGTTAGGCTTCCCTCTGCTATTAGGTTTTGGATTTTCTTCACTTTAACAAGTCAACATTTATTAAGCATCTACAATGTTCTAGGCACTATGCTATAAAACTTCACAGAGACTGAACAACCCACCAGAACAGTAAGGAGAAGGTCCAGCAGATATCAGCAGTCCTGTAGCATTGGACGCTTAAGGTGTCCCTTAACATGTATACATTGGCCATACATGTTCCTTATCTGTGTGCTCCTATACAAGGGTGGCCTTACCCAAGTTTTCTCTCCTTATGGAACTACCCCAGGTGTTCCATTAGTTTCTCTTTCTTGGCCAGTTAGGGATACGGATACATTGAAAAAGCAAGACAGGGTTTGAAAGCCCTAATCAGCGCTTAATCCAAGGGATTCTGCACCCTCGATCTTGCTTCAGGGGGCTCTGCCAAAGTCACCCCACAGAGCTAGGTATGTCTAAGCCACTAGGTTTTCTTCAGTCTCCCAGTTCCTTTGGCTCTTGTTCTTTCTCTACTGCTTTTAAAAATTCCCAAGTATCCCCCACCTTGAAAAAAACAAAAACCTTCCCTAGGCTCTTCCATTTCTTCAACCTATCATTTTATTTCTTCAACCTATTGTTTTATTTTTTCAAACTTTAAAAAAGCTATCTACATGCATTGCTTACATGCATTACTCAACTGAAGCTTCTGTCTCCAAAGACACCAATAATTTCTTAATTAACAACGAATGTTAGAGGATTTTTTTTAGTCCTCATGCTTTTTGACCTCTCTGCTGCATTTGACACTTGATCACACCCTTCTCCTGGATATTCTTTCCTCTTTGGGTTTTTGTGATATTATTCTCTCTAATTCTCAGCCTATGTGTCTGATCACTCCTTAGTCTCTTTTGTACACTTATCATTCACATTATGGCCCCTGTTTTTGGGTGTTCCTTAAGACTCCAGTCCTAAGTGCCCTTCTGTCCTCCTTGTATGCTCTCCCAGAATCATCAGTTCCCATGGACTTAATTACCGCCTCTATGTAGATGACTCACAGATCTATTTATCCATACCTACTCCCTCCTCAGTCTCAGTTCTATTGGGTATTTTAGATTGGATGTCATATGAGCACCTCATACTCAACCTGCTCAAAACCATATGCATTATCTTTTCCTCAAATTTGTCTGCTCTTTCAAACTTCTCTATTTCTGTTGAAGGTATCACCGTTTTTCCAGTCTCCCAGGTTTAGTACCCTCGATGCTATTCTTGACTGTTTACTCTCCTTCATCCCACATATTCTATCAATTACCAAATCTTCCTTCTCCAACATTTCTCACATCTGACCCTCTCTCTTTATTCATACTGCCACCATCTTGGTTCGGGCCCTTATCATATCTTCCCTAGGTTATTGCAATGGCCTTCTACTTTATTCCCCCGCTTCAAATCTGACCCAACTCCAATCTATCTTTCCTTTAACAGCCAAAGTAATTTTTCTTAAGTGTAGATCTGATGATTTCACTCAAAAAATCCTATAGGCTTCCTATTCTTTCTGTTATAAAATATAAACTCTTTTTAGTTTTTAAAGGCCTTTCCCACATGGTACCCACATATCTTTCCAGCCTCATTGTGCATTACTAATGGGATGCTTGTGCTTGGACCCCACTTCCAAGATCACATTTCTCTCTAGCTTCAAAACACTGTTCCTGACAGTTTTCTCACCAGGCCAAGGATACTATGCCTAGCAATAACTCATGAATGGGGCCCAATAAAACAAACTATCTTTCCCCATCACAGGAACAAGCTGAACTCTGAAGAGATTCTCTTGTAAAAACAAGACTATCTTGTAACCACAGAATTATCATGTATTGATTTCCAAAGTTATCATGTTCAACCCACAGGGCAAGTTATAGTCATCAACTCCCAAAGCTATCTTGCTACAGATGAAACAAGACCAAAAGTACATCCCTGAGAAACCCCTTCCTTTGGTTTCCAGTAGTGAATGACTCCAGTGACCAAGGTTGTAAGTTATCACCGAATCAGCATATATGTCAGATAATCTTCTACCTTTCCTATATAAACTTTAGCATCGTTCCTGCTAAGTTGCAAGTTCCTTAGAGAATACAAGTTCCCTAAGGAGCTCTGCCCACTATAATGGCATTACAATAAGCCTTTACCACCTTGACCTAAAGAATGCTTGAGTCTATGAATTCATTCCAGATGACTCTCTCCTATATTTCAGTCCTTGATGGGTCTCTGAAATCCTCAAACCTCATCATTTCTACCACCTTTCTTTCCTTCTACTGTCCAGCCAAAGTGGCTTACTTTCCATTCCTCATATACATCACTCTATGCCCCATCTGTGTGCCTTTGCACTGACCATTCCCCATGCTGGAGGAGGGGTCATCCCCTACTCATGACACTTTGGCCTTATAAAATCCTTTTCTTTTTTCGAGATACACTTCAAGTACCACCTGCAACAGGAAGACTTTCTTGATTCCTCCAATTGCCAAAGTTCTTCCTCCCTAAGTAACCTTGGATTTATGTTTCTTTTACTCTATATTTAGTATGTGTATACTTATACATATTATCTCCTCAATTAGAATGGCAGCTCTTTGAAAGCAAAGATTCTTTTTCTTTTTATCTCTTGCATCTAGCACAGTGTCTGCCACCTACTAAGGGCTTAATAAATGCTTTTTGACTGATTGATTGGAATGTAAATGTATATGTGAAATCACAAAAGCTAAGCCAACAGGGCAGGGTAATTGTCTTCCTCCTGCCAGACCAAGTTCTTGTCTTTTTATGTATGGGCAGCCAGATTCAAACCTCAAAGGCTTTGAGGTACCTTAAACTTACATCTTTATCAAAATTGAACTGTACTATATTTATTGGGAGTGTACCTTTGGACAAAAAGAAAGTAGTAATTTTTCTGAGTTCTTTAGAATGAATCTATGACTTGGTCTCAAAAACCTGGGATAAAGTGAAACTCAAGAATGCAAAAACAGTGAATGATGATTGGATTAATGTAGTAGATAGGGCAGCAAACTGAGTCAAAGACTTGGCTTCTAATAACAGAGCTCTGACTTAATACTTGTGGGATCTTAAGTTAGATAATTCACTGAACCTCATCAAACCTCATTCTCCTTATTTATCAATTTGGGATAATAATATCACCCCCACCTTAAATACACACACACACACACACACACACACATACACACACACACATACACCCCTACACATAAGGGTTCAGGGTTATTATAGGAAACAAATGAGAAATGTATGTAAAAATGGCCTGAAAATTATAAACATTTGTACAGATCAATTGAGATCATGGATCCATTTGAGTATTTTGCATTAATTCATTTGTGCAGGTGTCACAGTAGATGGAGTAAAGGTCCTAAAGCTAGAAAGACCTGAATTCAAATAGGGCTTCACATGCTTATTAGCTGTGCATCCTTTGGGTATTTGGCCACTGTCCTAAGTCCTCTTCTGTCTTCTTGTATACTCTTCCAGTGAGATCATGTATTGGTAATTAAGTGGGACTTTTTTACTGTTTTAGAATGCTAAATTAATTGTCTTTGATTGAGTCTTACTAGGTGAAAAGCTCCAGGCACGCACCCTTTTGCTAACTAAGTGTAAAGCCCCAGGCTCACGCCCTTTTGCTGATTAAGCATGAATCCTTTGAGCCCAACAGAGTATAAGAGCCCAAAGGTTGGCATTCTGTCTGGAGCTCTCAGTCACTGGAAGAGTGGCGTGTGACCCTGGGAAAGCCATTGTTAAGAGCTCCCCGGCTTGTCAACCCAGATGTTGATGCTTTCCTGGTAACTATGAATTGTTATTTGGTCTATTTATTTTGTGTGTGTTTGTAATTTGTTTATATTTGCTGTGAAGTTCAGGTGGCTGGCTTTTCCTCCTGAACAAAGTGAATTATATTTGTATGTTGGAGTAAAGTAAGATTGTTAACCCCTTATCATTACTTTCCTTAGTAAAGCAGATCAAAAGACTCTATGCTGGCAGCTCTTGTTGCTGGTCTTGTTGGGTCTTACACCCCACAACAACCGCTAGCCGAATTGCTGCTACAGATCATCAGTCACTTACTTCACTTACCTTGGTCTCCTCAGCAATAAAATGAGGACAAAAATAGCACTAGGATTGTTGTGGAGACCAAAGGAGATAATAATTTATAAAGTGTTTAGTGCCTGACACATAGTGGGTGCTTAATACTTATTTCCTTCCTTCTTGTGACCATGTTTGATCCCTTCAATAGAATGTAAGCAAATACCAATAGGCACGGACATGAAGCCCTGCTATGGATGGGCTTTTTGTCATGAGACAACGTAGCCTCACCACTGTTGCTGCACTACAATGTTTGATTCTTTGTCTAGCCACAAGTATAGAAATCAAGGTTTAGCCCCATTGCCTTGGGTTTCCTACCAGAGGAGGCCCTGACATGTGTCTAATTTCTCTCCCCCAACAGAATAATGAAAGCTTTTTGCTTATAACCTATGTGAGCTCTTTGGCATTTTTGGAGTTAACAGTGGTTGCAAAACTTCTGTGTGTCTTTGTTATTTGGTCATTTGTTACCAGAATTGGTAAAAAAAAAATTTGGTACCAAAATTGGTAAAAAAAAAAAAGTGATACTACATGACAGTACATAACAAGTGTTTATTATTATTATTTTCTAGTGTGTGTCACTAGGCTTGCTTTGTATAAATAGCCAAAATCATGTTAGATAATAAGTTTCTCAAGGGCAGGCCCCAGATCTTACTTACATTTGTGTCTTCTTCAGGTTTATTGGTAGGAGCAATAATTAGTATTTGAACCGAATTGAAAATCAAGTGAAGCCTGGATCACAAATTAGGTTCCTGGGGCCTCTGTGAAATAAACTTGAGCAAAAAGAAATCCATAATCTTGTGGGGATATTTAAGTAATAAAAGCAGAAGCATCTGGCCTGATTTTCATTACTAGCAGAAAAGTCTACCGTCATCACTTTATTGATCCCAACGTGTAAATAGATCAAGGAACTAGAGGGTGCATTCCCAAAAGAAAAGTAACATATGGTCTTGCCCAAGGTATTTAATGTCTCTTGGCCCTTGTGACTCATCTATAACAATGAGGGGGGAATGTAATAGTTTATTTCTAAGGCCCATTTTATCTCTAAAGGTATGATTCTAGAATCAGGAAAGGGAACAACTTTAGGGCAGTGGGTTCCAGGAACAGCTCTCCCACTAATTTTTGATATGAAGCCACCTTCTCATGCAGTGAATCATAAACTCATTGTTCAGCTCTCTCATCTGGAAAATGAGGGAGTTGGATGAGATGATCCAAAGTCCCTTTGAGCTCTAAAGTTTTGTGATTCTGCAATCTGTTATTTGATTCACAGCTTTGTCACCAGCTTCAGCGGTAAAAGCAACAACCTTGACCAAACTAGTGTACCTCTAGTGACTCTAACCTGTTTTGGTTTTCTACTTGTTCTAATTTTCCTGTTTTGAAGGCACTTCAATTTACTTTTGGTGTGTAAAACCCAAGAGTACTAATTCAATTCATGTCACCAAGTATTTATTAAGGGTCCTATATGTGCTGAGAGTCTTAATGCAGCTCAATCCTCATACACAGTCGCAGTCTGCCATCATCTATATTCTCCTCAGTTGATTGCCTCCCAACTGGTTTTAGAAAGCACACATGTGTGAAGCTATTTCCTAGCCCAGTAGACCCATCTCACATAACATTTCACAAAAGCTGGGGCAAAATTGCTGCAGAAAACCTCTGGGGCCATTTCTTCCTGGATATGAATTTCTCAGCATACCAAACACTCCTGACAGTGATTGCAGTTGTGGTCTATGACAATCTACCTTCTAATGAGTCGACCTTTGATGAGTTTCATATGATATGTTTAGCAGTGAAGAGCTGTCTTGGACCATGTTTCCTCCCTACTTCTGATTGACTTCTGAAATAAGCAAAAGACAAAGATCTCACCCCAATGTCTACTTAATTAGATTATAACTTCAGAGAAAATGTTTGTGTATTGGTTCCATGCAATGCACGACATACTCTTCTTCTTCATTAAATACTAAAAGATAACCTGTTCAAGGTGAACTATTTAATAGATGCCTGGGTATTGGTTGTAGCTTGGAAAAACCTAGTTCTGCTGGCAACAGCGAAAGGGAGTCATTGCAACTTTCGTCCAATGATTAAGAGGAAATCATATGGTTTCATTCCAGAATATGTTTGAGATGGAATCAACAAAAGCTTGCATTGGACCAGATTCATGCCCTGCTATAATCTGTGTTTGACTTTAGGACTTCAAAAGGAGTCAAGAAGAGATACTAACTACATCTAAATCTAGGCTCAGCACTTCCTATTTACTTCCCTTTTAAAGGAAAAGCATTTTATATTAGAAAAAACTAATCCCTGTCTACATTCTGTATTCTTTTAGCACCTGCAAGTCTCTTTGAAGCTGATGGAAGCTGCATAGGAGATATGTTGAGTACCTGACAGATGAGGATTCTGTGAGTTGCTTACAGTAATCAGTTTTCCAATGAGAGAAATTTGAGCAACATAATTTGAGGTAGGAAAATGAGGTTCAGTTCTTCTGCAACAGTCTCATCGAAGTCATCAACAACAATTAAACATATCATGTCCATTGAATGAATGCCATTATCACTTATTACGTTGTTCATACCCTAATGTGCATTCAGGTTGTCTGGAGTTCCAAAAGTTAATATTCCTTTTAAAATCCTATCTTTGCATCATTTTCTGATTGTTTAATAAATGTTGGCTGAAGAAATACATGAATAGACCTCTGTAACACTATTGTTTATGCTAGGCACAACTTGGAAGTTGCCCCAGTAATTTTCTTGCTTAGACCTCCTAGTTTGTAGACAGACAGACATTCATACTTACATATGAAAACACGTGTATGCTTTGGTTTCTAGAGTTTGATCAGCATGCTTTATTCAGCCCACAAACTCGCAGACCAAAAGAGTAATACATCTCAATGCACAGCAGTTTGAATTTCCAAGTAGGTATCTGCAAACACCCATAGTCATGAAAGTTTGCCTGACAAAATCTTACCAAACATAATGAGAGTTTTAGAAAAAAATAGAATCCTGTGATTAGACACAGTCACCTAATAATTGTGCAAGATCAATTCATGTTTGGTAAGGAAAAGGGATCAATCAACAAGAAATGCCTCTTGTTCTTGTTCTGATTAATACACACACACACTCATGAAAATACTAAAATAAAGGAATCATACAACGAATTACCAGATAAATGACTGAGGAGTGCTGATCAGAGTAAATGACACTTTAGTGATGTTAGTTATTATTTATTCTACCAGAATAAGGGAGATTATAATGTTGCTATACCCTTCTCTAGTCAGACCATATCTGGAGCACGATACTCATTCTTAATGCTAATTTTAGGAAGGGAATTGAAAAACTAGAGGGTATCTAGACGGGGGGTGATCAGGATGATGAAAGGCCTTAACAGTATACTATAGGAAGATCCAAAGAAATCACTGGGCATCTTCATCCTGGAGAAGACCCTCTTTGGGCAGACATGATAACTGTCTCCGAGTATTTGAAAGGATGGCATATGGAAAAAGAGATCAGCTTCTTCTACGTGATCCCAGAAAACAGACCTAGAAACAGTGGCTGGTCATTACAAAGGAGCAGATTTCAGCTTCCAGTGAGAAAAAGCTTCCTAACCATTGGAGCTTTCCAAAGGAGGAAAGGGTTGCCTTGAGAGGCAGTGAATTAATTCTCTATCACTGAATGTCTTTAGGCAGGGATGGAGGATTCCTTTTCATGTGCGGGTTGGACTAAATGACCTCTAAGGTCACCTCAGACCCTGTGATTCTGTGAAACCCATATTTTAATAGATAAGTAAACTGAGGCCCAAAGAAATGGAGCAATTTGTCCAAAGATACAGAGATAATTATGACAGAAATTGGATGATTAGAATATGAATCTCCTGCCTGTGAGCATGGCAATCTTTTGATGCATAACATGTTAAGTTGGAGAAAAAAGAATGGTAAGATAGGTGATAAAAGAATAAAATAAACAAAGGAAGGAGGGGGGCCAAGAAAGAAGACCAGAAAGAAAACATTGTGTATTTGAACCTAGTACTTTGTTTATTTCTCATTATCAGTAGGAGGTGCCAGCCTTTTTTTTTTTTCTGTCTGAATGACTTGAATCCCTTCATGTCTACAGTTGGTAGTGGAGGGCCCAGGATGACTGTGATGGACTTGCTTTATTACAGTTGGTCAACCAGAATTTAAGGGCCAGGCACTTTAACAAGCAATGGGGATAGAGGAGAAAGGCAGAAACAATTTCTAGTCTCAGAGCTCACATTCTAATGAGGGATGATTATTTTTGACCTGCTTAGTAATTTGCTGTCCTGGGGGATCATCATGCTATCCAGTACTTAGACATAAACTCTAC
The DNA here is from genome assembly GCA_028646595.1 of Phalanger gymnotis. NCBI lineage: Eukaryota > Metazoa > Chordata > Mammalia > Diprotodontia > Phalangeridae > Phalanger > Phalanger gymnotis. Next base: position 70,580,759 of record CM053626.1, read on the forward strand.
AGTTTACTCAGTTACTAACCTCCTTCTGTCCAGTGACAAGTTGGAAGGGAGGTATTGAGGCTGACACTTTTGAGGGTATTTATTTCTTCTCTGCTGCTGCCTACACTTGTCAGTTGGCCAATCATTTTACATTCCCTCCTTCAAAGACCTTTCTTCTAATCTTTACAGCAGCTGAAGATGAATGGAATTGATATGATACAATAAAACACATTTTCTCTATATTATACCTTTATCCCTTTCTTGTCCCTAAATGGTTCACACATAAGTGAGCCTTTTATTTTGTGCCTGTTAATTTCTATCCCTTGTACTTAGTAATTTTCAATTCCTCATGAGCAGGACCTAGGTCCTAAGAACTACTCAACAGTATAGAAATTTCATCATTTGCAATACAATAACTGACATTGGAGAAGATTATCTCAAAAATCTTAGCACAGTTTTAAGGATACTCTTGGTAGGCTTTAAATTTTTTCAAGTCCTTTATTTGTAGTAAATTATTTAGGCTTCACAAAGATCCTATGAGGGAAGAATCACAATTATCATCATCTTTATCATATAGATGAGGAAACCAAAGATAAAAGATTAGATGACTTGTCTAAGGTCACATGGCCAGTAAATGTCAGAGGCAGAATTTGAACCCAGGTCTCACTAACTCTAAGTCTATTATGCTAAGCTATCTAAATTTGGGCTAGATGATCCCATATATCCTTGGTAAAACTAAATCCTATGATTCTATGTATCCCTTTGTATCTCCTATGTATCCCAAGTGTCACTTTCCATACATTAGAAAAATGTTTATTATCCTGCATATGGCATTGTACACTTGAATGAAGTTTTTCTAATGGAGAGAAGTGAGCTAGGGTTCTTTCTCACTGGCTGGAACCTTCAAAATGACAAGTTTAAGAGTGAACTGTCATTTGAAGTGAGTTAACTGTCATCACTGGAAAGAGACTGCTGCTTAATGGACAGAAATAGAAAAAAAAATCTGTGAACTACTTGTTTGCCAGGTATATGCCAGAGGAGTAGTTTTTTTTTACATATATTAATATATTCCATACAAAAACAAATGGGAAACTTCCCTGCCCTCAAAGAACTTGTATCCTACTGGTTCTTTCAGGTTCTATAACTTGATGATTCTGTAATCTTCGTAAGTCTGTTTTTTAAAAATATTCTTTCCTTTAAATGATAATATCAGAGTTTAGGGGTATTACCTCCCATACAAACACACATGTGTAGCTTTTATGGGTGTCAGGTACATAAACTAGTCGATAGCCATACCAAATCCCCATCCCCATAGCTTGCTACTTGACAATAACAAATTTTAATCCTGGCTTATAAAACAACCAAGGGTTATTTTTAGATAATTCCTAATAAATTAAAAGATTTTTATTTTTCTCATCAACATTTCTCCTTTATCAATTAACTCTGAGCTGCCATCTTATTTTATAAAATAACTGGTGAAATTTATTTTCCCATATGCTTATTTTCTACTCTCTTTATCAAACTTCCTAGGCTTAGATAAACATCAGTGTTACTGGCTAAAGACTTTATTAACAGTGTAACAAACAATGCACAAACATTTTAATATTTCAACAATATTTTACAGTGTAAAAAATCATAGCCAGGGTCACCTCTGTCAACTGCGGCTGCTGACTTCTCCTCCACTCTGGATATATAGTTCTACCAATTCAGCTCTCCTAGAATGGCAGTCAGTTTCTCAAGAATTATCTTCAGAATACCTTCTACATAATGATACTAAAGCTCAAGACTTCATTCATGTTTTACCAATGTAAGACTTATTGAATCTTTTCCTCTTATCAACTAAGTGAAGCAGGTAGTAAAAATATTTTTATTCACGTTTCACAGAGGAGAACACAGACGCAGAGATGGTACATGACTTGTACTCTGTCAAATGGCTAGTAAATGCCAGAATCAGCGTCCGAACCCAAGTCTCCTCTAATTCCAAGTCCACCACTTGGACCACTAAAACATACGTCATTTGGGTAAGTTATGATTAAGAGAGATGGAGGTGAAATGGTGGCACCTTTAGAATAAGTCCACGAAGTTTTAAGGCTGACTCTCTGAAAGCTTATTAGATATCATAATCATAGTGCATTGTTGTTTGTCATACATTAGTGCATTGTAGCAAACATTTCAGAATTCCCTGAACTCCAAGAGCTCTCTGTTATTGATCTCAAGCCTACATCTTAGTTGTCCATCTCTTTCTCCTTCCCCAGCAGGGGATTTATAGTGGGGAGAGGATAAATTACTTTGCCATACATATTACTCCGTGGTGATTTCTATGCAATGACTTTGCTCTTAATTAGAGTCAAAATTACATAATAATCCCTTAGCTATAATCAGCAGAGCTAAGAATTTCTGTTCCACTGAATACACTGATATAGTCAATGGTCAACTTACAAATCTCTGACTCAGTAATGTCCGTGACATATGCAATCAGCTGAGGACTCATTTCCTCACTAAACCCCTCTTTGCAGGTACCAGAAATACCCAGAATCTCCATTCTTTTCCCACATCTTTTAGGAGTATCCTAGAACCTTTTTTCTCATTTTCTTTCCTACTGCTCTTGAAACTTTTTGAATCCCGCCACTACCACTTCTGCGGTCCATTTTAAGAGGCAGAGAGTGTGCTGTATTAGAACACTACATCTTAGATTGGAACTTGCCTTGCTTTCTCAGAAATTATATTGCAAATGATGGACAAATTCCATAATTGCATAAGTAAGTATACTAAGTCCACTAAATCATGCGTTACATACTTTTGGCAGGCTAATGGGGGTATATAAGTACCATTAATAACATGGTTTCCATAGGAAATTGTGCTCAATTATTCCAACGGCTAACTTGCAAAAAACTTTTAGAAAATTCAGTCCTAAGTTCGATGAAGAGTCCTGGCATTATTATTAATTATTATTATTATTGACAATAACAGCTCACATGTACACAGGCCTCGAAGTTTATAAAATATTTTTGAATCTGTGAGGTAGGTAATGAAATGTTATTTCCTTTTTCTCTTTAGGAAAGTAAGACTCAGAGAAAAGTAAGAGATTCATCAATGGTAACCCAGATGCTAAGTGCCAAGACTTGAATTGCATCATCTGATCCCAATTCCAGTTGTCTTCCCAATTCTTGTTGTTTGTCTATATTTAAAAACTGAGTGGATTCCAATACTTTTAGTTGATGTCTTATAAGATCCATTTAGAGAGACAGTATTATTTGGGAAGAGCCCTGGACTTTGAGTTAGGAGACATAGCCTTGACTACCAGCTCTACCAACATCTAGCTGTGAGACCTTGAGTAAGTCATTCACTTATCCTTATTCAGTGTCAGGTTCCACATCTGTAATTTTGGGTTAATTAATATTTTTGCTTTCCTTACATGGTTCTTTTGAGTTTAAGTGTTTTGTAAACCATGAAGCACCAGTGACCCACTATTAAAATCCAACTAAGGATTACTTTGATTCTCTAGACGTAAATATCCTAGTTCACTAAGAAAAAACAAAATTATCCAAATTTACATTATTCGGTCTACATGAATTGGGTGCTTATCTTCAGAAATAGTAAAACCATGACTGTGTGCTCTACAATGCCCATGTAATAGGTATGTAAGTGCATCTATCTTCCTGTAAAAGTGTGTTTTCTGCTTGGGGTTATGTAAAATAGTCTTGGCTTGAAATGTTTTTGGATGCACAAACAATGCAGCTGAAATTAAAGGACATTCACAATCCTAAGATACTATTGAACTGATGGTGTTTCATCAGTAAAAGCATGGAACAGAATAGACAGAGGAAAATTCATTTCTTACAAGATTGTGGTCTAATAGCAAGCAACAAGAGCTCAGTCAGTCACCTCAGGCACTGACCTACATGGGAACACATTTAAAATCATTTGTCTCTTGGGTGGTTATTAAAAGAAGTCCGACTCGGATGATTGGTGTAATTGCACCAAACAACTGTGGCTGACTCTCTCGGGGACACAGAATTCATTGCAGACTCATGATTCTCATGCATCAGGGGGAAAATGAAATATGAAGGAGATGATGGGTGCTTTTTGTCCCCCTAGTAGGTGCCCAAATTACTTTTATAGCATTTGGCTCCATTAGTTAATGTCTCAAACATTGTGAGCAATGGACTGGCACAGAGAGGGCCCATGTTTCTAGGCCTGCACTCAAACCATTAGACATCCCAGCCTCTTGCCCTACAAAACCTGATTACTATAAAATTGGTTGCTTTAAACTCACAGACCTGACAGAATGGACTTGTGAACTTGTCACACTAATAAGCCATGAATTGATGTCAATCAGCTCTGTTCATTAAGCATGTTGTCCTTTAATTGTCCTTTAAATGTCCTTTAATAATGTCCATTAGCTAGATTTTGTCAGAACCATACTGCATGTGAAATGTACACAGGCTCGGATCTTTGAATATTCACTTCCTGTCCTTTCTTCTCATTGTCCTACAAGACCTTTTCTTGACCTGGTAGCCCCTCAAGCTATTGAGTTATTTCAAAGGAGAGACAGAGGCAAGGGGTATTGTGGTGGGAGAATCAGTAGGCTGTAATGACTAATTGCATATGTGAGTGAGTAAGAGGGAACAGTCAAAAATTAGCCCATGGTTTCAAATTTTGAGAGAAAGATGATTCCATTAGCAATGGGGAAATCAGGAGGGTGAAGAGGTTAAGGGCGGGGTGGGATGTGATGGGTTTGATTTTAGACATACTGAATTTGAAGTTCCAGTCAAGGAATGTACAGGGGAATAGGATTATGTGGAACTTCAAAAAGAGGTCAGGGCTGGATTTTTTTTTCAGGTGTATAAGCTGATATATATGGATTTCAGCAAAATATTGGACAAATTTTCTCTTGCTATTCTTGTGGTTAAAGATGATGAGATGTAAACTAAATAGAGCAGAGAGGAAAATTTGGAACTGATTGAATAATAAATCCCCAAGTGTAGTCATTGATGGATTTATAACAACTTCGAAGGTGTTCTCTAAAAGAATGTCCCAGAGAACTGTCTGTAGCCTTCTATAGTCGAATGTTTTTTATTTAAAAAATAAAAACTTTGATGAAGGCATTTTTAAAAATCAAATTTGCAATAATGCATTGGGCTTGATAGTGTAAGATGAAATTTAATAGAGATAAATGTAAGGTACTATGCTGTTGTTCAGTTGCGTCTGACTCTAGGATTTCTTGAGAAAGATACTGGAGTGGTTTGCCATTTTCTTCTCCACTGTGTCCCCATTTTACAGATGAGGAACTGAGGTAAATAGGGGTTGAGTGACCTGCCTAGAGTCACACAACTAGTAAGTATCTAAGTCTAGATTTGAATTCAGATCTTTTTGACTCCAAGGCCAGTGCTTTACCCACTGTACCACCTAGCTGCCAGATATAGCTGCAATAATTTTAAGGTCTAAAGGGACACAGGTTATACTGGAATATATTATCAAATACATTCTCTTGAAGGAGTTCTCTAGTTGTTGTAATTCAGTTGTATATAATTCTGTGTGACTCCATGGACTTTGTCCATGGGACTTTGTTGGGAAAGATACCAGAGCGGTTTGCCATTTCCTTCTCCAGCATGTTTTCATTTTATTTAGTTGAGGAACTGAGACAAATAGGGGTTAAGGGATTTGCCCAGGGTTACACAGTTATTGTGTCTAAGGCTGGATTTGAACTCAGATCTTCCTGATTCCTGACCTGGTGTACTATCCACTGTACCATGTAACTGCCCCTTGGATTAAAAAATTCTACTTCAAAATACAATATGAGAGAAACAGTACTAGCCAACAGTTTGTATGAAAAGGAGCTATGGCATTATGGCAGTTCTAATGATCTTAGAGCACCTTATGAGTCAATGGTGATATGGCAGGCCCATGTTCCCCATCCCTAGTCATTTTCTCAAGCTGTATTAAAAGGGTATAATGTCCTGAATACCGAGGTAGGGGTGGAAAACAATGGGGATCTCATTAACTTCCCACTTACCTGAGCTAATGAGGGGAAGATTAAAGTATGGCAAAGTAATAGGAGCACAATAAAGTAATTAAGAGACTGGGCTGTGACTAGATTGGGTGATGAGGGGGTTGGAGGGGAAGGACAGAATCAGGGAGAGGACTGCCTCAGAAAAATAAAAGCTGAAGACAAAATGATACAGAAAGCAGTTCAGCCATTCTAGAAAACAAGTTAGAATTGAACAAGAAAAGGATTTTCTTGCTGCAGTGAGGGCCTAGTTGAGATTTTGCACTTGAATGGGAGCAAAGGCAGTGGATGTTGGGAGCAATCCAAAGCTGAGGCTGAGCAGGCAATTTATTCAAAGGAGGCAGGGATTCTAGAGGAGAGGACAGTATAGAGTTGAACTGGTTCACCAAGGGGTCCTCCATTTTGTAAGCGCTGCTCTGTCTGGTTTCAACTTCACTTGCCCCTGCCAGGGTGAACTCTTCACTTCTAATCTCATCTCCAGGCTGCTTATTCAAGGCTTGATTGTTACCATCTCCCTTAGCCTCTTCTCTCCTCTGATTGGAAAACTAGAGGGTGAAACACCAAGCTCCTCCCAATGCCTTTCTGGCAAAAACTGGGCTCTGAGCTCATTTCACTTTGCATCTACTGTTCTGTCTAGTTTTAATTCCACATCCTAGCAGCTGGTACCCCCAGAGTCCCCATCCTTTTGTGTGTTGTCTCTTCCATTAGATTGTAAACTCCTTGAGAGCAAGAAGTCTTTCTTCTTATTAATCGTATTCAATATGTGCTTAATAAATGTTTGTTGTATTAGATTGTATTAGGTCAGGTTAGGTGAGGGAGGAGAGGTTAGCCATGGAACCTGTGATGGCCTGGGAAAGAACTGAGAAGCAGAGCGATTGGAGGTAACAGTGAGGACAAAGGACAGATTTTGTGGATGCAAGGCAAAGGGTGAGGTGGAATGATAGATTGTGATCAGATAAGGGAATTTCATTGTTCATAAATATGGAAGTGATACATTTGTGAGGGAAGGGTGTGACCATTTGTAATATTAATGGAATAGGAAGATCTTCCCTGTCCATTAATAGGCCTATGTGACCTCCTTTGAGCTCTATCCCAGTTCACAGCTGTGATACATGCTGAGTCACAGAACCCATTGGGGGAAGGAAGCTTGCTTAGGGGAGGCTTGCTTGTAGGAAGGCTTTCACACCTTTTGGTACTAAGTTGATTAGGCAACAAGAGTTGTGATGCCTTCTGGCTCTAAGAAGTGTGTGTATATATACTCTGAGTTGGTATTTTGCTTTGGGGGTTCACTTATGGGGGTTATGAGAAGGACCTTGTGATTTCCTGGATGGGACTCAGTAGCCATTTTGTTAAAAGCCCCTCAACTACCCACGTCTGTGCTCCCTCAATCCAGTGGTGTATGTAAAGTGTATAGCAATATTGCTTTGCTCAGGCAGCTAGAGCTTTGTCTGTTAATCTATGTGCTAATTTCTCTGCTGGCATTTTTTTTGACATTCAGGGTGTTGACCTTTCCCCTGAACTAGTGAATGTAATTAAAGTAGGATTGTTAACCCCTTTTCGAGCAGTGGTTCCTGGAAAAGCAGATTAAAGAACCTGTGCTACCAGGCCATCCTGGGTATGCTACGGTGCTTGCTGCTACAGCATCTCTCTGTGCTAGCATCATTGTGTTTTGCAATGGAGGAAGAAGTCATGTGAAATGAGTAAGCTGAGGAACTTGGGTGGAGGATAATTGAGGAAGTATCCAAATAAGTGCCCTAGTATGAGGGCAGGAGTTGGGGAGAAAAGACTGAGACAGACACTGAATTTGTTGAGGAAGGAAGGAAAGTGTCCCAAAGTTAGTAGACAATAGCTACCAGAATCTCTTTTGGGTGATAAACATTGGTTGAATAGACTTCAAAGGAAGAGTGGTTACTGAGTGATGATGGAGGTTCACACTTAAACACTTGAAGATCTGAAAAACAATTTCTTCAATTACCTTGCGAGGTACCGAAAGTATTATTGTCCTTAATTTTTACAGATGAAGATACTGAGTTTCTGAGAGGTGATGAAGAAGACAAAGCACAGAATTTGGAGTCAGGAACTCAAATCTTGCTTCAGATTATTAAACTATACAAGGCAAATCATTTAATCTCTCAGTATTCTTATCTGTAAAACGAGAGGGCTAGAGTTGATGACCTTTAAGGTTTTTAAGCTTTAAATCTATGAGCCTATGACCTCTTAAGTACCTGAAGTAGGATTTGAACCAGGTCCCTTGATTCCAAAGTCTACACTTTATATACTTATGGCATCTTGATTTTCTAACATGAAACAAAGGGCAGGAAGAAATGAACACTTTTCTGAATAGAAAATGATATAGAGTAGGCTCTTCCAGGAATTAGTGCTAGCAGTATTTTTAATTAGTGATCTAGATGAAGAATAGAACAGTGAATTTTTTCCCCTTTGAACAGTGAATTCTTCACATTGGCAAATAATACTTTTAACTCTTCTAGGTAATGGAATATTCACTAAGCAAATTTCAAGGAAGTCTCTTGAGGTTAGATATGTGGGCAGAATCAATGTCAGATGAGTGATATGTTTAGGAAAAATGTTTATTTTGTTTACAGATTCCGTTAGGTAGCTCTGAGAAAAGCTATAGTAGCTGTAGTAGGGTGTGGAGAAGCAAGTATTTTGTAAATTTTAAGAAGCTACTAAAAACTTTATTATTATCATTATTATTAATCCTGAAAAGTAATCTAGGATACGTTTGAGGGTAGCAGCTCAATGTATTGCTGAATCCAAGACCAGCAAGACACTACGCAGAGAAGAATTTGTCCTGTAAAAACACCCTAAAGGGTTAACCCTACAGGTTATATATACAGGTTATTTAAAAAGGCCATATTTGTCCTATAGAGATCTCATTGTCTGATAATGTAAATTGAACAAAGTTAAGTGAATTTGTAATGAATGCCATCTAAAGACACAGATCTGTATCAGTAAGGCAAGATTCATGACCTTGAAGACAACCATGAACATGCCTATATAGCTCAGAATTGCAAAGTATAACAGATTCTCTAGGTAGAAGGCAGGGGAAGTATAACATTTATTTAGACACCAGAGGACCAAATCCCAGAACCAATAACCCCAATTCAATATAGCAGTAATTGTATTCCAAAACCAGTAAATCTGCCTCAATGTAAGAACAAGGAGATTATAACACAGTATTACATCAAGAAACCAAGTCAT
>CM053626.1:70590469-70608069 GCA_028646595.1 Phalanger gymnotis
CCGCACTGCCCACGCTGGTCTCTGCTTGGCTCAGCTCTGCTCCCCTCAGCTCCCAGCTCCGGGCAGGATAGAGCTTATCCAGAGACCATCCAGGCCGTCCTGGTCTGGAGTCCTGCTTCCCTCTGCCACTTTGTGGGTTCTGCAGTTCTAGAATTGGTTCAGAGCCATTTTTCATAGTTTTTGGAGGGACTTGGTGGGGAGCTCATGGTAGTCCTTGCTTTCCAGCCCCATGTTTTTCTTAAAACAGTATAGGATAATATTGGCCTTCTTTGGCTATGTTAGACTGCTGGCCCCTGTTAAAATAGAAGTCTACTTAAAACCCCCAGATCTTTTTCACAGGAAATGTTATATAGCCACACTATATTGGTCCTATATTTGTGAAGTAGAAATTTTTTTAGAAGCCAAATGAAAAAATCTACATTTATTCCTGTAAAATTTCATCTTTTTATATTTAGCAATCATTCCAGCCTGTCAAGGTTCTTCTGGTGGTACAGTTGAAAGAATACTGGGCCTGGAGTCAGAGTGACTCATCTTCCTGAGTTTAAATCTGTCCTCGGATACTTACTTGGTATGTGACCCTGGGCAAGTCACTTAACCCTGTTTGCTTCAGTTTCCTCATCTGTAAAGTGAGCTGGAGAAGGAAATGGCAAACCATTTCAGTATCTTTGCCAAGAAAACCTCAAATGTGGTCATGAAAAGTTGGACATGACTGAAAAGTGTCTCAACAAAAACAACAAAAATCTTCAAAAACAGGCCATATCAAACCAATCTAATTTTTGTTTTTGAAGAAACCATATTAGGTTTCCTTTCATTGCTATCATTCCTAAGTACTGGCAAATCACCTCTTTGTCAACAGAGTTTGAATTTTTTTAAGAACAGAAATCAGGCTCATTGGTCTACAGCACGCAGACTTGATTGGTTTCTTGATTTTGAAAAAGGAGATGACATTTGCCCTTCTCCAGTGCTGTGAAACCTTTCCTTTTCTTTATAATCTTTCAAAGATTAGTAACAATTTTTTCAGTCCTTTCAGGACCCTGCAATGTAGTTCATTCATGTATGGTGACTTTAACTCATTAAAGGTAGTTAGGGTGCTGCCCAACCATCTTTTCACTTATCTTGAGTTTCCGCTCCCAATGAATTATTTTTCTATGCTTCCTAATATAATTATCATTTTCCTTAGAAGGAAAAACAAGCAAAATAAGAGTTGAATATCTTAGCTTTGTCCCCATCATCTCAGCTACCCAAGCAGAAAATATAGTAGAAGTATCTTTTCACCTGAGCAAAAACAGTTGGGAGCAGGGTAGGGAAGGGTGTCATGGAGGTCAGTCAAGCTACAGGTGCCCTCTTGGCAGAAAAGGAGAAAAACAACCTTCACCCCATTATGGGTTGAAACAGGGATGTTGTTCCTATCGAAGTTGTGCTATGGATGTGGCATGTAATGTGGATATGGATATGGATGTGGATATGGATATGGACATGATCTAGAAGTCATTACCACATAGGAATGTCATCAGTGGAGAACTACAAAGTGGAAGTATGAGGATAATAATTGTTAGAGGGAGGAAACTCTCTCTCAGGGAGGAAATTAAGCTGTCAGCAGAGGAAGGTCAAACTCCCTGAATGTTGGCAGCCAAGGACAAAGCCCTGTTTTTCTTCTATAAGGTTTGGCTCCATTTCTATTTCTTCGTAAATATTTTTATGTTCACAATATAGCCAAATAAAAAAGAAAAGAAAGTAACAAAAAGCTCTTTTTGTTGCCCTTTGTTGACTATAGTTTCTCCATCCTTAGAAAGAGATTGGCCTCACTTCAATCCATCCTTCATAAAGCTGCTAAAGAAATTTTCCTAAGGCATAGGTCTAACTCAGTTTACTGAAACAAACCCCAACACCTCCCTATTGCCTTTAGGGTTAAATATAAACTCCCTTGTTTAGCTTTTAAACCCTTTCATAAAAACCTGGAAAGACTTACGTGAATTGATGCAAAGTGAAGTGATCAGAAACCGGAGAACATGGTACACAGCAATAGCAATATTGTATGGTGATCAACTGTGAATGACTTAGCTCTCCTCAGCAATACAATGACCTAAGAGAATTCCAAAATGATGAAAAATGCTATCCACCTCCAGAGAAGGATCTAATGGAGTCTGAATGCAGATTGAAGCATACTATTTTTTACTTTATTTTTGTGACTTTTTTTCTTTCTGTGTTTTCTTTCACAACATTCCATAATATGGAAATATGTTTTGCATGATTGCATATGTACAACCTATATCAAATTGCTTACCATCTCAGGGAGATGAGAGGAGAGAGGGAGGAAGAGAAATTAGGTATAACTGGATCTAGAGTCCAAGTTTATTGACTTCTTACTCAGTTATCTCTCCACTGTACCATTTGTCTTCAGAAGTGTTATGATTCAATAGTTCCTATTTTCTAAGTACTTCAGAAGAATGGCTTTATCATTTCAAAAAACCTCTGTTATGTCAGTGACTCATTGACTTGGAGAGCATCTCAGTGGGAGTCAAAGTTGGAGCAGATTAGCTCTATAAGTACTCTAATCTTTTGAGTAGAAGTGTGTTACCCACTAGGCTCTAATCTTCTCTTCCATCCAAAAGTAAAATCATAGAAATTTAGTCCTGGAAAGGACCCCATCAGTCATCTTGCTTACCCAAATCATGAATCCTGTCTATAAACTTCCCATATACCTTTTCCTAACATCTACAGTAATGGGGAGCTTATTGAATTTTTGACTAGCTATATATCTTTTAGGAAGGTTTTACCTTGTTTTGAGGTCTACATTCCTATAATTCCCATCTGCTGATCCTTATTCTTCCCTCAAGAGAAGAGTAAGTTTTGGCTCTTTCACATGATTTATTTCCTGTTATTTGAAAACTATTATCATGTTGCCACTGTCTTCTTTTTTCTAGTCTAACCTTTCCTAGTTCCTTCAATTGATTCTTATTTGGCTTAACTTCCACTTCTTCCATCACTTAGGCTCCCCTCCTTCAGAGATACTCCAGCTTGTCAATACCTCTTCCAAAATGTGATGGCCAAATTGTACACAATTTGTACACACAGGGGGAATTTCATAAGATTACCAATCTCTCTTACTCTTCAGTTAATGTAACCTAAGGACAAATTAGTTCTTTTGGTCATTACATCACACTGATGAACAATAGGGATCTTTCAATCCACTAAGACTCTTGGATTTTCTTCTCATGAATTGCTACTTTCTAGTTGGGTTTTCCTTCCTCATGTTTATTTGTGCATCTCAAATTTTGAACTCAAGTGAAGGACTTTATGGCTTCGTAGGTTTGGGCTTCCTCGGATACAGACAAGAATATGCCTACATCCAAGTAGTTTGCTTGATACTGCCACTGGGTTTTGGTCACTTGTTACTAGACTGTCATGTCAAAAGAAGGCAGGCTGAAGAAGATAAACTCTTGACAGATATGTGAAGAGAGGAGGCAGCTCTTCCCTCAGGGGGACACTGTTCTCTAGCTCCTTGGCGATGTTGATAGAATGTGACAGTTTTGAAAAGGTCTTGATTTGGTTCAAACTTTATGGCTGTACCAATTTTAGATTACTCCCCTCCCTCTTTCAGGGCAGAGACACGAGCAAAGTGCCCATTGATCTGTCACACATCCTTGTGAAAATGTCTGAATTAATGAACTGTTCAGGCTCAGATAGATTTTAAAGTTGAATGACTTGGCATTTTAACAATTTCTTTTCATTTCTGAAAAGGGCTTAACTCAGGGAGAGGATTATTCAGTTGTCAAATGAAATTGCTACGAACACTCCTATTTTTGAGTTAAGAGATTGCAGGGGGAAATACTTTTCAACAGGTTAGCCCTTTGTCAGTAATGGCCATGTCATCTGATAGAGTGACATAATAGAATTTTCAAGTTGGAAGAGGCCTCAGAGGCTCATCTAATCCAACTTCCCACCCAAATGTAAGAATCTCCTCTATATGATCCTTGACATTCTCTGCTTGGATACCTTCAGTGATAAAGAACTTGCTGCCTGACATAGAAGTGCATTCCTTTCTTAAGTAGTTCTGATTCTAAAAGTTCTTAAGTGACCAGTGCCCTGGCCTCTGGGCTCACACAGACCAGATCTAATCCTAAAGGTTATCCTCCAAATGTCACTAACCCTGTGACTCATTACACCTTAACAAGAGTTTGTTTTGGGGAAATTTCTGAGTGTCTATGTCTTCACAGATGCAGATGAAAGGTTCCCCCACATCCTATACAAGCATTCAAGGTGACAAAGCACAGGATAGCCTTTACCCCAATGGAAATTTAAAAAAAAATCTAAAGTGACCCACAATAGCTTATAACCGATGTGGAAAAACCCTAAGGGACTTTTTAGTAGCCCAGGAATGGTTAACATAATTCTCCTTCATTTATGGTGAAAAGGTCACTTTCCTTGGGCTCCCCATGAAGTGGAAACACATGAGCAGCTAATAAATGGATAAATTCCTTATCATCACACCAATCCTATCCAAATAACTCATAACAGTGACAGTGTACAAAATTGAAATCTTTGGCTCTTCACATCATGACTTTTAATCCCTTCTGCTTCTCCACCTGTAGGGGTCATTTATGCTACAAATTCTGGAGCTCTCCTCTCAGACCACATGGTTCCTTTCTCAGGAGCTATCAGCTCTTAAACTTAGAGATTATACCTTGGCTCTCTGACACTGGAGCTAGGAACTATCTCTCCAGAAACTATTGATATTTCATTTCTGCCCCAGTTCCTTGGTAGAACTTCCTCCATCACCACCCCACCTATTGAAATCTCCCATTCAAATATGGGAGTCTTTTCTATAGCAACCCTGACAAATGGCTTCCAGTCTCTGGACCTCTTCAGATTAAGAGCTCACTGCTTTGCATATTAGCCCATTTCATTTTGGGCTAGTGATTATTATAAGTTCACTTTTACGCTGAAGCTGAACATTTGGAGCTACCCAGGAAGGAGGGTATGAGGCTTTAGGAAACTAAAAAATGTAATTACTGAGTCACTGTCACTGATCTTGGAAAAAATCTTAAAGAACTGAAAAGATGTCCAAGGTTGTTGAAGGACAAAATTGTCTAGATTTTTAACAAAGGGAAAAAGTCAGAGTCTGTAAACTTTAAGCCAATGAGTTTCACTTCTATTATAGCAAAAAATCTAGAACACATTATTGAAGATGTGATTTTTGATCACTAAAAGCCAGCATGATTTTAGGAAGAATAGGTCATATCAGATTAACCTCACTTCCTTTTTGATAGGGTATTTAGATTTGTCAGTCAAGGGAATGCTATAAACATAGAATATTTAGATTTCAGTAGAGTATTTGGAAAATTTTCATGATGCCTTTGTGGGTAAGATGGAGAGATGTGGGGCAAATGTTGGTATAGTGGAATGAATTGAGATCTGATTAAACAACTAGACCCTAAAGTAGTTATTAATCAGCTAATGTCAACTTGCCGGGAGGCTTCTTAGGGGAGTGGCCCAGAAAGCTCTCCTTGGCCTTGTGCTATTTAATATTTTTGTCGGAGACTTGGATGAAGGCACACAAACTATGCTTGGCATGTTTTCAGGTTATATTAAGCTGGGTAGGCAACTAATACATTATGTGACAGAATTAGGATGAAAATAGATCTTGGCAGGTTAGAATAATGGGCTAAATCTAATAAGATGGAATTTAATATGGATAAATGTAAAGTTTTACACTTGACTACAAAAAAATCAACTTCGCAAATACAAAATGAGAGCGGCATGGTTCAAAAAGAATTTCTGTAAAAAATAACCAAAGGACTTAGTGAACTGCAACCTCAGAATGAATCAACAAGGTAACATGGACACAAAAAATGTTAATGTTATCCTAGGCTTATTAAAAAATGCTTAGAGTCTAGAATGAAGGTTATAATTTCATTGCACTTTTATTTTTAAAAAATATTTTATTTATTTTGTTAAATATTTCCCAATTAAATGTCATTTTTTTAAAGATTTGTTTTAAAAATTTGAGCTCTAAATTCTGTCCCTTCTTCCCATACCTCCCCTACCCACCAAAAAAGTAAGCAATATCATATTGATTATACATGAATTTCATTGTATTCTCCTCTGGTTCTGATAATATATATCGTATCACATTCAGGTCTAGGTGCCACATTTTAGGAATATTATATCACTGCATGAAGGCTTCTTATTAGGAGAGTCTTTAAGAACTGTTAGAGTTCCAGAGAGCTAGGGCCTTCAGCCTACTGCCCATGTTGGGAAGAGAATTCATGCAATGGAAAATATTCCTACGCCTCCTAATTTAGCTTTATCTTCAGTAAAGGTTCCTTATGAGAGGATATCATTAAAAATCTATAACTTTGGATGAGGGGAGTAGAAGGAGTGGAATAGATGACTATGACCATAGGAACATCAAGGCAAAGTAAATTAAATCGACAAGCATTTATTAAACACTTACTATATGCCAAACACTGCTAGGTGCTCAGGATATAAATAAGAAAGAAAAAAGCTAGTCCCTGCCTTTAAGTAGCTTATGTTCTAGAAGGGTAAGAAAGCACACAAAGGAAGCTGAAAGACAGGGGAGAGGGAGAAGATATGTATGCATGCAGGATGGGAGAGAAATGTGATAGAAAGGATAGATAGGCCTAGACAATTTCCTTAAAATGGTGATTCTTGGAGGAACCAACCAATCAGAGAAAAGAGCCATAGGAGCAGAGTGAACTTCCAGGGTGAGAAGCCTGCTATGCTTTGGCAGAGAAAGTCAGGAGTGAAGCCTGGAGAAGATTGGAATATATCTAGAAGAGCGTGACCAGGATGTTGAGAGAACTGGAGACCGCGTCACAATGGTACCATATGAAGGAACTGGGAAGGTATATTTTATTTTATTCTTAATTATAATCTTTAAAAAAAACATAGCACTAGAATTCTTTTATGGTGAAATCTTTTAGCAGGAAGAATTAAAAAATCCCCAAAATCATTGTACTCATTCAACCTCCATTTGTATACTTGCTACAAAATGTTAGTAGCTCAATGTTTCACCACCATTTTCTGACTACCAAATTAAAACATCATAACTACATGTAAATTTCATATTTTAATAAACTAAACTAGCCATTCTAAAAAGCTAAATATACACTTTGGCTACAAAATTCAATGACTCAGTTTCCTTCTATCCCTACCCTCTTTCAATTGCCAATTGACTAGATGAGTGTTTATGTTGCTTATATGGCCAAATTTAAAATCGCTCGATCCGTTTAAGATTCCCAGTGAGTAACATACAGGATTAATGCATTAAGTTTTGAGAATGGCACCAGTGATTTCTTTGTTCTTGAAAGTCTTGTTTAAAGTAAAACAACAGGGCATGGTTTTCCCCAAATGAATCAATAATAGTCCCTGGGAATGTACATGTAAGCATTCCTTGTAAATTAACATACTTTAAAAATATTGGATGATACAAATCTGATAGAAATACTACAATTTCTCAATTTTAGCATTTAAAAACAGACAAGTATAGAAGTCCATATATAGTTATGAATTAACCACCACCAGATCTTGCAAAAAACAAATGCAAATGAGTCTTAAAAAGTCTTAATCACTCCTGCAAATGAAATAGTGTGTCACTTTTTCCTAGATCATTATGGATGAAGATGATCGTCTCATGAAGATTATAGAGAACACACACAATAGAAAAGTATGGTGTGGAGATGCCTGTAGTAATGTAAGCTTAAAATATGAATACACTAAAAATAGATCAGCATGCACACAGCAAATGGAGAACGTAGCGTATTGATCTAAGTGAGCAATGAGAGAGAGATTTCCCTGACTTATTCCATTCCTGCTTTTATTTTTTTTTTTGGTTTAGTTTTTTTTTTCTTTTTTTGGTACCATCTCAGTTCTGTAAAGATAAAAAGAACATGAATTTAAAATATTTTAACTTAATAATTAATAATTCTAAGTAAGAGATGCAGTATTTTGGTACTTGACCCAAAATTTAATGAAGATTTTTCAAACAGAATGAGTTAAACTCTGTTGTTGTTCAGTCTTATCCTACACTTTGTGCCCCCATTTGGGATTTTCTTGAGAAAGATACTGAAGTGGTCTTCCTTTTCCTTCTCCAGCTCATTTTACAGATGAGGAAACTGAAGCAAATAGGGTTAAGTGACTTGTCCATGGTCACACAACTAGTATGTGTCTGAGGAGGGATTTGATTCCATAAAGAGGAGGCTTCCTCACTTCAGACTCTTCCTGACTCCACTAGGCCACCTACTGGACCTAAGTCAAACTGTAGTGTCAACCTTAAATACCCGCAAAAGACATCCTTCACATTTCAATCTATTCTGTTCAGAATTACAAAATCTAGTAAGAACACAAGCTTCCACAAATTTCTTATCATGTCTGCAAAGAATAGCAAGCCCAAAGCATCTTATTCTACTAAGTGTATTTGAACATTCCATACATATCCATGCCCCCACACACATACATTCATGTACACACACAGCAGGTTTCAGAAGAAAATGTAGTGAACAGCAGTGTCAAGTTCTTTGTATTACACTTGATCACAGAGGTAGGTAGGCAAGTCTCTGTGATAGTTTATCCTGTTCTATTGAAGCAACGCTTGTGCCAATAGTACCAGCCTGACTCCTTGGGTGCTCCATGTTGAGATTGAGGCCTGCTTCATCTGCCATTTGTTGAAGGAGCATATTTACTTGGCTTTGTGGCATTGTTAGTGCCGTAGGGCTATTCATGAAGTCTTCCACTTGTTATTTTTGAATGTCTAATATTTCAAACTGGCATTCAGATTTATCCATTAAGGCAGATAGCTTCTCAAAATGTATGTTCCTCAATGCAGCATCCATAGCCTCAACTACACCTGCCATTGATTTAGTTACCTCACCCAACTATTTGAACTCTAGCATTTAACTCAAGCACTTATTCTCTTTTAAATATATTTAATTAAATATTTCCCAATTACATGTAAAAAATTTAATAATCATTTAAAATTTTTTTGATTTCTAAATTCTTTCTCTCCCCCACCCTTTCCCCTCCTTAAGAAGGCAAGCAATTTTATATAGCTTATATATGTGAAGTCATGCAAAATATATTTTCTTATTAGCCATGTTGTAGAAGAAAACATAAAAAAAGTAACAATAAAATTTTTAAAAGTACGCTTCAGTATGCATTTAGAGTTTATCAGTTCTCTCTCTGAAGGTTGATAACATTTTTCATCATGAGTCTTTGGAATTGTCTTGGATCACTGTCTTGATCAGAGTAGCTAAGTCTTTCACAGTTAATCTTCTTTGCAATATTGCTGTTACTGTGTACAGTGGTCTCCTGGTTCTCCACTCTTCACTTTGCATCAGTTCATGTAAGTCTTCCTAGGTTTTTCTTAAAGTATCCTGCTCATCATTTCTTATAGCACAATAGTATCACACCACAATCATATACTAGAACTTCAGCAACTTGTTCAGCCATTCCCCAATTGCTGGACATTCCATCTATTTCTAATTCTTTGCCACCACAAAAAGAGCTACTATAAATATTTTTGTCCTTTTCTTTTTCTTTGATCTCTTTGGGATATAGCCCTAGTAGTGGTATTGCTGGGTCAAAAGATGTGCATAGTTTTATAGCCCTTTGGGCATAGTTCTAAATTGCTTTCCAGAATGGTTGGACTCATTCAAAACAGTGCATTAGGGTCCCAAGTTTTCTACGTCCGCTTCGGCATTTGTCATTTTTGTTTTCTGTCATGTTATCCAATCTGATGGGCTGAGCACTAATTCTCAAAAAACTAATTACTTAGTTTTTCTGATGGATTGCACTTTCAGCATATACTCGTGCAACTTCTATGTTGCCCTTCTGAATGGCCCTTTAAATGTTGGTCTATTTAGCTTTTTCTTCTTTTTTGCATTTTTTGGCGTTCCTATTAAGCTCTTCCATGTTAAACATGGCCTGGCTGTTTATCTTTGGGGTAGTGGGAGGTGGCGGTGGGTCTTTGGGACACCAAAGGCCATGGGCTGTAAGTTACCAGAGTTCCCTCATTCCTACTTGCCCAGAGCTGACTGCACTTCTTGTTTGTTTGGGGAGCTCTGTAGGTTTAGTTTAGAGAAGAGAGGACTTAACTAGTAAATGTGACATTAGTCTTCAAGTATTATAGGGTAAAGAAATATTAAACTTTTACTACTTGGCCCTATAAGGAAGAATGAGGAATAGTAGATGAAAGTTAAAGAGAAGCAGATTCGGGCATGTTGTAAGGAAAGACTTCCAAACAGAGCCAACCAAAAGTGGAGTGGCCAGACTCAGTAAGTAACTGAACATGTCCAAGCAGAGCAGTGGTGTCAAAGCTCAAACAGAAATGGATTCTTGCAGGCCTGTATTCACTTAGAAACCACAAATGATGATTATCTATGTGGCATTTTATTTTTTTTCTATTTTTCTAAACATTTTCCAATTCCATTTTAATCTGGTTTAGGCCCCACTCAGGAATTTCGTGGGTCATGAGTTTGACACTACTGAAGATGTCCATTGGTTGGGGACATTGTAGAACAGATTCTTATGTGTATTCTCCACTCAGAAATTTTGTGATTCTGAGAAACTAAATCTCCCTCCTTGTTATTTCCACCATTGGTTCTATGTATGTCTTCTATAATTAGAATAATCTATTAGTTATTCCAAATCATATAGGAACTATGTCTGCCACCAGAAATTCTCTTCTCTGGGTTAAATACTTCTTTCAACTTTCTCTTAGGCTATATTCTCCAGATCTTTAATCTTCTTGGTGGCCTTCTACTGGTAACATTCCATTATGGTGATAGTTCTCTAAAATATGTGATACAAAGCTGAATACAACACTCTAGGTAGAGTCTGAGTAGAGCAGAGTACAATTCTCCCTTATTTGGAATTTAGCTGCTATGCTCCTATTAATGCAACCCAAGATCAAATTAGCCTTTTTTTTAAAAAAAAAAAAAGCAGCCACATCAAATTATTAGATCTTATTGAACTTCTAGTCAACCGTAACCCCCTCAGTCATTTTCCTATGACCTTCTGGCAAGTAAGGTCTCCCCCGTGGCACAGCTGGGCAATTGATTTTGCTAACCTAACCTAAAGCTAGAACTTCAAATTTATCTCTATTAAATTTTCCCTCTAAACTCTGGCCAATCTTTCTGGTCTGTCAAGGTCTTTTATAATCTTAATTCTGTCATCCACCCTCCTCATTGCTATTTTCTTTCTCATGTTGCAAAAGCAGACTTCTGAGCTGAGGAAGGATCTATTTCCAACTTCAGAGGCGATTTCTTGGGCTGAGTTATAAATCTTTGAATAATGAGGTTTTTAATGAAAGCAGGGCTAACACATCGTTAACTATGGGGAGCAAATGGTGCTTCTATAATAGCTATTTTTTGGGAGCTTAATGGAAAACTACAGAATATTGAAAATGTTTTCTTATTATTACTTAATTTATCAAATCCCCATCATTCATGGTACATTTTAAATGAGGTGAAATAGTCTTTAAAGATGCTACAGAGATCATTATCTAAGCACTTGGAAGCCAAATAATGTGTGGGAGTGGAAGAAAAAGGGCACATGAGGGGGAAAGAATTACCAGGCTAGCTGTGAAACTGGGAGACTGCAACACACATCAGCTTAGTTCATTGCCAACAATCCACAGGGGGACATAATGTGAAAGTTAAAATGGGATTGAGATAGGTGTGTTGACAGTTCTGCATCCGCAGCACACATCTATCCCAAGGCACCATCTGTTACATCTTTAGGCTTTTTGTGACTATCAGCAATCGAGGTAATTAAGCAAATGAGCAGCTGAAATTGAAGTTCCCAGGAAGGAAGGAAAGTTAACAAAGACATTGCTGTGGGGCTGAGAAGTAGTTATAGACCCAGGACCTCTAGGTCTGTTTCTACTTCTGAGATCAAATAGGAGGTAGAACAGGAGAATGGAAGAAATAAGCAGGCAGCCTATTTTAAATAGCAACTTGATCCTGGCTTATTTTTATGAGGAGATACTGACTATATTGAGAAAACATGACTCAGATTTTTCATATGGGAAATTACAATCTGCTGGACAGTTAGATTAACACTAGAAGAAATGGTGGGCAAATTATTAATACATTTGGAGGTCATATAGTAGAAAGGGTATGGTCTCTGGGGTCAGAGTACCTGGGTTCAAATCCCAAATCTGCCACTTATTCCTGTGTAATCTATGTCAGGTCACTTAATCACAGCTTCCTTATCTCTAAAATGAGGGTAAGAAGAGCCTTGGCATAAATTCCAGTTGTCATTGATGGAGGTGGTGGTGATGGTGGCTAGGGAGCTGTCCATGGTACTTGCTGTTTCTATTTCAGACCTATTCCATGTAGGCCAAGGCTCAGGCCCAATTTAAGGATTGAGCTAGTGGTAGAGTTTGTATGGTCCAGTCAGCCAGAAATTATATGAGTTTGGGCCATGTTCAGGTTCTCTGCCACCAGACTAAGGTCTATCCTAAGAGGGGCAGACCACTTCAGAACTCCTGAAAGGCAAACGCCCCAACCCACTTTCCATGTTGGAGACACATCCATGCCGTGGAAAGCATATCTAAACCTCCAATTTTAGCCATGTCTTCAATAACAGTTCTTGAAAGTAGGATGTCTTTGGAACTCGTTGTCTTCATTAACAGTAGGAGGAAAGAATGAAGAGGGGAATGGGGTGGCCAAGATGGTACAGTGGATAGATTGCTGGGCCTGAAGTCAGGAAGACTCACCTTCCTGAGGTCAAATCTGGCCTCAGACACTTACTAGCTGTGTGACTCTGGGCAAGTCACTGGACCCTGTTTGCCTTAGTTTCCTCATCTGTAAAATGAGCTGGAGAAGGAAATGCAAACCACTCCACTATCTTTGCCAAGAAAACTCCAAATGAGGCCAAGAAGAGGTGCATACAACTAAAAAATGACTTAACAACAACAAAAGATGAACAGTAAAAGAGTTCTTTCATCATTCACAGATTGCTTTACTCTATTACCCAGTGAGGGAGGTAGTACAGTTATTATTATCCTCTTTCACAAATAAAGAAGTTGAGACTTGGAGCATTTAAGTGACTTCTCCAGGTGTATATCTATCTATATCTATATAGTTAAAATATGTCAGAACCAGCACTTGAATCCAGGTCCTTTGACTCAAATCCAGTAATTTTATTCATTATCTGACACTGCCTTTGTATTATGTATCTCTGTGTGAGATGTATACATATATATGCATATGCACATATATATTTACTGAATACATATGTGTATGTGATAACAAGATTCAGAGCTAGAAAGCCTCTCTCATTTTACCAGATGAGAACAAGACTGCTGAAGCAATTTCCCCAAGGTCACACAGATAGGAAGGAGTAGGGGTGATATTTGAACTCAGGTATTTCAACTCCAAATCCAGCCCTCTTTTCCATTATATCACACTACTGAAGAAAAGCAGGGTGCTTTAGAGATCATTATTCCAGCTTTTGGACTCTTTCTGCTCTTTCCTGTGTCTTTCAAAGGTCTGAATACATCACTCTCCAGAAACAGATGGATTTTGTTCTTTCTAAGTGAATGGTAAGGTAGCTCCTAATTATATAGACATGTTCAAAAGAGCATGCATACTTTTTGAGAACAGATAACCTCAAAGCTGCCCCAAAATCATGAGGTCTCAAAATAGTGCAATTAGTTTCAGACCTCTGAATAGGCTTCCAGGCACAATAATAAACTTGACAATGCTTTCACACTGATTCAGCTAATAGATGTCAAGCTATTTGGGCTTGATTCCTTATTGATTAATGTAGAAAAAGGTGAACAGCTGAGAATATGCATTAAGATGTAATTTAGTCAGTGGAATGCTCCTTGATGGGAAGATCTCAGTTTCATGGAAGAAGATAGGTAAGCCCAAGTCCAGAATGGTTGAGACTTAGGTCCTTTATTCTTGAAGGTCTTTCTTGCTGTGGGTAGCCAAAATAATAGCACTTTCATGATGCTATGTGTCATGTTGTTTTAAACAATGGGTCAAGGATTCTGGATCCCAGATAGAGACTGAATTTTCTAAGGTTACTATTATGGGTATGTTATGACCAAGATAGTGTTTTGTATTGGAATTATATCACCTGGTGATGTAGGCTAGTGAGACTAGGTCCCTTCCTATGGAGGGAAAAGAGTGAACTAGAGAACATAGCCCTTGACTCCAAAGGAATCCTAGTAATCCTGGTGGTTAGCCTTATTTAACCTACTCTAGGGGCAGCTAGGTGGAACAGTGGCTAAAGTGCCAGGCAGGGAGCCATGAAGATTTACCTTTATGAGTTCAAATCTGTCCTCAAATATTTACTAGCTGTGGAACCCCTGGCAAGTTTCTTAACCCAGTTTGCCTCAGTTTCCTCATCTGTAAAAAGGGCTGGAGAAGGAAAAGACAAACCACTCCAATATCTTTGCCAAGAAAACCGCAAGTAGGGTCACAAACTGTCAGATATGACTGAAAAGTGACTGAACAACTGACCTAGTCTAGATTTGTGCATTAACAGGGCCTTAGCTTTCTTTGTTTATCTTTGTATACCCAAACATCTGTGGACTAGCTAGTGATTGAGTCAGTTCTAGATAGACTTGGCTTCCTGGCAGTAATCACACATGAAGTCATTTCTTCAAGCCATAGAAAGACCCATCAGGTCACAACAAATTGGTGCAGGCATACTTTCTTGTAGATTTATTTTATGAATATATCTACATGGTTTTTACATTATTCAATGTACCTTGTATGTAAATCAACTGAGTGAGAGACAGTTCTTTGAAATCCAAAAACTAACATACTTAGGATCAGATCTTGACTTACTACTTATTGACTATGTGATCTTGGTCAAATAACTTCATCTCCCTAGGCTTCAGTTTCCTTATCTGTAAAATGAGGGGATTGGCCTAGATGATCTCTACTGACCTTCATAGCTCTAAATCCTATAATTTTATGTTGGTCCATTGGTCTTTCAGTCTGTTGCATCCATAGTTACAAAGATTACTGGATCATACTATCCAAAAGAAGCCCTGATAAATGGATATTGATGGTTTTCTCTAAGTAGTTTTGGTTTTCAAAACCCTTTATAACCTGACTCCCTCCTACCTTTCTGGTCTCCTTATACCTTACTCTTCCCCACATACCTGGCTATCTAGTGACAGTGACCTCCTTGCTCTTCCTCACACAACACAATCCTCCTGATGACTGCATTTTCACAGGCTAATCCCATGATGAGAATTCTCTTCCTCCTCCTCTCCACCTCCTGGCTTCTTTTGGGTGCCAGTAAAATCCCACCTTCTATGGGAAGCCTTTCCTGACTCTCTTAATGGTAATGCCTTCCATCTGCTAATTACCTCTAACACACACACACACACACAAATATATACGTGTACAAATCTTGCTTGTACATATTTGTTTGCTTGTTGTCTCTCCCATTGGACTGTGATCTTGAGAGCAGGGACTTTTTTTTTAGTATCCTCAGAGACTAGTAGAGTACCTGGCATATAGTGGGCACTTTTTGAGTCATTGGCTGACTCAAAACAGTGAAATGAATAGGAAAATCTGATTAGCACTTACTGTAGGTCAGAGACTGTGCTAGATATTGGGAATTCAAATAGAAAAGTGAGATAATCTCTCCTTCACAGAGCTTACATCTTGATAGAAGGATACAAGATATTCACAGATAAATAAATTCAGGATAGAAACAAAATTAATCCATGATGATAGAGGAATATATGATCAACTGGAGAAATTAGTAAAGAAAGTCCTCTCAAAAGAGGTGACATTTGAACAGCACCTTAAGGGGAGTTAGAGATTCCAAGAGGCAAAAGTGAAGAAGACATGACTCAACAACAAAGCATTTATAGAAGGTTTTAAGTTTTTCAGAGAGCTTTAGATAAGTTATTTCCTTTGATCTTCACAAAGTCCTACAAGGTAAGTGCTAGCATTACCTCATTTTATAAATGAAGAAACTGAGGCTGAGAGAGACTAAGTGACTTTTTCCAGAGTCAGTGACAGCCAGTAAGTGTGTATAGGCAGGATTTGAACTCAGGTCTTCCTAACTACAAGTCAGGCACTCTATATACTATATCACTTACCTGCTGAATCGTGTGTATATTTTAAGAAAAGTGACCTTGAGAACAAACTTACATCTGAAGTGCTAGAGCTAGTGGGGACCTTAGAAATCATGCAGTCCATCCCCTTCCATCTTATGGGTAAAGATGCTGAGGTCTCAAAATAAAGAGACTTGTTCAAGGACATATAGATCACAAGTCCCAGAGAGCAGAGCCTGGACACAGGGTCTCCCTGTTGCCATCCATCACTCCTTTCCCTACAATCCATTGTGCTTCTGTGTCTACCTGGTCCCTGGAGAGAAACATACTTTCAAGGGGAACTTACCCCATCTCCATTCCCGTAGCTCTGAATGGTGATACTCAGAGTCCCACTCCTGGCACTGACAAGTTACCCTTCTGCATCCGACTTGCCAAGTCATCTCTCCTCTGGTTATTCTGACAGCAACGTGGATGTTGTTGTCAGCCAGGCAAAGCCAATGTAACTGATTCAGGGTGACCCGGGCTCTGTTCTGCTGTGTGCATCAATAAAATTGCCAAGCTTGCTTTGATTTCAGAATTTGTATTGTAGGTAATGATGATATATGAACTCAAGGCACACATTTGATTCCCAGTGATAAGAATGGTCCTAGCAGCTAAGGTGGGGGGTGGGGGATGGGGTGGGATTATTTTGATCTATGGGGCAGACAGACTCCTTGTGATATGGATGTCATTGATGGGGGATACAGATGAACACCAAGATGTCATTTTTACAGTCACATTTGGCCCCTATTGACTAAAGAAGGAAAGACTGTAATGGGAGCCAGAGAGGAAGGAGATGGGAGGTGTGGGTGGGAGGAGGTTTGAGTAAGAGCCTTGAAAAGGGAAAACTATTGAGGGAAGTAAATATGGAGTCAGCTGAATTCTATTCACATCTCCAGCTTTGTTATACCAGCAGCCAGGTGCTACACTGAGGATATGATCAGGCGCAAACAGATCATAGTTATCCTTACTCCAAGGTAATCTTAAACAAACAAACAAAAAAGACATTCTAAGAAACTGTGGACAAAGGAGCATGAGATCCTGAGAGGGGCTGATGACCTGACTCCAGAGGAAATGGTTATGAACCACCATATACTGGCAGCCGGACACTAAAATCACCCAGAACCTGTCTGTAGAAGTGATTCTGTTTAGTTTGTCTTGCCCTCCTTTCTTCCCTGATCTGATATTGCCAAGTGACATTCTTTTTCCTCTATCCAGTGGGGGACAGTAAAGTAAAATGGAAAAGACTTCAGCTTGGGAGTCAGAGGACCTGGGTTCATCTCTGCAACTGACAACCTTTGTGACCTTGTACAGGTCAGTAAACTTTGGTGGGCCTCAGTCCCTGCATCTATCAAGTGAAGAGGCCCTGACTGGACAATCTCTAAGGTCCTCTCCAGTTCTCTCTCTATGATCTGATGAATTTTCCTAAAAAAGAAGCTCACTGCCAGTGGGGACTATTGAGGGAGCTTCCTAGAAGCCATTGTGCTGGAAGGTTAAGCAGTTG
>CM053626.1:70608569-70657606 GCA_028646595.1 Phalanger gymnotis
ACACAGGGGTCGGCTCTGCTTCGGATTTTTTCCGGCTATAGTTTTGTCGCCTCTCCTTGCAGCCAAGCCTCTGGCGTTCTCAAGTCAACGACTAGAGACCAGAGTCAAGAGACCCATTGCTGCCCGAATTGGCCCCTTTTAAGTCTTTAATCTACGCCCACAGGGGTTTCACACCTGATAGGGCTTTGGGCCTGGGGCTTAGCGTTTAACAGGTGAAAGTACTTTCACCATAAACAAAAGCCAAACTCCTCAAGCACACCCGTTAAACTAAGCCCATTTTGCCTTACTGGCACACAAGTTCAAATGCAAATTATCCTCTGTCCTTATCCTCTTGAATCCCTTGCCCTCTTGCCTATCATTCTCCTGCCCTGCCATACCTCAAAATGGGGTTATCCTCTCCTACCATCCATATTTTCCACTTATAATGCAATGCTACTAAATATAGTTAGTTTAGTTAGTAAATATAGTTAGAGTTGCCGACTGTTTCCGCTACAAATTTATATTATCTAATCACAACTGGGCCTTCATTGTCACTGCATGACAAATATTTGACTGCCCTCCCCACAACAGCTGTTCCAAACCTTGTCTCTTCAAGCTTCCAACATTCTCTTCCTTCCTTCACTCACACAGGCCTTCAATTCCTGCTTTCCTGAGAAAATACAGGCCATCTGTTGCAAAAGACCCTATCAACACTTCACAGTCTTCATCATCTCCCTCACTGCCTATATCCAGTCAATGGCCAAGTCTTGTCAATTCTGCCTCCCAACCTAACTCATGTCCATTGTTATGCTCACACAGCAACCATCCACCTTTATATCCTATATTGATATGAGTCCATCTGGACTGTTGCGAAGACTTCCTGAATGTTCTCTTTGCAGAGTAGTCTCTCCCCTCTCCAATCCATCTATCCTGCACACATCTGCCAAGATAATCTTTCCCAAGCAAAGATCGGAACACAACACCTCCCTGCTCAAGGATCCCCAGCGGTTCACTATTGCCTCTAGAATCTTAGCTTGTCATTTCAAGTCCTTCCCAGGTTAGCTCTGTCCTTCTATGTCTTCCCCAAATACTTCTCCACACATTCTCTGTTCCAGCCATAGAGAGAATCGACTATTCCATAGGCCTTCCTCACCTCTACCTCTTAGAATAATAACAAAAATAAAATAATGATGATAAAGACAATAATTGTACTTATATAGTGCTATATTCCACAAGCCTTCCTCACCTCTGCCTCTAATAATAATAATGGTATTTATGTAGCACTTTAAGGTTTACAAAGCCTTTTACAAACATTCTCTCATTTTATCTTCACAACAACCCTGGGAGGCTGTGCTCTTATTATCCCCCTTTTAACTGAGGCACACAGAAGTTAAGTGACTTGCCCAGGAATCCACAGCTAGTATGTGGCTGAGGCCAAACTTGAGTCTTTTGACCCCAACTCTAGCCCTCTATCCAAGGTACCACCTAGTTCCTGTTGAGAATCCACACCTTCCATGCAGATGGAAACATACTATTTGCTCTCTTTTTTTTTTTGTTTTTTCTTTCTTTCTCATGGTTCCTCCCATCCATTCTAATTCTTCTATCCAACATGACTGTAGTAGGAAGGCCGAATTTATAATCTCAAATATAATCATGTATATGTTTGAATGGTTTGAAATCGCAAGGTATGAGGGATTCTCTAAGTAGAAAGCAACAAAACATTTATTTAGGCCCCACAGCAGCAGATTCATGAACCAGCCTCCCCATTCCGACATCTTGACCAAAAGACTCCGAGCCCAGTAGGCCCACCTCACAAGAGTAACCAGGAGGCCACATAAAAACAAGATGGTATTTAACCAATTCATATTTACTGGCCTCAAGTCCTTGCTCGCAGTCCTGGGTTCACACAGGTCAGCTCTGCTTCCGCAGTTCCTGCTTCAGCTTTTTTCAGCTTCAGCTGTAGTTGTCTCTTAGCTTGCCTCTCTCCGAAGCCCAGCCTCTGGCGTTCTCAAGCCCCTCCTCAATGACCAGAGACCAGAGACCAGAGAGCATTGGTTCCCAGTTGGCTCCTTTTAAGTCATTAATCTACATCCACACAGGTTTCACACCTGATAGGGCTTTGGGCCTAGGGCTTAGTACTTAACAGCTGAAAGTACTTTCACTCAAAGTAAACAAAAGCCAAACTCCTCAAGTGCTAAGGAGCCCATTTTGCCTTACCAACACAATGACTAATGTGAAAATATGTTTAATAAGAATGTACGTGTAGAGCCTATATCAGACTGCTTGCCATCTTGGGGAGGGAGGAGTGGAGGGAGGTGGAGAAAATTTAAAATTTATGGAAGTGAATGTTGAAAACTAAAGTAAAAAATAAATAATTAAAAAAAAGAATCCATAGGTTTCTTCAAGGCTCTGCTTAGGTGCCTCATGTGACAAGTGTTTCCAAATTACCCTATTTCTCATTGCTCTTTCCCTCCATAAATTACACCTATTGTATTTACTTAGCCCTGTAAATAATGTATCATCCAGGAGAATATAAGGTCCTTGGCGAATTGAGCTGCATTGAGATCACCTAGTCTACAGTTTCTTAACCAGGTGCCTATGAACATAGAGATAGAGATAAATGTAGGTAGATAGATAGATAGATAGATGGATAGATAGAAATAAAGATGTAGATGTAGTTATAGATGCAGATAGATAAAGATATAAATATAGATATGTATTTTACATAACTACATGTTTTGGTAGCTATTTGAATTTAATCAGCTTCCTATATGAGCATTTGTATTTTATTTTATGTGTTTAAAAGCATTATTCTGCAAAAGGCTCTATTGGTTTCATCAGATTATCAAAGAGGTACATGAAATAAAAAAGGTTAAGATCTGATCTAGCCCAATGCTCCTTTAGCATATGGGGAAACCGAAACCCAGACACATTAAAATTTGTTTAATCATAACAAAATAGGTTTTTCTCCCCCTTTTTACATTACGGCTTTGCATTCTGCAAAACTGCAAATTCACTCTGCATCTTGAACTAAGTAGTGCCTCCTAGCTCTTCCCCAGACCCATAAGAACTGATTAGCTCCCCTCCTCAACACCTAACTGACAACCCTCTTCAGTGGGAACCATTCCCCTTACTGAACTTCCTCATTCTAGCCTGAGTATGATCCTGAGCAGGGAGCATATGGGTAAATGGACCCAGGGAAGAGACTCCAAAGGGGACAGGATTCCAAAAGTACCCAAGGTCTCCGTGGTCTTTATTCCTCAGCCCAACTGGAGAATAACTGTGCTCAGCTCCCTCCACAGCTTCAGCACCCTGCTTTCCTCTTTGCTCTCCTGAAAATCCATCCAGGGCATTCATCCTTTGAAAATCCATACAAATGCATGGAAGTGTGCTTTTAAATAGCCATTAAAGCACCATCATCCCTTGTGTGTCAAAGTACAGGGTACTTTGCAGACATAAAGAATATCTATGTATGTCAGTTGTACTTATATCGAAAATCTCTGTGCCCAAGGCTGAAACACAGAATACGTATAAATTACCCATATTGTTCTGGGATTCAGCGATGTCTGAAAATTTGACTCCAGAATCCCCTTTAAGAGAAAAATAAATAAATAATGGATTTAATAAGTAAAAGATTTGCCGGCATTGCAGTTATTACATTTAACAGCCTGGCCGTATTCATTTGCCGAAAAACAGGAATGAAGACTTTGAAAGAGTCTCTAACGCAATGGCAGTTTGATTTGTGACTTATCTCAGAGTACAATATCTCAGCTCCGTCTTAATTTAGTTCATTAATGTGCCAGCAAAGGGCAGTGGATGCAATTAAGCCCCACAGAAATATAAACAAACAGTGCCCTCTTCTGGACGCTGTTCACATTCTGTGCATACCCAACCAACATAAATATCGATGAGGGTCCGGGGACGCAGCACACACTGGCATCCATCACAGATGGCAGCTAGATACTGTGTTTATCATTAGTAAATCACCAGGGAAGGCAAGCTTTCTATAACTCACGGGAAACTTAAGGCACCGAGGTTAAAAATAGCCAGGAGCGTGCACCTGCTGACTTTGTCTGGAACACTGCATTCGGATTTCCTTGTTAATGTCTCCATGGAAAGGCCACTGTGGCCATTTGTTTGCCTGACTTTTCAGAATAACTCAGAACATTCCTTCCAATGGAGGCTCATTTCCAAATCTAGGCAGACATGTATCTGGCTCAGGAGTCAGGTATGTACAGCCTGCATAAAGATAGACTAGTTAGAGATGTAAGCCTCTAAATTTCCATCAGGATATTCCAAACTGCAGTAGAAAAATCAGGAGATAGAAATGTATTTACCCCATATGAAAAGGAAGGAAAAACCTGACCTTGCAGCCCATGGATTGATTTGTTGGTCTTATAGCAAAGGGGTTCTTTCATCTATTCAACATTCATTCATTAAATGCCTGCTCAGTGCCAGGCATCAAGCTTCTTACTCACCAAGGCTTGAGAGTTGTAGCCTAGGGCTCAAGCTTGGACATTTGCACAAGAATCTCCTCATCGGGGGAGAGATGTTTATTTCAATGCTTAATGCCAGGGAGCTGAGTAATCATTCTGTCCACCAATAATGAGAGTCTTATACAAATAACTAGGATTGAGCCTTCAGTTAGAAACAACTACAAAACAACCCCTGATCTTAAGGAGTTTACATTCTACTGGGAGGGACATACAAACAAGTAAATAAATGTAAAATATATACAAATTAATTTCTGGCCAGGATGTCGAAGGACAGCATTAAAAACCAGAAGAACTGGAAAGGTCATGAGAAGGAAGTGATACCTGAGCTGTGCTTTGAAGCAAAGGTCTCCAAGAGGCAGAAATGAGGAAGGAGTACATCCCAGGCCTGGAGGACAGCTTGCATAAATCTCAGAAGTATATGGGCCAATTGCCATTCTCACGGGCATTTAGGAAGCACCTGTTTGCATATGTTCCGTGTAGAGCAAATTAAAAAGACGTGTTTCCTTCCTCTCCTTCTCTCCCATCTGTGATTCTTGAGAAAAGAAGAGTCCCTTGATAGGCAAAGAGAGGAAGTGGAAGTAGAAGTCAGTGCATTATGTTGCAAAGGAAATATAAAACCCTGGAATAAAGGAAGGATATGAAAAGTACATTTAGAAAGACAGTATACCAGAATGAAGAATCAAAGACTAAAAATGCATATGGCAGTGGGAAGCTGGGAGGGAGACATAACATGAATGATAGGACTTTGTACTGAGATGAAATTTCACCTCTTGGTCTGGGAGAAAGCCAGTGAAAACTTGAGATGGGAATTTGAAGAAGGGTGTGATTGGCACCATCATTTTTCTTTAATCACCTGAAGGACACTACTCAAGAACAATACCATGGATTTATTGCGCTCAAAGTACATTATAGACATTTTCTTTCAGAGCCTTTTAACTTCCCCGGAAGGCAGGCAGCATCTACTTTCTTCCTCCTTCACATCCCTCCACTGATTTCTGTTCATATCAAATTTCAAGATGGCAAGAAACACACCACACACACACACACACACACACATAAACACACAATCACACACAGAAAGAAAACCACTTGTCTTAAGGTCATTCAGGATAAATAAAACTTCAACTTCATATAGCTCCATTCTCAGAAACAAGTTCACCACAAGCTCAGAATGGGAAAAAAATTGTTTTTTATAAAGCTATATTTAGAAATTTTTGCATCTGGGGAAAAATCAGGAAAGGTATATGTTGGCAAGGGGACAGAGGAGCAGAGTGAAAGACATAATGATTACATAAGAAGTTAAGAGAGAGGTATTCTGTCTTTCAGATGAGTGTCTGGGCTTTATCTGCCTTGTGAATGAGTAAAGGCAAGCCTCACAAGGTTGATGCCATAACAATGGGCTCCTAGGGATGGCAGCCTAAGAATCCCAGGAACATTAGATCATAGATGTGGAGCTGGAAGGAATCTCAGAAGTAATCTAATCCAATCTCATTATCCAGATGAGGAAATGGGTGCAAGGGATGCCTCACCCAAGGTCAGAAATGTAGTAAATATCAGAGATGACACTTGAACCTAGGCTATCTGAGTCTAGGGACTATGAACCTTCCACTTGTACCACATCACCAAATGAGCTGCCAGAGAACTGCAATGTGAGGGACAATGGTCACTAGTGGGAGAAGCTGGCCCTCCCATGTAGGAAGTGTGTATCTCAAAGGTAAGAATGCCACACTGATTGTCAGCATCCTGGAACAAATCTCCTTTTACCTGGTCCCAATTTTGACTAAGGGTCTTCATACTCTCTCATAGAGTCTTCTCTGTATCTTCCAACATAGCTACCAATCTTGCCATTTTCCTTTATCTCATCAGTGACTCATTTAGTTCTAAATTCTATCTGGAAATGAGACATGAGACTGTCTCACTAAGATTGCTTACTCCAAGGCTGAAATACCATTAATTGATAGAACAAGACCCTAGAGGGATATCCCTAGTACTCTTCCCCAATAACATTCCTTCATAGCAAACTGAAAGGATACATTATTTTTGGAGATTGCTAAGGCATGTAACATTTTCATATATATCCAATATTCAATGACTTGGTCAAGATATAACAACAGTATGCTAATGAGTATTAATTAAGGTGGATTATGATGTGACAGTGTCACATCCACTTATTTCAGTGAGAACCCTTCTAATGGCAAGATTTAAGATTCCTAATCTTATGAAATATATTCACATTGAAGACAGATTGGTAAGCAGATTCTGTCATCAGTTCAAGGCCCCTTCAGTCCTTCCTAGTATCCAATCAGCTAATTAAAAATATTTTATTAAGAAACTTTTGACAAACTATAGATTCCCACTTTCTAGATATTTTCAATAAAATTTTCAGTGACTCAGACAGATAACAAATGAATAAACATTAAACAGATACATAAATTAAGTATTTACTCTTGTAGGAATAAGAATAAATTAAATTTACATGGAACATTTACTCAAAGCCTTATTGCTCTATCTGAGGACCATTTCCTGAAGGGAAACACCACAGAAAACTAGGAATGTTTAGAATGTATATTCCCCTTTTTCTATGTAAATTTAATTTGGTAGAGAAAAGATTTCCTCAGCCCACTAAGTTATATCTCTGAGGCAGTTATTTACTATATACATTCCCAAATCTAACTAGACTGGACTTTCAGTTTAGGAAAGAAAATTTCCAGGTAGGTGTGTGTGTGTGTGTGTGTGTGTGTGTGTGTGTGTGTGTGTTATATGTGATGATTTCAATGTACAATCAAGTCTATCTTTTCCCCTGCCCCACTGAAAGGACACACCTAAATGGGCCTGCTTTCTACAAGTCTCTCTATCAGCAGATGGAGGATGGTAGATTATTACAGCCAAATGGAGAATATGTAGCAGACAAATAAAGAAAGGAGTTAGGGAGACGAGAAGAAAGAAAGTTCACGACTCTGCCTGCACTTCAGACCAGGCATTCTGATTAAGGTGTAGTGGTTTATAAAATGGGGATTAGGATTCCTTGTTAAATGTCAGAACCTTTTCAAATTCTTCCCCTGCGGCCATGAAATTGCATTATATCCCATAGGAGAATGCATGTCACTAATGCTGAGCCAGAAAAGGAAATGCTGCAAGTTAGTCTCCTGATCAATGACCCCTTTAAATATCCAAATTTCCAAATAACTTTCTTTTTTAATTCAATTAAATTTTCCAATTAACAAGTGAATTTTCTCTTTCTCCCACCCCCCCCATTAGAAAAACATAAAGCAAAGTGAGACCCTTGTAGCAAATACGTACATATTCAAGCAAAACAAATTCCCTCATTGGCTGTGTTTAAAAAAAATATGTGCCTCATTTAGCACCCAGTCCATCACTCTCTGCCAAGGGGTGGGTAGCATGCTTCATCATCACTCCTCTGGAATTGAGGTTAATCATTGCTTTGATCAGAGTTCTAATGTCTTTTCAAGATATTTCTCTTTACAATGTTATTGTTATAGTATAATTTCTTCTCTTGCTTCTCACTTCACTCTGAATCAGTTCATATAAATCTTCCTAGGTTTCTCTGAAGCTTTCCCCTTCATCATTTCTTACCACACAGTGGTATTCTATTACCATTCCCTCATTGATGGGCATCCTCTTTAGTTTCCAGTTTTACAACATAAGAATTGCTACAAATCAAATTATAACTTTGTAAAAGAAAACAAATATTTTGTAATTTCCACCTCATTCATACACATTCATGCACCCACACATGCAGAAGACACTGAGTTTTACCAATTCATAGTCATCTTACTGGTTAGAAATTTAAATATTTTGAGTTCTAGAATGTGTTTATTGACTCCTGGCATCCATTTCTACCTCCTTTTTCCTTTTTTATTTTTAGTTCATAATCTGTTTATTTGAAACAAAGGTTGATAGTCCATTAGAAAAAATTTGTGTCTGACCTGATTATTCAAGGAATTCTAAATAGGACTGTCATGTAGGGGAATCCGTACAAAGAATGACATTGGCATAGAGAGAACTTTGAACAAACTTTATTGCTACTCACAAAAGGAGGAGAATAGATAATGGGGGACAGTGTGTAGCCTCCAAATCCATAGTGGGCAGCAGGCAATAGGAGTGGCAGTAGGGATATGAGGAGGAATAATCCACACTCTGGTCAAAAGCATTGAACACCTGAGGGCTCAAACTTATGTGGAATTTTAGACAAAGAACCAGCATGATATCCATGTGAGGTAATCCTGTTTTCTATAGGACTAGTAAAGAGAGAGAACTTTCTAATTTTCCGAAGAAGGAATGAAGAATAAATGGCAGTGATTTAGAGAATTTCACCCAAATGGTGCCATTCCAACAAGAGTCTAAAAAGAGGTTAATACTTAGTCCCTTGGTTTATTATCTTGGCTTACGTGCATCTTGGGTGGCTTTGGCCATACCAGCTAAACCAGTTTTCAGTGGTCAGCAAGGATATTGTTGGTTTTCCTGTGGAAAGTATTCAAAATACTTAGGAAGCATCCCTGTTATACCCAGCAAGACTATACTGGAGAAAGTAACAGAAAGAGCAACATCGTATACCTTAATAATGATGTGACATTTACATAGCTCCTCAAAGTTTATGAAGCATTGAATACTGACTGATTGATTTCATTAGAGCCTCATAATTCTGTGAGGTAGATTTCCAGGTATTTCCAGGTATTATAGCCATTTTACAGCTGGGAAACTGAGGTTAACCTAAAAAGGACTTGCCCAACAGATCAAAGGATTTGACCCCATATCTTCCTGTCACAAAATCCACCCTCTAATAGTTTAATAGTTTAAGGAAATGGGAGTTTCTCCTCCTGTCTTTTGGACATTGCTGTGGTTTCTTCCATATGCTTCTCTTCTTAGTCCTTTAAACATTTTTGTTGAGGAAATTTTTTCTAAGAACTCAGTCTGAAGGAAGCAGCTTACCCCATCTACCCAAAATAATATGGTTTTTCTCTGTCTTCTAGTGAGTGGCTTTTTTTCTCTTTTTTTCTTCCTTACTCCTAATGAATCTACTCCTCTGTTGACAAATCCTGCTTCCCTCTGATTTCAGAATGTCTCTTAAAAAAGATTGGGGAGGGGGCATTACTGTTGCTCTTTTTTCTTTCTATGTTCCCCTGTCATCATGCACTCGCTGCCTGCTTGTTACTGCTCCCTCAGAGTATAATCTCATTTACTCTACAGTATGCCTTATGACACCATTGTTCATCAATTAAGCTGTTGTCTGACCACTGCCTTCCTGCCTTCCTGCCTGTACACAAAACTTTCCAGAGCTCAAGTCAGGTCTACAATTGTCATGAATCAATAATGTTATTCCTTGATGACTTTCCCATTTTGTGCTGAATCCTGGTGCATTGGTGTTTGGTCCACTCCTGCACCCCCCTTGTTGAAACCAATAAGAATCCATGCAAATGCACAGGGGCCCTCCTGTGTGATTTATTGCTCTGACTTTCCCCATCCCTTCATTTTATTTGAATATTTGCAGTAACATGCAAGTTGGGCCCATCACTCTGTGATCACACATAGAGGATTCTTTACTGTACTAACCAAGACATATTATTTACTGCTCGGTAGGCAGCAGTAGGATTGATTCAGCCAGGTACAGAGTGCTTGCCAACCAGCTGCTGAGCTCAAGATTGTTGGGTTAGAAAATCCATCAGAATTAAAGAGCAAACTCCAAAATAAATTGTTATCATTTTCATCCGCAGCCTCCACCCCGCACAGGATGCAGATTTGTTTGCCTAAACATTTCTGTGAACCTCTTCTTAACAACAAGTAGTGATGAAAGCACATGCCTGGGGTTATTTCCCAAATATAACAACTGGGGCCTGACAGTGTGATGTTGAGAGATGCTTTCAATTTCATCTGTTTTGTGTTAACTGCAGCCTGGATCATTACAATCAGTCAGAACTGTTCTAACCATCTCTGATCCCTAGAACTGATGCAAGGAGACTGGGGATCAAAGAATCTAGCCATGGAAAATAGGGCTTCATTCATCCTGTGAAAGTGTTCCCTATGGAGTATTGATGGGGGCCTCCCATGCTCTGCTTTTACATGGTGAGGCAGCTTGTACCAGTGTTCTTAGAAAAGATTTCTCACTGCATGAAGTCTTTGCTAGAGAACGTATATAGCATAGGACCTGGACTCCTTTCAATGCTATGCTTTAGGCCTTTGCAAGGGTATTGGAATTACAGGTGATCCAAAAGACAGTTGGAAGGTGCCTCCTGGGTCAAAGCAGACAAGGGCATATAACTAAAGATCATTTACTCAAGAGAAACAGATTAAAAGACTCAAAGGACATGAGGAACCTAGCCAACCATGTAGTGGGAGTGAGAAGTCAAATTTAAATAGCCGGGATAATGTACTGATATCTACAACATATTAGAAGACAGAAAAAGGCTTTCAGAACATTGGATAGATCCATCATGGCAAAGTTATAGAAAATCAAGATGAGAAATGTTTATTTGTTTGTTTTCCTCAGGGGTGGGGGGCAGGGCATAGGCTATGATCTGGGCCATGTGGAGGGTGTACAAATGATGAGATTACCCATCCATCAAAGTAGCAGAGGCATTCAAAGCTTTCCTTTAAGCAAGGCATTGTTGTTATATTGGTTTTACAGATGAAGAAACTTGAGAAGTATATACATTGCCCCAGGGCAACAGAGCAATTCTGTGTCAAATCCAGAATTAGAAATCAGAGCCTTTTTTCAAAAAAAATTAAAATGTTTTTCAATTATAAAGCATTTTTTCTCCCACCTTTCCCCCTCCCCCTGGTAAAAGAAAGGAAGAAAGGAAAGAAGGAAAGAAGGACAGAATGAAGAAATGAAGGAGGAAGGGAAGGACAGAAGGAAGGAAGGAAGATGGGAGAGAGAGAAGGAAGGTAGGAGGGAGGGAAGGAAGGTAAAAAGGAAAGAAGGAAGGAAGGAAGGAAGGAAGGAAGGAAGGAGAGAGGGAGAGAGGAAGGGGAGAATGGAAGGAAGGAGGAAGGAAAGGATCAAAAGAAGGGATGAAGGAAGGTGGGAGGGAGGGAGGTAAGAAGGAAAAAGGAAGGAAGGAAAGTAGAAAGGAAGGAAGGAAGGAAGGAAGGAAGGAAGGAAGGAAGGAAGGAAGGAAGGAAGGAAGAAAGGAAAGAAGGAAGGAAGGAAGGGAGAGAGGGAGACAGTGAGGGAGGCAGCGAAGGGAGGGAGGGAGAAAGGAAAGAAGGCCTAGTCTCTCTTCGAAAGTTTAATTCCACATTACTAATTATCTATTTGATGTTTAAAACGGGATATCCCATAGACATTTCAAACTCATCACATCAAAAACTGAACTCATTATCTTTTCTCCCCAAACCCTCTTTGCTCCCGAACTTCCTTATCTCTGTCAAAGGAATGCTCCTCCTACCCATCTCCCAGCTTCGTAACCTCAGCATTATCCATCCTCTTCACTCTCCCTCACCTCATAGATCCAATCTCACCGAATCTTGCCATTTCTACCTTCACAGCATCCCTTGTAGCTGACCCATTCTCCCCCACCTTCATCGGGGCCTTCACCACCCTTCATCTGGTTATTACAGTATCCTTCTCATTGGTCTTTTCTCACTCCAGTCCATTCTACATACTGCCACTGAAGCCATTTTCCTTAAACACTGGTTTGGCCATTTGACTCCCTTACTCAATCAACTCCAGTGGCTTCCT
Source organism: Phalanger gymnotis (assembly GCA_028646595.1). Lineage (NCBI taxonomy): Eukaryota > Metazoa > Chordata > Mammalia > Diprotodontia > Phalangeridae > Phalanger > Phalanger gymnotis. Next base: position 70,620,744 of record CM053626.1, read on the forward strand.
AACACCTCTAGAACAAAATGTGAACTCTTCTTTTTAGTGTTTAAAGACCTACAGGCAGCAGAGCGGCGTTGTGGATAGGGCACTGGGCCTGGAACCAGGAAAACCTGAGTTTAAATCCAACCTCAGACTCTTACTAGCTGTGCAACTCTGGGAAAGTCACTTAAATCTGTCTGCCTCAGTTTCCTCAACTGTAAAGTAGGTATTATAGTAATAGTACTTACCTTACAGGGTTGTTGTAAGGATGACAAATGACATATCTGTGAAGCAAGATATAGGCGCTGATGGACTCAGTCAATGGCATGCCCATCCAACAGCACGTCATTGAGTCCATCAACACCTATGGCTGGATTAATAGGTCAAGCTCATTGGAGGGGCCATGGATCTCGTAGAGGAGATCTTGTAATGCCCCAGCAATCAATGCAATAATATTGCCCACAAATGGAGGGAGTTTGAGCACCTCACCTCCTAGGGAGAATCTTTCTTCTAGTTAGAATTTAATCAGGACACCCTCTTTAACTGTTTCAAGATGAGACATTGTAGTGTAATATAAAGAGCGATAGATTGGGAGCAAGTTTCGAATCCCCTCCTTCAATACTTAAGAGCAGTGAGATAGGAACCACTTCACTCGAACACTTCAAATGTCAGTTTTCATATCTGTAAAACAGGAATAATTTTACCTGTAGTAGCTACCTTAAGGGGTATCATGAAAATCAAATAAAAATATGCATAAAGCACTTTGCAAACGTTCAATTGCTGTACACATGTTGGTTATCACTATTTATTTTACCAGTTGGGACATCACCATTAACACAAATTAGTATGACACATGTAACAGGAAATTGGCACTTTGCTGAGCAAATTAGGAAAAATGAAGAGGGCTCCTAGCTGCCAGAAATGTATAGCCTAACACCAAGTCTAGTGATATCGGTCTATGACAGCACCTTAAGGTTTGCAAAATGCTTCACAAAGAACTTGTGAAAATCAAATGAGATAATGAATGTAAAGCAATTTGCAAACCTAAAGGGCTGTATAAATGCCAGTCATTATCATTATTATTACTAATAATAATCTTTATTAGCCTATAGTCACCAGGCTTACAGTCTGGTGATGACTTCACTCCCTAAGCCTTCTGCTGTGTTTGTAGACCAATACAAGGGTATGCTGGTAAATGTTTAACCACCAGACTGGAGGGAAGGTTAGGAGAAATGTATGCACACACCCTTTTAAGTTTAATCTGCATGATTTACACTTTCTTAAGCCTATGCAAGCAACAAAATAATAAATCAAGCACTGATATAAAGTGATTGCTGATTTCTGAGGTATAAATGCTTACACTGAAAATTTAACAATCGGCTCAAAGGTGGCCAGATAGAGCACACTCTATTTACATACAGGTGTCTATCTGATCACTGACTTGCTACCTGCATTTTGCTGCTTCCCCATCTGTACAATGTCTAGTACACAGTAGGTATTTAACAGGTGCTTAGTGGATCAAACTATTGTATTTATATCCATGGATAATGGACTAGAGAGTGATATAGTAGGATACAAAGTGCATTAATCATGGGTTTGGGTCCTGATAAACTTTATTTAACTTGGAGACAGCTAAATGGTACAATAGATGGAACATTGGACCTGGTGTCAAGAAGACCTGAGTTCAAATTCAGACTCAGATGCTTACTTAGATCCATGACCTTGGACTGTAGTGACCTGTCTGCCTCAGTTTCCTCATCTGTAAAATGAAGATAATATGAGCACCTACCTTCAAGGGTTGTGAGGATCAAATGAGATAATATTTGAAAAGCACTTTGCAAACCTTAAATCCCTACATAAATATTTATTATGATAGTAATAAAAATCATCATCATTATTATTGTTGTTATCATATCTTTCCAACCTTTTCCTTCTTTCTTCAGTCTTATCACACATTCTTCTCCTTCACAATTCTGCAGCCCAACCAAACTGACCTTGATATTCCTCACTTGACTCTCTGTCTCCCATCTCTGTGACTTTGCTCTGGCTGTCCTCTATGTCTAGAATGTGCTCAAGAGCTATCTTCTGCATTAGACCTTTCCTGGTCCTCTCAGCTGCCAGTTCCTCCCCCAAAGTTACTTCATTTCTGTTGAGCATGTGTTTTATACATATCTATATAGGTGCACATTACATAACCTCTTAAAAATGTAAGCCCCTTGAGGGAAGAACCTGTTTTGCTTTTATGTTTGTCCCCCCAGTACCTAGCATAGTGACTGACATACAGTAGGTACTTAATAAGTGCATGTCGATTGATTGACTTATCTGAACTTTAGTTTCCTCTTTTATAAAATGGGAATGATGATAATGTTTGTACCACCTGAAGAGGAAAGTGTATGACTAGGAGGAGGCTGGTCAATGTTGACAAGGTTGTAAAGAGTATTTTGTTGAAGATGTCTTCCCATTAAGAATATAAACGTTTCCCCTGACACCACATTTTGAAATTTTGTGATGTTTCATAGATCCATCATTTACCCAGACTATTGTAACAGCTTTCTAACTGATCTCCCTGCCCACTGTCTCTCTGTTTTCCAATCCATACTCAGCACAGCTCCCCAAGTATACTCCTAAAGCTCAGTTCTAAACAAGTCATTCCCTTATTCAAGAAGATCCTCTGGCTCCCAATTACCTCCTGGCTAAAATATGAATTGCCCTATTTGTTTTTTTTTTAATTCCTTCACAATCTAGCTCAAGCTTACTTTTCCAGATCCATTATACATGTCTCCCCATCAGGCCCTCTATGGGCCAGATAAATTGGTTTATTTGCTGTCCCTCACACAGACCTTTTATCTTTCACATTTACATTGGCAGTCCTCTGTGCCTAGAATACATTCCTTCTTTACCTTTAGCTTCCTTCAAAGCTCAAATCAAATGCTCCTTTCTTTCCCAATTCTTCTACCTCTAAAATTTCATTTACTTTGCATATACCACTATTTATATGTGTAAATGTTGTTTCCATCCCACTCCGCTCCCCAAATATGAACTCCTTAAGGGCAGGAATTAATTTTTTTTACTCCTCGTGCCTACCACAGTGCCTGACATATAGTAGGTACTTAACAAATGCTTGTTGATTGAGTACTCTGCCCTAGGTAATAGCCGGTCCAATAACACCACATTAATGGGCTATATGGGGTATTTAGGGATGATTAGCACTTCTGGTGTGAAGATTTGTCAAGCCTTTTTCAGGGCTGCTCACCCATCTTTTGAGTCTACCTTTTTATTCAACTCTCATTTGGGGATCCAAAAAGCTGTAGCAGGCACAGGAGTCACACCCCAGTAAAACTATCTCAGCAGACTGGCTAAACCAGGTTGAGACTCACCTATAGGCCTCAGACCCATGGGTAAGTTACGGAGATGTCTATCCCAGTCATGTGAAGACTTCCCCTCTGAGAATGGGCATATGAGAACAATTTGCTTCAATGTTCATAAAGGCAACTGAAGCAAGAGTTGTGGAACACTTAGAGCTTGGTAAGGCATTGAAGACACCAAGATCATCGACTACTTCCTGGGCCATTGCCAGTTGTCTTGACTTTTGTCTGGCCACTGGACTTTGAAGACTCAGGAAGAGTAACTAAGTAAGTAAGATTGATGACTTTGTGAAATTCTTCCTCACTTAAATTTTGACTTTGTGAAACTCTGCCTCACTTAAATTCAGTTCATGCACAAGTCAAGACATCACCTGTGATGTCATCAGTCCTCTTAGAAAAACAAAGGACAAACAACAAATACCACATTAATGTTCATTGATTGAGTTCTTGGCTAGTGTATATTTGAACCATACACTTATACTTGGTCTTTAAAAAGGAAAATAGACACAGATGCTGGAAAAAAATTAAGGTAACCAGAGCTAAGATAGAAAAATCAAACATGGTCTAACACATGTAGAATTTGGTTACCTCTAGAGAAGCCTGTGGGTCTCCACAGTCCCTAAGGGGAAGCCATGTGGTCCCAAGAGAAAAGGAATCATATAGATCTCTGAGATGGCAGCAGTCTCATTTCTAGAGCAAAGAGGGTTTCTTGGAACAAACCTCAACATAAGAGGAATTCCGGGATGATAAGAAGTGCCTGGACCAAGTAAAGGAAGTCTTGGTACAAGTAGCAGCCAGACCTAAGGAATAATAAGGGACAGCGCCTTGATATGGAACTACAGACCCAGCTCTTGAGACCCATACTACTACTATTAGCAACACAATTGCAACTCTATAGTAACACCAAGTACTTTCCCTTTTAATTGAAGGGAGCCGGGAGGTGAGAGGGAAACTCAACCCTGAGATCATAGTGTAAGTCTAGAGGTTCTACAGGTCCCTGGGGAAGGTGGGGCTCATCAGAGAGAGAAGGAAAGTTGTCTTGACTGTTTATAGGCTTCAACACAAGTCTTTTATGTTTTGTTTTTGTGATCCAGGGAAAATGACCTGTCATATATTTGGTATATTGTTAACCTCAGTGCTTGTATGGGAGCTGAAGTCCCTTTAATCATTTCTTTACAGACCTAGACATGTGCTATCTAGTGTTGTTTGTAGTATAGATCCTAGGTATGAACCCAGATCAAAAAAAGAGACAATGAGTGAGAAGTCCCTGGGACTGGTCCTGAGCTGTGGTCCAGACCAGAAGTGTCAACACTCCCGTGTAGAGCCTGAACTAGATTAAAATATAATTAGGAAATATATAACAAAATAAACAAAGCATAGATAGCATTACCTTTTTAAAAACAAGTCAAATGTGGCCTGCAGAGATGCATATGCAGAGATTAGTTGCCTGTTTCTATTCAAGTTGACACCACCAGTCTAGATCACAAATCACACACCTGCCCATCGTATATCATTGTCATGGAAGCAGAAGCTATATGACTATGAACTATTATTCTACAATGCCAGAACACCATTGATTAGGGAAATATTAAGCATCTCCTCAATGAAGACTTTCCTAACCATCCTAGCCCACAGGGATCTTTTCTTTCTCTAAGTTCCTATAGGTTTTGCTGTCTGCACCTCATAAATTAGCAGGCGATTAATATTTATATTAAGCAGCACTACGATGCTGTTGAATAAATTTAATTGATAATGATAATGAGGTGTCAGTGCTTCTTATTGATGACTCAGAAGTAAATTATGAAGTTTAAATAAATCACTTCTCTTTCCATGGGACTTTCGGTTTTCTCAAAACAACCCTCTAAGCATTAATATTTTCTTTTTATGAATTAAGCAACTGTGGTTCACAGAACGTGAGGTGACTTGTCTAGGATCACACAGCAGGTAAATGTCTGAGCTGGCATCCAAGCCCCAGTTTCCTGGGTAGAGGATTCTTTCCCAGTATTCCATATTCCCTCTTGGATAGACCTTTTTGTTTTCAGTCATTGCTGAAAATTGGAAAATAATTGGAAATTGATGCTACCCATCGTTGGCCAGTTAAGAGAGCCAAGTCCTGCCTCCCATTGCTTGCTTGATGACATTTCTTACTCTCAGTTCTCCCTGGAAATACAGATTATATAGATTAACAGGAAGGATGCCTCCCTTAGCCATTCGGTAGGGATCTATTAGTACACTTGAGTTGCTTTTGCAGATTGAATATGTTTCCATGGAAATAAGAACTGGGAGCCCAAAACCGAGAAGTTAGATGTTTCCCTAGCTTCTGGATACTGATGAAGAGCCAGGTTTTTAATCAGGGCAGAGAATCTCTAAACCTTTTATCTGACACCTTTTCTTCTTCCTCCTCTGCCCCCTAGGTCTTCTTTTTATCGGTGATTGAATCAGCATGAGAATTGTCAAATCATGCTTGTTCACCATCAGAAGGAAAGAAAGGAATTCCTGCCTGTTTTGGGAAGGAGAAGAGAAGAGAAGGCAGAAGTGAAAATCATTAGCTATTCCCCACACCCTTGCTGAGAACTAATATGAACACAGCTGTGTGATGAGTAATGTCAGCAATAATGGAGACCAACTCACTTTTTTATAACCTTAAATTTTTAAAAAAGCACTTTCTTGAAACCACCCTGCGAGGTGGATGGTGCATGTATTATTATTTCTGTTTTGCAGAAGGCAGAACTGAGACTCATGGTTATGCAGCTAGTAAGTACCAGAACCTGGATCTGAAGTTGGGTCTTTCCTCATTCAAATCAAAAGCTCTTTCCATTACATTATACTCACAAAACAAACAAAGAAACAAAAACTTGGATAATTATGGCTATCATAATGACGTAGATTTCCTATAGAATCCAAATGAGCTCCATGAGCTAGGTGTCAATGCACAAGGAAACTTTGCAGTCACATTGAGATTCAATGGATACTCCCACCAATGATGTAAAATGATACCCATGCATATCTATTCATCTTGTGCAGATCTTGCCCATCCCATCCCATGTATCATCCATGGAGCTGGAAGCCTTCCTCTCAACATTAATAGATACTAATAGACAGGTTACAAACATCAATGGAATGTGTAGACAGTCCATTAGTTATCTCTCACTTTTCCTATGTGACTGGTTCCTCTTTTTTCTGATCATAAATTTCTCTGATGATGCCACTTTCTCTTGATGCCTTTTCAGAGTTGGAAGGGACCACAACACCAACTTAGTTCATCAGTCCTCTCATTTGATGTGTGAGAAAATGGAAGCCACAAGAGATAAAATGACTTACCTAAAGTCACAAAGGAAGTAAGGGGAAAAGTCAGGATTTGAACCCAGACCAACTAATTCAAAATCCAGTGCTCTTTCCACTGCACTACCTAATTCCTATCTCTGACTGTAAATCATTTTACAACTTTAAGAAAATCACTTAACCTCTCCAGGGCCTCAGTTTCCTCTTCTGTAAAATGAGGGAGTTGGTTCCTTTCAGCTTTAAAATCGACATAAGTTTCTGGGATGATATGGCAGATTAAAAGATATCCCAAAGCAGAGGATATTGTTGGAAAAATCTGTGCATCAAGGAGGACCTTTAGCTCCATTTTATTAAATTCAATTCAACTAGACTTTACTAAGTATCCTCTATTTATCTGCTATGTCCTAGGAATACAAAGATAAAAAATATGACTACACTCAAGAAGCCTACATTCTACCAGGAGGACAAAATACGTAGTCAATAAGAGCATGTAAGTAAGTAATATATATGTTGGTAAATCCATTTTTCAGGAACAGACCATTAACAATTGGGGTAATCACAGAGAGCTTCTTGTAGGGGGTAGCCTTGAAGGGAGCTTGGGCTGGATGAAATGATCTCTCAGATGTTTCCCACTCTGAGATCCTATGAGCTATAAATTCTTTGAATATTTTTTAGTAAATATGAGACAAAGAAAGTGGCATTTGGTTTTTTTTCCTGCTCACAAACAGCAATTTTCCCTTTTTTCACAAACTCTGTGCTGGAGTGATGGTTGTACATAAGGGAAAAGAATTGGAGTAGCCCTGTGGGGCCAAATAAATCCACAGCACACAGCACTTGAGTTATTTAGAGGGTTTCCTTTTCAGGAGAAGAGTGTTAAGGAAGTAGACAGAGAAAGAAGTTCATAGCTTTGCCCTTTCCTCTGTTTCCAATCTTCTTATATTCTACACCCTTTCACAAACTCAGTGGTCTAGCCCTATTGGCCTCCTTCTTCTTCCTCATGGATGAGACTTCATCTGCCATCTCTATGGCTTGACAGTGTGCTGTTCCCAATGTTTCTAACCTTTGCCCCTTCAAATTTCTGGCTTCTTTTAAGATTCAGATCAAGAACTACCTCCTCCAGGAGGCCTTTTCTGGTTTTCCAAATATTAGTCCAATACCCTCTAATGCTACTTCCCCACTATCTGATCTCTCTGTCCGTCTGTCTGTCTCTCTCTGTCTCTTTCTCTGACTCTCTGTTTCTCTCTCTGTCTCTCTATTTCTGTCTCTGTGTGTATCTCTGTGTGTGTTTCTCTGTCTCTGTCTGTCTCTGTTTCTCTCTGTCTGCCTCTCTGTTTCTCTCTCTCTCTGTATATATATATATATATATATATATAGATAGATAGATATAGATATAGATATAGATATAGATATATATACATATATATGTTTCTCTCTGTCTCTGTGTATGTTTCTCTCTCTCTGTCTCTGTCTTTCTGTCTGTCTATCTATTTCTCTCTGTTTCTCTATTTCTCTCTCTCTCTTATTCTCTCTCTGTCTCTAATCTATCTCTCTAATTCCCTCTCTCTCTCTCTCTCTCTCTCCTTCTGATTTACATATGTTGTCTCCCTTACTAAAACGTGAGGTCCTTCAGGTCAGCAGCTGTTTTTGCTTTCTCTTTGTATCCCAGTACTTAGCATAGTGCCTGACATATAGTGAAGGCTAAAAAAAACGATTAATTGATTGATAGCTTCCTTTTCAGCTTCCTGGTTCTTAAGAAGTGGCGCCCCGAATTCCAAAATGTTTTAAAGAAGTCTTTAAATGAAAATAACAAATAACAGCAAAATCTGAACACTATGTGATTATGATGGTCAAGCTTGGCCCCAAAGAAGAAAAGAGAAAATGGTGCCTGCTTCCTTCATTGCTGTGGTAGGGCAGTGTTGGTGTGGAACACAACATATAGTGTTCCGACTTGTTGGATGTTTGGGCTAGTTTTGCTAAACTGTTTTGTTTAAATTTTCTCTCTTTTTATTCCTTGCCTCAAGGGATGACTCTGTGTAGAAAGAGTAAGAGGGATGTGTTTGTATATGAAGGTAATATAAAAATTGAAGTTCTCAATTATTTCTATTTTAAAAGGACAAGTTCGTTATTACTAGGAAAGCTTCACTATAAAGGTTGACCAGATTTTGCACTATGGTGCATATTGTCTTAAGACAAGTCAGGAAACTACCTGGATGGAAAGTGTGACCTAGTTAAAAGGCAAACTGAAGCTAATTTTCTCAGTGCCGTGTCTTGAACATTGGCATTGAGAAACACTGATAGCTGTATCGAGTGAGCTCTATTACCCCTTCAGGGAATCAGTGTCGGACGCAGATCTGCTTAATTTCTGCCTCCTGCAAAGGTGCATTTAACATCGCCAAAGCCTGAGTGTAGCTCCTATGCTAATGGATCAGCCAAAGCCCTGAAGGATTTTTTTTTTAACGATACTTTATATTTATTGGAAAACAAACACCCTGAGACTCTGAGCAGTGCAGATGACTGCACTGCTTCAAATAACATGATAACTAGGAAATGCGGATTGGCATTTATTCCTTTGCACATTTTGCTTTGGCAGAGGCACACCTATCTTCAGGGGAACATTTCCTTCCCCCGGGTATCCCCATTCTTGCCACTACGTGGCTGTTACAGATGGGTAAATTGAGGTTCCAAGAGGTGAAGACCTTGTACTTGCCTGGATTACTGAGAGAGATGGTAAAGCAGGAGAGAGAGACCAGGACAAGGGAAGAGACAGGAGACAGAGACAAAAGAAATAGAAACAGAGAAAAGACAGAGACTAAGACAAAAAAAGAGAGATTGGGGGTGGTGGAGGGGGGGGGGAAGAAGGGAGAAAGAGATAGATCTGGCCAGAGGAAAATCTGGGACTGCCCAAAGGCAAGCTTGGAAGCATTTTCATAAGTAGGAAAGAAGAAAGGCAAAGTACATCAAGGGTCCCACATAGATTCAGTCACACTTGCACTGAACATTAACCCAGCAGGGGAGACCAAATCCTTACAGCATGAAGAACATTAGGGTCAATAGACTTTCTCCCGAGGAGGTAGGGGGTTAATCACTAAAGAAGGACATTCACTTTAGGGGACTACACTTCTTCAAATAGGTACTGGGATTAAAGGAGGTTGGCAGGGGACAGCTTAGGCTCTATCCCAAGTACAGTCTGGTCACCTATAGTACCTGGTCTGGAGGTGAATGAGGGCTCTTATATCAAGATTCACACTATTTCAGGGAGTACTCCATAGTTGCTGCCCTAGGTCACAAAAGTGCTTCCTTGTCTCCTCCCTTCCAAATACCCTATCTTTACATGGAGTCAGTGCTTAATGATTCAAGTTGGCAAAAGACACATCAGCACAGATTGTCTCCAAATCGTCTTCATTTGGAATCTGAACTACAATTTTATTTTTCTTTAAATTTTTTTTTATTTTTATGAGGGCTATTGAGGGAGAATTTTGGAATTTCGGGAGTGAAAAGTTCATCAACAGGTGCAGATCAGCAAGTTGGCTGTAACTTAGATCTTTAGAAAGTTGACAAGGGCATTGAGAGGGTTGAATGACTACTCCATGGTCTCATAGCCAGAAAGAGTAAGTAACATCATTTGAACCCAGGTCTTCCTGTACTCAAGCCCAGCCCAGCTGTGTATCTGTTATGAGCCACGTTGTTTTTCAATTATGCTTTACTTAAAATTAGAATTTGCTTGCCATCTCTGAGCTCACACCTACTAACAGAGAGGAAAAGCATACAGTATATTTCTTTCTCTTTTCTCTTCAGAGAAGAAAGGGATTAAAAAAGTTGAACATGGCATATCTCATCAAATCGAATAATAAGAATAATAATTATTATTATTGTAACTACAACAAGCTAGCATTTATGGTCTTTACAAAGGGTTTTACAAATATCTCATTTTAGCTTCACAGCAACTCTGGGAGATCAAGACTATTATTATCCCCATTTTACAGACGAGAAAACAGAGGCAGATAGAGGTTTAAGCAACTTACCCAAGGTCATACAACTAGGAAATAACTGAGTCTGGATTTAAACTCAGGTCTGCCCCACCTACAAGTCCATCATTCTATCCACCGTATGACCTAGCTGATGCTGGCTAGTACATTTGGTTGTTTTTGCTGAATGGTGTTTCTGTCACAAGAAAAGGTTCAATCTACAAAGGGGCAGGTATGTTCAGAAATGACAATGACGTACAAGCAAAGCCGTCGTAAAATTTTATTTTATTTTTTAAAAAAGCATAATAAATAAATAAAAAGAAATAGAAGAAAACTATTCTGGGCTTTGAAACTGGTCACAGAAAATCCACAAAGTAGCTAGCCCCCATCTAGACACCATAAAGGTTTTGCTAACAGACCACAATTCCTACATCTCTTAAATTTATCTTCTTTGCTGGTGAACAAGAAGGGTAAAGCTAAAAGTACCAGACCATAAAGAATTGCAATCTATGGTCTTTCTGCTGTGAATGGTAGGAACATGGTGGGAGATAACTGACCTATGGGGGTGGGGGCTGTAAGAAGAGGAATTCTCTTGCTTGAATGAGCTTTATGTTATTGCGTTTTCCGTTAACATTTATTTTTTTTCCTTCAGGCCTCAAATGAGAGTGGTAAGAGGCACAGATTTCATCACTGGGTTCAGGTTACAGGCAAATTGACTTTCTGATATATTATTCTTTTCCAGGAGTCGGCTAAAATATGCCAGTTTGGGGGCATGTAGTATGAGATGATTTGAGACCAGACTCTGAGAAGAAAACCAAGCTCCCTTGTGCTCCTGAATGATTTATTACTGCTTGAACCAGATCTAGCTTTCCTGGAAAGCTGTACTTACTGCTAGTCCAATTGAGTCTGTCAGGGCCAAAGCTGAAATTATTGATGTAAGGACTGAGGACCATATTTGAGAAGTTTATTCTTTCACAGTATGATTTCTAGACTGGCATACAAGTCAGTGGCTCACTACTCAGCTCAACAGTCACATACTGGAGCTGTCTCAGGGAGGTCAAACCAAGTACCACAGCTAACTCCAGTACACAGGAATCTCATAGCTGACTCCCTAAAGCCTAAGCTTTGTCACTAAAAGGTAACATCCTAGTCATCTTCATTATTTTAGAGCATCTTCTAAGAAGCCTTACCTGTCTTACCAACATCTCCTCTGACCTCAGAATTACTTTGTAGGTAAGAGAATCAAAACGGCCCTGCTTATATCACTTGTCAGAGATCCCCGAGCATGGCAGTGATGGAGTAGAAGCAAAACTAATCATGACAACAATGTACTGATTTAAAAGTGGAAGGAGATAAAATCAATAGAAATGAAATAAATGGAGGAAAGCACAACCCTGATAATCATAAGTCAAAATGTGAATGGATTCAGCAATTCAGGAAAACAAGAGTGACAGAATGGATAAGAAATAAAACCCAACAATTTGTTGTATACAAGAAGCATGTCTGAAAACTTAAAATACATATAGGATGGAAAGGAGAGGCAGGAAGAAACTGCTATGCATAAGGTGATTTCAAAAACAGGCATTGCAATCACGCTATCAGACAAAGCAAAAATAAAAGTTGACAGTTTTCAAAAGAGGTAAGTAGGGAAAATATGTTATATTTAAAGGACACATAGCTAATGAGCCAATATCGATATCATATAAATATCTGTATGTATGTATATACAAAATAACATGGCATCTAAAGAAATAAAGGGATATAAAACACATATGGCTAGTAATGTAGCAATTACATTAGACTCTAATACAACTTAGAAGAAAGATGAAAAGGAAATGAAGAACTAATATACTGTTGGAGAAGGCAGACCTAAAATATTTATGGGACCTTATAAATGGTAATATTAGAGAAAATATACATTTCTAAGTACCCTATAGTACCTGTATAAAAATTAGCCATGTGCTAAAACTCAGAGAAATCATAACTAAATATAAAAAATCAGAAATAATAGATGCATCATTTATAGAACACGTCACAATAAAAATACTAATTTAATACAAGAAACACAAGAAAAAGATACAGACTGAAATGGAGTCTTAATTATGGCATACTGGAAAATGAGCAAGTCAAAGAAAAAAAATCATAGAAAAAATAACTATGTAAAAGAGAATAACTGTGAGACAATATAACAAAATATCTAGGATGAACTAAAGCAGTCATGAGGTATGGTAGGGAAGGAGGAGGGGAGTGCTAAAAACAAGTACTAGGGGCAGCTCTGTGATGCAGAGGATGGAGCACTAGTCCTGGAGACAGGAAGACCTGAATTCAAATCTAGCCTCGGACATTAACTAGCTGTGTAATCATTGGTAAGTCATTTAACCTCTATTTGCCTCAGTTTCTTCATCTGTAAAATGGAGATAATAATAGTACCACCTCCCAGGATTGTTGTGACTATCAAATGAAATAATCATAAAGTGCTTAGCATAGTGCCTTGTATATGGTAAGCACTCAAGAAATGTTAGCTTCATCCAGCCGCTAGCCAGGCAGTGCAAGGTTAAGGGCACAGGAGCTGTCTACCTTCACCAATCCCAGTCCTTTATCTTCTCCCTTGGTTTGTTTTGGATTCATTGTTTAGAGGTTGCTTGTCTGCTGAAGAGAGGACTTCCAGATTTCAGATTCCTGAGTAAATGTATTTTGTTGTGGTTGTACAGTCATTTCAGTTGTGTCTGACTCTTTGTGACCCATTGGGAGTTTTCTTGGCAAAGACACTGGTGTGGTTTACCATTTCCTTCTCCAGCACATTTAACAGATGAGGAAACAGAGGCAAACAGGGTTAAATGATTTGTCCAGCATCACAAAGCTAATAAATGTCTGAGGCCAGATTTGAACTCAGGAAGATGAGTCTCCCTGACTCCAGGATAGATACCCAGTCCATTCTATCCACCTAGCTACTCTATTGTATTTTGATTGCATTTTCTATTCTGTAGATTGTATTTTGGCTCTGTTCTAAGATGTGCCCTCTGCCAGTGAGAAGAAAGAAAAAAAAAAGCCATACACTCACATGAGGCAGTCAACAAATAAACCTAAAACCACAAGAGAACATCTTGAAATTAGAGGAAGAATGTTCTTAAGTATAAAAATGAAAAACAAAGATGAAAGCCCAGTCTTTAAAGTGACCAACAAAAATCAATAAACCTTTAATTAATCTGATCAAAAGTGGGAGGCGAATCAAATTACCAAAATTAAAAAACAAACCTGAGTTGCAATCAGAGTAGAGAAGAAACCAAAAAAAAAAATTATCGAACCTACTGTATACAATTATGTGCTATAAAAAGGATTAGATATCATGCTTATCAAATTTTTAGTTACTATCAAGCTGAAAGGGATAGCTTAACACAATGGATGATAGAGTCCGGATCTAAAATGAAACTGGCAGGCTAGAATTAAAGTGAAATTTATTAAGAATAAATATGAAACTACACTTGAGCTCAAAAAATCAACCTCATAAGTGTAAGTTGGGAGAGGCTTGGTTAGACAGCAGCTTGTCTGAATAAAATCCAGGAGCTTTTAGTAGATTCAATATGAGGTAGAAGTAACCAAAAGAGCTAATGCACTCTGCATTAAAGAAAAGCCTAAAGGAAAAAAGGGAAAATAAAAGGAGAAATCCTTCTCCTTCTCCTCTCCAAAGGAAGGTAAATTTTGATGTCTGGAAGCTCCCCAGTTAACTTGGGGTTTACTGCCTAGTTTCCTTCCTTCCTTCCTTCCTTTCTTCCTTCCTTCCTTCCTTCCTTCCTTCCTTTCTTCTCTTCTCTTCTCTTCTCTTCTCTTCTCTTCTCTTCTCTTCTCTTCTCTTCTCTTCTCTTCTCTTCTCTTCTCTTCTCTTTCTCTCTCTCTCTCTCTCTCTCTCTCTCTCTCTCTCTCTCTCTCTCTCTCTCTCTCTCTCTCTCCTCAGTTCATAGATGGGACCACAATAGGTCCCTGCCCAAGCTCCACTTAATGGCTATATTTTGGGCCCTCCTGGCACAGAGTGAATGTCAATGGTAACCGTTTATCTTTTGACTAGGAACCCTGAAGGTCTTCCCCTCCCAGTTTGATTTTTTTTCTTTTTTCTAATTAAAGAGTCCATCCCTTGGCTCAAGGCCTTAGCCTAAAAGGGCCAGGGTCCCCCATTGCATCCTAGGCCATCTCTAGTTGTCCTGATGAATATCAGGCCACTGGACCCATATGGCTCTGGAGGAGAAAATGAGACTGGTGACCTTGCACAGCCCTCCCTCACTCAAATCAAAGTCAACTGCAAGCCATGTCATCATTTTCCTGATGTCATGGTCCTCTTCAAAAATGAAGGACAAACACAACAATGAATTTGCAGGAATAAGAGGATTTAATCCTGGATAATCTTGTTGTATTATCATCCAGTCAAAATACATCTAGTGTATTCAGTTCTGAGAACCACAGTTTAGAAAAGGCTATGTTGGGTATTTGTAGAGCATCCAAGGGAAAGTATCCATGATGGTAAAGGGTCTTGAGTCCATGTTATATGATCAGTTAAAAGAAGAGGGGATGCTTAGCCTGGAGAAGACTTGGGGAGACATGAAAGCTGTCTTCAACTGTTTGAAGGGCTGTTATGTAGAAGAGGGATTAGATTAGTTCTATTCACCCTCAGAGAGAGTGAATTAGGAGCAACACATAGAAATTGCAAAGAGACAAATTTAGGCTGTTATAGTTTAGTAGTTTCAGCCTTATCCAACTCTTCATGACCCCATTCAGGGTTTTCTTGGCAAAGACACTGGAGTGGGTTGCCATTTCCTTCTCCAGCTCATTTTACAGATGAGTAAACTGAGCCAAGCAAGGTAAAGTGACTTGCCCAGGGTCACATAGCTAGTAAGCATCTGAGGCTAGAGTTGAACTCAGGATTATGAGTCTTCTTGACTCTAGGATAGACACTGTATCCATTGTGCTACCTAGCTGTCCTAAAATTTAGGCTGGATATCAGAAAAAACTGGTGTCAATTGACATTCCTGATATTAGAGCTAACCAAAAGGAAAATGGACTTCCTCAAGGGGTGATAGGTTTCCTTTAATTAGAGGTCTTCAACCAGAAGTCAGATGACTACTTGTTGGGTAAGTTATAGTGGAGATTCCTTTACAGATATAAATTGGGCTATATGGCAAGTAAGGTCCCACCCAATTCTAAAATCCTGTGATTCTGTAATATGCTCCCACTTGGGATTTTCCCTGGGAATCTCAGGGTTTTATGTTTACTCTTCTTCCCTCCAAAGGAGGGACTCAAGGGCTCTACTGGAATCTTTCTCCTCTCTCTGAGGACTAGATCTACGAACCCTTGTCATTCCCAGCTGCTGATATCTGCTCCCATTTCTTGGCCCATGTGGCTTTGCCTTTTGGAAACCTCTTCACCATGCCACTGCCACTCTCTATCTCTGAGACCAAGAATTCTTATTACTGCTTCTCTTTGGCTGCCGTCTCTTGGGTTGATTGCTTTTCTGGGTAGGGCTTGGCGGGCAAACAGACTCTTCTTTTTCAAGGACTCAAATTCAAGTTAAACTTGGCTCTTGGTTCATTCTCTGCTCTTAGCTCTGTTGCTCTGGTTTCTGGTTCCAGCTCAGCTTTCTCTTGTATCTGTCTGTTCTCTTTTAAAAGCTAAATATAAGGATGTGGAACACATCTACAAAAGCCACAACTTAGTCAATTATCTCTGAATGACCTGACTCAATAAATCATCCTCTGGGAGTCCACAAGCCCTCAGGGTAAGGATATCCTTCATACCCCAAGGATATAAGAGAGGCCAAGCTCCCAAACATATTGTCAGTAGGGATGGCCAGATGAATCAAGGAGGTCTCATCCTTTAACCTTGTTAAATTGACCAGGCTATTCTTGGTTTCACCCTCTATAAAGTCCCTGCAAATCACACCAAATTCTTTTCAAGATCGCTGACCTGCATCCTCCATTCTGTGTCTGTCTTTTGGGACCTGTGAAAACTTCACTGTATCCCTATGCTCACTGAGCACAGTAATTATTCTTTTGCTGAATATCTTTCCCGGGGCCCACCCAAAGGTCCACGGTAATGTAGAAAATCCTTTGCAAGCTCCTTCATCACAGTATGTAGGTACCCCCCAAACTGATATTCCTTTGTGATACTCTAGAACTTCCATAGCAGAGTGACTGAGGCACTTACGCTCAGCCCCAACACATAATTGTCCAGTGTTTAGGTTCTCACATTTTTTCATTTTTACAAATAAAATAATAATAACATTTATAACAGTTACATAGCACTTTAAGATTTATAAAATGCTTTAGGTACATTATTCTTATTTGATTCTCACAACAATTCTGTGAGGTAGGTACTACTAACAATATTTTACAGGTGAGGAAACTGAGTTGAGTTTAAGTGACTTGCTTAGGGTCACACATCTAAGAAGTGTCTGAGGTGGGATTCAAACCCAAGTCTTTCTGACCACAAATCCAACACTCTATCTGCTATCCCACCTCACTGACTCACCTTTCTTAATGAAGGGCAAGATCTAGGTTTGCCCATTTGTGTTGTGGCCCTCTCCCTCCATGTTTCTTGGTTCTGCTTCAACCTTGATCACAGAACTAGGACTTTTTCTTCTCTCTCCAAGAGGCTGGGTTCAAGCATTGCCCCCTGGCTTTTGGCTCTTTCAGTGATCTTTTTTTCAATATCAAAAACATGGACACTGAAGGGCTGCCCATCAGTTGGGGAATGGCTGAACAAAATATGGTAAAAAAAAAATTGTGAAGAGTACATTCTGGTTAGAGGAATTGATGGTGATTTATGCTTATTTCTGTTGAATATGAGCAGTTCAGTCTGGAGAATATCACAGAAGAAAGCCAAGTCTCCAGAAATGTGATTGGAAGGTCAATTGGTCAACATGTGCTTGGCTAGAAGGAAAGCAAGACATCAAAATTTCCCTTTGGAAAGCAAAGACTTGGGAAAAGATATTTTTTTCAAGAATAGCATAAGAGTGAGCACAGGGATGGAGACAGTGGGTGGCCTTGAATCAGAACGTTATGGCAGGGTCTGTTTCAAAGTTACTCTTACAGAAAAAAAATTCTGATATAACTACGTTCTTCTCTAAATCCTTTCTAATCCAGCTGGCTGGCCAAGCTTATATTGAATCTTTCATCCATCTCTGACAAATCATTCACCACTACACACTATGACTCTTTTTCTTTTCTCCCTGAAGGACTTATTCCATTATTTGCTTATTGAGCCTGTGCCCATCATCAATATCAGCTCAATTGTTTATACCAGGGGTGAAGAACCTGTGGCCTCAAGGCCACATGCGGCCTTCTAGCTCCTTGGGTGCAGCCTTTTGACTGGGCCCAAGCTTTACAGAACAAATCCTTTTATTAAGGGGATTTGTTCTGTGAAATTTGGATCCAGTCAAAGGGCTACACTTGAGGACCTAGAGGGCCACATATGGCCTCGAGGCCACAGGAACTCTACCATTGGTCTATACTGTATGTTCTTTAATTCTGGCTGGCTCCATGTTGTCCCTCCTTGGCTAACTACAGTTAAGGGCTATGTCTATTTAGCTCCCTTGGTAGCATGGTCACTTCAGCACCCGCTGGAAGTGAGAGACCTTCAGAACGGGTGGTGTAGAATAGAGCCAGGTGGAGAACTGCCCCCTCCCACCACAAAAAAAAAAAACCTCATCTTGTTCAAATGTTGCAAAAGCTATTGTTCTTTCTTCACAAAATATGCCTGCCCCTTTTTTTGCATATAGTGTGACTATATTTAAAAAAAACAACTTTGGACCACAGCTGTTTCTGTCTCAGTCCTGGTGTTTACTTTTATACATTTGTTCATCACACTTTTAGATTCTGAATTTTGAAATGGCAAAGTCCTGGCCTGTTTAACATTCTCCGTACTATATGTAGCCTGGTACAGTTCACTGGGCAGAAAGACACCTAAGTACTTCTTGCTGGTGATAAGAATGATGGGGGTGACAGTCCATGACATCCTTGTGAAACTTCAGAATTCTTGATGAAAAATGAATGCTGCAAGGCTAGAATGCTGTCTTGGGCTACTAATGACTACTTGGCAATTTCAGCTGGAGAAGAAGGTTAATGTCGCTGAACTTGGAGTCACTTTGGATGTAGCTAGGTAATAGAGAGAGTGCTAAAGTTGGAATCAGAAAGACTGGAATCAGGAATTTTGAATCCTGCTTCAGACACTAATTAGTTATGTGAGCCCAGGCAAGTCATTTGACCTCTCAGTCTCAGTTTCATCATCTGTAAAATGAGAATGTGAGATAACACTATTATTGTGAAGATTAAGCAAAATAACTTATGTAAAGCACTTTGCAACGTGCTATGTAGTTGTAATTATTGTCTTGGAATGAGAAAATATTTTCCCCAAGAACAAGAGTAGAGGGCAAACCTTGGGCGAATTTGTCTTCATCATTAATAAGAACTTAGCACACCTACTATACGTGCAGCACTGTGCTAATGCTAGGGTGGGGACAGGTAAAGGGAAAATCCAAATAACAACAATATTTCTATATGACCATGAATTATGGAACAGTGGAATCTCCAATGAATTGAAATTAAGGATGACCCAAAAGGCAATGGAGAAGAGAACATGGGGATTGAAGAAGACTACAGTACACTACTAAAGACCAAGAATTATGAAGGACAATGCAATGTAAAGTATTTTATCATAGAAATGTGGGTGTGAATAAAAAAGAAAATGGGCTGTTGTAGCAACAGTGTTACTAGCAGCTGCTGTGGAGGTGTACAGCCAATAACACCAGCACGCAGGAGGGCTGCTAGCACAGGTTCTTTGATCTGCTTTTCTAAGGAAAGCAACTTTAAGGGGTTTACAATCTCATTTAAATTAAACATACATGTGTCATTCCCTTAGTTCAGTGGAAAAAGTCAGCACCCTGAACTTCAGAGAAAACACAAACAAAAATTATATAAACAGAGCAAAATAACACAAATCATCAGACAGGTTTTCTAACCGTCTGTCCATAGCAATACATACATAGTTACCAGAGAGAGAGAAGCATCAACATCTAGGTTTTCAAAGCCAGGGTCTCCTTAATGGCTACCCAGAGTCTTGTCTGGCCAAATCTCAGGAACACTCTTCCAATGAGTGAGCCCCCAAAGCAAAATGATAACCTCTAAGTATATATACGTGATTCTTCAGGGTCAGAGGGCATCACAACCATGTGACTCAAACTCATGTGACTTAGGCTTTCTTGTGACTTAAGCAGGTCATCAAAGACTCTTGATTAAATCAAATGCAAGGCTCAATCAAAGACATTTGATTGCCTTAGTGCTGAGAAGCACTCCAAAAGAAAAAAAACAGTGAAAAGTCCCACTTTGATTGCCATTACAAGCTGTACAGAAAGATGGCATGGGGGTAGTTGAGTTCCTCTGCAATATGCTCTTCCTGGACTGGACAACTCCAAATTCCATTCTCATAAGGGTGAAACTTCCTATGTCAGAGTTTATCCAGAAAGAAGTACCAGCTGTGCCTACTCGGTCCTGGTCAAGGTCAAGGGGCTGTGACACTACACACCAAAGCAAGAGCTCCCCATACTACCCCTCTCCTTTTGCACCATACTTGAAACCAATTTTTTTTATTGTTTTTCTTTGTTTTTAATTTTTAGTGTGAATTGAGTCACTCTCTGCTTAGAATCCACATTCCAAATTGACTTAGTATCTTAGTAATTTTTTAAATAACTTTTTTTTAAATGTAAAGCTACATACAATACAACTACATACATACAATTTCTACCAGGGTCATATTGGCAGTGAAATATTTTGAACTGCTGAAATTGTGATTTTGGTTTGGAAGCAAGTTGCATATTTCGCCTTCTTTCCCCAATCATGGAGAAAAATCAGCACCCTGTCATAGTGGGTTACTCTGCACAGATACTATATGTAGGAATCTGCCCATTCTGTTTAGAAATATATTTATAAAGTTTAATAATTTATAAATCGTGGTTATTTTAATTATGCAAGCTCGGTTTTCTGTACCAGGCCAATATAAGATTAAAAGAATAAGAGAAGTTACATGGACAAAGCTTTTCAGTGGCCAGAAAGAACTTGAATGGAACATCACATTGGAGGAAAAGAAAGAAAGTTGAACTGACGAGGGTTTGGCCCTAGATGAAATCCTGGGCTATCCTTTTCAATCTCAGTTTTTCTCCGAATGGAGGTTTTGGCAATAGAGGAAATCATTGATTGAAGAAAAGACTTTATGAAAAGACTAGAAATAGTCAGGGAGGAAATAGGAATAATACAATTTCCATCTAGTCCTGTGATCAAGAAGAAAAAAATTATTGGGCAAAAATGCACTTTGGTTAGAAACTCAGTCTATTTAATAGTGTGCAGAAGCTTTGAACCACAGCTGATTTTACAGTTAACCATGGGACACTTCCAGCATGTGACTAATGTAATAAGGGAGTACTTGAGACATTTCCTGGGAAGCTTTTCTCCACAGTCCCTTTCTGGACCTCCATCATAGAGAGCAGGAACTCACTTTAGCATTTCCCTATCTTCACCCCATCTTCAAGAGAGAGCAGGGGGAGAAAAGGAAAAGAGCCAAGGCCTGGCTATGTTGAAGAAGTTGATGGGAGCTTTTTCAGCTTAGTCTTTCCCAAGTGTCCTCCACATTGTTTCCTGTTGGGAGCACTGTTCCTCAGAGCTGTGTTCAACTCTTTGTGACCAGATCTTGTTCACTTTGTTTTGGGAGAGTGATGTTGCCTGTTTAAAACCCAAAAAGGAAAGAATTACAAAAAATGAAATTAAAAAAAAACCATACTAGGCCCATTTCCAATTTTATGCCTTATCCCCCTCCATACTTTCAATGATCCAGTCAACAATCTAGTGATAATGGCCTCCTTTCTGTTTCTCAAATTTGACGTTCCATCTCTAGACTCTAGGAATTTTTTCTGACTGTTCCCCGTGTCTGGATTGCTCTGCCTCCCCATTGCTGCCTGGCTTCTTTGACTTCCTCAAGTTCTGGCTAAAACCTTGTCCTTCATAAGAAGCCTTTCATGATCCCCCCCCCCCTTCCTGCTAATGCTTTCACTCTTGTGATAATCTACAATTTATCCTGTATCTATCTTTTTTGCATATGTTTTTTCCATGTAATCTCTTCCATTAAATTGTGAGCTTCTTAAGAGTAGAGACTATCTTTTGACTTTCTTTGTATCCCCGGCTGTTGACTGACTGACTTGCCTTGGGTCAATCAGCTGGTAAGCGACTGAGATGGTATTTACAGTCAAGACTTCCTGACTTGAGCCCAGCACCTTATCCACTTTTAAGTCTACAAAGAACTATTTGTAAGGTGGGATCCCTGACCCCTAGGAACTTATCTTCCAGTAGGTGAGATAAACACACACACACACACACACACACACACACACACGTATAAAATAAGGTCCAACATGCGCTAAGTGACAAATGAGTGATACAGGTATAATGTATTAGACACACCTACTTCCTAACAAGTAGGGCATTAGACTTGGAAAACCTGGTCTGGAATCTCACCTAAGTAAGAGCTGTGTGACCCTGGGTAAGTCACTTAACCTCTTTGTCTTAGTGCCCTTTTTTTTTGTAAAATGAGGATAATGATAACACCTACCTCATAGGGTTATCATCAGGATAAATGAGATATCATGTGAAAAGCAATTTGTAAAACGTAAGGAGCTAGGTAAATATCAGCTATTTTTGTTATAATCATTCTAATGCTTATTACTCTACTGCAGAGGATGCATTGACCTTTAAACTGAGTAACATGGACAGTTGATAGAGAAGATGATCATTTCAATAGAATTGGCTTCTTTTGTCATATCGTGTTTTTATTAATTTTATTCATTTAATTAATTAATAATTTTGAGAAGGAATCTATAGGCTATGCCAGATTGCTAAAGAAGTCTATAATACACAAAATGTTAAGAATACCTGCTTTAAGCAATTACCTAATGGCTAAAACTAAAATAAATCATAAATAAGTGCGTATATTTATTATAAATGTGCATATGCATAAGTAGATATAAGTTTATATAAGTGTATAAGTATATGTATGTGTATATATATGTGTGTGAGTGTGTGTTCATATAATATACATTCTTCACACACCACACACTCTTATTCATAGTATTCATTTTACCGGTCTTTTAGCCATTAGATGATTACTTAGATATTTTATGTGCCATGGGCCCCTCTGGCCATCTGGTGAAGTCTATGTACCCTTTTCAGAATCATGATTTTAAATATGTAAGATAAAATACATAGAATTAGAAAAGAAACCATTATACTGAAATAAAGTTTTTGAAATATATGTATTTTTAAAGTTTACAGATCCCAGGTTTGGAAGCCCTGCCTTAGAGTACCCTCATTTAGAGAGAATAAATATTCAGAAGGCAAGTAACCACTGATACCAAACACTCAGTTTTCTCCTACACTTAGGATCAAGCACTCCATTGGAGTCCTGAGGTTTCTATATCTAAGTCAATATGTGGTAATGAGGCATTTGGGGACATTTCACTGACTTCTTAGACTTCCCAATATTTTCTTCAACCGGTACCTCAGTGAAATCCTAACCCCATGCACCTGTGAATTTTCTGAGACATACAAGGGAGGAATCACCTCTTCTATAATCATCTGTTTACATAAATCCACCGTCCCACTTCCACTTTTATTCACATATCATATCTACACAGAAACATACATCCAGTCATCCTATCTTCTCTCTTCACCTTCAATGTTAAATAAAAATGAGGAAATTTCAAATATTGTAACACACCAAGAATGTCTTTGTGATGTAGAAAAGCATCCCAAATCACTGGATTAGAAAAAGACCCTGATTCATAACATGAACTTCCAGGGATGCAGACAGGGAGAATGTGGCTCTGGTTCTATGCGTAACACCAAAGGCTTTTAGGACAAAGGCAGTTTGTATTTTTTGTGGCATTGGACCCAGAGGTCTCAGTCCTCCATAAGTACTGCTAAGATTTATTTATCTGCTGTACTTATCAGACATTTTTTAATCAAAGAAGGGGATCAGTGGGAGAATACCATCAATTAACTCAATAGTTTAGAACTTCACTTGAGTTTCTTGCACAGAGAATTTGCCACAGTTGCAGAGTCAGAGAATGAGGGGAATGCAGCCTGATAAAACCACTGCCCAGAGACTGGTGGAAAAGAGGGGATGAAAGTGGCAGGTGGAGGGTGGGGAGACTGCTTATTGTAATCATTGGAGATAAGGAGATCAGAAGGAAAACAAGAAATCTAAGTGCAGTGAGTGAAGTTCAAGCCCCAGAGAAAGGATTAGGGGCAAGGAAGTTGGGAGTTGGGGGAAAGGGAAACTGACCACACACAGAACAACTTCCAAGAATGAGAGTAGAGATTTGCATATAGAGAATACATGTTTATAGCTGAGCCAAGGAATCCCTTGGAAAATTTTGTTTGACAGGATTCTTAGAGTAGTAGATGAAGAGAATGCTGTAGACATAGTTTACTTTGATTTTGGTGAAGGTTTTGATAAAGAATGGCCTACTATTGCTGTGGACAAGATGGAAAGATGTGGATTTGGTGATGATACAATCAGATGTATTCCAAACCAGTTGAATGACTGGACTAAAAGAGTAGTTGTTAATGGTTCTTTGTCAGTGTGACAAGAAGTCTAGAGTGGAGTGCCTCAGGAATCTGAGCTTGGTCTTCTGGTTTTTAACATTTCTATCCCAGACTTAGATAAAGGCATAGATGATATTCTCATCAAATTTACAGATGATACAAAGCTGGGAATTGTGCTGAATATAAGAAGAGGAAATTCAATAGGGATAAATGTAGAATCTTGCACACACATATAAAAAAGTCAACTTCACATATGTAAGGCAGGGGAAGCATGGAGAGACAGCAGTTGCTCCAAAAAAATCTTCCTGTTGTACTATGAACAGGTTCTAACAGATTCTTCCACTTCCTAATATTTTCTTTTATCTGTGCTCCTATCGAGCAGTTTGCTGGTAAATGCTTAACAAATGCATGATAATTTTATTATATATTTAAAAGGAATAGCAAGTCATACATAATAGATTTGTAATCTATGTGTAATCATTTTATATACATATATGTACACACACATATATGTATGCATACATATATGTGTATATATGTACATATACATATGTATATATACATATATACTTGTGTGTGTATAGACATATATACATACGTGTGTATATACATATATACATATATGTGTGTGTATATATACACAATGTTATGGAAATGCTTGTTTTATTCCATAAATTAAAAATGAATAAATAAAATTTTAAAATAATGAAAAAGATCAATGACTGGCTCTTGTGGGGCAGGGATGTATTCAGGGAACACTTTTAAGTTTAGTCTAAATTATTAACATTTCCCCCATCACATTCTAAAGTCCAGACAACCAACAAAACAATAAATCTAGCCCTGATTGGTTGTTTTCTGGGTTGCCAATTTCCAAGATATAAATGCTCCCACTGAAAATCTAAAAATTGGCTTTTGAGAGCTAATATGAGCTTGTTCTGGGCTGTCCCTGGTTCTAGTCAATGTTAGTGTGTGTGCATGTGTGGGTGTAATAGGAGTCATAAGAGTAACTGGTTGGCACTGTGACCATGTCAAACATGCTGTCCTTAAACTGATTGTTGAAAAGTTTTTCTGCCATCTTAATGGCCAATTTCAACAGAGTCATTTGGATCAGTCATGCAATTGATCCAATCTGGATGCTTAGATAGCCAGAAAACACCACATAATTTGAGGTCTGGTGTTTTTGGTCATAAAGTTAAGACCTCTAAACATTCAAGACAAGCTTGAGATTTAAAAATAAAATGCCCAGGAATCATAGAGCAGGATTTCTTTCTCCTGTGCTCACAGAAGGTTGATTAATAGCTGGAAAAATGTAGGGGATGTTTTGACTTAATGGATGATGATGATGATGATGATGATGATGATGATGCAGAATTCTGACTGTAAAGTCAGCCCAAATACATTACATTGCTTTTAATTCAGATAAACCCAGTGAGAAAGGTTCAGGGGAAGGTCACTCAGCTGTAGGTAGATTACCACTAAAGAGTTTTGCTATAGAAGGGTCTGCCAGACTGCTGGAGCTCCTTGGAAAAAGAGCAGAGAACGTATTATCAGCATTATTCTGGTCCTTGTTGAGGTTTCCATGCTGGAGACAATTAGGAGGATTGCTCCCTCTGCCCTCGTTTGGGCTTCCAGCTTCAGTCTAGTTTGTGGTCTTCATTCTTTTCATCATCTGGGCCCTCTAAGGCATCTGGCTTGAGCTCAGGATAGTTATTGTTATTATCACCGTGTTTTTATTAAGTGCATTTGCACTTCAAAACTGGGAAAAGAGGGTGGTGGCAATCACGTCCTTCCACTAGCAAAAGCTGAGTGCTAAATGATGGGGGGAGCAGGGCTTTTTCGTATTTTCTTTCCTTTGGAGGGAAAGGAGAGGGGTATAGGGACCAATGACCTGGGATCAATCAGTGGGTTAACAAGCTTTTATTAAGGACCTATTAAAGAAAGGGAAGGGAATAAGTATCTTAATTAAGTGCCTGTATGCTAGGGACTGTGCTAGATCTGTCAATCCAAATATACAAACATGGTGAATGAAACAATATCTCAGACATACTTCTCAATTAAACAAAACTTGACCAAAGATGGATTAAATCCTACCTCTTTTAAGCAAATAGAGGAGAGTCAGGGTCTCTCTTACATTGAAACACTGAAACTTTACAACTGAGTATTAGGAAAGATGAAGCAATTATGTCTCACTGAGTGAGGGCCAACCTCCTGAATAATCATGAAGTCAGAAGTATGTCCTCAGTATCCCCATCTTCTCTCCTCCCTCTCCTATGGGTGCCCCCCTCCTCCCTTCAGCAATTGCATATCCACTTTCTCTTTCCTCCACCATTCCCCCTTCCTACTTTATAAGGCTGGTTCTGCCCGGAGACTGGATATTAACTCCACTTGCTTAATCCCACAGGGATGATAAGATTCCTTGAGAACTAGCTGATGGCTTTCTTGAGGGATTATTGCAGGGAATGAAAGTAAATCCAGATTCTGCTTTTTTGTGGAAAGAGGAAAGGGTGGGCAGGGGATAGGGGAGTGGGGAGTAAGCTAGGTACTTTGTCAGCCACAAGCAATTAAAAAAAAAAGAAACCTTCTGCCTACTATTTTTAAAAATCTTTCTCACAGGAAGCCAAAATGCCTAATTCATATTTCTCCTCTTTCTAACCACTGCTATGCCCCACCCTCAGGGAAAGGCACAAACCATGGAGTGATGAAAAGATAAACAGCAAGAGGGCTGAAGCAAAGTAACCAGGGATCTAGGCAGGATTGGACAAACGAGAGTGGTCAGATTTTATGCATTCTTTAAATGCAGGAAGATATTAATTGTTTGGATAGTCTGGTACTGTGAATCGATCAGTAAATTAGTCAACAAATATTATAGGATCATAGATTTAAGGCTGGTAAGGACCTCAGAGGACATCAAATCCAACACCATCATTAAGCGACTTGCCCAGGGTTGAGTGAATCTACATGCCAGGCACTGACTAGGGACCAGGGAATCAAAGATAAAATATGCATAACTCTGGTTTGAGTTGAAGGTCACAAATGATATATGGCATATTTCCACCTTTTCTTTCACTCAGCTCTTTCATCCACTCCCACAATCAAATCAGGGTAATATCAGAACATGAGGCCATCCTAGAGATTGGAAGGCATGATCTAGGAAGATGAATTTTGCATTTAATCGAATTTAATTCATGTTTATTAAATACCTAGTATTTGCAAGGAGACAAGTCTCTACTTTTTCTGCTTTATCTGTCTCTCACTATTCTTCTCCATATATACACTACAGCCAAATCCCATTGGTGGGAGTATTCCTTACATGACCAACATTCTCCTATTCATGTATTTGCTTACCATTTGATTTCATGATGGGTCATTCCACTCTTTCACCAGGAATTAGCTTATTGGTGTACTTCATTGGTCTTTCTTGCTAACACCATCTCTCCTCTGTATCTGGGTCACCTACGTAAGAGAGGGCACAGTAACTTGTCCTTTTCCCCAGGCCTAGCATCTCTGCTCTACTGGCCAGCCCTGGCTTTTCCACAGAGAAAGAATTGTTCTAAGTGCAAAGTTCCCTACCAGAATGATGATCTCTGATTCTGGTACTGTGTTCCCCGTCCCCCATCCCTACCTCCCTTTTCCTGGCTGGACTGAGAGGACAAATTCCCACCAGGACCAATAGACATTAGTCATCTGTCCTTTCTCTTATCTTATTTCCAACTACCTCATTGTTTTCAGCATACTAGACACGATGGCTCCTGGGCCCTTATCTCTACTTTCAGGTGAGTGGCTCACAAATAAGGAGGAAAAATTCCTTTAACACCCAAGACATATCAGCAAAGCCTGATCCATAAGGGCAATGCTTGGCACCTCAGCCTTGGGTGTCTTTCTGTTCTCCACCTTCTTCTCTGTTCCATATAATCCTACCTGTCCTTCAGGATCCAGTTATAATGCCTGCTTCTCTTCCAAGAAAACAGTACCTGATCTTCCTTAGCTGAAAATACAATCTTTCCTTTCTTAGCCCTCATTTGGTATTTTGTTTCTCTCATAAATCTTATTATGATCCCTTCTGCATACAATAAATCAAGGAGCATTCCTTATTCGTTTACCATGGAAAAGGTACTGGAAATACAAATATAATTTAGTCCCTGCCCTCAAGGAGTTTATATTCTATCAATGGAAACAACACACACACTTACAAGTGTATATACATATACAAAATATATACAAAGTACATACTAGCACTTTGGGGGATGAGGAAAGGCCTCCTGTAGAATGTTTCACTTGAGCCAAGACTTGCAGGAAAACAGGGATTCCAAGAGGCAGAGGAGAATAGCGAAGGCTTTCCAAGTATACCCTTTGTGAAAGCCTGGGGTCTGGTGGTGGAATGAGCTAAGTAAGGAACCACAAGAAAGACAGTTTGACTCTCCTATCGATTAAGAGCTCCATGTGGGAAGGCACTGAATCTGAGTTATCTTTACAGACCTTACACAAAATAGACATTGAATAAATAGTTGCTGAATGCCAATAGAAACTAACGTCCAGAGAGAGGTGCTTTACCACAGTAAGGTCACATCTGGTAGCCAATTATGAGTGCCACATTGACCAGATGGAATTGGTTAAGAGGAAGGTCATGAAAATAGTCATGAACTCAAAAGCATGTTTTCCATTTAGTCATTGATGAGAATTACGTAAAGAAATTGGGGATATTTAGAATGAAAAAGAGACTAGGAGGAATTTTAATCAATCAATTAATCAATAAGCATTCATTAACCACCTACTATGTGCCAGACACTGTATTAGAGGCTGGTAATACAAATACAAAGAATTAAACAGTCCTTACTCCCAAGGAGCTCCCATTCTAATAGGGAAGACAACAAATGTGTGTATAACAAATAGATAGATAAATAAATAGATAAGCAACAAATATATACATAACAAATATATTGTGTGATATGTATATATGATATATTACATAGCATAAATATAAAGTGAATAAATACAAGTACATACAAAGTAGCTAAAGACAAAGAAATTTGAAGGAAAGGCTGCAGCAATAGGAAGAAAGAAGTTGTGGAAAGTGGGGTGGCTAAAGAAAGGCTTCAGGTGCTTGATCATCTTCTTAAAAGAAGCAATAGATATATGTAAAGTAGATATACGAAAGGAAGGAATTCCAAACACGGAAGATGATAGTAGTCGTCAAGTATTTGATGGGCCATCACGAGGACAAGGGATTGGACTTGGTCTGCTTGTCCCTCCACAGAGAGCAGACCTAGGAACATTCGACTTGGATGCTACAGAGGCAGCTTCTGCTTTGAGACCAGGAAAAACTTCCTAATAATAAAAGTTACTACGAAGTGGGCTGGAATCTGTCTTCAAGCAAGGGTGGTTATAATAACTAGTCAGGGATGGAGTCAAAGGGATTTTTGTTCAGATCTGGGTTGAACGAGATATCTTCCAAATCTGAAATTCTATGATACTCAGGGTGAAATAAGTCTCCACTGATTCAAATACTCACCTTGCTAAAAAGTTCTTGTTCCTTGAACTGATTTATAACCCAATGTCAGGATGGTCACATACCTCTCGTGTTTTCCTCAGTTACATCTCAGCGTAGTTTGGGGAATTTTCTGTTTTAACAAAAGGAGCATGAGAATTATTTGCTTTTCATAATCCAGGGCTGGTATATTTCATGACATCACCTGGATCTCCTGAGTGTTCATTACAAGACAATAGTAGAAGAACTCTTCTCTCTCAGTTCATTGGCCCTATTCTGATTTCTATTTCCTCTATGCCTAAGCTTGGTCTGGTTGTTTGCCACTGCCCCACTGACTTCCTACTATTCCTAATTAATAGTGGTAACAATAGCAATTTTAATAACAAATGATCACTAAAGCAGCTAAAACATAACCGTGCATGAAATGCCACTATTATCCACTATTATCACAAAATAGGAAGCAGCATGTGGCTCTAGGCAAGAGTTGCAAACTGCTTTTATTTTATTTATTTATTCGTTTGTTTGCTTATGCCATCATTGACCTCAGTTTCGAGGTCTATAGCAATGCATTGCTGATCAATGAAAGGTAATCATAAAAATTATTTCATCTATAAGTCCAGAATAAATGAAATAAAAGCTCAAACCCAAGAATCACTCAAATTTGGAAGGTAAAAAGCTAGAGGATCTGAAGACACTGAAAACCCTCATTTAACATTAGCTCCAGAAATTTCACTTAGTAAAAAAAATATGTATGTATATATGTGCACACATGTGTGTTGCATATGTATTTTAAATGCATATATGTTTATATGTGTACAGTTACATATGTATATTTTGAATATGTATGTTTATTGTGTGTCTACATATGAACAGCACAAAAATAAAATTGATGTCTCAAATGATGTGTTAGAGGAGGCAGCTCCACTTAGATTTGGAATTTTGAAATATCCTTTCCAAAGTTTGATGGCATGAATCCAAATGGAGGTTTAAACATACCAAAGCAGAGCAGTGGGTAATAACCATTACAAATAAATGCATTCTTCCATAGCACTTGGCAAAAAAAGTGTGAAAACAGTTCAGGATTTGCACATAACAATATATGCTGCAGCTGTTGCCATGGTAAGGACCATAAGAAGAGAGGTGAAATCTTCAAGGAACACTCCCAAAGACAGATGTCAAACACCACCATAAGTGGCTTGAGAAAGCTATTGAAGACTTGAAGAAAGATATTGGAAGATTACACGTATATCATGCTAGCTCTTACTATACAAATTTGAATACCACATTACCCAACTGAAGGCAACAAAAAAGTAACATGGTCAACCAAAGCATACTACGAATTCTAGCCTCCTTTAATCAACAATTGAAAGTGAAATTTTAGGTCTAGCTTTTCCTTTCCATAAAAAATATAATACCATTCTTCCTATTCTTTTATGCTTTGTAACAGGGCAAGTTAGAGCTGACCCCTGCCCTCGCTGAACCTCTGTGCCCAGGGCCTGCTGAGGTAAACTCAGGGCTCTGAGGTAAGGGTGGGACAAGATGGAGTCAGGAGGAAGGGTCTCACCCTTGTTAGCAACGTGGTGCTAGGTTCTTTTCCGGATTTACCTGTGCAAAGGTGAATTACAGGGAGAGCACGGGAAGGAAAGGAGAGGAGAGTAGGAGGAGAGTAGGAGGAGACTAGGAGGAGAGTAGGAAGAACCAGAGTGGCCCTAGTGCTACGTAATCAAAGCTATAAGAGTTTGGCTACTAACCTGAATAAACGGAGCTGCTCACCATAATGCCTCCCGCCTCATTCATTGCCCGCGAGATCAGG
This sequence comes from Phalanger gymnotis, assembly GCA_028646595.1. Lineage (NCBI taxonomy): Eukaryota > Metazoa > Chordata > Mammalia > Diprotodontia > Phalangeridae > Phalanger > Phalanger gymnotis. The sequence goes on from CM053626.1 coordinate 70,652,261, forward strand.
CCTTTGCTGGACAAAGGCCTGGGAGTTTGGGGTAACAGGGAACCCAAACAATGCTTGATGCCATTTAAATATAAAGTAAATAAAGGGGTCAAAGTAACACAAAGAACAAAATAAACAATTTAACTTCAACCAAAAACTTTACTATACAAACTTGAGAAGCAAGGAAATTAGAGGAAAGCATCCCTGAAGAAGGAAGATATGAAAATATTTGTGGTTGTAAAAGACACCAAGCCCATTGAAAACACAGTCTGGATAAATGTGAAATAAATAGTTTTGAAGTTCTTAATATAATAGAAATTTTACATCAAGGAAGATGACTCAACACAGTTTTTTTTTGTTTTGTTTTTTTGCAAAACTTGAAAGTAGCAGGCCCAGAGAAAATTTATAATTATCGGCATTACTGTTTCAAAGTGCCAAATGAATTTCTGTCAAAATGCTTCACCAGCTTCATCTCAGACTCAAAACCAATCCCATATTTCTCAAAAGAAGGCATCACATACCTATTAGCAAAAGATGGAAATACCAATGACACCTTTGAATGTGAGACAATTATATGGTTATCTGGTTTATATAAAGAATATATTTCTTGTGTCACCCACAAACATTTTTTTTAAATACAAAGAAGCAATATACTGGATGAAGATCAAAAAAGGAGGAACAAAAATTCTCAGGGATGTAAATTGCAACTTATTATTGATGATAATTACTGAGTAAGCCTGCTAAAATCACTTTAACATCTGTAATACCTTTAGTTGTTATTACAAAGCATTAGACTCAGTTCTGCACTCATGGCTTATTCATGTATATAGTGACAATACTGCAGCAATTGATTTCTATGTAGAAAACTGTTCTCTATTTGAAGATGCCACCAATGCAATAATTGACTCAAAGTACAGGATTTTTCAGGGAAACAGCCTAAGCTTTCCCTGGTTCTGCATAATTTAGGACAGAACTTAGCATAGCTGGCAAACCAAAGCAAGAAGAACATCAAATCATTATGTTAATCACTTGATATAGATGGATGACACATTGTATAGTTCCATCAAAAACAAAATCTCTCCAATATTACCAAAATGTCATTTGGACTCAATGAATATAAAACTCACAATGTGAATAAAATTTTTAAAAAAGACACTGAAAACATTGAGTTTGAATCAGGAGTTCCAATAGAATGGGCAAAACATATAACTTATAAATATCATGTAATATCTTCCCCAGGCAAGATATATTAACCTCTCCAAGCTATGAAGGGCAAAGGATTCACTTTATGTGTCAAGGGATGTACTGGCATCCTAAAGTCAAAATTCAATGGGAAGAGCAATTAATACCTTCACAATACCAGTCTTAATATACCTTTAAAATAGCGAAATGGATACAAACAGATTTAGGAAGTGTCCAAACAAAAATTCATACAATATTAGGAAAACACAGGGTCCACTACCCCAAGGCATCTGTAGAAAGAATAACATTCTCTTGTCAAAAAAGAGGAAGAAAACTGATAGATATCCTCAGACTGCATGATAAACAGGTCAAATTTTTCCACCACTTCATAGAACAATAGTAAAAGAGGAAAATAGTTATACATTACTGGACTCATTAAATGTAAATGATAATAGACAGACACAACCAGCCCATGAAATGACTAAGATCTACAGATGAAACCATTATGGCATCTATCATACAATAATGAATATTATAGCCATCTGTGTTGGTATCTTTTCCCTCTTATTAGACTTTGAGGACTTGGATTGTATCTTAATCTGAACTTAAAAAAAATTCTCACCAAGTGCTTGCTATGATGCTTCATAATTGTTTGTTGTTGACTCCAGATCTAACTTCTGTCCCACCCACCCCCATTCGGCCTCCTTTTTTTTCTTTACATCCTTCTGGATTCTGTAATTTCGCTATGATTTTTTAATGGTTTAAAGTAGATCCACTGGGTAGGCAAAGAGAAGGAACAAAAGTGCTCTGGGAAGACGCAGAACAAGATGGATTTGACCCTGAGATCCTAATTAATTTCCATGTTAAGGACATTTTTATTTTGTCTCCAGGAAATAAAAAGGTGAACCATTGCAACTGTTATTAAAATGTACTTCCCCTCTGCCTTTCCCTTTTCTACTTTAAAAAAGGAATGGTTGGAATTGATGATCCTAGCCTCCTGAATGCCAGACCAGAACTTGACTAGGAGCAAAACCATTTAAAATTTCAAATAAAAAGTAAAATTGATTTGAGGATCTGTGTTGCTATAGAGACCAGAGTATGAATTGACCTCAATGAGACCCTCCAATTCTTTAGGCCTGAAATAATCACTGTTCATGGTCAGACAGAAAAAGACAGCCCTAGGCTAGTATAAATGAATGAAGTAGGGAGTGAAAAATCTGGCCCAAGTGGCTTTTATTATGAGGAAAGCACTTTGTAAAGCTTGAAGCATTGTACAAATATGAGTTATTATCATCATTCCCTGCCCCCACTGTTGTCCACATGGCTGAGAGATGTTCTAGCCTGTGCAAAGCCCCTTTATATATTTCATTCTTATAGCAATCCTCTCCAATCAGCGGTCCCATTTTACAGATCAGAAAGGATGCATAGCTAGATAAAGGAAGAACTAGGACTAGACCCCAGAACTCCTAACTTTTAGTCCAGCGCTTTCTTCTACCACACCATACACAATGCTGCTACTTGAGTTGAGAGATACATGGCTCCTGCAGGGTTTTTAAAAGTCCAGCTCACACATAATCAGTTCTTGACTTGTCTGAGTGGGAAGTCGATATGATGAGCAGGTGGGAGGGACTTGGCAGAAGAAACAATGTATTTGTGTGGCAGCTGCTCAAAGTCTACAAAATAGAAAATCATTCATCCATCCAGTGAGTATTTACTGAGCATCTACCACATGGACTACTGTGTTAGGACATATGTGGAATAGGAAAATTATATGAAAAATATAGAATATAGTCTGTGCCCTCTGGGAGTTTACCATTCAAATAGGAAGGCAAGATGTTAAAAGATGCTAGAAATATTGAGGGAACTATTAAGAATAATATCCAAATGGATACTAGTAGCATACATGCTAGCTAGTATGGTTCAGTTAGTGCTGTGAATTTAGAGATGAGAAAGGTGAATGGGGTTTACAGCAGTCACAGAAGGCTTGGTAGAAGACGTGGGATTTGAGCCGGGCCTTAGATAGATAGAATGTAGTTCTGTAGGAAGTACGGGGAGAATTCTCTGAAGAGGGTTTGGCATGAGCAAAGATTACTGGGGGCAGCAAGACAGGAAGGTGGCCAACAGCATCCCATTATTCCTAATTTTGATAGGAACACTATACTCTGAATGTTAATGGAGAAAAGAAAGGGTCAGATGTGTCTCACATGTTCTTTCCACCCAAAACAAAGTGGACAAGACTTCTCATTAGACTCGGTGCTTTGGACAATTTAAAACCCTTATCCATAGTAGGAAGCAAAATAATTTTCTCTGGAATGCTGGAATATATAGACATTCTTACATAGTTTTGTGAAATGCATTCAGCCTATGAAGTTGGAAACACATTCCTTCTAATGTCCACCTTTGACTGAGGAATCTTACTAAGCTCTTAGAGTTGCTTGGGGCTAGTCTGAATAATTAATGATGTGGTTCCATTAACATTCATGATTAATTAAGAATTGTAAAAGAATTCATTGTAAGAGTAATAGGAAAGGTAGATAGATCATAGTGAGCTAGTTCACATCTCCCTTGCCTGTCTCATTAATCAGCCAGCCATAAGTTAGACGAGGAATTCTTTAGTGACACAGTTGGGCTAGTACCTCTGTTTGGTCCAGAGGTTAACCACCTATCACGGCAACAAGCACTCTATTCATGTTAGCGCTGGTGGGGCCAATCGCCAGGCAAACATACCGCATTATTAGATTCAAATGGGCAAAAATTTTATTTTAAAAACAAACATTTCTGTCATATAGTCCTGGCTGTATGAATTCCTTTCCAATATGCCTTTGAAAATAAAACAAACAAGTAAACGAATGGGTGAATAAAGAATGAAAAAATGAAATAAAATTATGCTTCATCAAGCAGCCACAGTTTGCAGTTACAGTCTTTGCCCAGGCAGCTTGCGTGTTTAGGATTCATTTCAATTAATTTGTTTCTGTCTAATGTGTTTAATTCCTTGTTGATGACAAGAAGCAAGGTGCATAAGCTGTCAAGTCAACTTTGCAACAACAACAACAACAAAAAAAAAACCCTACCCTGAATTTCTCTCTTTTTTTTAAGAATTAGGAAAGACATTTCTCACCGAAGTTATAATAATCCAACTCTTCCAAATTCCCTTGAATATCCCTAGGAAATCTCTTTTGGGAGTAGAAGTGGGAGAAGAATTAGCAGAAACATTTCTCACCAAGGTCATAATCAATCCCACTCTTCCAAATTCCCCTGAATGGTCAATGTAGGAAATTTCTTTTTTTTTTTTTCTTTTTTTTTTATATATTTCGTTCTTATAGCAAACCTCTCCAATCAGTGGTCCCATTTTACAGATCAGAAAGGATGCATAGCTAGATAACCCCCTGGGGGGTGTTCCCATGTTTATTGGAAAGAAGGCAAAAGTAAATATTAAACATCTCCTTTTGGTGTTTTGAAGTTCATCTCAACTATGGGCTGGGTAACTTGCAGGTTGGACAAACTGCCAAAGGCTAGGAGTTTCAACATTTCTTCGGTATTAAGGTCCACTTCAATGATTTCCTGATCCAAAGCAGAGATATCAGGGACATAGTTATCCCTCCTTTCTCTTTCTTCTTCCTGCAGTTTGATGAAGATGCCTCTCACAGGGCCTCTCTGCATCTGATTCACCAGATGAGTAACATATCCCTCGATCTTGTTGCAGAGCTCCTCGCTGGGGATGATGGTGATCTCCTTGCACACCTGCTTGTTGGTGCGAAAGTCATTGCCCAAGTGTGCATAGTATTTTTCAACTCTAGCCACCTTCTTTGAGGTCTTGGTTTGAATTCAACACATGTTGGCTCCAGAGGGTGAAGGGACAGGAAATCTCTTGCAAACAGAAGTAGGGGGTAAGAGAAAGCTTAGAGGGGAAAAATCAAGTATAATGAAATACAACATGGGGGAAGTTTTTGACTCTCTGCTTGACTTTATACCACATTAGTCAACCACATGTAGTAGGAAGGCCGAATTTATGATCTCAAAAAGGATCATATAAATATCTGAATGGTTCGAAATCGTTGGGTATACAGAATTCTCCAAGCAGAAGGCATCCAAAAATTTATTCAGGGCCCAGAGCAACAAATTAGCGAACCAACCTCCCCATTCCAGTATTGTGAACACAAGCCTCCAGGCCCAGTAGGCCCGCCT
>CM053626.1:70658106-70704606 GCA_028646595.1 Phalanger gymnotis
GCTGCCTGTTGCCATGCTACTCTGGTCTGGCCTCTACCCTGGTGTCGCAAACCTCTCCTGCTGACCTCCTAAGTTATCTTAGGCAGGTAAAATATCTCATTCTGACCTTCTGCTGGCTCTTCCAACCTAAAATTTGATTTGTGAAGTTAAAGTTGTTTGAAGGGAAATGTTGTTAAGAGTTCAACTGGGTTGCTGCCTGTATAACACTATATTGGTGCTGCTGACCACCACCCCTCCCAAAAATTTTAATTAGACTTAAAGTACAGTTCCAAGGCCTCCATTATGGTTCATCATTTTTTTTGAGTTGGTTCACAATTATCAGGTCATCTCAGTTAGGATCTCAATTAGTTCTAAAGCCTAAGGTCGAGTTCAGTTAAACCCAATGACTTTCTGATGGCTCCATATCCTCACTGTCTCTCCAGGCTGGTACAGAACCACTCAGAGATTTATAAGACCAATGTTCTTCCACAGAAGTCCTTCAGGCTGAGAGACTCTGCAGGAAACCAACTTTAAATTTAAGCTATGGGTTGATGGTCCTGTTGCCCAGTGATGCCAAAGAGCAAGGTACAGAAAAGTCAGGGAGGGAATACATTGCTGGACTTACAGTCAGGAACACCTGGATTCAAATACCAACTTTGATATTTACTGTGTTACCAAGGCATAAATCATTTAATCCTTCTGAATCTCCATTTCCTCACCTCTAATAAAATAGTTTTAATGTCTATAGGAACTACATCACTGGATGATAATGAGATTCCAATGAAATAATTCAGAGTGTTCCAAAAGTCTTAGTGAAGTTTTAAACTATCAGAGCTTAAAATGAGATTTGTGGGATGCCCCTGTAGATATAACACATTTTACACTTATACTCTAGAGCCTTCTGTAAATGCTAGTTATTATTGTTACAATTTATGGTGGGGTGGGGTGAGGGAAAAAGTGAGGAGTAGAGAAGGGATAGGGGGAAAAACACATAAAGGGACTGATTCACATTAATACTTCCTAGTCAGGACCAACTCTTTTTGGGGAGTGGGATTTTGAGGGGGGAAGGCAAGGCAATTGGGGTTAAGTGACTTGCCCAAGGTCACACAGCTAGTAAGTGTGTCAAGTGTCTGAAGCCAGAATTTAAACTCAAGTCCTCCTCACTCCGGGGCCGGTGCTCTACTCACTGTACCACCTAGCTGCCCCGGGACCAACTCTTTAAGTTCCAGACATGAACTCCTTATGATTTAGGATCACAGTCCTAAGGTAAACTAGCTAAATGAGGGTGAAAATTTTTTTAGTCATCATTTCTTCCTGGATATATAACTCTTCCATGGCTGCAAATAGCAACATAGTGCCCTGAAGAAACTGAAAGAAATTCATGGCATTCTACTCCAATGAAACCTTCCTTTCATCTCATCTGCTCGACCCATTCTCTAGGATCAAGCCTACCCTTCCTTGTTATTTCAAAAGATCTGTGGGTGCTTCCTTGACAAATGCAGGATGTGCCCTGCTCCTCCCACTGTCCATATTAAGAGATGGTCTGCTTAGTTGTGACTGAAGAAAAATAGTCATGGAGCTAGTCAGCTTTCTGGTGAGGAGCCACTGGGAATTTAGTTAGTCTGGCATTTGGGTAACAGACACAGTTCGTCATCAGCCTTTCTGGCTTGGTAGAATTTATCCTAAGCTTATGTTCTGTTGATGTAGCCTTTGAGAATCAGGGTTCCTTCCTTGTCATGACTGGAAGAGTAGTGAAGGACTTTACTCTGACATGACATACTACACTAAGGCTATATGAATAACAACAAACCACAATGAATGCCACATCCCCTTCTCTGTGATGCTTCACCAGGTCAAATGGGCAAGAGGCATTAGGAACATTAAAGGAAAAGCTAGTTTCTTTTCTCTATGTATAGGGTAAGTCAACACAGACCTGAAGATCTAAGTTACAGGGCTTTGGAAAAAGGAGTTAAGTAGGGAAGGCAAAAGGTGATCACTGAGCCTCAATATCCCTGCAATGTACATTTAGTCCAATGGGAGCTTTTCTTCCCACCAAAGACTATAGAAGGCTCCATCTTTATTCAACAAATATATATTATATAGGTGCTGCACTAGGTGATACAGTGGATAGAACCCTGGGACTGGAGTCAGAAGGACTCCTCTTTCTGAGTTCAAATCCAGACTCAGACACTTTGCTGTGTGACCCTGGGCACATAACTTCACTCTGTTTGCCTCAGTTTTCTCATCTATAAAATGAGTGGGAAAAGGAAATGGCAAACCACACCAATATCTTTGCCAAGAAAACCCCAGAAGGGGTCACAAAGAACTGGACAGGACTGAACAGCAACAACAATTAATGAACTTAAATTGAGCTGGACAACTGAGACAGAGAAACATAAAAAGTTAACTGATTTTTTTTTCACATTCACTTCATAGCAACTTCTAACTTTGCAAAGTCTATTTACATATGACACTCACAAAAACCCTATAAAGTAGGCAGGGCAGGTCATATTATCCCCATTTAACAGATATAGAATCTGAGGTCTTGGATGAGGTTAAAAAGAATTGTCCAAGGTCACGATACTAGCAAGTAGCACAATCCACTTGTGAACATGAATTCAATGTTCCTTCTACTGTACCACATTGCAGTAGAAGGCAAAAAAAATATCACTGGTGTTAAACAAGTGCTCTAGGTAGATGTGGAGGAGGAATGCAGAGTCAGGAGAGATCACCGTCAGATAGGAACATCAGGAAAGGATTCATTGAGAAGGATGCATGAAATTTGGAGAGGCGGAGAAGGATGGGAGTGAGAGCATTCCAGGCTGGGCCAAGGGTAAGAACAATGGTCTAGTCACAAGAATGTATAGCAAGTTAGAGGGATATTAAGTAGATCAGTCTGGCTGAAGAAATGGGTTCAGATAATATGGTGGTTGAAGAGATAAACTGAGTCCAGGCCAGAGAGAACTTGGAATGCCTGGCCAAGGAACCTTGTACTAATGGGGCTTGACTGATTCTTCACCTCAACCACCACTGTCGTAACTATAGCAAATTTGAAAGCAAGTTGAGATGATGCCAATGGAAATCAATAGACTGAGTACCACAAATGAAGCAATGAATATGGGCAAAGTGATGTTTATATCCCCTGAAGCCCAAGACTTCTTCATTGTTGTTGACAGTCAGTGAGCTGGGTTCTCATTTCTCTTTGTAATAATTATGCATAGCTGGGGCTGTCCCATAACACAAAATATAGCCCCAGAACATCATCAAGGACCTATGATTCTGTTGGCCTAGGAGCTCCAGGGATACTACAGGTGGAAATTCTCTTCATTAATGTAAATAATAGCCTATCTCATACTTAGACTATTGGACATCTGTCAAGGGTTCAGAAAAGTGAAGTGATTTGCCTATAATTGTAAAGCCAGTAAGAATCAGCAACAGAATTGGAACCCGTAGTGTTCCTGATTCTAAGTCCAACACTATCTACTACCACAGGTTGCCTCTCATTGCCCCAATAAGTTAATAAAAATTACCTATAGCGGATGATTATTGACGACTATTGAAACTAAGAAATAAGTGGTCTTGGGAAAATGGTCTGTGTCGGAAGAGTGAATCTTATTTTCCTAAACAGTAAAGTGTACTAACTCATTTCACTCAGGCACAAACTCAATAAACCTCACAAATATCCAAGAGTTCTGCTCTGTTTTTTCAGCAATGATTTCATATGAGATGCCCGTAGAGAGATTTTTATACCTGAAAGTATGGTTGCTATTGCCAAATCGACTTCAACATATTGTCCAGGTTATTTAAAACAACCTGACAAGATAAATGTAGACAGAGTAGTATTTTCATATTGTACACAGTGATGCTTCATTATTAATTTGATTGCATTTAAAATGTGCCAATATGCAAAGTAGTCTTCCAGTCATTAGAGCAAATTAGTATAGTTCTTTTGGAAATGTAGAGAAACTAAAGATAAAATACATTGCTGAAACATATTTAGGACCCATTTCATTGGTAAGGAGATCATATGGAAACTAAAGAACCCTATTTTCATAGTCTACCACAAATTGCACAAGCTTACCTCAAAGAAAATATTGCATTGGCTGCTACCAAATTATCTCATCCTAGAATATTTCACAGAAAACTTTCCTGCAGCAATCATACCACCATAATCTCAGAAACTGAGCCAAAGAATTGGGCTCAAAAATAGCCAAATATTTAATATTTCAAATATAAAAATACCTTGCCTAATTGTAACACAGCTGCCTCATTTATCTGGTAACATCCAAGAGCTCCAGGATAATAAGGTTCAGCTCAACCTAAAACAGATGTTACAAGATCTGTGCTTGCTGAATAAAGCCCATGTACTTTACTGAAAGGAGAATACCTCAAATCCTCACTCAGAGACTATTTGCCACACTTTTATTTTGGGCATGTTTCTAATGAGTCAGGTTTCTGGTTTCTAAATCTACTGGAAGTGAGGGCCAACAAAATAAAAGTAGGAAGAAGGTTATTCCCGACAGAAGAGAGAGGTGGAAGCTGAAACCATGATAGAAAAACAGACACGAGTACTAAAAGCATGGAAAAATTACACCATTTAGTATACACAATAGGCTTGATGATGTCACTTAGTGCAATAGTGATAATATTCTTCATTATGATGCTGTTGCCAAGAAAAGTTTAAATGACATCCAGTATATTTTGCTTATTACAGCAAGGAAATATATATGTTATAAAGGTTTCAATGCAAAATTGATTTTTTTTGAAGTTTTGGTACCTAAAGGAATAAATTCTCATTTACCTGGAAATTGCAGCCATGTAGAACAACTCATTTCTTGAGTGTTCTAGCTAGCCAAGGCTCATTCTTATTATTAGATTTTATATAACCACCATGGAAAAAAATCTAGATATATTAGTATGGTTATTATTAATATAACATCCTGGTTGGTTCAAGTCCTGGCTCTGACATTTTCTAGCTATATGTCTGTCTGTGGGCAGCTCCCTTAAACTCTCAGTGACCCCAGGCAATTCCAGAAGACATAATTAATTGAGCATCTGTACCATTGGAGGGAGATTCCACACTAGGAGCTCCCTATGCTGATGTCTCAGTTCTGACCCTCCCATCTCCCAAAAAATTGATTAGTAGAATCCATAGAGTTTTTTTAAGGCAATTGAGGTTAAATGACTTGCCCAGAGTCATACAGCTAATAAGTGTCAGTTGTCTGAGGCTGGATTTTAACTTGGGTCCTCCTGATTCCAGGGCTGGTGCTCTATCCACTATACCACCTAGCTGTCTGTAAGTAGGTGAATTTTAGTGTAAGTAACATAGATTTTAGTGTGTGTAAAGTGGATTTTTGTTATTATTTCTTAGAGTTCAGTTTCCCAGGATCTATGGCCATAACAACCTCAGTTTCCCAAGATCTGTGGCCATAACAATCTGTTTCCCAGGTATTAGATATGAGTTCCCAGACTCATGGTTCAAAACATCTCCACCATGCATGCGCACCATTATATAAGGATAAATAATATAAACGTGTGCTGAAACTGTAAACATCCACTGCTACTGCACAGTGAGCTATAGGGATGAGATAATGTGAACTTGTGAGGCTATCGCTGGCAATATGCCTTCTTTGTCTGATACCCTATAAAATAGATGTTCAGTGGTCTGAGAGTTGGGGAACCTTTATGGTTGAATGTACAAGCTAGGATGCTGTACTCCTTGATCAGCCCCCATCAAGGATCAGGAGCGGGGAAGCTGTGTTTGCCTCAACTGGCCCCCATTGAGGCTTGGGGGATTTAAGGGAACCCTTTTGGGTTGAATGTACAAGTTGTGCCTGTCTCGATTGTCCCCATAGAGACATAGGGGTAGTTGCCCCCCACCCCCTTCTTGCCGGCCCCTGCGAGAAGGGCGATTAGGGAATGTTGTAGGAGTTTGTAGTGCTTCTGTTATCAGCAATATGGTTAGAGAAAACTAGACTAGAATAAAGCTTATTGTTAACCCCTTTGAAACTGTCTTTCCTGTCCAACCAAATCAAGAACAAACCTGTTAGAGTCTATAACCTCCAGTGCTTCTTGCGTATTATCTAACACTGCCCGAACATCCTTTTATTTTTTTAGATTTTTAAACTAAATTTTCCTTATGGAAACCATGTCAAATATTGCCTCTTACACAGGAATGGCAATGTAAAGTGATGATCCTCCTGACTAAGTAACTGGTTCACTCTTAGGGAGAGGCACAAACTTTTTCACTAGCTAGAAACTTGCTTCTCATGACTCCAGCAAGACCGCTTCAGGAGGGAGCTAAGTCAACCAAAATCTGGTCCCTTGAAAGAGCCCAAACAAATCCCAAAAGACAACTCTTACCCTGCTTCAACAATGGGAATGCCTGAACTTCAGTTTGAGTGAGTACAGAAGGCTCAGGGACCACGATGGTATCGATAAGTGCCTGTTGGCAATATGTCTGACTACTCGAGGAAAGTATATTCTGGCAAAGCTAAGAATCAGTTTCTAGAAACAGTTTCAATGGCTTGTCATCTTAAAAGCAAATGATCTTTCCTTTAGTGGGACAAAAAGCTTGCAGTGGTCTAGTGACTGGTTGTTAGCTTTAAGTATTCCAAGGGCTGATAGGAGTCTTTGAAATGCGTTTTTGGCTGGATGCCTAGAGAACTTACCTGAGGGAATATTGGTGCCATTAATAGTGAGATGAGCAAATGGCTGGGTTTTCCTGGAGAAATCCAACAAAGGATGGTCCATCATAGCTGGAGATGAAAGAAGTCATGTTAGAGCCAAGAACATCAATCCATCAGGATGTCAAATATTTACATTGGCCAGTGCTCACCTTTCTCTGCTCTTGTATTCTCTGTCCTAACCATAAGCTTTAGTTCCTAAAATGAAAAGGAAAAGAACACAATGTATTAAACTTTACATTGGTGCAATGTCTCACAGCTCTTTGAAGTGTTTTTCCATAAGTTCATTATCTCATTAGGTCTTCACCACAATCTTGGACACCAGCGGCTACTCACTTGACAAAACATGACCATCTTTTGCATAAAGTGGATAGACTACAAGAATGCAAGGGCACAATGATGAGATGTTTCATTCCCATCATACTGTTTTAGGTGAAGTAGTTCTTATATATTGATGACTAGTTGTATTGTTGACTGAATAAATTCGCCACCAGAAATTACCTGGCTATTCTGAGGAAACCATACAATGCTGGCATACCAACATAGGGCATTGCAAACTATCCAAGCTAATAAGAGAGTTAAAAAAGAGCATGTTATTTATAAAACATGGGGTAATTGAAGCATAATTAAAAATAGTCAGCAGGTACACAAATGGAGAGCAGATTAACCAGGAAAATAACAATTACACAGAATATGTGGTTCTCTTAAATCTTTGGGGGAATACTTTTTATGTCCTTTTCATTAGAGCACATGGCTGGTATACCAGTTATGCGCAGCCCACAGAGAAGAGAATGATGGTCAACAACCAGTGCTTAATTTTTTTTTAATCACAGCGCATTAAAAAGTACTACACAGAAGTGTGGGAGCTTTTAGAATGCCTATAATTAACTTAAAATATTGCTGCAAATAAAACTTTAGAAACACAGGCCAGAGAAGGGAAGTGAACTGGTGTCCACGTATTTGCATCTCAATTCAAGGCTGCTACTTCATCAAAGCCACTCAGAGACCTCTTTTGGATGCCCTGCTAGTCAAGTCATTAAGTTCTGGGTTTTAATCCTTTAGGGAGCAGCTGGAGATAGAGTCCCCATTTGAATCCAGACCTTCAAAATTATAACTGGTTTATGTAATCTTGAGAGAGCCCTTAATCTCTTTGTGACTTAGTTCAACTGTCTATTAAATCAGCATTGTTAATTCATGTCAATTATTTGCAGTGATGTCCATTCAAAGGAGGGGATGTATACCATTTAGTCAAATGTTTTACAATGCTCTAAGAAAAAAAAAAACATCCTAACATAACAGCATAACTAAGCATCAGCAATGACTACATCCTCTAAAATTACAAAGCTGGAAGATAGGGAAAGGAATAAAAATGTAATCCATTCCCTTGACCTTGGGCAGGAATATACCATGTCACCTCAGAGAGATGAGAATCTATTCTATTTTTAAAGACCCCTCTTGAGGAATCACGCTGTCTTCCTAAGTAGGTATTTTAGATGAATCAAAAACACATTTTACTTTAGAAACCTTAAGGTCAAGAGACTCATTCTGAATCACTGGTTTGCCCTACTCCATCTGAGATCTAAGCCTTTCCCCAGCTCTTTAACAAGCTCTACCGGCACACTATAGTCCCCAAGCTTCTTCCCTCAGCCCCCACGGGGCACTGAATCCTACAATTCCCTTATTTTGACCCTTGCTGAAATTCTGTAGGGACTGATTTTACATCTCCTTCCTTAACTTATGATGTCTCTTATATGTGTTGTTGCAGCATTAGAAATTAGGCATAATTCATGCATATCAATATATTTCATATCAGATAACCCTTGGGAGGCCACTGCACTTGAGTCCATTAAAAACCAAATCATTCTATATTTAATATGCCTTTAGACACTTCATTTTCCAGATGTACATACAGAAGGCTAGGAAGTGCTTTAAAAGTCCAGGGGACTATTCCATGCTGGACAGATTCAGAAGGCTAGCAAAACTTTCTGGTCTTTCATCTCTTGGCTACCTTTAAGTTCACACTTAACATGCGGAATTATATAGAAAAATAAACACCATCTGACAACTCAGAGTTAGGAAGAGCTGAGTGTGTCATAAAATCATAATGCTGGAATGAATTGGAAGGGAGGTCATCCACCCCAACCTCCTTATTGTATAGGTGAGGAAAGTGAAGCTTGAGTTTTATTCTGGCTTTTAGTGGACAGGTGTCTAACAGATAGAAACATAGAGCAATAGTCTCAATTTATTGACTAAATTTCAGGCTGGAAGGGGTCCCTCCTCATGACCTATAGCCTCTCAATGGGGACTGGAAGTCACACACACACACACACACACACACACACACACACACACACACACACACACACGGAGAGACAGACACAGAGAGAGAGAGAGAGAGAGAGAGAGAGAGAGAGAGAGAGAGAGAGAGAGAGAGAGAGAGAGAGAGAATAGATAGAATACAGGTAAATAACAAATTTTAATACCTAGCATACCTCAGTAGTACTTCCAATATGGACAAGGTTGGGGAGAGGGGGAATTAGAAAACTTTAGAATCATTATGTGCCCCCTTAAAATAAGATAATTCACTAACAAAGATAATACAATAAGAATAACAACATTGGCATTTATATAAAGTTTTAAGGTTTACAAAGTGTTTTTAAAATATTATCTTATTTGGTCCTCACAGCAACCCTGTGAGGTAGGTGCTATTATTACTCCTATTTTACAGATGAGGAAAGTGAAGTAGACAGAAGGTAAGTGACTCACTCAGAGTCACACAACTAGCAAGTATCTAGGCTAGATTTGAATTCAAGCTTCCCCAATTCTAGGCTGGGTGTTCTATCCACTATACCGTCTAGCTGCCTCATGTGAATAGTTATATACAACTATGTATAAATATGTGAATACAACTATAAAATACTCTGTGGAAGTAAAGGCAGACATAAATTACTGGAGAAATATTAATTGCTCATGGGAAGGCTGAGCCAATATGATAAAAATGACAATATTCTCTAAATTGATTTGTTACCAAACTACTAAAGAATTACTTTATAGAATCAGAAAAATAATGAAATTCATCTGGAAGAACAAAAGGTGAAGAATTTCAAGGGAAATAATGAAAAAATTGGAAGAGAGAAGGCCTAGAAATACTAAATGTCAAATTATGGTACAAAGCAGTAATTATCGAAATTACTTGGTACTAGTTAAATGCTAGAGAGTTTAATCTGTGGAGTTAAGTATACAATATATAGAGGCAAACAGAAATAGGAGACTAGGGTTCAATAAACCCAAAGACCTCAACTATTGATATAGGGATTCAGTATTTGATAAAAACTACCAGGAAAACAAATGTTTTAGAAACTAAGTATAGACCAACATCTCATACCACATACCAAGATAAGCTTCAAGGTCACACCGTAAATTAGAGAAGCAAGGAAAAAATTATCTATGGCTAGGGGAAGAGTTCAAGATTAAATAAGGCACTGAGAGGATCACAGAAGATAAAGTGCACAGTTTTTATTACATAAAATTTAATAGTTTTTGTATGAATGAAATCAATGTAAAATTAAAAGAGAAATATGCAAGTGGAGAAAAAAAATCTTTGTACCAAATTTTTATGATAAAAGTCTAATTTCCAAGATATATAAAGAACTGATTCAAATGTGCAGGAATAAAAGCCATTCACTAATTGACAGCAAATGAATGAGTACTTCTCAAGGGAAGAAATCCAAGCTATCAAAAGCCACATGAAGAAATGCTCCAAAAGACTAATAATTAGAAAAATGCAAATTAAAGGAGCTCTGAGGTTTTACCTCATATTAATCAGATTGACAAACTTTACCAAAAACTGAAAATGACAAATGTTGGAGGGGCTGCAGAAAAACAGGCATATCAATACACTCTTGGTTGAGCTATAAATTGATATAGGCATACTAGAAAGCAATTTAAAACCATAACCCCCAAAGTATGTATACCCCTCGAGACAACAATTCCATTGCTAGGCTTACAATCCAAAGAGATTGAAGAATAAAAAGAGTCACATGTATGAAAACAGGTATGGTAGCTTTTTTTATGATGATAAAGTACTAGAAATTAAGACAGTTGAAGACAATATGGCACATGAATTCAATAGAATGCTATTATGCCACAAGAAATTATGAAATAGACGGTTTCAAAGAAACCTGGGAAGACATGTACTAACTTAAGTATGGACCCAGAGAATTATCTATACAATACCACATTGTAAAAACAACTTCGAGAGACTTAAGAACTCTGAGTAATACAATGTCCAGCCAGAGGATGGTTATTGATATCCAATCATATATGATTTCAGGAGACCAATGATGAAGCATACTACCCACCCTCAGACAGGGGTGAGAGACTCAGGGTAAAGATAGAGATAGAGATAGAGATACAGATATAGATACAGATACAGAGATAGAGATAAAGATAGAGATAAAGATAAAGATAGAGATAGAGACGGAGAGATAAATAGACACACATGTGTGTATGTATGAATACGTATATGTATATGTGTATATATGTCTATATACACACATACATATATATACACACATATATGCACACACATATATGCACACATACATATATATGTATATATGGACAATGTGGGAATTTGGTGATTTCTGGTATTTTTTTGACTGTGCATATTTATTAAAAGAATTTTGTTTTTCTTTCTCCTAGTAGTAGGATGAAGGAGAGAGAGGGAGAAAATGAATGCTTGTTAACTGAAAAAATATAAAGGCAATATCCATTGTAGCTCAGGTAAACCATATAACAGCATAATGTGAGTTTTTTTTTAAAAGACATTTGTTTACTTTGCGAATGGCACTATCTTATACTGAGTACGTCCTAATGAAACCTTAAGCTATATGGGATTCTCTATTCGGTAATTCCACAAAACTTCTGCCAAGTACTCTCCTTTTTACCAATTTAAAGTTTTACTGCATATATGACTCTAGCTTAATTAAGAGTTTTAATTAAGGAATCATAAAGTAAAGTTAGTCTTCTATTGTTTTATTAAGGAACATTAAAAAAATCTTTTTTTTTATTTAAAACATAGGTATCCATGTATCTATGACCTGAGATTTTACCAACATATTGCCAATATGTGCCCTGATATCCTTCCTATATGAACTTGGTAATCTCTCGCACTCATTTTAATAAATGGTTAACACTGAAAGTTCCCAATATTTTTCTAAGACTACTTTTTACTGAGTTCCAATTCTCATATTTTATAATATTCTACTATATTTGTGCTTTTGCATTAAATTTTTGCAGGTACAGGTTATTGGAACATAATTATGTGCTATGTTTCATATGTTGTTGGATATTAAATCTTAGGGATGACAAATCAAACAATGTGTGGGACTAGGCAAGGGAAAAAACTTGAGTTTTATTGATCAGAGGGCCCAAATTTCTATTCCTTTTCCTACAAGTTAAGTCTGTATTTCCATAGTCCTGTTAAGACCAGTAAGATAGTAACTAGAAAGAAGAGACTGGTGGATGCTCCTAAAGACATGGAGTAGTCAGACAAAACTCATTCACACCCTGGAACAGGGTGCAGGGAGAAGAACCAGAGCAATGGTTTTCGGGAGCCCCTAGTCCTAACCCTACTCTATGGACTGCAGAGAATGGTGACAGGAGTCCATCTCTAGCTGATGGCACAAATAAATAAACAAAGTGTGAATCAGGAATCTCGAGAGCCTCGACAGCATAGAGGGACTCAGGTCTAACTTATAATCATAAGATTTGAGAATTAGAAGGGGTCCTCCAGTGTACCCCCTTCCTTAGCCCAAAGCCTTTTCTACCACACCCCTAAAGAGTAAGCTTTGCTCTGTTGATGATCCACCATTCATAAGGCATGTATCTTTACACTTACTTATAAACTTGTGTCTTTAAACTCTAAAGATGGTGGTCTCTAGGAAACAGGAATCTGACTTTTTTTACAAAAATCCCTCCAGTGACTGAAATAACAGCAACATTTTCTCTATCCCTGCAGAGTAGTGTGAATACTGACAAAGCGAGGCTCAGGCTGCTTTTAAACTTAGTAGCCTGAACTGAAAGTTTAGTAGGTCTGCAATATCATTTTCAAACCTTGTGGTTGTTGATCCTTAGATTTCAGTATCAATGCCCAGTTATACATATTTTTTTATGAAAATGGACTGAACCAGCTTTAAAAGGGGAAAAACAAACAATCCTTCACTTCCCAAGCTACTTTTCTGACTAGAGAAAATGGACAAATGACTGTCCAGAATTTCCAAAGATTAAACACTCAGCTGGATTTGCTGTCTATCCCAGCCCTTTCAGAGCAGAACAGGATGCCACTGAGACAGTTACCTGACCATGACCCCATGTATACCAATAATCACAGAATCATGATTCTAGTCTACATCTGACATCCAGACATACTCATAGCTAAACAAATTGTACAATGAGAAACCAACCTGTTTCTATATATAATTTTATTAAAAGAAGACACATGTAGTACCTATGACCAGGGGTATGTGCTGGCTGTGGTTGGAACCCAATCCAAAGAACCAATTATTATGTTTTCGGTGTGAGCATTTACCACAAAAATTGCAAAAAGCTATGAATCAGGGATTAAGTTATTGTTTTATTGACTGTCTAGACTTAAGAGAATGATGAAGAAAATATTAATAATGTGTGTTAAACTTAAAAGTAAGCTGTAAGTATAATTTTTTTTCCAAAGAGCCTGTCGTTAAACATTTACTAGCAGATTCTTACCAACAACCCAGGATTGTTGTGAGGAAGGTATTTCAAATGCCACAGAAATTTGAGCTGTTATAACTAATACAAAGGAGGAGAAATGAATGGCAGACACCTCAGCCTTCTTTTGTCTGTCTCCATCCCAATTTTTTTTTTATTTCTTTGGTTATAGATACTCCTTATAAAGCTAAGCTCATTCTATGAGAATGTAGCTCATCAATGGCAGGGATTGCCTTGCTTTTGTATTTCTATCACTTGGTATACCTCCTGGTAGAAAAAAGGTGGTGGTCACAACGAACAGTTATGAAGGATTTCAGATAGGGTGAGGATTCTTAACTCAGTGTCTGAGGACTTTTAAAAAAACATATTTCGATAGCTATATTTCAACATAATTGGTCTCCTTTGTAATCTTATGTATTTTATTTTGTGCTTTTAAAAACACTATTCCCAGAAGAGGGTCCATAGGCTTCACCAGACAGCCAAAGGAATCCCTGATTTAAAAAAGGTTAAAAACCATCCCTTGGATTAATCACAGGGCTCTTTGAAGTTTTATTATTATTATATTTTAGGTATTGTCATTGAATTCTGAAAGGTGTTTTTGAATGAATAATATTCAACTTAAGTACAATGATTTTATATGGCAGAGAAGAAGGTGAAAATGCCACAAAGAACATTTCCAACCTCTTCCTTCCCTGTGAATAAATTATTCAGGTAGAGAAAAAATGCCTATAATTCATCCTTATTTAAACCCAACTGTGAATAACTTTTTTAAATGGTCAGTTTATTTTTTTAAACATCCTGTGCAATTATAGATCAGAACTCTTCCAGTTCCTAATTCCTAAAGATTTGCATAAAGTAGGGGAGGTAGCCTTTAAAACAGGACCCTGCAAATAGCTTCCAGCATAAGAAAAGGAGACCCAAGCAAACAACACACCCTGCTGTCTCACCTGTGTTGGCGAAGGCCCCTATACAACTGCCACTGCTAAACTGCCCACGATGCCCTGCCATCCAGGTAGACAAGGCTACCCATTTTCTCCCAACTACAGCCTACGTGTCAACTATTCTATGATATGCAAGAGACTAAGCCTGGTCCAGGTGTGACTATCAAGTAAACCAATAGCTTCCCATGAGCTTCCCAAGAAAACTGGCGTCATTATAGCCATTCCTTCAGCAAATTAACAGGAATGAATGACACGCTATATGTAGATAGAATTGCCGATGTGCTTAATTTCATGACTGGCAACATCAGGAGAAGGATATTACCATTTTTTTTTAAAAATAAGCATAATTTTGGTTTACTAAGCTATGATAGTGTCCACTTAACCTTTAAAAATCTGATAGAAATAGTGTCTTGGCAGGAGGCCTAAGAAAACATCTGCCAAGTCAAAAAATACAAGTCTTCCTCTGACACACCGCCATCTTGTGGCAGTTCTATGTTATTATAAGGCCTTGGAATAAATGAGCTGCCTTCTCCAGCTTTATAAATCCATTTCCCTCCCTCATTACCAGAATCTAACAAAATACTCATGAGTTAGGGAGTGTTGGGGGCAAGGAAGATTTTGCACAGCAGTGGCTGAGTTCTTTTTCCCTCTTTATGATGCATTAACTTTTCATCTCATGATTCTTCACTTATAATTCCATTTAATCACTGGGTCTTGACATAGAGCCCAAACATTCGCTTTTTACCTTTTCTTTTCCAAAGTCAAATTTATTTAGTGCCTATGTAGATATTTTGATTTCACAATTTCTCCTCTAGTAAATAAGTACAAAAAATCTAAGTCACTGTGTTCTCTTAGCCCCCTTTCATTGATTCATTCCTAATCTGACATCCAAGAATCTTAAGCTTAATTCTCCATGAAATACAATGAAAAATGCTCAGTTGCATATTCTAAATGAGTTGGGATAGAATAGTTCAAATATATGAAAATCTGAAGGATAACCACATGGAGCAGGAACTGGCAAGGCCGATTAGGGCAGAGTGGATTGTTATGGAATATAATGACCCACAAGGATTTTTTTTTTAAACACTAGGTCTCCCTATCTAGCCCAGGCTGGAAATATAGTAGCAACACACAGGTTACTTCCAATACTGGTCAATGAAGAAATTTAAACCTCCATTTTTCCAAACTGGGCTGACTTGTTCCTCCTTAGATAGCCTGGTGGCCTACCACTGCCATATTAATGTAAGGCCCTAACATGAATTAAGTTTCAAGGGGAATCAAGAGCATACTCTGACTGGGGGAAAGGATGGAGAGGAATGAGTTCCCTTTATGCAAACTAGATCTGGATACATGAAGGCCTTATACAAAAAAAACTTACACTGTATAACTGTAACAAGATATTTATCCACACGCCTTCCCTTCTTCTGAGTAGTACAAAGAACTTTGCTGCAGGCCACTTAAACATTTACAGTAAATTGTAGACCTCCCTTTGCAAACTCAGCTGTATCACTGTCTGAAAACAAAATTCTGACACTCTTCCAATTTAGTAGAGAATATTATTCACTTGATCTTAATAAGCTCTCACTATGTTCTAGAGATACAAAATAACGTAAACAGGTTTAAGCCACAACTGGGGGACTTTCCTACTTAAGAAGGTCAAGGGCTTAAAGTCTGCAAATTGGGTTTATCTATCTAAAAATACCAATATACTCATGATGACAGAGGACATGCACAAACCATTTGGTACCTGTCAATCAGAGTCTCGAGAAAGTCATTTGTACAACCAGATGCTGCTGAAGCCACTGTCACTAGCTCATAGCTCATAGCTGGGGTCTCAGGTGACTGCCTCCCTCTGCAATACCAGCAGCAGCTGCAGGGACATCTGGCTAGATGAATTAGGATTTAACACCCCAATTGCCAGATATATCACAGGGTGCAGCCACTTGTTAACATATGCAGTGCATTCATTTTAACATCTTAATGAGGCCATATCCCTAATTCTTCTACAACCCTGTGACAAGCCTAGGGTATTAAGATTTCCAATCAACTGAGCGTTGTTAGCATATGACTGTTACATATTGGTTGTTTCTGAAAATGAACAGCCAATTCTTCATATAGTCATTGACTTAGAAGAAGAAAAAAAATCATCAGGCAAATATTCCAAATATGAAACCGACTGGGTTCCCACACTCCCCAATTCCTCTCCTGCTATGTTAGAAGTCCTCAGTGCTGCTGTCATTTTATAAAACTAAGAAAAAAACCAGAGGATTAAGGAGAATATATGCTTTAGAAGTAGAGGAATAATAATAAATAGCATTTATATAACACTCGAAGGCATGCAAGGAACTATATTTATTCATTCATTTATTTTTTGGTGAGGTAATTGGGGTTAAATGACTTGTTCAGCTGTGTGAACAGCTAATAAGTGTCAAGTATCTGAGGCCAGATTTGAACTCAAGTCATCCTGACTCCAGAGCTGGTGCCATGTAGCTGCCCCTTCAAGGAAGTTTAAATACACATGGCCTCCTTTGAAATTCACAATAATCCTGTGGAGTAGGCACAATATTAGCCCCCAAAGTATAGATGAGAAAACTGAGTATCAGAGAGATTGAGCACTTTTGAACAAGTGGCCTCCCATGAATACATTCCCTCTTTGCCTCAACCTCTTAAGTATCCCTAGCTTCCCTGCAAAGACAGTCTAGCTTCCTCCTTCCTGCGCATGAGACACACTCCATGCCCCAACTCAAGCTGTTTATGTGTTCTGGTTCCTGAAAGTCCTTTGTATTTCTTTGTGCAGCAGCTAGGGGGTGTAGTTGTTAGAGCACTGGGACTGGAGTCAAGAAGATTCGAATATGGCCTCGGATACTTACTAGCTATGTGATCCTGGACAAGTCCCTTAACCCCTATTTGCATCAATTCCTCATCTGTAAAATGGACACACACTAGAGAATGAAATGGCAAACAACTCCAGTATCTTTGCCAAGAAAACCTCACAGACAAAATCCATAGAGGTAACAGAGTCCAATATGACTGAACGTCAACAACAAAATGTTGTCTCTACCAGGAAGAATGTAAGTTCCTTGAGGGAAGGGCAGACTGTACTGTGTAACTGTTGACTGCTTATCAAATGACAGCCATAGTTATATAGCCAGTAAGGAGGAAGAAGAGCAAGAGAAGGAGAATGTGGAAGAAGAGAAGGAGAAGGAGGAAGTGAAGGAAGAAGAGGAGAAGGTGGAAGAGGAAGGGGAGGAGAACGAGGAAAATCATTAATAAAAGTTGTCGTATGGCGACTCAATTCTATTCCTGGCTCTGAGGCCCTCTTTCAGTTATTTCCAATTGTTTCTGATGCTTCATGACCCCATTTGGGGTTTTCTTGGCAAATATACTAGAGTAGTTTGCTATTTCCTTCTCCAGCTCATTTTACAAATGAGGAAATTGAGGCAAACAGGGTTAATTGACTTGCCCAAGGTCACACAGCTAGGAATTGTCTGAGACCAGATTTGAGCTCACAAAGATGAATCCTCCTGAGCCTGTGCCTGGCGCTGTACCCACTGCACCACCTAGCTGCTCTGGCTTTACCACTAACCAATTTTATAACTGGAGGCAAATCATTTGGCCTCTCTGGCCCTCACTTTCAACATCTGTGAAATGAGAGGATTAAAGCAGATAACCACTTTCAGCTCTGAAATCCTGTGGTTCTAATAACTCCCATTTGCAATAACTGGGCTTTTCTCACAACAAACTGTGAGGTAGATAATACATGCATTACTACCTCAATTTTACAGAGGAGGATACCGAGGCTCACAGATTGTAATGTTAATGGTGGGGGCGGGGTGTAAGATCTTCCCCACCCGTTAATGAGCCTCCTGTGGAAGCTTCTTCATTAGAGGAAGCTTGCTTGAAGAAAGGCTTCCACACTTTTGGGTACTAAGCTAATTAGGCAATGAGTCAAGTTGTGATACCTTCTGGCTCTGAGCCTATTAGCCAAAAGAGTATATACTGGGAAAGGTGAGCTTTTGCTTTGGGGCTCACTCACTGGAAGAGAGTTCAGTGTGATTTGGCCAGACAAGACTCTGGGTAGCCATTAAGGAGCCCCTCAGCTTTGAAAACCCAGATATTGGTGCTTCTCTCTCTGGTAACTGTATGTATTGCTATAGTCGGACAGTTAGAAGCCTATGTGTTGATTTGTGTTATTTTTTTCCTGTTTGTAATTTCTGTTTCTATTTGCTCTGAAGTTCAGGGTGCTGACTTTTTCCCCTGAACTAAGTGAATGATATATGTATAATTAAAGTAAGATTGTTTAACTCCTTAAAGTTGCTTTTCTTTAGAAAAGCAAATGAAAGAACCTGTGCTAGCAGCCCTCCTGTGTGCTAGTGTTGTTGGTCTTACACCTTCACAGCAGCTGCTGACAACATTGTTGTTATACAGATCATCATAAATTTAGGGCTGAAAGAGACCTGAGAAATCTAACTAAATGTCTTCATTTCACAACATAAGCCACTTGTCAGAGGTTGCATAGTGACCAGTCCAACACTCAAACCTCAATCTTCTGATGCTGAGTCTAATCCTTTTATATTCTACTGCCTTGTAAGGTCCCATAAACTCCCTTAGTTACCCTTTTCACCATTTCAAGTTTCTCTATATCTTTACTTTCCTTTTTTTCCTCTTTTGTTCCTGTATCTGAGGACAAATTGTTCCTATTGTTGCTGGGACTAGAAAGAAACATGGGGGAGGCAAATTTTTACAGGGCCTCAAATATTCTGTAGGCAGTGGAGAAATGTTAATGGTTTTCGAGCCAAGTGACAAGATACTTTCATTGTGCCTTTTGATCCCTTGCCCTCTGATGGCCCTTGGAAAGCTTATTCTATCAATCATTCACTCTTTCATTTACATTTTCAATCTTACTCTCTACTTGTAGTTCGCCTATCACTACAAATACGTTCAGATGTCTAGAGGAATGTGCTGATAAATGTTTAACAACCAGATACTCAGTGGGAAAAATGTACATTTGACATACTTAAGTTTAATTTGCATTAACATTTTTTTCCATCACTTTCTTAAGTCTAGTAACAAACAAAAAAAATCAAGCTCTGATTTGTAACATTTATTGAATTCTGAAATGTAAATGCTCACACTGAAAATTTAGCAATAGGCTCTCTCTAGCCAATCTAAGCTGCCTCCAGCACAATCCTGGATGTTTCCTACCCTAAAAAAATCCTTCCTGCATCCGGTTACTCCAAGTTAGGTTCCCATCTCTGACCTCGTTCCTATTCAAGCTTCTTTAACAGCCTACTCTCACTGTCTCTACCTCCCTACCATTGATTCACTTCTGAGTCCCTTGAAATCTGTCTTCCACCCCAAACATTTAATTGACACTGCACTTTTGAAGGTTCCAAATGACCCAATCATCAAATCCAATGGTTTTTTCTCAGTCTTCACCTTTCTCAATCTTCCTGAGACATGTGATGCTACAGAGCATCTCATTCATTTTGACATTCCTTCTTCCCAATGCCATGTTCTTTTCTATACTTACACTTTCTACCTCAATGCTCTCATCCATCAACATGGCTTCAAATATCACTTTATGAAGATGACATCAAAATTCTTGTTTCCAGCCCTGATTTCTGTCATGAGTTCTAGTACAGCATTCCATCATCATCATCATCATCATCATCATCATCATCATCACCACCACCACCACCATCATCAAAACATGCATTTAGTGTTTTAGGGTCCGTAAAGTGATTTATATGTATCTCTTTTGATCCTCACAAAAACCTAGTGCAAATTATTTAACTCTAGCTGGATTTCTTCTTAGCATCTCAAGTACACATCCAAAAATGAATTCATATTCTTCCTTCATTAGTTACTACTTCTACTCCCAAAACTCCTAGCTTTTCTTCTTGATGGTTCTATGGCACCAGAACTTTCCTAGCCACCCAGGCTCAAAACCTTGGAGTCATCTTGAACTCAATTCTCTTCCTCACATCCAATCAGTTGCCAAGCCTTGTCAATTCTTCATATCTAATGTCTTTGCCATTCATCATCTCTTTTATACTCCCTTTAACTCCAACCTAATCCAGATCTCATTGCCTCTTACCTGCTCTAATGAAAAAGCCTCCTCAACTGGTCTCCCCATCTTCAAGATTTCTCCCTCCAAACCAAACTACACACCAATTACTGATTTAATCTTTCCCAAGTACAGTTCCAATCATGTCATGCCCCAATTTAAAAATGTTCTTTGGGTCCCCCACCTCCTTTTGAATAAAGTAAAAATAGTCTCTGGGGCAACTAGGCAGTACTATAGATAGAGCAATAGGCTTGGAATCAGGAAGACTCATCTTCATGAGTTCAAATCTAGCCTCAAACTCTTATTAGCTGTGTGATCTTGGGCAAGTCACTTAAACCTGTTTGCCTCAGTTCCTCAAATTGCTCCTGTATCTCTACCAAGAAAACCCAAAAGAGGTCGTGAAGAGTTGAACAGGACTGAAATGACTGAATAACAACAACAATAAAAAATAGGCTTCCTGCTCTGGAATTCAAGACCCACCACAACATAAGCATTTGCAACCTTATCTCCCACTGCTTTCCCTGAATTAATTTACACTGTAGTTAAACTTGATTACTGACAGTTCCTCAAACATACCCCATGATGAGATGCAACCTGCATTGGTTGTAAGTACCCACACTGATGAAATCACAGATCATTTGAAATTCCCATGTATGATCCTCTTCAAAGTGGTTAACTGAATGGACCAATTTTCCACTTTGGAAGAAAGATATTTCTGTATTTGTCTCAGAGCTAAAATTTGCCTGAAGTAATCAATATATACTTTAATCCTGTACTTGATAAATATATGCATCTTTATTTTCAGGGTGAAACTTAAGAGCACTAAATTCCTGGATTTAAAAAAAAAAGAGTTCTTAATATTCTTAGAATATATGCAAGAAAAATAGATCTATGGAAAGGATTCTGGTGATATAAAGGATAGACCTACCCCTTTCCCTGAGGTGAGTCATTTCTGATGTTACAACACTAGCATTAAATTTGTTAGTCAAAGTTCTATATTTTAATACAAAGCATTAACGAATTATCTCAACACAAGGCCAGGTTCTTCCCAAAATAGTTTTTCCCCTTTCTAAAATGAATCTGACATCTACATAACCTCCAGAGCTACACAAACATAGCTGTTTGCCCTGTGGGAAAAATTAGCAACAGTGGGGAACTGTATAGGACTGAAGCTCATTTAGATCAAGTAACTTGAGGTTGTCTTCAAACGCTGGGATGTTGGCACAGTCATAACACTGAGTCAAATTTGAACTCACTCTTGCATAAGCTCAAGCCTATTTAAGTCAGTTTCTTACATTTTTGCTTGACTTGCTGTTTTCCTGTTTTGTGCTTTGGATCTCACCATCGATATCTTTCTGCTCTATACATTGGGTTCTCAGACGTATCTCCTACCTCTAGCCCTTTACCTTCTCAATATTTTGAGACAGCTCACTCTTTGGCCTGGAATGATTCACTGCTTGCTTCTGGCCCCACATGCCCAAGACTTTTATGGCATTAAAAATGACCCACCAACATCTGGTTGTTTGGCTAGTTAAGTATAGCCTCCTCCATGAGGGACTCTTGACAACAGGCAGCTTGTAAAAGCCAAGAGGTGCCAGAGAGATAGCACACAAATTAATGTTTAGTAAAGAATTATTCCGGATTATGTGTTATATCCTTGGAATGTGATTACTGACAGTACTATTTTCTCAGCTAGAAAGTTGTTGATTTAAAAGTGCATCTTTCAAAGCAAATGTTTGATGCACATATAAGGGCTGAAGAACATCATAGCCCTGTTTTCATAAGGTAACAAGATGCTCTTCTTGGCAGCGCTATGGGCAAGCAGGGAA
This sequence comes from Phalanger gymnotis, assembly GCA_028646595.1. NCBI lineage: Eukaryota > Metazoa > Chordata > Mammalia > Diprotodontia > Phalangeridae > Phalanger > Phalanger gymnotis. Next base: position 70,680,362 of record CM053626.1, read on the forward strand.
TAGAAAATTAGTTTTTATTGTTTAACCTTCATCGTTTAAATGAGGAAGCTTCTGCTACAGTTAAAGGTCCCCTTGAGTTTTCATAAAGTAGGCTTATGACAGCAATATTAGTCTTCATAAAGAGCCCAATTTTTAAAAATGTCTTAAGCTACTATGCTCTTTTAAAAGACTAATCTCAAGTCTAGGCAGAATAACTACAGCTTAGCAACTAAATCTAACTATTTCCCATCTCTAGACTCCATATGACACTTGACAGAATGGCTAACTGAATGGGGAGTCAGTTTCTAGAGAGAGAAATTTCTGGCTCCCTAGAATCTTGCTCTGAGAAAAAGACATAGATGGGGAGTTAACTGGTGCAGTGGAATTAGAAAGACTTATCTTCTTGAGGTCAAATCTGGTGTCAGATACTTATTAGCTATGTGACCCTGGGCAAGTCACTTAACCCTGTTTGCCTCAGTTTCCTCATCTGTAAAAATGAGCTGGAGAAGGAAATGGCAAACCACTCTAGTATCTTTGGCAGGGAAACTCCAAATGGGGTCAGGAAGAGTCAGATACAACTGACCAACAATAACAAAGAAGTGATAATGGGCTACATGAAGCCAGAAAGAGATGGGGTAGGGGTGCTAACTTTAGAGAATGCAGAGCATATAATAAAAAAAAAAACCAAATCTATCATTAAAGGACCAAAGGAATTTAAATCTGAAGGGGAGTTGTCTGATCTAATTTCTTCATTCCATAGGTGAGAAAACCAAGGTCCAGGGAAGTGCAGCGTCTTCCCTGAAGTCACAGAACTAGGTCTAATACTAGTAAGAACCAGAAGTATAACCAAAGTTTCCAAAGTTCCAAAAATAATTCACTCTATGTAGTACTCTATTCATGGTTATTCTGTGCAGTAGGTAACAACAGAAATAACTAAAATACCTGTGGAGCTTTGTCATTTACAAAGTATTTTGTATATACTACCTCTGACCCACCAGTATTCCAATTCCTATGTCACAATGAGGAAACTGAGTCACAGAGAAGGTAACAGTCACGCAAAGGCAAGCAGAATGCAAACTATTGTGTTCTTTCTCCAAGTCCATTGTTCTTTGTATGATGGGGGAGATGCACCATATATGGGGTGCTAGATTCTAAAATCTGTGCATAGTTTTTTTTTTTTAGAAAATCTCCTGCAAATTACCTTTTCTCTGAAGGAGGTCTTGAACAGCCACTGGCTCATTGGAACAGTATACATGAAGGAAGTCAATGAGTAGGGTTTGAAACTCCAGGATAAGGTTGGCTCAAGCTTAGAGGGTGAGGGCTGAGTCACACGGGCTAAAGATAGGCTGGAGACCTAGAGATAAGGCACCTCCACTTCTCAGATTTGCAAGGATCCACTGGAGGTGAGCGTCAACATATGCAAGGTTGGGAAGAAGTTTCGGGTCCTCATTCCTATGTTCCCTCATTCCTGTGGCATACACTTACTGGGAGGAAAGGCAGGTGGAAGTTCTGCCTTATTTAAATCAGTATTTAATTGTTTAAATGGAGATAGCTAGGTGCACTGTTTGACTTAGAGTCAGGAAGACTCTATGGAGTCAGAAGCCATGGATTCAGACTCTTACTAACTGTAGAACCTTAGACAAGTCACTAAAACTTTCTCACAAGTTTCTTTATTGGTAAAAGGCAAATAATTTTAGTACCTATCCTTGCAGGATCAAATGAAATAATGTATGTAAAATACTTTGCAAACTTTAAAGTGCTATGCAAATGATAGATATAATCAGTATTTATCCCCTAGTATTTCTCTATCTCTTCAGTTTTTGCTGGGCACAAATATTTGAATCCACATAAATTAACTATGCAAACAAGGTGACCTTACTCTATACAAGAGTGTTTCTTTGCACCCAAAATTTAGGCCAACAAAGATACACAACCAATCCTAATGTACCTGGTTTACTCTTGTTCCAAAAGAAAAAGAGATGCATTGTCCTCTCTTAAGAGATAAGAACACTGTGTCCAGGAACAGGAACACAATCTGGAATGAGTTTTTCATAACATTTCTAAGGTAGCCACATGTGGCCATAAAGACACCCTTTACTAGAAAACACTGAGAACTGAGACCAACATTACTAATTATCCATTTTCTTCTATGGCCTCCAGAAGTGATTCAGTTCCTTATCAGGCATTGGTCTGTAGACTGGAGGGGCCTGTGCACAGCACTAAGGAAGCCAGTTTAAGAACCAAGACTACCAAAGGGTGAATGAGACAAGTGTGAGTACTTCAGTAAAATGAAAAGACAACTTTGTGGTAGAAAGGGAAAATACACTAGTTTTGTTGGGCCTTGAGTCAGGAAGACCTGTATCCAAATCTAGTCTGAGATGCTCACCCAGCTGTGTGACCCTGGGTGAGTCACTTATCCTCTCTATCTATAAAATGGGAATAATAACAGCCTCCACCTCCCAGGTGGTTGTGAGCATAAAAGTACCATACAAGGTGTCCCAAAAGTCTTAGTACAGTTTTAAGCTTAAAAATATACTAAGACAACTCATAATGGGACATCTGTATAAATGCTAATGACTAATGACTGGGGATTAGCCTTCCCACCGTGCTAAACGAAAAAGCCACAGGAGGCTCAAAACCCCTGAGTCACCCTGTCAGATTCACGGCCCAAAACCTCTTCTGAATGGTGGGGAGTGGGAGTACCGGTAGCCGACAAATCCCCAGGAGTCTCACCTCCCCAGCGTGAATCCATAGCAGTCCCCAGATCCCAGCTCCCTTCTCCTAGTACCTGACCCTGCTGGACCCAGTTGAGAACCCTATGAAAACCCATGGCCAATTTGATCTGGCCCACTAACCCCATGGACCTGTCCTTTCTTATCATAAATATTTCCCCTCGATAAAACTTACTTTCTCTTTGCTCCCTCTGTCTCCTCGTGTCCCCATCCTTCCTCACACTGAACTCTGGAATCCCAAACCTCATCCCAGACTGCATGAAGCCAGCAGGATGATTGAACACAGTCCCTGGCACACAGGGGCTTCATAAATGCGTATCGATGGTTTGAAATGGTGTGCCCCATTTCTTATGGTGAGTTCATTGTGGAGCTGAGTCGATTCATAGCTCCTGACTTCCTAGACCAATAGTGCCCTTTCCGCTGTATTGAATATTTGGTTTCCAAGTTTTGCAAGCTATTCCCCTCACGGACTACACTCCTCTCCAGGATGAATCACAATTAGAATGTTCCATCCCATCCATGAACATGGCTCTCAGCCCTCAGTGGCACATCACTGAACCTAAGAGATCTTGGGCTGCATTGAGAAGTGGCACTGGAGTCACCTCTCTCAGAAGAGCAGGTTATTAAATTTCTAGAGCGAGCATTTACACGTACTCTTATTGTCGCTGAGTTGTTTCAGTCCTGTCTGACTCTTTGTGACCTCATTTGGGGTTTCTTTGGCAGAAATACTGGAGAGGTTTACCATTTTCTTCTCCAGCTCTTTTTACACATGAGGAAACTGAGGCAAACAGGGGTAAGTGACTTGCCCAGGGTCACACAGCTAGTAAGTCTGAGGCCAGATTTGAACTCAGGAATGTGAGTCTTTCTAATTCCAGGAATAGCACTCTATTCACTACATCACCGAACTGCTCAGAAATTGGAAAATATTACAAATGAGGGCTTGTTTTGTTCATTTTTAGGTGAAAGAAAGTGATGGAGAAGATTTAATAATGCAAATTGATTTTGAAAGTGTGTCATGTTTTGGAGAGAGGGTTGTGAAACATTTACCAGCATACCCTTGGCTGCTTCCCAGGACTCCCCATTTCTGTGTGCCCCATTTTTATTCAAACCTTAACCCAGTATGTCTTTCCTTTCCCCTGGATTATTGCCTATTGCATCAGGATGACTGTACCCCTGCCCATATACACACACACTCACAAGCCCACCCAAGACTGTGCCTGCCACATACACCTTTTGCACATGCTCCTGTCTTCTCAGCCTTCTACTGAGATGCAGGGCACCACACAGCCACGACGTTAGGCAAAAGGCAATAAGGTGGTAGATGTTTTGTAGGGAAAAAATGTGGGTCTTGCTTCAGCTTTCCCATAAAGACAGCTTTCACAAAAAGCTAAGCATGACTGGTGTTGAATTGCAGTTCCCAAAAGTGTTATGGCAAACGACAATGAAATCCCATTAGAAAACCACTACATGACTAATGTCTTGATTTGGGAACACCAGGGCCCCAGAAACTCAAGTTTCCTTGTGGGTTTAGAAGAAACCTCCTTGGGATATATGTTCTATGTATGCTAAGAGAATAACAACAAAAATGAATACTTTGTTTTCCTTATTTGTGTGTGTGTATATGTGTGTGTTAACTATATAGAAAAAAGAAATGGTTTGAATCTAAAAGTTCCATTCATTAGAATCACAGAAGCAATCAAATTATGTAAAACATTTTATACCTTCCAAAATTTAATTAATTTCTTATTCACTTCTGAAGCTTGCTTAAATAGGAAAAGATTTCTTAGAAGAGTTTAGATTGAGATTCTGTGATCAGTACAAATGAAGACCAGCAAAAAAGTTTGACTTGATTAATTTCTAGTTTTGTGTTTATTTTAAAGCTCCAAAATCCAACAAAACTTGAATTTTTGAAGGCAAAATATGCAGGTGACTCTCAAAGATCACATAGAGATTCTAAATGCATAAGTCTAAAAGGAATCTTTTGAGAATCTCTAAGATTAAGTTCTGTTATTAAATCAACCCTAAGTCTTTCCTGTCCTATGATGTACAGAAATTCTTTAACCTTTGTATGATAAAAAGACTTACTAACCATAAAGCTTAACTCAGGATTTGGCAGAAAATCCTTTGTGTTTCAACCTCTCTTGCTAAAAAAAACTTTGAAAAATATATTGGTCCATGTTCCTGACTTAGCAAGTAGGGTATAGATGAATATTATTGAATATTTCTTTGATGACAAAAAATTTTGCCAGTTCTCGAGGTCATGATTCTATATTCATCAGTCATCATTGTGTAGAACGTTACAAGTTTCAGGAGATAAAGCTGAATGGTCTAACCTTTTCATTGTAAAGATTAAGAAACTGAGGCCTGCAGAGGTTGTTATTTGGTCAAGGTCTTTCTGATGTTAAGTGAGAGGGGGGAATGATTTGAACCCAGACCCTGTGACTCCAAAGCCAATGCTCTTTGAGATTTTCATAGTGGTTTGTTTAGTGTCTTTGTTTTGTTTAAATCTCTGCTCTATTCTTATTTGCCTATTTCTCCTAAAAGTAAAATAAAGAAAAAAACTCCAGGTGAGGTTTCACTGCGTAAGAACTTTGACCCTCTGAAATTCCTCCAAGTTCTCTTCTAAGTATATTTTGATGCGTATTGCCTCTAATAAAGGTCTTAGATGAACCTAAGCAGGAGTGAAGATTTCCTGCAGTTAGCCCAACCCACTTACCCAATGATGCTGAAGGACCAGGCTGAGATAATACAACTTAGTACAATGGAGCCATTGGGTTGGGAGTGGGCTTTCAATATCTGGAGACTTATATAACACCCACCTACCATAGTGGATACACTCCACATGGTCTCAGCAGATCTAGATTGGAGTGGTCAAGGACAAAAATAGTTAACAAAAGTTGCAAAAAACATGGGCTGAATGCCTACACAGGTTATTGGTGCCCACTGCTCTTAGCGGTAATAATACCAGGACACATCTAGGTGTGAAATGGATTCATACAGTTTTTTAAATTACTTTGGCTTCAGTTTTACAAATGAAAAGAATTGAGTCAGTCCAACAAGCCTCAGGTTCCAATGACAATAATAATGGCTACTATTTATGGAAGATTTTAAGGTTTATAAGGAACTTTAGATAAATCTCATTTGTTCCTCACAATAACCCTGGAAGGCAGATGCTATTATCAATCCTATTTTACTGATGAGAAAAGACAGAAGTCAATCAGAGCACATGGCACCCCCTAGATGCCATCCTCACTAATCAAGGATCTAACCGCGCTTTACAATGCAGAGTGCTAAGCCACTTTGAGATCCTGGCCCCTGTACAGACCATCTTTTTAAATTTCTCCTGACTCCATCTTTCAAGAAGGGTTTGTTTCCCAATGGTGTTACCCAATGTGGAAACAACAACTCACTGCCTAACACTCTAAATACAAGTGGGAATAGTCTTCTAGCCAGCATACTCATAACCTTGACCTTGTCACCAGCCCTGTGTGTTCCACATTTGTTCAGTAAATAAACAAATGGTCTTTTATAAGGACTAGGGGTAAGGATGGGCGAGAGGGAGGTCTGGTGGCCAAGTGTTCTTGTTGCTGCGCAAAGGATTCCTGAGCTCAAACCCAAGTTGGCTGCTTCACTCCCCAAGATAGCAAGCCCTGGGAATACTGCCAAAAGCTAGAAACAAGGAGGAAAAATGAAATAACTTTATACATTGGGTGCCAGATATGTACTAGGTTGTTTTTTTTTAATTGTCATAGATCATTATAGTAGACTTTATAAATTGCAGTTGGTAAGGTTGGATCACTAAGAGGTTTTTAAGGTTCTGTGCTAAAGGGGAAAAAAATGCCAAGAAAAACCAACCACAAATGAAAAAGAAAAAGAGAAAACAGCATTACTTGTCTGACCAAAGACGTGCTATGTAAACACTCTTTCATGAGCACATCCGATGTAAAATTGTGTTCAGTGTCTGATTCCAGTGAACAGCTTGATTCCTTCATGATTTCTGAGGCAACTGTTTTGTGTTCAGACTCCCAAATTAATGTTGTTCGAGGATTACTTTTATATCCACACTTAGAACCGAAGTAAAGACACAGACCTGAATATCCCAGAGAGGTAGACAAGCGGCAAGAACATTAGACGCTGAATTGAAAGAGCTGGGTTTGAGTTTCAGCCCTTCCATCTATTAGAAATATCATCTTGGGTAAGTGATTTAACCTCCTGGATCCTCAGCTTCCTCTTTCTAAAATAGGAATAAAAATACTTATTGACTCATAGAATAGTTGTAAGGATTAAATGAGATAGCAAAGTGTTTTGTTAAAGTGATATGTGGCAGCTAATGATATTATAAGCATACTCTGGACTTAGCCTCAGCTTCTTAAATGAAAAATCTTATTTTGCAAAGTGTGTGCAAAGTTTCATGCAATTTAATAACTATCCCACAAAATAAGTGTGGCAGTATATTAGGCATAACTGAGTTAGCATCACTAACTCTTTATAGCACAGTGCTGGGTAATAAATGCGTATTGACTGAGTGAATGACCTCCTCCAAGCAAGCTTTTTGGTTGAAGAAAGGAGATGTTTTTTATTTTCCTGTGGCCCTTCTGTTTAGGAATAGGGATGTCCAAAGTACACACACACACACACACACACACTTTCTTCTTTGGCCCCACTAAAGAATTTACCCTTGTTGTATATTGTACAGCCTTTTCAGTCATGTCTAAATCTTTTTTGTTGTTGTTTTGTTTTGTTTATTTTTAAGGGCGGAAGGCAGGGCAATTGGGGTTAAGTGACTTGCCAAGGGTCACACAGCTAGTGTCAATTGTCTGAGGCTGGATTTGAACTCAGGTCTCCTGACTCCAGGGCTGGTACTCTGCTCACTGTGCCACCTAGCTGCCCCCATGTCTAACTCTTGATGACACCATTTGAGATTTTCTTGGCAAAGATATCAGAGTGGTTTGTCATTTCCTTCTCCAGGCCATTTTACAGATGAGGAGCTGAGAAAAACAGGATTAAACCACTTGCCCAGAGTCATGCAGCTAGTAAGCTGGGTTTAAACTCAGGATGATGAGTCCTCCTGACTCCAGGCCTGGCACTTTATCCATGTACCACCTAGCTGCCCCATGTTATTTATTAGTTATGAAAAAAGGACTAACAACAACTACCATACAAGGAACAAAAACTAGCAAATTTGAGAAACATGTCTTTTATCTTGCAAAGAACAATCATTTGTAAGTTATATCAGACCTTAGGCTTTTATTGCCAATAGTATGATATGAATGAATCTAAACGTCTTGCCTGTTCCAAATTTCTCCTCACTGACTTATAGCACCTCAAATTCTTAGCACTAGAGTCATTCCTTTGAAGGAAGGGATTAGACTGTGTCTCCCAAAGGGCTCTGTTTAAATGCAAATGTTATATATTAGCAAGTCATTATCACCTGTACCTTTCTTATAATTCAATATTTTAAGGACTCACAATTTCTTAAGGATACCCCTTTAACACCTTAATACAAATTTATCACTAGTCAGTCCCTTAGCAAGAAAGAGGAGAAATGGGACATAGAACAAGTATGATTTGATATTGGGATTTGGAGAGGGAAAGGCTTACAGTAGCTCTGAGTGGGGAAGAATCATAGGGTCTCTAAACAGTGAAGAGACAGCACTGGAAACCTAAGAGCAGAACATATAAGGGAATCAGGGGAAGAGAGACCCTGAGCAAGAGACAGAGGTCAGAGGACACCGAAGACATACTTAGTCAACTTAACAGTATTCATTTGGCCAACTTAATAAGTCTTCTGAGAGCCAGACCTGATTATATGTAATAGTACCTAAAACTAACCATTGGACCTTAGTCTAAACCAGGGGCGGGGAACCTGCAGCCTCTGGTCTAAACTTTGAAATATAAGGTATATGGAAATTTAAATCTATATTGATATGACTCATGGACACAAATGGCATTGATGAAGATAGTATATCTTGTTTAAACAAATATCTGGCCCTGGCACTAGAATTACAAACAGTACTTCAGTTAATGAATCTGCTGATTGTTCTTCTGTGCTTTAGTTATTTTCTAGCATTTGATCTTTAATAGCAAGTTGTGCTTGATAAAACATATAATCAACATCGTAGAATAACGGAATGATTATGCAAACTGTCCAAAATATTTCAATTATTATTAAAAGAAACTCCTTATAAGACCTAAATCATGATACTGCAGTGAAGACCCCAAGTAGAATGACATACCAGGTCTCTGATGTACTTATATTGTAATGTTTATTAATAGGTCAATATTGTTCTTCCGTTGTTTGAACAGTTCCTGTTTACCTGCTCTTGCATTATCTGTCTTACTTTGTAGACCATTAAAGAAGGCTCATGTCTAGTTAAGTCACTTTCTTCAGTGCAAAGTACAAGTTAGAGCTTAACAAATGTGTTTAGAGGGTAATGCTGAAACATTTCCATGCCCAGTCCCTTGAAGCAGGCCACTGAATGAGTTTCCAAATGTCAACATTCATATCCTTTTACTAAGAAGAGAGAGTGAACAGCCTAAAGCCTCTCCCATACAGCTGCTATACCCATCCTAATATATTGACTAGTGTCTACAAGGGGCAGCTAGATGGCACAGAGGATAGAGTGCCGGGCCTAAAATCAGAAAAGCCCACCTTCTTGAGTTCAAATCTGGCCTCTGACACTTACTAACCGTGTGACCATAGGCAAGTCACTTAACTCTGTTTGTCTCAGTTTCCTCATCTGCAAAAATGAGCTAGAAAAGGAAGTGGCCAACCACTCCAGCATCTTGGCCAAGAAAACCCAAAAAGGGATCGTGGGGAGTCGAACATGATTGAAAAATGACTGAACATGAAGAAAGTAATACTACTAGAAATGATGATGATGGTGGCATACTACTAATAATTGAAGATGATCAAAGATGATCGATATTACCCTTTAGGTTTACAAAGGGATTTATGTACATAATCTCACATGAACCAGCTGACAACCCTCTGAGGCATATGCTATAATTGTCCCCATTTTATGGATAAGGAAATGAGGCTTAGAACACAGTGACTATATAAAAGTGGCTAATAAAGTCAAAATGAAGACGTAACAAAATTCTAGTCCATATTAGTTTCATGCTGCCAAAAGTAAACAACTCATCTCTGCTTTATTTAACAATCCATAAAGTAACTGATTTGGGGTGGGGGGGGGAATGCTCTTTCTTACAATCGAGTCAAGAAGGGCTTATTAAGGCCCTACTTGTGCCAGGTACTGGAAATACATAGAGAGGCAGAAGCAGTCCCTCCTCTCAAGGAATTTATGGTCTTATATGTTGGACAACAAAATTTATCGCTATATATTTTAAAAGCACATTATCATGGGCTTTACCTATTAAAAATGTGGCTGTTAAAGTAAGAAATAGTTAATAGACTTAAAGGGTTTAGGAAGGAAACATAAGAATATTCAGGGATGTTTTTTTTTTTAGTGGGGAGATTAATTTGTTGTATTCACTCTAGCTAAATGCCTGAGTTCACTTAGTCCAATGATACAAAACACCAGGAAGAGGATGTGGGAGAAATTTAAAATATTTACATGAAAAGCTAATGAGAGCATGGCCCAAACTGGAAGACGATTAGAATTTCAATGACTTTTGGAAGAGGTAGCCAAACTGGGCCGACGATGGAAGACATCTAGGAAGGGCAAAGATAACTGAGCACTATCCTGTAATGAATTAAGCCCTTGCTCTGATTAGAGTATTTGCAAATTCAAGCTCCTCCCACAAGAGAAGTCTATTTCTGTAGTGCAGCAGCAACTTGGAAAGGAAGTTACGGATATTTGTGGTCTATTTTTTCAGAAAAATGACTTTTTTTGTGGGTGGCAGGGGGAACTAATGACTTCTTTAATTTTATAGAGGGGATTTTTCCCCCTAAACGCTTGTGAGTTCCCAATGTTAGGTTACAAATTTTGCTAAGAGCCACAAAGCCAATCAACTTGCTGATGTGCTTAAGTCTTATCAATTTGCCAAGTATGAAAACAAATTTCAGGTTAGAACACAGCTCTATAAATAAAATATCACAACATACCCATGTGGTTGAAAATTTTGGTTTCCACTACCAATATCCTTTCCACTTATAAATTCTAGACCAATAAAACCCAAACTTTTTGGAGTTGCAGAGATACCTTGATTTGATTTTGACTTTGATTCTTTCCGTCTTCCCGACCTTCCAACATGTACACCCAACCAAAAGTACTGATGGAATTTTTTAATATTAATTTTGTTTCGAGGACTTGTTGATAACTTGCATGATGAAATGAACAGAAGAAACCTTGGGGGTGGTGGGAACATCCACAAAATTAAGACTGGGATATATTGCTACAGGTCCAAGCAAAGACCCAGTTGTGAAAAAATTCCTTAACTGCATTTCTAGAAGTATAAGAAATGTCATTGGTTTTACATGACCATAAATAGTCTATTTCCTACTCTACATTTGTTTCCTCCTTCTCCTCCTCTTTTTCCTCCTCCTCCTCCTCCTCCTCCTCATCGTCGCTAGCATTTATATAGTACTTTCAAGGTTTGCAAAACACAGGACAAATACAAACTCATAAAATCCTCACAATCACATTATGAAGTGGGGTCTATTATTATCTCCACTTTACAAATGAGGAAACTGAGGCAGGCAGGTTAATTGACTTACCCACAGTCACACGGCTTATAAGTGCCTGAGCCTGGGTTTGAACTCAGATCTTCCTGACTCCAGGTCCAGTGCTCTATTCACTAAGCAACAATCTCTAAGATGTTTTAAAGTTCTAAAGTTAAAATATTCCATGACTCTCTTTTTTAAAAATATTTTTTATTCTGAACTGAAACACTAAGTAAGATGGACATTTCTATACACGTAATAGTACAGAAAAAGAGGGTTATTAGTGAAACTGTAAATCTCAAGTCTGTGCAGCTGCTCATCTTTTAAAAATACAATTTAATCTTTTTCTTTTTAATGATAACTATTTAAATATAAATTAAATATAATTAATCCAACATGTAAATTTCAAAGCTACCCTGCTTATCCATGATTAATTCCATATTTCTCAATACCTCCTATTTTGTAGAAGTGATGTCATTAATCTTTGCCTTTTCTTTCTCCCTTCTCATCCCTTACTCCTCCCTATTTTCTTTTTCTAAAAGAAAAGGAAACTAATTTTTTCTTTAATTTTCTCTCTTCTTCCCCATCCTCATCTTCTATCATTTTCTATCCTAGTGGTTAACCATTTAATTTTAACCCAAGCACTAAATACAGTCTTCTCATTGGAGATGAAATCTGAAGACCTGGGTTCAAATTGTGACTTTAGCACTTCCCAGCCATGAAACGCTCAGTAAGTCACTTCAACTCCTCCTCTTCCCACTCAATTCTGCAATGTTTCAGTTTCCTTATCTGTAGTACCTAGCTCACATAGCTGCTATAAAGCATTCTGAAAACTATAAAGTGATATTTAATTATTTGGTGTAAATCTTTCCTTGTTTTTCTGACATTGTATACAGTAACAGCAATATTGTTTCAAGAAATAACTGTGGGTGACTAAGTTATTTTGACTATTATAAATACCTAAATTAACTATAAAGGCCATATGAAGAAAGTCACTATCTGCATTAAGAGAAAGAATTGATAAATAGAAGTATGAATAGGATAATTTTACGTGTGTGTGTGTGTGTGTGTGTGTGTGTGTGTGTACCTATTTGTGTCTAATGGTGGCCATCTCTAGGATAGGGGGAAGGGGAAATGAAAAAAAAAAGCTTACATGATAACTTTGTTGTATGTTTGAAGGGAATATCAAATTGCCCATGGTGGATTTGCAGTTTCATGTGCAATTATTTTTTTTATTGTATTACATTGCAGAAATGCTTGTTTTATTCCATGAATTAAAAATAAAATAATTTTTCGAAAGTGGTATTTAAGTGTGGGCTATGATTATCCTCACTGGAAAGGGGAAAAATCTATTATAAAAAATTTATACCTATGTAAAGGAAATGAAGTCATTAAATGGGACAACAATTTCTGGGTCAGTGGTTTCAAGCCAGCAAATTGACCCATCAACTCACCACAAACCAACATGTATTTCCTCCAAGAATGAATTCAAATTCGTCTTTTTAAAAACCAAAAGAAAAGAAGAGGAAAGGAGGGGAGGAGAAAGGAGAGAGGAGATGGGAGATGGGAGATGAGAGGATCCACTTAGAACTAATCTGGGGACTATCAAGTATTTGATGAGTCATCACAGGAAATGGGGAATTAAACTAGTTCTGCTTGGCCCCAGAAGGCAGAACCAAGAACAGGGGGTGGAAGTAGCAAAGAAGCAACTTGGGTTTGATGTCAAGAAAAAACATCCTAAGAAAAAAGCTATCCAGAAACTAATTGTGCTCACTCAGGAAAGAGTGGGTTCTCCTTCACTGGAGGACCAATTAATGACCATTGGTGGCATCTCTTGTAACCTTATCTAGCCAGAGATTGGAATAGACACCTTCTGAAGCTCCTTCCAGTCCTGAGATTCTGTGATGCCTTGAAGGTATTGACAAATATGTTTCTATGTTGACTCACACAAAAATACTTCTTGGTTCTCTTACAGCTGACTTTGTTTTTCTTAAAGGATCACCAAAGTCAACTGTATTTGAATGGGTTTAGTTCTGAAGACTGGGAAAGCAAACCACCCCCAAGGACCCTTCAACCACAGAGAGAGGTGGTTACACTCACCTTCTGCAATGCTCCTTGAAAGGCCTGTTTGATTCTCCGACAGGGATCAGACATTAATTTTGCATCCTGACCTTCCAGAGACGTGTCTTGCAAATCTGAGTTTTCATGAAGTTTGAAAAGTTTTATAAAGCAACAGGTGTCATCATCTGAAATCCTGTTAGGGTCCATCTGAAATAATATTTTAAAGGATGTTAGAGTGGCTGTTATTCATCCTGCTATTTAACAGTGTTACTTAGGTACAACAAAGGTATTCTTTCAAGATGTCTTGTTTCTCCAGAAGCATACTAAAAACCCAATGCAATATAACTCAAGTTGCTTTGCTTCAGTCTGAAGGATGATTACATACTCTCCACAAAGAGGTGTTGAACAAAAGCAAAATTCTTTAAATATCTTTTGCCATAAAATTAAAGATTTTAATATTACCAGCAAGACAAAGTGACTGGAAGCTTCATGAGGATAGGAACCAAGTCTTCTTTGTATCTCCCATAGTATCTAACACACCACCTTGGCCATAGGTGTTTCAGAAACATTGGTTGAAAGCATGAATGAATTAATTAATTGCATAGCAAGTGAAAAGGGGGAAAGGGTACATTTTTTCACTGCTTATTGCCTCTAGGATAAAATGTAGAACCCTTAGCTTCTCAGTTAAATCTCTTCACAAGCCAGCTTGATCCGACCTTTCCAGTCATTTTTTCATACTGTTCCCCTTTACATGACATGTTCAAAGCTCAGTGTTCAAAATGGCTTGCTGGCTGCCCTAATCCTAGCTCTTGGATCCATATCTTTTCACAGACTTTCTGCTGTTTTTGGAATGAATTCTCTTCTTCATCTCTATATATTAGAAACCTTGGCATCCTTCCAGAACAAGATGAGGAACAGCCTCCTACTGGAAGCCTTCTCTGATCCTCTGCTCTCTCATTTTTCGCATTCTCTTCTATTTCATTATCTATATCCATGTGGCACCCTTAGACTATAAGCTCCTTGAAGGCAGAAACCTTTGTTCCTGTCTTTGCATCCCCAGCACATAGCACAGTACCTTGCCCATAGAGGGCATTTAGTAAATGCGTGCTTGGTGAATTGAAGATGTGCTGGACACACACAGAGTAGCATATAGAATGCAAGCCTTGTAACAAGCCAGCTAGATGGCAAAGGAGATGGAATGTTAGACCTAGAGCCAGGAAGCCCTGAGCTCAAGTCTGTTCTCCAACATTTATAAGCTCTGTGACCCTGGGCAAGTCACTTAATTTCTGCCTGCCTTGGTTTCCTCACATGTAAAATGAGGATAATAATAGCACCTACTTCTCAGGGTTGTTGTGACGAGCAAATGAGATAACATTTATAAAGTTCTTTGCAAAACTTAAAGCACTACTTTAATGCTAGCTATTATTATTTCTCTTTAACTAACCATGTTTGTTTGTACAATTTCTGCATTTTTCTTAGTAAAGAATACAGCTGAGGTGGAGAGGATTTGTGCTTCCAAGTAGCAAGAGGGAGCTAGTGGTATAACTTCCATGTTTGTAGAACCTTAGTATAAATACCTACTTAAGCCCTCTTCCTTTTCCTTTTATCAGTTATTCTCATGACTTCAGACTACCTCTTAATAATAACCAAAGCAGCAATCAGCAGGGAAATACCATATCTATACATGGTGAAGGTAACTCATAGTGAGCCATAACACATTTACTTCTCAAGATTATAGATAACAAAATACACACAGCAAAGGGGATGAAGCATGCAAGGTGAATTCTGCTTTTGCTTTAGTTTTTGTGCTAATATAAACGTGGCCAGAACCCAGACTTTGGGTTTACACAGATAAAGTTCAATCTTAGAGGTTTCCCATAAATCACTCTTTGACTCATCAGCTCCCCCCTCCATCCAAGTTTTCCCCCTGCAAATCTTAGAATCTGCTTTATTTTTACTTGATCTGGGGTCTACCCTAGAAACAGGGGAATATAATTGTGTCTGTCTCCTAAGAGAAAGGTTTTAAAAAGTCCTTCAGCTCCTAAGCAAGTACTCAAATAATGTCCCTTACAGTGAACAGCTTATTTTTTCTTAGCCCAATATTCAAATGAGTCTGTGATCTCATCCATTTGGATGATATCTGGTGATAGAGGCCACAGATTTTATTTCACCTTATCAAAAACTGAAATGATCCACAATGGATTTAGAGGAAGAGAGACAGGGACAGAGAGAAAGAGAGAAACAGAAGACAAAGATGGAGAAGAAGACAAAGAAGACAAAGATAAAGAAGAAGAAAGTGATGATGATGAAGAAGAAGAAGATGACGATGATGACGGAGGAATAAGAGGGGAAGGAGGAGGGGAAGGAGGAGGAGAGGAGAGAAAGGTTTAGCTCTTTGAAATACTTGAGACAGCTATTATGTGACTCCTAGTCCTCTCCAGGCCAAACATCCCTAGTTCTCATAGAGCGTGAACTAAAGTCCTTCCCCCTTCCTCTTATAACTCTCTTGCTCGTCAATATCCTTTCTAAACTGTAGTGCCCAGAATGAACACAATACTCCATGTATGTTCTGACTAGAACAGAGTACAATAGGACTATTACCCCTTTATTCCAGGAAGTTAAGCTTCCCCACGCAACCCAATAACATTAGAATTTGACTTTTTAGCTGCTATCTCACACTATTGACTCATATTCCAATTACAGTTCATTAAACCCCCAGGTCTTTTTTTTTCCCACATGAACTGTAACCACGCAATCCCCATCCTGAATTTTTGAAGCAATCTTTAAAGACAGTTATTAGTCTTCACCTTCATCCATTTTATATGTCAGCCCAATATATCAAGATCTTTTGTAAACCTTACCATAATCCACTGCATTAACTATCCCACCCCCACCTTTGGGTCATCTGAAAATTTTGTAAGCCTTTAGTTAAGTCACTGATAAAAATATTAAATATTACTGGGTCAAGCACAAATTGCTGGGGCACAACACTGGAGACTTCTTTCCAAGCACACATTGAAATATTCTTGACTATTTTTAAAAGTTTAGCTATCTTTCAATCAATCCCAACTCCATCTCTGCCATATCTTTCCTTCATTTCCAGTTAAATGACAAGGTGTTATTTATTTAAAATACTTTACTAAAGTCTAAACAAACTAAATCTACAACATTCCTCTGATCTGCCAGCTTAGGAACACTGTACAAAAAAAATTAAAAGGGCTAGTTTGGCATGACCTATTCTTGTTCTTGTGCCTCTTCATAATCACAACTTTTCTAAATATTCAGTAATCAACTCTTTAATAATATGTTCTCTGATTTTGCGCAAATGGAAATCAAGTTAAATGGAGCATAGTTTATATACTCTATTCTTCCCTCATTTGTTTAAAATAGACATTCACTCTTTCCCCTATACCTATTCTCCACAATCTTTTAAGTCAGCAATCAAATGTGGCAATATTTTCAGTACATGTGGATTTGTTCATCTGAGAGAGATTTAATTTGAATCCATCATAAGCAGCTAGGCGCTCTCTTAATAATCACTATATTTATACTAAGTATCAAAGCGCCATTAGCGATTTTTGTTCTGTGCTTTTCAAGATGAATGTCCTCTAGACTCATAGTACAACTCAATGATTTAGATGTCCAAAAGAAAGAAATTCTCTAAAGGCCAACAGAGAAATAATCCTTTATTGTCTGCTGAGCCCTGCTTTCCTCTACAGTAAGTGCTACACTAAGGTTTGGGGCTTCCCCAAAAAGGGGATTTTGCCTGTGGTATTGTTAGGCAACCCCTTTCCAATTAGACTTGCGGAGACCACATAATTCAAAGTGGTAATGGAGAATAAGGTCTTAGTCTGCTATTCCACATGGTGGCTCTGTCTTTTTCTGGTCCTCTTCCTCTGAGGTCATGTCCTTGACCCTCTTATGACCAACAGGCTGGTTCCAAGAAGTTGGTGTTGTTGAGGAAATCCCCTCTCTTCCTTCTAGGCAGCTAGGTCTAGGAACTCTTACCAGCTCACTACTTCCCCCATCTGTTACCATCTTTCCAGCTGTGAGGTTCTATTGCCTCTTTATAGATGCCAACTTGCAGGAGGAACCATTCCTCAGGGGATTTTGTGCAAGTATAAAGACTTTACTCCTAACCAAGAGGTCCCGATTCTATGTATTTGCTTGTGTTCAGGCTCATCTGCTCTTTCCCTTTGATCTACGTCTTCCCTTTTGTAGTCCAAAGAGACTTTACAGCCAGGACTCAATGAACTATTCTCAATGAGATGCAAATGAGTTAACCAATACCAGGCCAACTTTCTCCCCCATACTCTCTCAAGCAGAGGTCCTCAACTATCTAAATGTGGAGGCAACTGGTATATTTACATCTTCAAACAAATGATGGTAATTTCAAAGGCTAAATAAAGGCTCATATCCTTTAATCTCACCAAATCTAACCAACCATTCCCAAAAAGGAGCACCAGCTACATTGGAAAGAATGAAATATTGGAAATTGTTGCACAAGAGTTAAATAAAAGAAGTTAACAGGAATGCAAGTAGAATCAACTCATTTTTTTTTTTGAAGAAGTGATATCTGATTTACAAAGAAATATCAGAAAATATAACTTGAAAAAATCCAAAAAGCAGCATTTTCTCTAAAGTTTTAAAAAGCAATTTCATTAGTCTATTGCAATAAAACATAGTTATGGTTACAGGATAATATTCAGTCAATCAATAAACATTTATTAAGCAACTACTACATGCCAGGCACTAGTCATTGTCTTCAAATTTTATTTTCAGATTTCAGTGGCTCAATAAAGTTTAGAAATCAATAAGAATTGTAGAAATTAAACTATTCCTAGAAAATGTTGCTTTCATTAAGTGGTATAGAACTTCTTCTAAAGGGATTGTAAACCTCTTGAGGGCAAAGACAATTTTAGGATCATAGAATTGCAGATTTAGAATTGAGAAGGACCTTAGAGGTCATTGAGTCCAACACCTCATTTTTACAGGGGAGGAAGCTGAGGGGCCAGAGAGTTTAACTGACCCACTCAGGGTCACCTGGAGAGCAAAAAGCAGATCCAGGTGTTTAGCCTACAATCTCTAACTTCACATGAAGGAATAATACTTAGGAGGCAGCTTCTAAAACAACCTTCTTCATTTTACAAAGGAGGACCCAGAGACCCATCAAAGAGAACTGCCCAAGATCCCACCAGTAGAAAATTGCAGAAGCAAGATTTAAACCCTGCTTCTCCAACTCCACACCCTTTCAATTCACACCACACTGCTTTTCAAATAGTTGTTGAAAGGGGGCAGTGGGGAGGGGGGACACCAGACTAAACAGATTAGTAGGGGAGGAACAAATAATTGCTTTTTAGAACTACTCAAGTTCACTTGTCAAAAGCCTGAGGCAGTAAATTCAAGGAATTCTACCAGTAGCTGCCAGAATAAATTTCTTTATGAAAAGTGAGAAAATCCCGAGCATCTTTATCTTGAATTTTTTTTTAAAAAAAAAAGGAAAAATGCATTATCAGGGACATTAAGGGAACAGAAGGGAGGGACTGTCACTCACTGGAATGATGAGGACACTGATGGCAATAGCATTCTTCTTCCAAGGAATTCTGAACACTTCACTCTTTTAAATTCCTAACTTTTATTCTTAACTTATAACAGTACAGTTCAAGTGGGGAAAGAGGCAGCTAGGGGGGATAGGCGATAGAATGCTGGAATTGGAGTCAGGAAAGCACAAGTTTAAATTCTCCCTCAGACACTAGCTCTTGTGATAGCCCTGGGAAAGTAACAACTTCTTGAGGGAAATGTATTCAGTGGTCTCAAAGGTTCCTTCCAGCTTTAAATCTATGATCCTATGGTCCTGGGAAAAGGCTGTTGTTGTTTGTCCTTCATTCTCGAAGAGGAACAGGACATCAAGAAGGTGATGCCATGACTTGCAAGTGACTTGGATTCAAGGGAAGGAGGGTTGTGCAAAGTCACTAGCCTCACCTTCTCCTCTGGAGCCATCTGGGTCCAGTGGCAAGATACAGACCAGGATGATTGGAGATAGCCCCCTGGGCAAAGGTTAGTTAGCCAATTCCAAAGGTAATGGCTTGGGAGGTTCTTCAGAGTTTTTGCAAAACTAATGTCTAAATTAGAAAGAGTACAACAACAATAAGTGTTCACTTATATGGATTTTCTTCTCTCAACTTTGCAAATATGAAAATTATCTCCATTGGTAACAGATTAACTACCTGGAAAGAGGAACATGGAAAGCAATGGTATAAGATCAATATTTATTTCTCATGTTTCATTTAAAATAACTGACATGAATCAGAAGATACAAGGATTGCCCAAGAGGAAATTCCTTGACTAATAAGTAACAGCTGCTTACTTATGAGGTGTGACTTAAGAATCAGAGAATGTAGCACCTGAGGAAGTTAGTGATAACTTAATCCAGTCATTCATTTTATAAAATAATGGAATGAAGGAAGGAAAGAATGAATAAACAAAGGAATGAAGTAAGGAGAGAGGGAGGGAAAAAATAAGCACTTATTAAGCACCTACTGGTTTTGTAGTTCAGGATATCACTGGAAATGAAAGCAGAAGCCTATCTATTGGTGACCACAAGGGAAACAAATGACCACAACAGATTACAATATTAGTCAATAAGCATTTATTAAGTACCTACCATATGCATAATTTCCTACAAAATAGGGATTTTATACAAGTTAATTTTTGTGACAATCTAGCCATCTTCCTCTTTTTTTAATGGAAGTTTAATATTGGGACCAGTACTTATTTAAAATGTTACTAATGCTGCAAAAACACCCATGAAAAGACCCAAGTGGAGAAATACAACCCTCTCATGGTGATGCTGGATGGATGTAATTGATGTTACAATTCAGCAATATCATAAGAATCAAAGTTGAGGATGACCCAGTGGATGATGAAGGGCAGAGGTAAGTTCTAGCATATTTCCCTTGAAGCTCATTGAGGAAATGTATGATTGGGATGAGGAGATGGGCCAGTCATATGATTAGAACAATGTATAACAGATGGATAGCCAGTGATGCACTTAGAAAAAGCCTTCCAGCAGAGTAAGTGGATCCTCTGTAGAGTAACCGTAGAAGAATATGGACAAAAATTACACAAGAGGAAAAAAAAAATCATGGATGAGTTATAATCTGTACCAAAGAAGAAAATGTCTGTATCTATATCTTTTGGGAGGGAAAAAGAAAGAAAAAGTTTCTAAATAAGTTAATAGATATAGGTACAGGTATAGATGATAGAGATGATAGGGATGGAGATGATGGGGATGGGGATGATGGGAATGGGGATGATGGGGATGGGGATGACACGGATGGAGATATGGACATGGATATAGATATGGATATGGATATAGATATAGATATAGGTATAGATATAGATACAGATATAGATATAGATATAGACTATGTTCTAATGGGCAGCTAGATGACACAATGGATAGAATATTGGACCTGAAGAAGGAAGACTTCTTGTGTTAAAATCTGTCCACAAACATTTTCTAGTTGTGTGATCCTGGGCAAGTCTCTTCACCCTGTTTATCTCAGTTTCCTTATTTGTAAAATGAACTGGAGAAAGAAATGGCAAGCCACTCCAGTATCTTTACCAAGAAAATACCAAACAGGGTCCCAAAGAGTCAGAAATGAGTGAACAACAAAAATACTGTGCTTGTGCATAAAATAATTTTTATAGACATATTTAATTCATTCTATTTACAGATATTTAAAAATATGCATGACATGATATTGGTCCATTGGCTTATCCAGCAAACCACTGGTTTCAGACTGATGGGAAGACATGAAAAAGAGCCACCCTGGATTTGTAGACATCTTCCTTATTGGAGGGAGTACCTAGGTCATCAAAGTTCACAGAGTTTTATTAAAATCTCAAAATAAATGGGCAGATTCTATTTCCTTTAATAAACTCTTGGAGTTCAGAGATCATGTGATTTTTTTTTAAAATTCCAGATATTCTAGACTGAGCTCAGAGTAGGCACCTAATAAATATTTTCAGAATTAAATTAAAATACTCTAATTTAGACATGAACATAGACTTTTATTTTATTTGAAAAAAACCTACAACTTTCTCCACCTACTGCCTTTACAACTCAGCAGCTCTTGCCCTCCTGAAAATAAAGGCCAAGATAGAATGCAGGCTGGTGTGGAGAAGGACTTACATTCCAATGCTTGTAAGTCAGGGTGACTACACTAAAGAAAGGGTCTAACCTGAGGGAAGGCATTAGCCACCCAGCAGCACTCACTTCTGGCCCCTAAGCCTCTATGTACATGATTTACAAGGCTGATAATCAACAAAAAGCAATTTTTAAAAAGTCCATGCTTCTTGTTACGTTTAATTACTCAGTATTCATTTAATAGATTTCTGTCAAACATACAATTTCTGTGTAAGGAATAGATTGTTTGCTATTTTAGGTAAATTATTTGAAAAACCTCAGTAATGTTTAATGAATACCAAGTAAATATATCTGGCCATGTTTGAAATATGACACAGTATTGGATGGCTTTGTATCTTAATTATCTCTATAACTGACTGATATTTACATGACAATTACCTGTTTCCATATTCCCTATAAAATGAACTAACCTTTTCATATCTCATCAAAACTTTCTTATTCGTGGAGCCAAGATGGTGGCTGGAAAGCAGGGACTTGCGTGTGTTCCCCCCCAGGTCCCTCCAAAAACCTATAAAAATGGCTCTGAACAAATTCTAGAACTGCAGAACCCACTAAATAGCAGAGGGAAGCAGGGCTCCAGCCCAGGACAGTCTGGATGGTCACTGGGTAAGGTCTATCATGCACAGAGCTGGGAGAGGAGTGGAGCATAGTCCAGCGTGGGCTGCGCCCAGACCAACCAGACCGGCAGCCAGGTGGAACAGGCCCTAGTGCCCTGAATCAGTGAGCTGTGGCAGTTACCAGACTTCTCAACCCACAAACACCAAAGACAACAGAGAAGGTTAGTGGAAAAAGCTGCAGGGAGTGAAAGGAGTTACCGGTTTGGCCACCGCTCTGGGGGCAGTGGAGGTGATGCAGCTCTGAGGCTGCTTACAGAGCTACAGTTGCAGTTGCTTCCTGCCCCAAGCTCACCTGGTGGGAAGAAATAAGTGGCAAATCTGAGCGGGAGTGCAGAGTCAGCTTACGATCTGAGTCTGGTCATGGTTGGTGGTTCTTGGGGGAGGAGAAGCGCTGGTGTGGCAAAGCTTGCTGTGTAGAAATAGCTCTGAAAACAACAGCGCAGCCCCTCAAGCTTGGGACAAAGTACTCTCTACTCTACAAGCATCATACCCTGAAGAAAAACTCAAGGGTCAAGTAGCTGGCTAGGAACATGGCCAGGCAGCAAAAACAGAATCAGATTCAGACTCAGACTTTGGGATCTTTCTTTGGTGACAAAGAAGACCAAAACATACAGCCAGAAGAAGTCAACAAAGTAAAAGAGCCTACATCAAAAGCCTCCGAGAAAAACATGAATTTGCCTCAGGCCATGGAAGAGCTCAAAAAGGATTTGGAAAATTGGGAAGAGAAATGAGAGTGATGTGAGAAAACCATGAAAAACAAGTCGATGACTTGCTAAAGGAGACCCAAAAAAATACTGAGGAAAACAACACCTTAAAAAATAGACTAACTCAAATGGCAAAAGAGCTCCAAAAAGCCAATGAGGAGAATGCCTTGAAAGGTAGAATTACCCAAGTGGAAAAGGAGGTCCAAAAGACCACTGAAGAAAATACTACCTTAAAAATTAGATTGGAGCAAGTGGAAGCTAGTGACTATATGAGAAATCAAGATATTATAAAACAGAACCAAAGTCATGAAAAAGTGGAAGACAATGTGAAATATCTCATTGGAAAAACCAGTGACCTGTAAAATAGATCCAGGAGAGATCATTTAAAAATTATTGGACTGCCTGAAAGTCATGATCGAAAAAAGAGCCTAGATATCGTCTTTCAAGAATTTATCAAGGAGAACTGCCCTGATAATCTAGAGCCAGAGGGTAAAATAGAAATTGAAAGAATCTAACAGTTGCCTCTTGAAAAAGATCCCAAAAAGAAAACTCCTAGGAATATTGTCACCAAATTCCAGAGCTCCCAGATCAAGGAGAAAATACTGCAAGCAGCCAGAAAGAAAAGATTTCAGTAAAGTGGAAACACAATCAGAATGACCCAAGATCTAGCAGCTTCTACATTAAGGGATTGAAGGGCTTGGAATATAATATTCCAGAGGTCAGTGGAACTAGGATTAAAAACAAGAATCACCTACCCAGCAAAACTGAGTATCATGCTCCAAGGCAAAATATGGATTTTCAATAAAATAGAGGGCTTTCAAGCTTTCTCAGTGAAAAGACCAGAGCTGAATAGAAAATTTGACTCTCAAACACAAGAATCAAGAGAAGCATGAAAAGGCAATCAAGAAAGAGAAATCATAAGGGACTTACTAAAGTTGACCTTTTTCGTTTGTATTCCTACATGGAAAGATGATGTGTGTAATTCATGAGACCTCAGTATTAGGGTAGCTGAAGGGAATATACATATATAGAGAAGCAGAGGGCACAGGGTGAGTTGAATATGAAGGGATGATATCTAAAAAAAATCAAATTAAAGGATGAGAGAGGAATATATTGAGAGAGGGAGAAAAGGAGAGATAGAATGGGGTAAATTATCTCACATAAAAGTGGCAAGAAAAAGCAGTTCTGTTGGGAGGGTAGAGGGGGCAGGTAAGGGAATGAGTGAATCTTGCTCTCATCAGATTTGACCTGAGGAGGGAATAATATACACACTCAATTGGGTATCTTACCCCACAGGAAAGAAGGAGGAAGGGG
>CM053626.1:70704706-70719910 GCA_028646595.1 Phalanger gymnotis
GGAGGGCAGTTAGGGAGAGGAGGTAATCAAAAGCAAATACTTTTGAAAAAGGACAAGGTCAAGGGAGAAAATTGGATAAAGAGTGATAGGATAAGAAGGAGCAAAATATAGCTAGTCTTTCACAACATGAGTATTGTGGAAGGGTTTTGCATAATGATACACATGTAGCCTATATTGAATTGCTTGTCTTCTTAAGGAGGGTGAGTGGGGAGGGAAGAGGGGAGAGAATTTGGAACTCAAAGTTTTAAAAGCAGATGTTCAAAAAAAAGTTTTTGCATGCAACTAGGAAGTAAGATATACAGGCAATAGGGCATAAAAATCTATCTTGCCCTATAAGAAAGTAAGGGAAAAGGGGATGGTGGGGAGTGGGGTGACAGAAGGGAGGATTGACTGGGGAATGGGGTGATCAGAATATATGCCATCTTGGAGTGGGGAGAGAGTAGAAATGAGGAGAAAATTTGTGATTCAAACTCTTGTGAAAATTAATGCTGAAAACTAAAAATATTAAATAAATAAGTAAATAACAAGAAAAAGAACTTTCTAATTCATCTCAATAGGGTTAAGTGAGGCAGGATGCTTGACATTTCTCCCACTACATTATCTCTGAGTTCAAACAGGCAGCCCCCACACCGCTGCATCAGATAGCTTTATGTTCACAGCACTCCTGTGGGTTTGTGCATACAAGGGACAATACCGAATAGGTAAAAGTTTGAGGGTTTGGAAAAGTTTCAGCTGCAGTTGAGCATTCAGTCAAACCTATGGAGATATAGAAATAGCATCTTAACTTACAAGCACCATTTGGAAAGAATTATATCCCTTTGTATATTAAAGAATGAACAATAAATGTGTAACTGTAGTTTTATTTTTGCTTCTGAATGGTGGTAAAGGATGACTATACATTGCTTTCTTTCCTTTAGATATTGGAATAGCACAAAAGCCATTAAAGCTAATTCATTTTTTACTATTCAAATCAATCAATCGATAAACAGTCATTTATTACCTTGTTGTTCAGTTGTTTTTCAGCCATAGCTGACGTTTCGTGGGGTTTTCTTGGCAAAGATACCAGAGTGGTTTGCCATTTCCTTCTCCAGCTCACTTTACAGACGAGGAAACTGAGGCAAACAGGGTTAAGCCACTTGCCCAGGGTCACACAGCTAATAAATGCCTGAGGCCAGAATTGAATTCAAAAAGGTGAGTTTTGCTGACTCCAGGCCCAGTGCTCTTATCAATTGGGCCACCTAGCTGCTCCCTTATTAAGCACCCATTATGTGTCAATATTATGCTAGGAGTGGAAGTACAAAGCATGAAACAATTCCTACTCTCAAGAAATGTATATTCAAACCATGTTCATATGATGAAAATAGAAGGAAATAACTTAAATTCACTTTAAGTGAATTGTCAAGCTAAGGTTGACAATTTATAGATGATGTTAAACTGCTCTTCTTTGAATATCCCTATAAACCCTGAGTCAGTTGTGTGACATGGTTGCCAACATAACAAATGCCATCTTGGTCTGCCTTAGGAGAGGAAGGTCTTCAAAGAGGTCACAGGGACCTCTTTATAAGAGACTTCTGAGGTCATCTAGTTCAACCCTCTCATTTTACAGATGAGGAAACTGAGTCCTAGGAAGATCGATTGACTTGCCCATGTCACATGCCAATAGGCGACAAAGCTGTGATTTGAACCCACATCCTCTGAATCCACATCTAGTAATGACCCCTTTGTCCTCTGATCAGACCAGGTCTAGAGTACTGTGCTCCATTTTGGGTGGCACAGTTCAGGAAGGCTGACAAACTCAAGATATAAAGGGCCCTGAGTCCATGTTAGGAGAAGATGAAACCTAGGCTTGAATCAGAGAAGCCTTCTTGTCCAAACTATTGTCCAAACTTGTCCAAACCCAACTATTGGGTTCTTCCTTATTGGAAGTCTTCATGAAGAGACTACATAACGATTTGTTGGATATGTTAAGGAGGGGTTCCTTGGTCATCCAGGTTCCTTCCAACTCTGAATTTCTTCTATTCTGTGATTCAGACCATCCAGGTGGTGCCATAGAACACAGAGTGCTGGGTCTGGAGTCAGGAAGACTCATCCTCTTGAGTCCAAATTTGGCCTCACTTTCTAGCTGCGTGACCCCAGGCAAGTCACTTAATCTCTGTGTAGGAGATAGCTAGGTGACTCAGTGGATAGAGTATTTGGCCAGGATTCAGGAAGATCTGAGTTCAAATCTGACATCAGATACTGACTAGCTGTGTGACCCTGGGCAAGTCACCTTATCCTGTTTGCCTCAGTTCCTCATCTGTAAAATCAGCTGGAGAAAGAAACGGGAACCCACTCCTGTATCTCTGCCCAGAAAACCCCAAATTGGACCATGAAGAATTGGACATGACTGAAAATGACCAAATGACAACAACGAACCCAGAATACCAATACTCAGTACTTTTCTTCATTGTCCTATCAACCACAAACATTTATTGTAGAGCATTGTGCATTAGTGTACAGAAAAAAAAATTAAATAAGACAAGCTCTCTACCCAAATGCAACTTAGAATTCAGTAAATGAGCATACCACACATGAACAACTATAATATAAAATTTAAGAGCACAAAAATTGTATTGTGTGTAACAAATATAACTGTTGATCATAAATGTCTTATCTAACACTAGCTACTAACATGGATTTGGAAATACCAAATAGTTAAGCCACAAAACAAGTAAATTCAATGGAAACTAATATATGCTTGGTCTTTTACTTGGTGCCACATTCCAATGCAAATTCAAAAAGAAGCATAAATTTAATAGTGGCAGCAGCAGCAATAGCAGTAGAAGTAGTAGCTAGCATTCATATGGGACCTACTATGTGTCAACCCTGGGCTAAGTGCTTTACAAATATTATTTTATTTGATCCTCACAACAACCCAGGGAGACAGGTGCCATTATTAACCTCATTTTACAGTTCAAGAAACTGAGGCAAGCAAAGGTTAAGTGACTTGCCCAACGTCCCATAGCTAGTAAATGTCTGAGACTGGATTTTAACTCATGAAGATGTTCCTGACTCTAGGCTCCTCACTCTATTCCCTGGCATTGAAGTATTCAAGGTCTAGCTGTGCCATTTATTACTTTTGAAATGTTGGCCAAGGAATTTCAGCTCCCTGACCTTCAGTTTACTCACGTATAAAATTAAGGGATTGGACGAGGAGTTATCTAAGGTTTCTTTCCAGCTCTGGCATTCTATATTACACAAAATTCCTCCAAAAATCTCAGAGTAGGTCTCATATTAGCCATATGTTTACTGATCCTGAAATAGAAATTCTACAAAGATACATAAAGTACTTGCAAACATATTCCATAATGTATTCACTTAAATGAGTTGCTGCCAGAGTTTTATCCCCTAGGGTATGACGTTTGTAAAATGTTACTATGATGTAGCATAGCACTATGTCCATGATATGTGATGAATATTTATTCTTCCATGAAAGTACAATGGAAAACCAAGTCCTTACAACATTTAGGAAAGCTTTCCTTCAGTAATTGGATGACTGACATTAAAAACTAATCTTGTTGGATTTTTATTGAGAGTGTCATCAACTACTTGGTCACCCATATTGGTAACCTCACAATCATCCTTAACTCTTCCCTTTCCCTTACTTCCCATATCCAATCAGTTGTCAAATCTTGTCTCTCCAATCTGTCTCCTCTCCATTCACAACTCTTGGAGTCTCTTCCTTCCTGGATCCAACCTCTACTCAACTGACCAAATAATCTTCCTAATGTTCAAGTCTAGTCATGTCATTTCCCTGCTCAAGAATCTTCAATGACTCCCTGTTGCCCTTAGAACAAAATAAAAAGTACTTGGTGTAGCATTAAGACCCCCCACAATTTAGCTGAAGTCAACTTGCCCAGTCATATTTAGTATTATTTTACCAGTGCCCTTTATATTTGAGCCAAGCTGAAGTATGAATGGTGGTAGAAGCATACCTTTTTTTTTTTTACTTTTTTTCTTGTTTTGTTTTTGCTCTGTGTTTCCTTTTGCAACATGGCTAATATGGAAATATGTTTTGCATGACTTCACATTTGAAATCTTTATCGAATTGCTTGCCTTCTCAAGGTGGGGGTAGAGGAAAGAGAGAGAGAATTTGGAACTAAAAATTTTAAAAAGACAAATTTTAAAATTTTTATGTGTAATTGAGAAAAATAAAATAAAAATTTTAAACATATATACTTGAGCCAAGCTGACATATTACTTGTTTCTTATAAATATCCAGCTTCCATGTTTTTACACAAGCTAGAATATACTACTCCTTCTCCGTTCCTCTTGGAGTTTATATATGTATTTTATATTTATATATTACATATAATAAATATATGTATATATTACATATAATGAACATATTAATTATATATTATATGTATAATATTACATATTGTAAATATATTTATATAATAAATAAATTTTTATATATTATACTTATGTTTTTATCTACTTTCAGTGCTACACCAATATGCCATCTCCAACCAGCCTTTCCTAATCCCCTAATATTCTCTTCCTCCTCAAAATGCCTTGTACTCACTTGTCCCTGTGCTTGCTATATGGCCACTCAAACCACCTCCTCACACATACACAGAATGTCAGCTTTCTGAGGGCAGAGACTGTCTTATTTTTCATCTTTGTATTCACAGTGCCTATGGCTTTTCTTACACATAGTAGGTACTTTGCAAACTTTCATTTGATGAATTGCATTGACTCACCAACAGTCATACATACTATAGAAAAAGATTTAGGGATCATTCTTTTCCCAGCGGTACTTTTGAATTTTGAAAGGTACATAAAGTTGCTTATTTTTTTAAAATACTACTGACATTACTCTTACCGTAAACAATGTTTCATTCAGCTGGAAGTTTCATACCACCAACCATCTCTAATCTGACATACTATCTTAGGAAAAAAATCAGTGATAGTAGCATACCATCAGCTCTTTTCCTCCCACCTTGCCATGTTTATTTCCTGTTACTGCTCAGCCCACTCTTAGTCTGTTCCTGACAAAGAAGCCTGCTCTAACTGGTCTTCTGAGCTCCTCCTTACTCTCTGTCTTCCCTCAACTTCCTCCTCCCTTATGTGACAACCACTTTATAATTTCATCTCAGGAAACCTTCAATCGGGTTACTCTTCAAAACCAATGTAAGATCCTTCGGGTTGTTTACTTTTGTTCATAGGTATCTTCCTTGTATTTCCCATCCATTTTCTGAATATCGATATATTTTGTTTGAATTTTACTTTAGAATCCTTGAGGGACAGGCTATCTTTCATTGTAAGCTCCTTGAGGTTGGAGGACTACCCAATTAATTGAACCAAAAATCAGAACACATTCTCCGACAAAGGATGTTCTTTAGAAATACATTTTATTTCTATGAAATCAAGACTGTCATAGAGAATTTGTGCCCTATGGTTGCTGTAAACAAGGTTCATATGTTTTTCTACTTTCTGTCCCCCAACAGCTCTTACTATATAGCTAAGAGTTCAATAAATGTTTGTTAAATGATGCATTTTGAACTCCCATCCCACATCACCGGGTAGTACTAAGTGATACACAGCGTAGACACTCAATAAATTTAAATTGTATTAGAACATAAAAAGCCACCACTGAACGGGTAACCAGGACAATATATGTATTAGTTAGTAGGGTCTGCCAATGAATGAATTGCATTCTAAAATGATTTTGATCACGGCATCAGTTGCTTACACTTCAAGTAAAATATTTTACAAGTTTTCTTTAAGGAAATATATCCTACTTAAACATAAAGTGACCTTCTAAATATTGCTGTTTTGAGTGTCATGACATATATATATATATACACACATATATATACACACACACATACATACATGTATATATATAAACGTATATAAAACTACTTTCCCTTTAAGAGACAATCAAAAGCTATTTCTGCAGACTGTTCAATAAACACTCAACAAAAATCCCACAAACCAAGAGTTACTGCCCTCTTTTCAGCCCTACACACTTGTGAATACATACATATGTACATATATACATATACACACATACATACATACACACACCCTGCCAATCATCTGCAGCAACTCACAGAGCTCCCCCAGTTAGTGCACCCCAGCTTGGTAATCACCTATCTATGAGCCTGAAAGCCAAAGAAGCCCAACTTCAACTTTCTTTCTTTTCCCATAAAGAAATGCACAGTCAGCCCCCAACTTCCTCTGAGAAAGAGTTTAGAGTCGCAGACAAGGGGATCTAAATGAATCCAACCAGCTGCACTGCAATTTCCAAGAAAACAAGGACTTAAAAGAATAAACCACCAGAAAGCATAATGTTACAGCCCTAACCGTGCCTTTTTACAATTCTGATGCATAGAGCAATGCTTGCATCACAAAAGCCCAGATTAAGAGCTAGGAGGGACCTCAGAGGTCATGGGGTCCAAATCTTTCATTTTACAGATGAGGAAATTGAAGCACAGAGAGGTTAAGTAATTTGTCCTGGGTCACACAGCTGCGGGAGGAGGAGGGAGGGAGGTTATTTACTAGATTTTTGTGGTTTGCAAGCTGACTGTCCCCTGGGGAGGATAAACTTCTCCTTCACTGTTCACCTTCACTCTGGAAGGCACAGAGGGGAACCACTTGTATTGTCCAGTGAAACCATTGCATGCAAAGGCTCATGAGAAAGACCAGGAACAACAACTTTGGGCAAGGGAACAAGGATAATGGACTTTTTTTCCCCCTCTTCTGCACACATCAAACCTTCACAAGACGCCAGCCCTAAACAAGACCCATTCTTCAAGAGCCTGCTGGTGCTTCATGCACCACTGAAACTTCCGCTCCGAGATACAGCTAGAGAGCTGTTTCTCGAGTACCCAGGATGGAACCCTATGATGAAGGGGTGTTTGAAAAGAAAACCCAATACCCAAAATACAGACATCCCCACTAAACCTGGATCAGCGATGAGCAGGAGGCTAAGTGAGGCAAGGCTCGCCCTTCTGCTAGGTGTTGGTGCTTTTTCCGAGATGGTAATGAAATGAAAGTCTGCGGTTATCTTGGAGGGGGGGGGGCACTTCCTATTAGTGAGGGGGAAGGAGGAAGGGACTTTTCTAACCAGGTGAGTCTTAGCCCTTGGACACAGGTAGTACGGGGAGAAATGATGAGCCCCCTCCTAGCTCAGGCTCCTAGCATGCAGAAGTCAGTGGCCAACAGCTGCCTTTGAAGTCACTGCAACTCTGTCCTCTGTCCAACACTACCTAGATTAGAAAAAGGTGGAGCTCAGAGAGTTGAATTCCAACACAGTAGTAGAGAAAAGACCAAAAAAGGGGGGTGGGGGATTTAACAAATCCGTTTTCGGGGCCGTTTCAGTCCCTTGGGGAATCGGTGGAGGGGTAGCGGTGGAATGAGACAGAGGGTCCGAGTGGCACCGGGACGCGCTCTCTGGGCGCACGGGTGCAGACCGGCACTCACCTGGGTTTTGAAGTAGAGAAACAAGGCGACGCTGCAGACGACCTGGCCCAGCCCCAGGACCATGAAGGCCACCAGGATGGAACGAGAGGCAGGCGGGGGCTGGTGCGGGACTGGGGGTGGCGCGGGGTGCAGGGGACCCTCGTGGGGGGCTCCGGAGCCGCCGCTGCCCATCTCCTCTGACCCTCGCAGGTACTTGGTGTAGTCTCGGCTGGCGCGGCGCATGTCACTCTGGGCTCCGCGATCCGCTTCCACCTTTCACCTCCCTTCTTAACCTCCTCCTCGGCAGCAAACTCAAAAGCAACTGCGAGAGTGGAGGCGGGGGTTCGGTCACAGGAGAGCTGGGAGCCGGAGAAACTGGGGTCCGCGACTCCTCCTCTTGGGCACAGGCAGCCAGAGCTCCGGCTTCTCCAACTCTTTTAAACTAGTAGAAGAGGGCTGGGTCTCGCAGCCAATCAGCCCCGGACGAAGTTGGCTCTTCCACACCCACCTCTCGGTCTCCCCAGGTTTCCTCCCTCCCTTCCTCTCCCGAGCCCGAGCACACCCTCCTCCGCGCCTGGGGACACTTTAACTGTAAATCCCAACACCAGAGGCTGAGAGTTTTCCTATTCCTGGAAGAGCAGCCCCCTCCCCAGCTGTTCTTTCTACCGGTTTACCCACCTCTCTAATTCAGCCTCCTCACTCTGCTGCCGTTATGTTGGTCCAGTGATAAGGCTATCCCGACGACGCTGGCATTCCTTCTACTCCAAAAACTTTCAGTAGCTCCCTGTTGCTTATGGAGTAAGACATAAATTCCTCGGAGGTGAAGTTGTGAGAAAGCTGTAGAGGAATCGCCAGTGACTGGAAAGAACTACCTAGTGAGACTCCCCTGTCATCAATAATCCCTCTGTTCCTAGGAGATAGCCTCGTGCACCATACCTCTGATCTTACTCCCACTCAGGACCACTGACAAAAGTAGAGGCTTTATTTCCTCTGCTAGGGAAGGAAATTTTAAAATGATTAGTGCGTTTTATGGCATGGTAGGGACTTTCAGTGAGGAAGATGATCAGAAAGAAACCCCATTTCCCGATATTGGCCATTTCCCCATATCTGGAATGCTTCTCTTCCTCACCTCTTTCTTCCCTGGCTTCTTTTAAGTGCCCAGCTGAAATCTCAAATTAACTGAGTTTGGAAATGATTAAGTTTGAGGTACAGGCGGGACATCCTGGTGAGGATCTCTAGATGTCCAACCAGAAGTTAGAAATGTGGGACTAGAGCTCAGGGAAGAAGTTAGGATTGGCAATACAAATGTGGGAGTCATCCTCGTAGACGTTATTGAAGGGTAATTGAAGAAATATTGGAAGATCAAGAAGGGAAGTAGGTTCAAGGGTAGAGAAATGTATATCATTGAAATGACTAGCCAGAGGGTCAAGACTGTGAAAGGAGGAAGGAAAGCTTAAACAAGGGTGTTGGGCTTGAAGAAGAAAAAAGTAGAGGAGGAGAAAAAATGAATGCAAGACAGTATAAGAGGAAAGAATGGGGATGTGAGAGTGGCGAACTGACAGTAGACTTTGGTAAGAGAAAGGCATTTCATTCTCAGGAGTTGTACACTTTCAAACGATGGTAAACTCTACATTGTGGTCATCCCATGTAGAGGCTGAGAATGAGTACAGAAGGAGGCCATAAGAGTCGAGGTGCTCAAGGAACTGATAGACCAAGGTATAAGATGGGCCATTAATATGAATGTTAAAGTCACCAAGCATGATAGGGCCCAAAGAGAGAGTCTATAAGCCACATATTAAAGTTATTGAAGAAAAGAATATGTTGTAGAAACCTGAGGATACCAATGATACATGAGACATACTCCTAGGATAATCCTACAGGCTAGCTAATTTAAAATCATGTTACCTCATGGAATTAAACTGCTAAAGCTGGAAGGGTCCTAACACTCTATCTCTGGTGTTTTACAGGCGAGGAAAGTGAAGCCTAGGGCCATTTTGAATAAAGCTTAGCATTTTTTATGTAGCACTTACTATATTATAGCCCTGCTCTGTAGCTGACATTGTGGTATGCATTTGAATAGAGGCCAAAGATAGCACTTTTTCCACCTTCATGATATTCTTTATCAAAAACTGGCACCTTAACCTGGACACTGAGGCAAGAATAGTAACAAGGCACTGGACGGCAAAACATAATACAAATACGATATTTTATTCAAATGTCAGAGAATGCCTTTAGTTTTCTTAAGTATGCCAGGAGAGAAAATTAATTTTCAAAAGGACAATATTCAAATATGAAATATCTTTTTTGTTTGATACCCTTCACTACTCTTTTGTTTTCATTTAATCTTTGGAAGCTGAATATTCATCGGGGTTTTTTTTACTAATTTATTCCATATTTCATCATTTCTGATAATTATTTTCAAAGCATCAGCCTTATTTTAAAACATTGATTGTAAGTGCTATCCTATAGTGCTTTTTGTTTAGAGTTGCATGTCTTTGTATCCCTAGCACCTGGTAGAGGAGATACTTAATAAATATTAGTTGGTTTAGGAGAAAAAAATAACGATATGATGATTTACCCTTCTCAAAGTGACATTTTTCTATGCCAAGGACCATTGCAGATGTCATCTCCTCCAGGAAAACTTCTCCAGTTCTCTTGCTTATTGATTCCCTAGAAACACATTAAAACCGTCTTCTTTTGCCATATCTGTGTCTAAGCCTCTGTAGTATTTAGGCTTGCATTGCACGGTTTCTCCTCTCCTTTCAAAGAAAATTATGTAAACTTGCAACCTACTCAGTGCTGATGACTCATCTTCTTATTAATTTTTATCTCTCTGGGCTCAAAAATAGTCTGGTAGTTTTGCTCTGGAATTACTAAAATTGCAGAAATAGGCTCTTTAATTGAAGCAGCCCCCACACTGCAGTAAACCGGAGGATTCTTTCCTCCCATAAGTTAACTTCCTCTTCTCAATTTCAATCTCAAATTTATAGGCATAAACAAAATCACTCTTTTTTAACATGTGAAATCATGCAAAATGTATTTCCATATTAGCCATATTTCAAAAAGAAGCAAGAAAAATGAAGAAAGTGAGAAAATTATACCGTAATTTACACTCAGTTCATCGGTTCTCTCCCTGGATCTGGATATCATTTTTTTTTCATCATAAGTCCTTTAAAATTGTCTTGGATCACTGCATTGATCAGAGTAGCCAGGTCTTTCACAGTTGATCATCATTACAACATTGCTGTTACTGTGCACTTTGCATCAATTCATATAGGTCTTGCCATGTTTTTCTGAAACCACCTCCCTCATCATTTCTTATAGCACAATAGTACTCTATCACAATCATATACCACAACTTGTTCAGCCATTCCCCAATTGATGAGCACCCTCTAGCAGTGGTATTGCTGGGTCAAAGGGTATGCACATTTTTATAGCCCTTCAGGCATAGTTCCAAATTATTCTCCAGAATGGTTGGACTAGTTTACTACTATACCAACAGTTTATGAGTGTATCTATTTTCCCTCATCTCTTCTGGCATTTGTTATTTCTGACAGGTGTGAGGTGGTGTTTCAGAATTGTTTTAATTTGCTTTTCTCTAATCAATAGTAATTTAAAAGACTTTTTCATATGACTACATATAGCTTTAATTTTTTTCCTCCTGAAAACTGCCCATTTATATCCTTTGACCTTTTATCAATTGGGGAATGGCTCCTATTTTTATAAACTTGACTCAGTTATATACTCAGTATATATTTGAGAAATGAGGCTGTA
This sequence comes from Phalanger gymnotis, assembly GCA_028646595.1. Taxonomy (NCBI): domain Eukaryota; kingdom Metazoa; phylum Chordata; class Mammalia; order Diprotodontia; family Phalangeridae; genus Phalanger; species Phalanger gymnotis. Next base: position 70,715,933 of record CM053626.1, read on the forward strand.
AAATTTTTTGATATTACTTCAATTGTCTTTGGTACCTTTCAGAATAATGTAGCTTTCTTGATTATCCCTTTTAATTAGACCTATTTGCTTTGTCTGAGATCATGGCCGCTACCCCTGTCTTTTTTTAGTTCAGCTGAAGCATATTAGATTCCACTCTAGCCCTTTATTTTAACTCTGTGTGTCCCTCTGTTTCAAGCACGTTTCTTGTAAACCACATGTTGCTAGATTGTGGTTTCTAATCCATTCTGCTCTCTGCTTCCATTGTTCATCCCATTTGCATTCACAGTCATGATTACTCTCACCTGTAGATCCAAGAAGCTACAACATGCATAGGGGCCACATCTCATTTTGGCAGATGGCTAAACCAGGATGAGGGTAACTGAGGGGTCTCAAACCAGTTGGTAAGTTGGGGAGGGGTGTTGTCTTCCCCAAACACTTGAAGACTTCTCCCCACAGACTGTGAATAATTTGTTCCAATGGGCTATGAAGGCAGCAGAAGCAGGCCCTGTGGAGTGATTAGAGCTTGGTTAGATATCAAGGATGCCAAGGTACATCCCAAGCCATTGCCAGTCATCTTGACTTTTGTGGAGCCTCTGGACTTCAATGACTCTGGAAAACAGAGTGAGGCTGAAGACTTAAGATTTAACTCTGCCTCATTTAAGTCCATTCATGCATGAGTTAAAAGACATCATCCTTGCCATTTTATCAATTTGTTTTTTCCAAATTTAGAGCCATCTTCCCTCTAAATGTTTATATGAACTATTTGTGCCCAACCTGTGGTAGTGCCTTCTAAGTTAGTATTGGTCTAATCAGCCATAGTTGAGCACACAGTACCTTGACCCCAACATAGTGAAGGTCCTCTTTGAGAATAAAGGACAACAACCAACCTACAAATTAATTGTGGATTTCTCTCCATCCTAAACAAAAATCACTCAATGACCATGTAATTCAGTATCATTATCAAATAATTTAGAGACACAAATAAACAGTTTTAAAAAGATACAGTAGACCCAGGCTGTGGTAGAGCTCATAATAAGGTTGCCCCTTGAATGGAGAAAGAAATATCTTTCTAACTGCTTTCAGCTCTAATCTTTTCCTGCCATTATTTCTTATTGTCTTTTTACTCTTCAATAAAGGTGTTCATCTGCTTGTGTCTCTCTTTTTTCTCTCTGTCTCCCCTTTCTGCCATCTCAAAGTTGGACTAAGCTTCCTCCTAAAAAAAAGCACAAGACACAGAGAAGAAACTGAGCTCTCCCCAGACCCTCTCGAGCTCCAGTATTCTGTCTACTACGGAAAGTCTCTGTGATCCTAGGTCACAGCCATCTCGAATTAAATGTGTAAAACAATACATGTGCAGCTTCATTACATTTAGGCCTCTTAATTTTTGGATTCTTATATCCTTAGGTTTGCTGGAGCCCATTCAGAAGTAGTTGAGAGCAGATTGCTAAATTTTAAGTGTTCAATTTTGTATGTTAGAAATCAGCAAATGTTACAAACAAGGGCTTTTGATTGATTGTTTTGTTAATTGTCTAGACATTTAAAACTAATAGATAAAAGGTGAATAAAGCAGATTAAATTCGAAAGTGTCCAGTACATTTTTTTCCCCAGAAAGCCATTGTTAAACATTTATCAGCACACCCCTGACTAAATCTCACAAAAGTTTCCTAAAATTTCTGTATCAAGTATTCAAGTATATTTGATGTGACATTTTCCCATATTAAGCAATTCTATCGCAACTCCACCTCTTCTTGGCACAATCACAAATTTTATAAATTTTCTGAGGATCTCTCATTCAATTTAGTTTTGTTTTTCAAAGTCCGCTTTCTTCTGACATGTTTTCCTTAATTTACTTAACAAGTATTTATTGAGTACTTGCCATATTTATAACACCAAGCTTTGTGCTGGATGAGAAGGAGAAAGATGGGAAGAAGGAGAAGGGATATTCAGAGAGGAGAAAGGCAAGATGTTGCATCCGTTGAAGGGAAAGTATCACCAAACAAAATGTCAATTACCAGTTTAGCAGAGAATGAAGAACGTGAGAAACTGCAAGCACCAAGCCTCAGGGTGCTAGACTTTCTTTTTTTTTATTATTTGCTAGCATAATTAATAAATTTATTATTAATTACTAATTAACCAGAGGGTGCTTGACTTTCAAAGCCAGTTTTTGTAACTTTCTGGAAGTGCTGAAGCAAGATCTGGCTAGAGGTATAGAAGATGAGGAAGACAGTGAACGTGGATCGTGATAGCGAGCACGACCCCGATGCATGTTGTGACTTTTAAATTTCCACAGAATTGCCTTTATTCCTATAAAATATAAAATTGAAGGAGAGGCCATGCCACTCTTTTTTTTCTGGAGTGGAAGGGAGTGAGGGTGCATTTTCTGAGTGGAGCAGAACCCTGGGGAGGATGCTACTTCCTTAATCATTTTGGCTTTTCTATGTCCTGAGGTAATAAAATTTGGGCAACATATATACAGAAGGGGGTAGACCTATTGCCTCCACAGAACTACAGCTACATCTTTTAGAAGTTGGAAGCATCTGTCTGCTTGGATATGGTTAGGAAATTTACAAAGGATCACTCAACATTGGCATTGTGGCATTGTGGTGGATGCTGGGGGTGCAAAGACGAAAATGAGTTCTCTATCTGAAGAAGTTTAAATTCTATTGAGTGAGACAACATGGAAAAGAATACACATGCAAATTTATACAGCATAAAGACAAGATAATTCAATTAAATTCTTTCTCTAAGTGAATGTTTAAGATATGAATGGCTTCTGAGGATTTCTCTGTTAGTGCTAATTTCTTATCCAAAGACTGAATGGTTATTTTTTTGTATTGAGCTAAGATTTTCCCTAGTTATTCCAGGAGGGAGGGGTTGTTTTGTTTGAAATTTGAGTGACCCTGTATCACCTGGAACTAGGTTGGAAGTGCAGAGGCCACTCATAATCCTAATCTCACTCTGATCAGCATGGGAACTTTAACGTGCACCGTTTTCTGCCATGGAATAGTTTGTGCCTTCTTACTCAACCTGGTGGTTACCTGTTCTCTGGCCTTTACCGTATTATTACAGAAACTAGTAAGAATGCCTGAACAGCTTAGCTCACTATAACTCAGAACTCCTGTGATCAAGAGATCCCCAGTTTCAGCCTCTCCTACAGAAAGAGTTAGAAATGTGTGCCACCAAGCCTAGCTAGTCTAAAATTTGAGATGCATCATGGTGTAGTGCTAAGAGCCCTTTCTTGGGAATCAAGAAAAGCCGAAGTTCAAAGTCCTTTACACTTGCTACTTATGTGAATCTGAACAAATCAATTAAATTCTTTGACTCAGTTCTTTTATCTGTAAAAGGGGAAGTGTCATGAGGATCACATAAAATAAGTCAAGTGAGCAAAATGGGCTCCTTAGCACTAGTTCAATAAGTGCCCTTGAAGAGTTTGGCTTTTGTTTGCTTTGAGTAATTCAGCTATTTCATTGAATCTTACTAAGTGCTAAGCCCCAGGCCAAAACCCCTATTAGGTGTAAAACCTATGTGGGTGTGGATTGGCAACTAAGGTGGGGCCCAAGGTGGGGTTCACTCCAGGGAGGGCCTAGTTTACATGTCTGGGACAGCAGAGGCTCTTAGACCACATGGGTTTAAATCTGTCTCTTTGTGACAATTTTAGGTCACATGGGTGAGTCGCATGTGTGACTCACCCCTGACGCTGAAAAACATATAAAAACCAGGGGTTGGCCTCTTCTTCCTTGGAGCTCTGCCACAGCAGTGGTGGCGCTTGTGATTCTGGGCCAGCCCTTGTTCTGAGCTCCTGGGCTGAACCTAGATGTTGGTAACTATGAATCCGTATTGGGTCTGTCTGTTGATGTTTGTACTTTGTTTGTAATTTGCTCCGAAGTTCAGGGTGCTGGCTTTTTCCCCTGAACTAAGTGAATGATATTTGTATGCTGAATTAAAGTAAGCTTGTCAACCCTTTCACCTTGCTTTCCT
>CM053626.1:70720010-70826736 GCA_028646595.1 Phalanger gymnotis
GTGGGTGGATCTCACACCCCCACAGAAGCTGCTAGCCAGATTGTAGAAACAAATGCCTTGAAAACTTTAAACACATTAAACATATCAGTTATTCTTAGTCTAGATAGGATTTAAGAAATAACTCCCTGGGTTAAGAGCTTTTTATTATTAAGAGCTATTATTATTAAAAAGCTATTTATTTTTAAGGGCTTACATTGTTAAGAAATGTATTAATTAAGAATGGCTAAACTAGTTGTAGTATATGATTGTGATGGCATGTTACTGTGCTATAAGAAATGATGAGCTCAATGATCTTAGAAAAATATGGAATGACTTATACGAAATTATAACAAGTGAAATGAGCAGAACCAAGAGAACATTGTATACAGTAATAGTAATATTGTTTTAAGAATGACTTTGACTATTATAAATATCAAAATTAACTACAAAGGACATATGAAGAAAGATGCTATCTGCATCTAGAGAAAGAACAAATAAATAGTACATATAGAATAATTATATATATGTGTGTACATATAATATACCTGTATATATATATAATATTTTTTATATAATATACATATTTGTGTCTAATGATAGCCATCTCCAGGGTGGGGTAGGAGAGAGGGTAGAAAAAAGAAAAAAAAAGAAGCTTGGATGATAATTGTGTTTTATATTTGAAAGGAATAGCAAGTTGTACAGAGTAGATTTACAATTTCACATACAATCATCCTTTTTTATTATACTGTCTTTTGGAAATGCTTTTTTATTCCATAAGTACATATTAATGGAATAAAAAAGGGGAGGAAAAAAGGAATGTACTATAACCTAGCATATGAAATGTTCTTTAGGCACCATTTAGATCCTGATGACAGGTCATTTAGAGATTCAGGGGCCCTTGGCCAACCCAAAACAGTCCTGCTATGAAAAACCTTCTATATTTTATTCATTCATTTATTAACATAGACTATGATCACATCTTATATTTTGCAAACACATTATGATATTGACTCAATACTGACCTTCCCATAAACTAATATCAGGCTGATAACTGCAAATAGTCTTTTTCAGTTTCTGAGAGTTACTGTTTCTCTTTTTTATCCCTACATCTTTACTATCTTTTTTCACAAACTGCTCCCTTTCCTTCTCTTCTAATTTTTGTGAAGGAAACTGCCCTTTCTCACTATGATTCTCATAATTCTAAGAGGGAAAGATGAAACTTCAGATTAGTTCCTTATTCTTTTTTCTTTTATTCTCTATTATTTTATTTATTCTCTTTTCCCCATTTATTAAAATAGTAATATTAAAAAGGAATCTTTAAAAAAAAGATGAGAGGAATATATACAATCTACTTTTTAACTGTATTGGCCTTGTGGCATATAGGTAAAAAAAAAAACAATCTCCACTGGGATGCCACTGGAAATGTGGCAGCTCCCTCAAGGCGAAAGTAGTATATGTATATTATATGTGTGTATGTAAATATATATAAAACATATACTTAAATGTATATATATATGTATATTATACACATATGTACATAATATATACAAAGTTGCATAAAATACTTTGGGGAAAGAGCACACCTGTAGCTGGTAGGATCAGGAAAGGTTTCGGGTAGAAGGTGGTGTTTGACCTCGTTCTTGAAGGAAACCATAGAGTTTAAGAGGTGGATGTGAGGAGGTAGTGCCTTCTGTGAATGGGGCAACAGGTGGTAGAAAAGCTCAGAGACGGGAATTAGAGCACCATGTGGACCACAGAGCACATGGAGGGGAATCATCTGCAAATATAATGAAAAGACAAGAAGGAACCAGGTTTTGAAGAGCTTTAAATGTCAAACATAGGAGTTTTTATTGAAGGGGAGCTATCACAACCTGGCTCTTTATTCTTACACGTGACTCCCATCCATGCACTCTATGGTTCAGCCATACTGACCTCGTTATTGTTCCTCATGCACAGTATTTCATCTTCTATCTTTGTGCTTTTTAACCCTCCTTATCCCTGCAACACTAAGTGTTCAATGAATTTCAAATAGAAAATTCTCTCCATTGAGTTTCTTTCAATGTGATTGTTTTTGCTGCTCATTTTTAGTCATGTCCAGCTCTTTGTGACCTCATTTGGGGTTTTCTTGGCAGAGATACAGGAGTAGTTTGTCATTTCTTTCTCCAGCTTATTTTACAGATGAGGAAACTGAGGCAAACAGGGTCAAGTGACTCACCCATGATCACCCAGCTAGTAAGTGTCTGAGACCAGATTTGAACTCAGGTCTTCTTCACTCCAGCTCTGGTACTCTATGCACTTCACCACCTAGCTGCCCTTTCGATGCAAAGGGAACCTCAAAAAACTCTCATACTAAAAATAATAGCAATAGCTAACATTTATAGAGCACCTATGTGCCAGGTGCTATGCTAAGGACTTTACAAATATTTCATTTAACACTTCCAACAACCCTGGGAGGTAGCTGCTATTATCTTCCTTTTATAGATGGAGAAACTGAGGCAAATAAAGATTAAGTGACTTGCCCAGGATGACATAACTAGTGTCCAAGTTCAAATTTGAACTCAGGTCTTCCTGATACTAGGCCCAATGCTCTATCCACTGCACCACCTAGCTGCCTATAAATGTCATAGAATGGGGGGTGGGAAGGGGGACTACCAGTGGACAAGCTTTCAGAATATAATTCGGGCAGAACAGTTACTCCCATTTTGTACAGCCTTACATCTCTCTTCTAGGCATATAGACACCTACTCATTCAGTGGATTGCCTCACACACTCCAATCTGCTATCATAATGAGAAGTCTAGGTTCCATGAGATGGATTAATATCACTTGGTTATACTCAAATACTTTCATGGACTTAGCAGTAACCTTCTTGAGGTGAAATGCACTACCATACAGACCATTATATACATCAATACAATCACCATCACCATCTGTGAAATTGAACCTGAAAAATCACTTAAGTGCAAGTTTCCAGGTTCTGTAAGAACAAATTTTTATTTTTACCTCATCAAGTCCCTCTAACTTTAAAATTCTACAAAATGATGTAACTTCTAACAAAACAGAGCTCTCTTTCTCTTTATTCTAATCACATTCTCTTTGTCCTTGAATCTACTATGTTTTTTTTCCACAAGGAAAAAAATACTTTGTACTGTTAATGGATTTTAGAGAAAATGGCATAGATATCTTTATCATCTTCCTCATGGGAACTCTATCTTCTTCCTACCTAGCATTCGCTATTGAAATGCTAGAGATTCGTGTGCTTTACCATGAGCTGAACAGGCCCAGCCACTATTAAGACTAATGGTCAATCCACTGGTGCTGAATTCAAATCCTGATATTTGCCAGGAATCGGTTTGTGGAAGAAAAGACAAGAGTAGGATTGGCTGAAGCATTTAGCAGTTCCAGATCATGGTAGGTAGCCAAGGAGTTAGTCCACAGGAGTGACAAAGTATACAGCAAGGATCATGGGCCATAGGTCTAAAGAAGGTCAGACAAGAAATCTAGCAGAAGGGAAGATACAGGTGTCAAAAAGGAAATAGGATTCTGAGGAATTAGCAAGAAGATCCTTTCAATACCTAACGGTGTTCTGTGATCTGTTGAATTCTCAGTAGTTTTGCCCCGAGGTAATGGATGTGTTAATAAATGGCTTTGACAAATTTTTATAATTCACAAACTCAAAAATAACTCATAAGATATAATCAATGTTAACTAAAAATCATTCCTTAATATGTCCTAAGAAAACATTTTCTTTTAATTCCAGCTATTTGAGCAACACATCATTCCTTTTTATCTTTTCTATTTTTGGTATTTTCTCAAGTTGACCAAGTAATCTGATCTTTCTTCCTTTTATTGCATAGTTTGGGGTCGTGTGGTATCATTTTGCTATTTACTACGTCTTCAATGTAATGCCCACCAAAATATATGATCAGTTCCAAAACAGAAAGTGCCCATTATTACTGGCTTCTAATTCTCCTTGAAAACAAATAGTCAAGAATTTTTCAATGTGTTGATATGTCTTATTGGTTTTTTTCTCTCTTCTTCCTATTTTTTTAAAAAAAACTTTACTATAAGAAATGACTTTGAGAGGGGGAAAGGAAAGGGATACAGGGGAAATATAGATGATAAAAAGCACAATTTAGCAATTAAAGTTATTACACAAATAGCATAATGGACTTCATCTTTCCCCATCTACAAAACTGCATCAAAAAGTGCTGCCCCAAATTTACTCCAAACAGGCAATGAATTCATTACAAAATGGAATGGTGGAAGATTTGTTTCATGGTCACCCTTTCCTCCTCTGTCTACCCAGAGTTGCAATATTTTTATACTCAAACTCTCAGTTTCTTGGGTCTTCCACCGTCTTCCTTGGGTTCTGGAAAGCACCGACCTACTTCTTGCATGCTTCCCTTTTCTGTGAACAAATTGGAGGGAAACGTCTGTTTTGAACTTTTTAGATTTGGTCTTGAGTGCTATGTCGGTGTTCTTTCCCTATTGTCTTGATAAGGGAGCTGTTGCACTGTCCGCTATATCGGTAGCAACTGTTTTCCCCCTTGTTAGAAATCTTGTTAGAGGGATTATTTTAGTGTCTGTCCAAAACTTCAACTTCCATAGATCAAGGATTTCATGATCACACACTATCCCTTCTTCACTGCCACCCTTCTATACCTTAGTAGATATTTTCATAATTTTTTGTACAAGGGGAAAAAAGAAATCATTGCTTGAGGCAAACTTTCTGGAGATAGGCTTCTCTAAACTCACCCTGGCTGCTCTTTGGGTGAAAGACATCCAGTCAATTGCCAAGCCCATACACAGAGCTTTTCCAAATTGATGGGCTCTGCCAGGGTCCCACTGGAATAGCTTTCAGGTATCACCATGAGTCTTTGAAATATTGTTGCTGTTTGTTCTTGAAGAGGACCATGACATCGGGAAGATGAAGCCATGACTTGCATGTGAATTGGATTTAAGTGAAGGAGGGCTGTGCAAAGTCACCAACCTTACTTTCTCTTCCAGAGCCACCTGGGTCCAGTGGCAAGACAGAGATTAGGAATACTGGACGTGGCCCCCGAGTTATTGAAATAGGACATTAGTAGAGGTGATTCCACTAAATATATTGTATGATATTTGACAGCATCTCTAGAACTATAGAGGCCTGTACCCTTTTAGGATCTCTTTAGTTTCCATTGGGGCATCTTTTTATTGGGTATGTCAACAGAGGAGGAAGAAAGTATAGGTAGAATCCTATGGAATGCCATGATAGAAGACATCTCTAGGAGACTTCCACCATGACTTAATTACTGAGAGTAGCTTTGGCCAGGTCAGCTGATAACATCAGCCTTTAGCTATGGCCACAGTGTTTAAAAACAGCAGAGTAAATGGAGCAAGTTCAAGAGCCAGATGAGATTTGTAGAAAAGTCTTGTCATCATAATCTTGAAACTTGTTCCCTACCCATTTGGGGCATACTTATAGGCACTTGATTACCCTCCTCTAAGAAATAACTGCCAAGGGAATTATGGGCCAATGTATCTCTATGTCGTTAACTAAATGACATAAATGACTAAATGACATACTAAATGGTTACAGAACCTGGCAGTCAGGGGTTGTAGGGCCCTGACAATATGCTGCCAATGTAACAGAACTGTGGAACTACCAAGAGCCGATTATATATTCCCAGAGAGCAAAGATTGTACCTGATGTATGCTTTACATACCAACCAGGTTGTGAGCACTCCATTAATATTTTTAAAAGAACAGCAAACTATCCTAATTTGGTAGGTTAGTGCACTAGGAGAATTTGGAGTCATAAGACCTGAGGGTAAGCCCCAGCTCAGCCACTGTTTGACAAAATTGCTGTCAAAGTAACTTTACTTCTGAGGCTATTTCCTCATCTTTAAAGTGGGATAAAACCTGTAGTATCTCCTTCACAGGGTTGTTGGGAGATTCAGATGTGATAATATATACAAAGTGCTTTACAAACATTACAACATTGTATAAAATCAGTTATTGTTGTTACTTTTTCTATTTTCACTGTGTCTGTGATTTTATTGATATAAGGAATACCCAGGGAATAAATATTCCCTTCCCAAGCAGAGAGGCAGCTACTATATGACATGGGACTTTAGAGAGTAGGCTAGAATACAGAGAGGTTGACATATTTGCCCAAAGACAAAGAGATATGTGTCAGAAGTGAGACTTGAATCTAGCTCTTCTTAACTCAGAGGTCATCTGTTTACCCAATACCCCATGCTGCATTTTAATACAATGTCTGTCTGTCCCTCTCTTTCTCTCTGTCTCTGTCTCTCTGCCTCCTTCTGTCTCTGTACATTGTCTCTATCGCTCTGTCTCTGTCTGTCTCTGCCTCTGTTTCTGTCTCTCTCAACTGTATCTCACTCAGGCTGGAAGTGCAGTAGCTACTCATGACCCAGCCCCACTATTTATAAGCACAGAACATTTGATCTGCTCTCTTTCTGACCTGCGTTGATTCTCCCTTTGTAGGCAGCCTGGTAGCTTCTTACCCCCAGGAGCTCACCACATTAGTGCCAGACTTAGTGTGAATACCATCTTGACTTGAGCCATACAGCTCAGAACTCTGGAGCTCAATCAATCCCTTAGCTCAGCTCATATTCCTGACAGGCATATACTACTTCACAGGGTGTATGGAGTGGTAAGGGAGGACTAGCACTAGTTTGAGGGTTTGACAAGCCCTTTTCAAGGCTGCTCATCTATCTTTGGTGTCTGCCTCTCACCAAATTCTCGCCTGTGGTTCCAAGAAGCTGTAGCATGAATAGCAGACACACTCTGGTAAAACCCTCTTGGCAGATAGGCTAAACCAGGTTGAAGGTAACTGACAGGCCTCAAACATGTTGGTGAGATAGTTTACATGTTATCCTGAGCATGTGAAGACTTCCCCCGGCAGAATAGGTAGATGAGAACATTTTGTTCCAACACCATGAAGGCAGCTGAAGAAGGCACTGAGGGGCACTTAGAGTTAGGTCAGACATCAAAGATGCCAGGGATATTGCCAATTGTCTTGACTTTTGTCCTGCCACTGGACTTCAATAACTCAGGAAGAAAGAGGGAGTCTGACAACTTGTACAACTATGCTTCATTTAAATCCAATTCACAAGTGAGTCAAGATATCACCTGTGAGGTCATTGGTCCTCTTTGATAAAGAAGGACTGCCAACAACAAAAACAACAACAGCAACTGCCACACTCAGCTATATTTTGGTTTTCTTTTAGGCTTATTCAATAAAGATAACAGAATGGCATTCTTGCTTACCATCCGTAACAACAATGTTGATAGCAGCTGCTATGGGGGTGTAAGAACCAACAAGACCAGCAACAAGAACTGTCAGCATAGGTTCTTTGATCTGCTTTTCTAAGGAAAGCAACTTTAAGGGGTTAACAATCTCACTTTAATCAAACATACATATATAACACTTAGTTCAGGAGGAAAAGCTAGTTCCCTGAACTTCAAGACAAATACATGCAGAAATTACTAACAGAAAATATCAACAGATCAAATAACACAATTCGACAGACAGGCTTTGTCTGATCAAGACATCACATACATAGTTATCAAAAAGAGAAGCAACAACATCTGGGTTTTCTTCAAAGCCAGGGGGCTCCAGCAGCTACCCAGAGTCTCCACATCAACATCCTTCCAGTGAGTGAGAGTCCCAAACAAAACGCTAACCTCTGAGTTTATATACCTTTCTTAGAGCCCAGAAGCCTTCACACCTAATCAGCAAAAGGGTGTGGGCCTGGGGCTTTGCACCTAGTAAGACTTAATCAAAGGCACTTGACTACTTTAGCATTCTAAAAGAGAAAACAGCAAAAAAAAGTCCCACCTTAATTAATATTACCACCATTCTTCTCTTTATGTGAGTTATCAACTCTAATATTCAGTTTCTAACCTTATTGATTCATCAGCTTAATGTAATTTAAATATGTGTCGCATTTAATGCCAGAGCACTTCAGGGAAACTAGCCTATGTATGTGTGTATTCTGTCAAGGATTTAACATATGTTCTTATATTTCCATGTTTGTGATTTAACAGATGATTTGGGGAGAGGCAGGAAAGAAATAAAGATATTTGGCTTACGCTTTATTTTTTTTTTGTCCTATTATTACCCGATCACCAAAAACATTCTATTTGTGTTGGTGTTTCACAAAATACATTGCAATTCAGATAACAGGTTTTAGTGGCAATGTAAATGAAGAATCTTGGGGATTCAGTTGGAAAAATCTATTCAACCCTTACATTTCAAAGGATTGTCTAAAACTCAGTGGCTCGTGAAGGGCCTTTTGCATTTATTCCTATTTGAAAGTTGGTAGTGTGTGCAAATTCTCATAATTTTCCATTCATATTTTTTCAGTCTAATTCAGCATTTATCATGCCCTAAATACTGTGGTAAGGTGTGGGGATACAAACCCAGAAGCCCCCAAATAACCCCCATCTTCTAGAAACTTACATTCTACGGAGGGATTCAACGTGAAAACACGTAATCGAATACAAGCTAATTTGAAGAACAATCGTAAATGAGGTATAAGGAATTGCTTCTTCTAAAAAGTAGAATCTGGGCTGAACCTAGAGGGAAGCTGAGAATTCTGAGAGACAGAGGTGAGGAAGGAGTACATTCTAGACATCAAGCACAGCCTGTGTAAAGACACAGAAATCACAGACAGAAAGCTGAGTCTGGAGAATGGTAAGTAAGACTGTCTGGTGGGAACACAGCTTACAAGAATGGGACAAATGTAAAATAAATTTGGAAAGGGAGGTTGGAACAAGATTATGGAGAATTTTACAAAAAAGCAAATGACTTATTTATTATTATATTATTTATATTATCAATATGAAGGTTAAAATTAATCATAAAGATTCACATTTGATTTCACAAAGTTTATTGTGTATGTATTCATAAAGTTTTTTTTTTCTTCTGTTTTACAACCCATGCTCTGATTTGACCCCAGAAACCTGGGGTTCTTTTAGATATTTTTAATTAATTAATCAAAAGACACTTCCAATCAACTATAGAAGCAGATGGGATGTCACTAACAAATTAATGAAATCAATCATAAATTAATCTCACATTTGGCTTGTAATGTGACAATATGCACATGAATCTTGTGCATTTTCTGTGGGAAACATGTATTGCATCACACAGACTTCCTTATTTTAAAGATTTTGTATATTGTTCTGCTTTGGTTGTTAGAGAAGAGTTTACCTACTCTTACTTTTATGTGAGTCTTGCAAAAGTCTCTGCCTTTGAGGTTCTTTGGAGAATTATCCACAGTTAACAGGAAATAGAACAAAACCTTGTGTTATTTTTTTTTCTTATTGCCAGATTCAATCCCAACTTTTGACAAACTTTCATTAAGGCCTAGGTTTTATGATTAAATATTTATTATCTGTCTCCTTCTCTCTCCAACTATCCACCCCCTCCCATAGTGTATTATTTTTGTCTGCTAAATAACCCTAGAACTAACTAGCTACATAATACTGATAAAAAATAAAAAGAGGTTCCTTCAATAGAGAGTCTATTTAGATCTTGGAAGGCAAAGTGATATAATGGAAAAGGTATTGGGCTTATTGTTATAGGACCTGGTTTCAAATTCTGGCTTTGACACCTAATGACTTTTTGACCTTGAGCATCTCTAAAAAGGGTCAGTTGGACTATATGACACATTGAGTCTCCTTAACTCTATGATCTGTGTTTCGTTATTGTTGTTCAGTCATTTCAGTTGTGTCCAACTCTTTATGACCCCCATTTGGGGTTTTCTTGGCAAAGATACTGGAATGCTTTGTCATTTCCTTCTCCAACTCATTTTACAAATGAGAAAACTGAGGCAAATAGGGTTAAGTGACTTGCCCAGGGTCATACAGATAGTAAGTGTCTGAGGCTGGATTTGAACTCAGGTTTTCCTGACTCCGCACCTGATGCTCTATCCACTGTGCCATCTAGCTGCCCCGTGATCTGTGTACCAAAGACTCATAATGAACTGAAAGCATATCCTGACTGATACACTTAATTTGTTCCTTGAAAATACTGTGTTGGGTAAAACAGTTCACTGGGAGTCATTTGTTCCATGGTTCTGTAAAGGCAATGTTGCCATTGGCTGAGCCCTATTATAATACGAAAGAGCACTGTTTCAATAGGATTTGGTTACCTTGAATTGACAGTGTTATTGCACCTATGTGATGGAGCAGAAAGAGCAACAGATTTGGAGTTTAAAAAAATCAGGTCCAAATCTTGACTCCACTATTCATTAATTGTATGACCTGGGATAAGCCACATAACTTATATCAGCCCATTTTCTCATCTATAAAATGAGAAGGATGTGGACTAGATAATTTCTAAGATCCCCTCTATGCCTATAAAAAGGTAGAGATGTGGACTGACTTCATTCATTTCAGGAACAGAGGATGAATTGGGCAAACATACTGAGGTAGGAGAGTGCAGGATGGGATAAGAGAACAGCTGGTTATTTAGTTGAACTGGAATGGAGATAGTATGTGTGAAAGCAGATGACACTTATAAGTGCAACGTAGATGTGATATTAATTATTATTAGTTATTATTATTAATGGTATTCACTAAGATAACATAGCCTTGAGGTTCTGGGTTTGGGGTTCACACAAACCAAGGTCCATTCCAGGTGTCCTGACTCAAAGAGGGTCAGGTTTTTCTCTCTGGTTTTGCCCTAAACTTAGAGAAAAATTCCAGAGAAATCTTAAAAATAAAAGTTAGGTACTGCTTATATCTAAAGCATACCCAAATCAGGATTCAACATATATTATGGTTATTGGGTATGGAGCAGACAATACTGTTGCACAGAAAACATACAAGATGCTCAGGACTCATCAGAGCTCATGAACAAATACAGAACCATAAAGCAATCAAATAACTCTTCAGCCCTGTGCCACCCCCCAGCCCAAGAGCACCTAATTTGTGGTTGCTGTTAGAAGAAATCTTCTTTGTTCCAGTGAATCCCCCTTTCCCTAGGGCACTCATTGTGGCACTCTGTCATTGAGACTTCCCTTCCTCCACTCCTGCCAAATCCGCCCCCCCTCCCCGCACATAAATATTAGTTAGAGTTTACTGAATAATCCAACCTCTTTATCATCAGAATTGCACTGTGTGAGTAATTAAGAGGCTTTGTTCTCCAAGCAGGATGCTGCAAGGGAATCATGTGGCCTATCTTCTCCCTTCTCCAAAGAATAGTAAGTCTTATCTTTCTGGAAAGTCCAGAACCTAAATTCAAAAATTTAGGAAGTCTTAATCTTAAAGTTACCCACCAGGTAAAGCCAATCTTATATAGGAACTTTCTCATTTCAATTCTGGGTTCACGTTGCTTAAGAAGTTCAAAATCTCCCCCCTCAACATGGCAAGTTGAGGTTCGGGAAGGACACTTGAGGTCCCTTTTGAGGGCATATACAAGCACATGTCTCCCTTTGCCTTGTACTTCTGCTGTAAGTCAACCATTCCTGCTATATACACATACACATATATAATTATATATAGACATAGTTACATTTTTGTTCATGAGTTGTTTCAGTCATGTCCAACTCTTTGTTACCCCATTTGGGGTTTTCTTGGTAAAAATACTGGAGCAGTTGGCCATTTCCTTCTCTAGCTCATTTTACAAATGAGGAAACTGAGGCAAACAGGGTTAAGTGACTTGCCCAGGGTCACATAGCTAGTAAGTGTCTGAGGCCAAACTTGAACTCATAAAGATGGGTCTTCCTGACTCCAGGCCCAGAGCTCTATCCATTGTGCTGCCTAGCTGCTCACATAATTATATACACACATATGTATGTAAGTGTATGTAAAATATATATGCATATATACACGCACACAAACATACACATACACACATACATGCGATCCAAACTAAAGTATTTGTTAGTGTATTACCCTTTCCAAAAGTATTTAATGGAGAACTCGTGGAAATAATAATAATAACAAAAACAGCTTACATATATATGGGATCTGCTGTATATATTTATGCTTTGTATAAAACATTAAGGTTTACAAAGCATATTTTCTCATTTGATCATCACAATGACCCTTTGAGGTAGGTACTATTTTTGTCCCCACTTTACAGATAAGGACACTGTTGACAGAAGTTGACAGAAGTTAAATGACACGCCCTGGGTCAATACAGCTAGGAAGAGGCAGGATTTTATCCTAAGTCTTCCTGATTCCAAGTCTAGAATGCTATCCACTATACCAGAGGTGTCAAACTTACAGCCCCTGTTTGGGGCTAGCAAAATTCCAGACACCTATAGGAACCAGATTAAAATGTAATCGAGAAATGTTTAACAAAATAAATAAAAATACAACATAACATAGATAAATGGTTGTGCTTGTTAAGTCAATATTGCAGATAATGGAATTATTTCTATTTGAGTTTGACACCACTTCAAGACTATAACACCCGTTTTTTTCAGGAATCATGGAAGACTGATGGAGGAGTTAAGATTCTGCCAATTTATCCAGGGCAAGCAACCACTTTCACTAGCCATTTTTGTTTAGCCTAGTCTTGAGGAAAGTAGAAGAAACATTAAGAAAATATACAGAGAGGTGATTAGGAGATAATCAGTTTTGTTTTCCAAAAAAAAAAAAGGATCATGAAATATTAAGCTTCTTTACGTACTTGTCTCATATTAAGTAGCGACAGATTGGGTCCTTTTGGATCCAAAGTGTTGGACCAACAATTCTGATATAGGAACAGGCTGAGTAAGCTCTTACTGAACAAAAACTTTTCAGAATCAATAAGCTTACAAGATATCATCATAATCAAGCCAAGATTAAGAAGCGCCTACATGCATGGGAGACTATTAGTAGCGGCTCAGCACTCATCCAGAAACATTGACTGTATTATTGCATGACTTCCCTGTATTGTTCCCTATATATATTCTTGAAATACACCAAAGGTTCACATTCAGAACAGAAGATGAAGATCGGTGGCTTCCCTCAAAAGAAGGTTCTGGTTGATTCATTTCGACAGATAGTTTTTGAATATTTACTCATTCAAACCACTCTTACTATCTTAAAATGGTAGAAACATATAGTAACAGTTCTACTTTCTGGGACACCAGACTCAGGGGAATCTCCCAGTGAAAAGAGCTCTGTTGTTCGTTCTTCGTTTTCGAAGAGGACCCATGACATCGTGAGGTGATGTCTTGACTTGCATATGAATTGGATTAAAGTGAGGCAGAGTTGCAAAACCTCTTAGCCCCACTCTCTCTTCCAGAGTCATCAAAGTCCAGAAGCAAGAAGTTTATAATGAGGACGAATCCTTTCATACTTCTGACAGCATTTTCCAGAAGAGAATGCCAAAAGCAGATCCGAAGCATCTAAGACAAATCATCTTCATCCTTCCTAAGAAGGAGGGAATGTTCTTCTGGGGTCCTTTAGTCTAAAATTCATAATCTTTCTTAATGTGTGACAACAGGAAGCAGGTTAAGTTTGAACAACCAGAACCTCAAATGAGTCTATGCCAAAAGACAGCACCATTTTCATCCTTCCTGACTCCTCGAGGGTTTAGGAAGAAGCATTTGTTTTTATTTACAGAGTATTTTCATCACAACCAGGAGTAGGAATTAATTTAGAAAAACATTGAGTATCATGGAAAACAGCTTTCACCAAGACTGTGAACATTACTTGGTAGAAGGAACACTCCCAAGCCCTTACCCAGGCAACGGTGTGCAAAATTTAAAAAAAATGAAGGCACCAGATTAGGAGCAGGAAGGTCATACTGACCAAAAAGGTTCACACTTGTAAGCACTGAGGTACTGCTAAGAGTAGGGGGACTAGAAAGAAAAGCTTTATTGAAAATCATAGTAGTCTGGGGGCTTTTAACATAAAGCCAAACACACCTAAGTGCCTTATAACCCAGTGCAATAATTGATGTCAATAATACTTCATTCTTTGATTTGTTCATTTAACAAATATGTATTGAGCAGCCAATATGTGAAAAGTACTATGTAAAGAATTAGAAAAGGTACAAAAGTGAAAGACAGCTGTCAAGGAGTTTACACTCTAGTAATGATTAACACAGTGGCTAGCATATAGTAGGTGTTTAATAAATGCTTTATCTGCCTACCTCTCTAGTGAGAAATAAGAGAAGTAAACAAATGATTATAATATAAGGCAGAGTGCTATAAATACTATAAAAGTAGTATTAAACAAAATTTTTGGAACTTAAGAGAGGGAGGGAAATTACATCTGGTTGGAAAGATCAGGGAAAGTTTCAGTGCAATAAGCAAAATTTGAGTTAAATATTAAAGGGCAAGTATGATTTGATGAGCAGAAATATATGCGTATGGGTCCCCAAGTCTGCTTAAATGATTTTATTTTCATTTCTGGAACAGAGAAAGTGAGGCCCAAACTGGCTAAGTGGTTTTGAAAGCTCTCTCAGAGAGTTCTTAGCAGAGTTGGAGAGAAAAATTCAGATCTCTTGATCTCCTTTCTCTAAGGCAAGGCCACACTGACTCTTTTTAAAGGTCCCTTTCTTCATTTGGCGCCAATTTCCTATCTCACTCCCCGCCAGCCAGAAGCCCCAGGATAATAAAAGTTCGAGAACTTCATGAACTAGCTTACCACATGAACTCAGAGATTAGTCAATAGCTTAGACAAACATGGCTGGCTGGCTGGTCTCCATGCTATTTTACCACAGTCTGGGCAGGGGAAAAAGATATTTAGGAAAGACTTGTATGTGCTGTTTCCTCTCACCCTCACCCTTCCCCCTCTCTCTTTCTTTACTAGCTTTACCCTGTAAGGCCATTCATAGGTGAAGATCCTTTCTACTCAGGTGGCCCAGGCACTCTTCCCATCTTGATAATAAAATAGCTGCATGAAGGAAAGCCAGTTCAGGCAGGGAGGGCCCTTAGTGACCACTCCACACTGTACTCCACTTCTAGTGGGATTCTACATCTGCCGGCTTAGTTCCACCGTGGCTGGGTTTTTCTTGTAGTCTGGCTGAGTTTCTTCACCACAAGATCTGAAGCCACAGAGAATAGCGAAATGAATAAAGCTATAATGTCTCACTTTTAAAAAAAAATCTCCATGGAGGTCAGTTTTGCAACACCAAAGAGAGTCTAGACAAATAAATATAATTGTGATACACTGTAAATACTGGGCTCCACTGCCCAGTCAGACTGGGCAGTGTCATGATTTCAAATTGTTTTAGACCCATGGTAGAATTGAAAGACTTTGTTGTTTCTACATTTAGTAGAATGATCATTCATCCAGATTTCTCTTGGGAATGGGTGAAGAGAACAACCAGTATCTGCACAAAAGTGTGGTAAGTTGCTCCTGGATTCTTCCTAAGTCTTTTTCCTCTCCCCTCTTTTGAAAAAGATTGAGGACACCTAGTACCCAAAAAACCAAAAGAGGCTGTGGCAATGTTACCATCTTGGCAAGCTCCATGGTCTGGAATGAACTGGTCACCCACTTGCTGACTCCTCCTCTGTGATGCCACAGCCTGCTTAATGGGGACATGATGTTTCATCCTTCATTGCAATAGAAACAAGGCTTTTAGAAGAACAGAGTCATTCAAAACACTTTCCTCTTCTTCTATCCAAGGTTTGAGCTGGGCTACCTAAAAGAATTCACACTGGTCACGGCAAAAGGCAATCAGAGCCTTGCAGCATCCACAGGGACCACACCCAGTCTCAAAGCGGATATTCTGGATTAATCTTAGAAGATTCAAGCTGTCCTAGGATGGCCCCAAGAAACCAAGATAAAACTTAATTATAAACCAGGCATTATTTTTGACAAGAATATAAGACCCTAAAGATTATCTACCTCTCTTTTTCCAATTTTTCATCATTAAAAACAAAACCTCACTACATTTAATATTGAGAAGAATGATGCTGCCACCAGGTAATGTAGTAGGTAAGAATGCTGAATATAAAGTCAGGAAGACTTGAGTTCAAATCCAGTCTTAGATACTTACTAGTGGTGTGACCCTGGGCAACTCCTCATCTGTAAAATGAGGATAAAAATAGCACAACTTCACAGAGTTGTTGTGAGGATCAAATGAAACAACATATGTATAGCTCTTTCCAAACCTTTTTGCATTATACAAGTGCTAGCTGTTAATATTATTACTATTACTAATTTATATCTGATTATTCTTATAAAAGATTATGAGGAAATGAATGGTTTGTATTCCTTTGTAATCTGCCTTTGTAATCTGTTCTGATAATAATGTACAATGCCTCCCAATCATAAGTGGTCTGAAGACCACACTTTGAGAACTGCATCTCTAAAGGGCGCTTGGGATTTAAATCGCCACTTGTATTCTGACCCAGATGCTTCACCATAACTCCTACCTCCATGTCTGGCTGTCCAAGGTTTAGCAGGGAACCTGAGGCCTCAAGGCCATGTGTGGTCTTCTAGGTCCTTGGGTGCAACTTTTTGACCAAGGCCAAGTTTTACAGAACAAATCCTTTCATTAAGAGGATCTATTCTATGAAGTTTGGATTCAGTCAAAGGACCACACTTGAGGACCTAGAGGGCTACATGTGGCCTCAAGGCTGCAGGTTCCCCTCCCCTGGTTTAGAGCAATAGACTGTGGAATTTGACTCAGATGCCCTCATGTTCACACATGCACTCAGATTTTACCAGAAGGGGAAGACCCCATTTAATTGGTTCTTCCTCCATTTTATAACCAGGTCCCATTACCCAAAATCAAGACAGAATGTAACCATAGAAGAATGTTCCTGAATAGTTTAAGAGAAAAATAAGAATTATGAAAGCAGAATTTATGGCCTGCACAGCAGAAATAATTGAGAGAGTAGAAAAATTTGATTCCATGGTGGTAAACCTCATAAAAGAAACAAAAGAGAACAACTGATTGGGAATCCAAATGCACAGAAGCCAAAGACAATCTGGAAAAAAAAAGCAAATAATCAATAATATTGAAAGAAAACATTATCTCTATACAAGCAAAACTTATTGAACATAGAGACAATTAAAGGATTATAGTTGTCCCCCCCAAAAATGACAAATTAAAAAAACCTTAAACAGCCATGCAAGAAATAACACAAGAAAACTGTCCAGAATTTCTGAACACATAAAATCACCTGTGTCAGTCAAAATAATCCACACACAGATTGCCTACAAAATTAAGATGGAGTTTTGAATAATGGGCTAAGTACTTTCAACTTTACTTAGTAGGCATTGGAGAGCCATTGAACATTCGTAGTAAGAGCAGCAACACTGTATGACATTTGAAAGTTCACAAAGTGCTTTCTTTCCATCTGATAGGCAGGTAGTACATCTGTTCATAGGTTCATAGATTTAAATCTGGAAGATACTTTGGAGGTCATCTAGTCAAATCCTCTTATTTTGCAGATGAGGGCCCCCCAAAAGTTAAATGACTTGCTTGAGGTCACACAAGTAGTAAACAACAGAGTCAGGATTCAAACTCAATGACTCCAAGTTTAGACCCCAAAATTCAGCAGATTTCTACCCTTCCTACACCACGCTGATCAGAAGAGTGATAATTCTAGATTTATATGTCAGGAAGACTTCTCTGGCAACAATAAGAAAAGTGGATCAAAAGGGAAAGAGAGTGTAGCAGTGAAAATAACTGTTTATAGATATCTGTTATTATCCAAGCAAATGGATGACGGTGATTAGTGTTTGATTGGTGACAGTGCAAATAGAGAGAAGGTGATGTTGTGCAGGATCTCAGAGTAAGACAAATGGTAAAAGTTTCCCTTTTTTGGCTATTTTACCATTGCTTATCTTCACCCTGACTTGCCAATTTAATTACTATTTATTAAACTCACAGTACTCAGAGGTCCAGTAGTGTCCATCCCTCTAGTCCTATATTATCCAGACAGATAAATGTGTGTCCTATTTCTAACCTTCCCCTCCCAACCGCTTATCCCTCCCTAAGAGAATTCATTTCATAATTTAAAAACACTTTCAAAAATTCTTCCTTGTAGAAAACCTAAATTCCTCAGGCTGTAAGTCAAACTTTTAGAACTATATGCAACCATCAGAAGATCATAGCCTTCTCTCTCTCTCTCCCTCCCTCTCTCTCTCTCTCTCTCTCTCTTTCCATCTCTGTATCTCTGTCTCGCTCTGTCTCTGACTCTGTCTCTTTCTCCTTCTGATTTCGTCTCTCTATTATGCCCAGCCTGGGAAGTACAGAGGCTACTTTCCCCAATCCAACCACCAAGCAGCATGGCAGCTTTGACTTGATTAATTTCTGAGCTAAAGCAAATTTAGGAGTGCCCCTCCTTAGGCAACCTGGTGACCATCTATTCCCAGAAGCACATCAAATTGACTGAGCTTAATGCAGACATCTGACTGACATATCTTCAGCTCAAGACTCTGAGATAAAGAGATCCTCTGGTCTTAGCTTTCTCAGTAGCTGGGATTACAGGTATGTAACACCATACCCCACATTTTTCATATTCTTGAAATAAATGTCAGCCTTCTCTTTTCCAATCTTTTTTTAGTGTCTTTAAAATTCAAATCCCCCTTCATGGAGAAGATAGAGTCTTCATATTCCAAAGAGGTTATAACTTACTTCAGAAATAGCATAGACACCTCAAAACTATTTTAATACAGTGAAAGTGTCTTCCTTTTCTATACTGTACATTCAGTTATAGTATGGGCCATATCCCACACCCCACGTACTGGTTCTCGTTAGCGCTTCTCTCTTACTATATCTTGGAAAGCTTTCATTTTTGTCCAAGAGGTAGAAAAGGGTATAACAAAGGAAGCAACAAAGTATAAAAAATCATTGCATACAGAACGAGAACTGGGTTTGAATCTCAGGTTTACCTTACCTAGGCATGTAAGCCTAGACAGAATATCTTAGCTCTCTGGGCCTTGGTTTTTTCATTTGTAAAAAAGACAGGATCAGGCTAAATGACCTCCAAAGTCCCTTTCAGCTCTATAAATAAGGCAGGGTGCGTGTGTGTGTGTGTGTGTGTGCGTGTGTGTGTGTGTGTGTGTGTGTGTGTGTGTGTGTGTGTGTCTTCCTGCCTGGTTAGCTGCTCCTGAAGCAGTATAACCTGACCTTCCTATCTCCAACTGAAATCAACCCCAGCTCCTCAGCTCTCTCGTACCCACAATAGGCATTACTTTATGTTTGTCCTACTTCCCTACTTTTTGTTAAAACCACTAAGAAAGAAAGAAAGATTCAGTAATCTAGGAGATTTAACTCAGACTCCCAACCTGGAAAAGGATAACACATTAGAGAAAGACACAGAGGAGGACAAAAGGGAAGGTTGACTTTCATGATTTCCCAGGGTTTTTTCTTATTTTTAACATTCTAAGATTCTGTGACAATGAAAGACAAACTCAAAAAAGAAAAAAAACCTCACCACACCAACAGTGACCTGGCTTTTATCTGTGTCACCAAACTGACAGGTTTCCTATGTGAACAAACCTGCCCACTGTGCATTTAGAGCAAGTTTTATTCATGGGGCAGCTAACCAACTCTAGGAACAAGGCCGGAAACATATACCTTCATGGCAACCAACACCAACCCAGGTTATTTGTTGGTCTCCCTGAAAATAAATCTAGGCTACTGTTGATGTTGGGTTTCTTTGAGGTTTTTTTAGGGGGGTTTGGGGGAAGGAGTTGTTTTTTCAGTTTTTTTTGCTCCAGTTCAAGCTAGTGATTTGACAATAAATATTAGAAATATGGCCCCGTGAAAGAAAATCAACATATAGATAAAATGTTTATAAACATGCTGCAATTATACTCCGTACTCCGTAACTATTGGAGTCCAAGAAAGTGACAGCAAGGTGTTGACGGGTGCTCCTAGCCATTTCAGTCACAGCTTGAGTTTCAACCTTAAAATACACAGTATGTTGTTTTCAGCTTGGTCCCCCTCCTTCAGTGGGAATTGCTGGGAGTTTCTGGCCTCCTTTGGGGTTAGGGATAATGGTCTCAGTCTGTGCGTAAGCGAGTGGTTACAGTCCTTAATTGCAAAGAGGAAGTGGTCAGACAACATTGCCTATCCTGGCAAGATTGATAACTTGTAAGATATCGTGAAAGAATGCCAGGGAAAAGTTAACAACAACAATAAAAAAGATATATGTAAAACTAAATATACACATATCATGGACATGTTCTTTTTCATTTGCAACATATACTGAGTAAACCAGACAGAAGGCATTTTAGATGGAGTACATGCCAGGAGCCCAAGCTACATTGTATCTTTTCCTACTTCAGTAAAGCAAATACTCTGGTGCCATTATAATTTACAGTAGAATACTTTCTATGAGATTCAGAATTACTTAAGCCTAAAGAAGCATACAGAGTGAAGGGGACCTAGATGGTAATTGACGCTAAACCCTCTGGAAATCAAGATTACTTTTAAACTGGGCACGAGTTTTATCGAGGTCCCTAAGTCTATAACTTGGTTGTCCTCTATTCTCTGAAGAGACAAAAAACAAAAATACCTGATAAAATGTAGCTAGTTTTGATGGTGTAAATATTGGGATTTGATAACTAGTATTATTTTACATTCCAGGACCATCATATTGTTGCAGCTACTGTGTGGCTCCTTGATTGGCAACCCTCTTCTCCAGGGTAGAAAGTATAATGTCAACTCTTGGATCATACAGCAGTTAATCCTAAAAAACAAAAGAAAACCATGTAAGCTAGTAGACAATGAAACTGAGACCACAAAGCACTCATGGTGATTGTCTGCCAAGATTATGTCTTCCAGGAATAACATGAGAAAGAACTTGCTCTGTCTATGTGAGCTGAGTCCACTAAAACATGCACTTAGTCAAACAGCATCCCAGCCTCCCCCAGAGGTTGGTTTGGTTTTGGAGCGATCTTGAGTGTGGATGTTTCTTTTGGGGTGGCCTGCAGAGGAGAATTCAGTCTGGAGTAGCCCCAAAAGGTTGACTACAGCCTTGGGTCATCAAGGCCCATAAGACTACCTTGAGAGCGATTGGGTTCTTTGACCATCACCATTTGACTCTGGTTTCAGATTTGCCCTTGGAGGGTCAGGGGACCTGGCTCATCCTTGGTCCGGTTAGGACCCAAAGCAGAGCATTTCTTAGCTGTGGGCAGCAAAACACAACTAGCATACCAACAGTGGTATGTCCAAGGAGCAACAGGATCTCTGAGTTGTAAGGAACTATAGTGGTTAGGCAGTACAATCCATAAACTGCCCAAGTATACCCTCTACTATATGCCCAATGAGTGGTTATCTAGTCTCCAAATCATGACTTCCAGGGATCAAGAATCAATCTTCTAAGGCAGCCAATTCTACTTTTACATGGTTCAAATCATCATTATTATTTCAGAAATGCAACGGCAATAGAATTTGCAATCTATTTAATCCTTGACCAGTCTCAGACCCCAGTAGGGGACAGCATGGGAAATGCGGCCTTCCCTTGCCCTCCATCTTCACATGCCCACATATGGTGCCTAGTTCTGGAAGGGTTTCTTTACCAGCTATATAAGCCCACATAAGAGAGTAGTGTCCCTTCCACCCATGGCTTTATAACTCGTACTTTCTTGTTCAAAGGAAGAATCAAACTAGTAGAGATTTAAAAACACATACACACATATGAGTAGACTATCAAGTTTTTATTACAACTAATGGTCATATTCACCCCAAGAGTCTTTCAGTTACCTCTTAAAGCTTGCAATGCATGCACCCTTCACCAGGTATAATTCCCTTCAGGTAAAGTGCCAAGGTAAGCACACAATAATTATATCTTTTGCCCTTGGAAAATATGAAGCTTCCTGCATTTTTAAATGCAATTGACACCAACCAGGTCGATGAGTCTGTTTAAGCATAATGGCTACAGCTCATATAATGCTTTGTTACAGGAAGAAAAAAAATCTGGCTTGTGTCATATTAGCATTGCTGCCTACTGTCAAGAGAGCCCTGGGAACTGGTATGTTTTTAACTACTCTTGAGTGCAGAGTCAGCAGCAAGAAGACAGAGGATTGTTATTTGTGGGAGTCACAAAAAAGTGGCTATTATTTTAAAAGAAATTCTCATAGAAAGAATGTCAGATTTAAAATAATAAATAAGAAGCTCTTAGAAATG
This sequence comes from Phalanger gymnotis, assembly GCA_028646595.1. NCBI lineage: Eukaryota > Metazoa > Chordata > Mammalia > Diprotodontia > Phalangeridae > Phalanger > Phalanger gymnotis. Next base: position 70,742,046 of record CM053626.1, read on the forward strand.
GAATGGAACTGTTTTAATGTAAGTCCAAGTACTAAGAATTGGCCCATTTCTGCTTCTTACTATCAGAAGTGGTACAAATGAGAGCTATACATTCTGACTCTTGATAGAAAGGAGTTCTGTATCCAAATTCTACTAAAACCATATTTTGTGTTATATAGTAGGCCTGACTTATAGGAGAAAAATGTAGCTTGTGGCTAGCATGGTGGTCTCATGAGATCTAATAACATTAGAGAAAATGAAAACAATATAAATTCATTGAATTTCTTCTTTAGGAAGCTCAATATGTTTGGGAATTATAATATATTTCATTCTTACTAACACCCTAAGTAGAAAATATATTTAATGTTCATTTTGTAGAAGGAAAAAATATGAAGTGCCCAGAGGTTTAGTGTCTAACAAATACCAAGTGAAATATCATGCCACAAGTCAATGGCAAAGATATGATCTAAGATCAATCCAAAGTGAACAGAGATCAAGAGGTCTTAACCCGGATCCCACAGACAAGATCTCAGGGAGGTCAATGAATTTAAACAGAAAAGAAATTACATCTTTTTTTCACCTACCTCTAACTAAAATTTATCATTTATTTCAATTATGAATTCAAAACAAAACAAAACAATATTATTCTGAGAACTACATAGGTTTCATCAGACTGCCAAGGAGGTCTGTCAAACATGAAATAAGATTAAGAAGGCCTGACCTAATTCATGTTTGGTAATTCAAATGAGACCACCTCTGTAAATTGCTCGGCAAAATTTAAAATACTGTGCAAATATTAATCGTTATGATTATTTTAATCCTGAAATTGTAAAAAGACTTGTCCCAGATAACACTTTAGCAAACATAAATTAACGCATGACTCTTAACACAAAACCTAAGGCCGCTGTGCAACTTCTGGAGACTGAGAGAGAACGAAGGTGCAGTAACCGTAAGAAGGAGATTCTTGCAGGAAACTTCGGGTACAAGAGCGTTGTTTGTGCTGTAAGCCATAGCAGAAAGAATATTCAATATCAGAGAGCAGTTGAGAAAGGTAATATGAATAAGGCAGGGAAAGTGGGGGAAGTATACATTGTCCTGACCTACAAAATCACACATTTTCCCAGAATACTACTTTTGTCATGGTATTTTCTCATTTAGAAAACTTACAGTGGCTCCCTATTAGTTAAGGTCCAGACTCTTCATTCTGGAATTCAAGGTCTTCTATTAGCAGGTTCTACCAGACCAACCCACCTGATTTTCTAATTCTCCCCTGTGTTAACCCTCTGCTCCAGTTAGGTCCTTCTCACAGTCTCCCACACATATCATACTTATTCTTATCTCTAGGTTTCCTTTGCATGTGCTGTTCTTTTACTTGTAGTATTTACAATCCATACCATTTGGTCAAGCATTTGCTTGTATGTTATATTATGTTCTTTTCTATTTGTTAGGCAAAAAAGGACTTCAGAGGCCACCCAACTACAAAAGATACCCAGACAAGAATCTTCTCTATCATGTACCTAAGAACAAGATGCCCATCTTTTGTTCGAAGACCTCTAATAACAGGGAATCCATTATTTCCCAACACAGGCCAGTCCACATCTGGGTGGCTCTAGTCATTAGGAAAAATTTCCTTATATCACACCTCAATCAAACTCTTTGCATCTTCCACCAGTAATCCTCTGCCCTCTGGGCTAAGTAGCACAACTTCCATCCCTTTTCTACATGACAGTCCTTCCAATACTGGAGAACATGTATCACATCCAAATCCCCAAACCTTTAAGTCTTTTCTTCTTTAGCCTAATGTTTTCTCTTCTCCATCTGCTTTGACCAATTCTCTTAAACCACAAGGTATGATATTGAGACCTATCATCCTGGTAGCCCTGCTTTGGATTCTTTCCAGCTTATCAACATCCATCCCAAAATGTGACCCTACACAATATCTATACATGGTCTAATCAGATCTGAGTACTAGGGCACTAAATGGAATTAACTTTAGGGCTACCATATCATATTGTTAATTCATTTTGCTTGTGGTCTACTAGAATTCCCAGATCTTTTTCAAACAAGTTTCTATCTAGCTAGGTCTCTGCCAGTACTTGTGGTATTGATTTTTGAACCCAAGTATAAGACTTTATATTTACTTTTAAATTAATATTCAGTCAGTATTTTTCTTTTGGATCTTCACTCTCCCAGTTTTATGTCATCTGAAAATTTAGTAAGTATGCCCACTATGGCTTTATCCAATATATTTTTAAAAGTTTTAAGCTGCACAGAACAATAGATAGATTACTAGGGAATTTCACTAGAGATGTCAACATTGAATAATTAATGACTATTCTTTGCGTCTGGAAACTCAACCAGTTCCACATCCACCTTATAGTCCTATCATAATGATGTTATTTTTCAGTCCTTTCAGTCATGTCCAACTCTTTGTGACCCCATTTGGAATTTTGTTAGCAAAGATACTGGAGTGATTTGCCACTTCCTTCTCCAGCTTATTTTACAAATATGGAAACTGAGGCAAATGGGGTTAAGTGACTTACCCAGGGTCAAACAACTAGTAAGTGTCTGAGGCTGGATTTGAACTTAGGGCTTCGTGATTCTAAACCCAGTGCTCTACCCACTGTGCCACCTACCTGCTACCATCATATCATTGTATACCACGCCTTTCCAGTTTTTCACAAGAACAACATGAGACTGCTAAATTCTTAGTGAAGTAATCCATATCAATGATGTTTTTGCTGGTGCACCAATTTAGTGACCCTGTCCAAAATGGAAACCAGGTTAGTTTGGTAAGACACATACTTAATGAAACCATGCAGAATCCTAATTTTCCTTGTTTCCTTTTCTATGCTCATTTACCATTCCTTTAATATTATATTCTAGGACTTTTCCAGTTCTCAAAGTCAGGTTATTTAGCCAAACATTTTCATAGTCTACTCTCTCACCTGTTTTTGAAAATGAGAACATTTGGCTCCCTCCTTTCCTGCTGACCACTGACACAGTCTCAGCAAACACATCCACCAATTTTTTCTTTACTGGGGAATAGAGGTCATTCGGGCTTGCGAACTAAATAAATCTACTGTCATCAGTTGGAATACGAGTCTTATATTCAGACTATAAATGCCAAAAAGAGGGACCATATCAGAGGTGGAGTCAAGGTGGTGGAGTACAGGCAGGGACTCTGCTGAGCTCTCCCTCAAGCCCCTCCAAATACCTTTAAATAATGACTAAATAAATTAAAGAGTGGCAGAAGCCACAAAAAGACAGAGTGAAATAATTTTTGAGCCCAAGACAACTTGAAAAGGTAGCAGAAAAGGTCTGTTGCACCAGGACGAGAGAGGAACACAGTCCACTGCAGGCCACACCAGCACAGACCATGACCCCCACCCCCAAACCTAAAGCAGGTCTCAGGACAGCTGAATCTGGGGCAGCAGTGGCAGTTTTTAGACCTCTAAGCCCACAGATGTCAGACAACTTAGAAGGTCAGCAGGAAAGGCCTGTTGCACTTAGGTGAGAGTAAAGCACAGTCCCGGCTTAGGGTGTGCCAGTACAGCCCCAGTTCTAGCAAACCAGGAGCCACTGAATCAGCAGTGGCAGCAGACACTTTGGAGCTCTCAGCCCACTGAGAGCAAGGGGGTCAAACAACTGGTGAGAAGGAGATTACAGAGATGTTTTTGCTAACACTGAGGCAGGACTCTGTTGCTTTGCTCATACTTGGATCTAGGTCGCAATCCTAGGTAGCAGTCCTAAGGTGAGAAGAAGCACTAGCTCTTTGTGGCCATAGTGGAGGGGGGACTCTTCTCACAGTTCCAAGGCAAAAAGAGTGCTTATGGTCACTCACAGACCAGAGTACAAGCCAGGAGAGTAGTAAACACCTCTCCTGAGATTACAACACCTTGGAAGAACTGAAAACTTATAGGTCCCAAGAAGTATGTCTGAAAATAGCTGCCAAAACCCCTGAAGCTTGGGATGGTGCACCCTCCACCCTAGAAGCAGAGTCTTACTTTAATAAAGAATTAAAAGTCAAGTAATAGGATGGAAAAATGAGCAAACAACAGAAAAATTCTGACCATAGAAAGTTACTATGGCGACAAGGAATATCAAAACACACACTCAGAAGAAGATAACAAAGTCAAAATTCCTACATCCAAAGCTTCCAAGAAAAATATGAATTGGTCTCACTCCATTGAAGAGCTCAGAAAGGATTTTGAAAAGTAAGAGCAGTAAAGGAAAAAATGGGAAGAAAAATGAATGATGCAAGAAAATCATGAAAAACAAGTCAACAGCCAGGTAAAGGAAACACGAAAAATACAGAAGAAGAGGGATCGTAGCTTCTACTTATTTTGATCCTCCATACCTGGGCTGACATATGATAGGCACTTTATAAATTCTTTTTTATTTGCTAAAGACCTGACACTTCCTATAATATGAACATCTTCATAGGGACGACAAGACAAAAAAATTAGTGGAGAAGGAATAAGGAGTTAAAGACTAACTACTGAAAGTTAAGTTGATTCAGTGTCCCATCATTCCTAGACCTGCTTATTAATCAGTGTTGAGGGGGGAGCCATCACTCAGTATTCGGCTTTTTATTACCTGACATTTGTCGAGTAGCAAGACATCCCCTTACTTTTAATGGAAATCTTCATGTACTTGCTACCTTGGGGAAGAACTGAGAAGCAATGGCCCATGCCTTTTTGTTGATATAAATCTATCTGAATTGTCTCTAGCTAATTACAAAAGTTATTAACAAAAGCTGGCTCTATATTGAAGCCATTGCCGATTCCCAGTGATTGGCCCATCAAGTACTTGACATACTTTTAATAAACTCTTTTAACTTTCTTTGTCCTGAGTTTTGCCTCCTTAATCAGGGCAAAAGATAGAACAAAGAATTTTCCTTTTAATATCACTATCAGGATCCTGGGAAATTCCAGAGTCAACATTCTTAACACAACTAGAAGCTGACCAAGGCATGAAAATTTCTCCTTCAAACAGTTAAGCTACTTCCGATAACATCTAGTTGCCAACATCTAATTCTACCAAGTTTTCTCTGTAGGGACTGTAGAAGAGGAAGGAAAGAGACTAAGCATTTATTACGTGCCTACTAAGTACCAGTCCCTGTGCTCAGAGCTTTACAAATATTATCTTCTGATGTTAGCTAAATGTCAACTTGCACATTATCAGAAGTACTATTTCTGAGCGTGTAGCCCAACACTAGAGAAATGTGAGACTCCCCACAATTCATTTTGCTAGTCATAACAGATCCAAAAAGGAACCAAAGATGAGGGGAAGTATGGGAGACATTTACCACATGACCTAGGAGCAAAATCAACCTTTGTCTGTCTTCCTCAACTGCGAATTTGGGAGTAGAATTCCTCCTATTATAAAGTCTAGGCTAAAAGAAAGAACATAATTGAAGATAAAATATTCTTAGTAACAATGTAAGAGATAGAGACTTGACCCATGATTTTAACTGTATAGGCTATTGCTACATGAGGAGATTCTCTTTAACTAATGCCAGTTAGTAACTTCTGGTTTTAGAGAGTTACCTCGAACACTATGAGGTTAAGTGACTTGTCCAGGGTCATACAGCCAGTATGTGGCAGAAGTGAAATTTAAATCCATATCTGCCTGGCTCTAAGGCTTGTTCTCTATTTACTATACCGCACTGCCTATCTATGAGAATGTATTCAAGTTTACTGGTTGCTGATTTGGGAATAATTTTCTCTTCTTTTTTCCATTTTGTAACTTCTGTATGCTTACTGCATATACACATGCATGAACACACACATACACACAGCATAGCACATATATACACACATGCCTACATCAATTAAAATAGCCATATGTCAAATAAAATCTGAAGTTTCTCAGAGGATATTTCTCTTTCATATTGATTGACATAATAAGGACCAGTCAAAGGTATTTAAGTTAGAAATCATAACAAAAATGGATCAAAATTTGTTTCTTTTTTCTTTCTTAGTTGGAGGTATATTGGAAAAAATGAATTAAGAGATGAAACCTCTCTTACACTAGTCCAATATTCATTGATTATTCGTTATGTTCCCATCACTTCGTTTTAAGAAGATTGAGTTAATTTAAAAGGACAGATAATTTCAAAATTTGATTGTTCGTTGATCAAGAAGTCAATTCCCAATCTTCTTCTGGAAAGAAATGACAACTTATTCCAACACTGGAAAGGCACTTAAATGGATAGGAGGGAGGGTGGGGAAGGAAAGGAAGTTGCAAAATGGAAATTAATTCCCAATGGAACCATTCACAGGACGTATATTTGAATTAAAGATGGATATGCAATATCCAACCAACAACAACTAATCTGTGCAATAATGCCCATCTTTAGTGACCATTCAGAAGCCCATAAAATCCATTGATTATACTGAGAAATATAATTTACAGTCCAGGGAAAGTCACAAATCACAACTCTATTATTTTATATGGCATCACAGATTTTGCAGTGAACCACAGACCATAAACAGACTAGGCAGCTAAGTTCACGATCCATCAAAAACATTACTATCATCCATTATCATTAACTCTATTTTCTTTTGTCTACAACAAAGGGCCTGCTAACACAGAAGTTTTCCGGAAAATCATGTAATACAGCTTTTTAATTCAATTCAGCCTTTTGAAAATACCCAGTTTTTTTCCCTATTGGCCATATTCCTCAGGAACTCCATAGCATATAGCTTGCAATTAGATCATGGAAATGCCCCCAGAGCTCCCTCTGCTCCCACTAAAGTATTCAAGCTTTGTCCTATTTTTGGAGGTGTACCAAGAGGAGAATGTTCAGATGACATCTCTCCCAATACACAATAAAAAAGGTTGTTGATCCTTAGGGACATTTGCTAGAAAGAACCATTGGCTTAAAAAGGGAATAAATGAAAGCAATAAAGACATGACTTCCAGGGGCTGGAAGGGCCACAGAACACTATGAAGAGAGCCTGGCAAAGAGTGCCAGTATCACCAAGCCCCTAGGATGTGGAGACTTGAGAATCTCAGCGCTGACTGATGTCTTCTCAGCCCTTTCAGGAACACAACAAACTCATTGATGGGAAATATCAATGGTAAATTACTCATGATCAGTGCTAGATAGTAAGAAATGTTTTATCAATCCTCATAATACAGTATTTAATGTACCCATTCAAGAAGCCAAAATAAAACTTTCAGAGAGTGAACAAAGGCAGTGCAGACAATATCTGTCTTGACCTCCCAGACTATCTTAGACTTATAGAGAGACAGCTAGGATAGGGTTCTAGATTTAGAGTCAGGAAAACTTGGGTTCAAATCCCACCTTGACACATAGTAGCTGTTGTGACCAAGAACAAGATGATTAACTTAAGTGTCAATTTCCTCATCTGTTAAATGGAGATAATAAGAGAATCCACTTCCCAGGGTTGTTGTGACTATCAAATGAGATGATATTTATAAAGTATACTACTTTAAAGACCTAAAGCTCTATATAAATGCTATTATTATTATCACCTGTAGTGGCTTCCACATCAGGTTACTGTGAAGCTTAAATGAGATAAGGCATGAAAGGTGCATTGAAAACTTTAAGAAGTTAGGTGGCACAGTGCATAGAAGTGTTGGACCTGGAGTTGGGAAGACCTGATTCTACATCTGGCTTCAGACACTTACCAGTTGTGTGACTCTGGGCAAATCACTTAACCTCTGTTTGCCTCAGTTTCCTCATTTGTAAAATGGTATAAAATGGCATAAAATGATAATAATAGCACCTACCTCCATTACCAGCGTTATTGTGAGGATCAGATGATATCTTTGTAAAGTGCTTAGCACAGTGCTTTGCACATAGTAGGCACTAAATAAATATTATTATTATTATTTCAGCATCCTGTAAAGTGCCTATGTAAATGCCAATTATTCAATGAGGCTGCAAGCATGTATCTATCACCCAACTCTTACCTGTGGCTCCAAGAAGCTGTAGCATGCACAGCAGCTACACCCCAGTAAACCATCTTGGCAGTTGGGCTAAAGCAGGTTGAGGGTAACTGACAAGCCTCAAACCCATCAGTGAGTTAGGGGGATGTCTATCCCAAGCATGTGAAGACTTTCCCTCAGTGGAATGGGTGAATGAGAACAATCTGTTCCAATAGCTGTGAAGGCAGCTGCAGCAGGCTCTGTGGATCACTTCGAACTTGGTCAGACATCAAAGATGCCAAGGTCATCCACTGCATCCTGGGTCATCCCCAGGTGTCTTGATTTTTGTCTTGCCACTGGACTTGGATAGCTGTGGAAGAGATAGTGAGGCTGATGACTTTGTGCAACTCTCCTCAATTAAATCTAATTCATACCCAAGTCAAGACATCACCCTGGAAGTTACTGGTCCCCTTCAAAAATGGAAGAACAACAATAAGTGTTTACTATATGCCTGGCATTGTGCTAAGTATTGAAGATGCAAAAAGAAAGAAAGAAAAACAAAAGAAAGAAAGAAAGGAAGAAAGAAAGAAAGAAAGAAAAGAAGGAAGAGAGGGAGGGAAGAAAGGAGGGAAGGAAAGAAGGAAGAAAGGAAGGATGGATGGAAGAAGAAAGAAAGAAAGAAAGAAAGAAAGAAAGAAAGAAAGAAAGAAAGAAAGGAAGGAAGGAAGGAAGGAAGGAAGGAAGGAAGGAAGAAAGAAAAGTCCCTGCCCTCAAGGAGCTCACATTCTAATGGCAGAAACACTATATAAATAATTATATAAATACAAGATAGATACACTATAAATAAAATTTCAGAGGGCAGGAGGGAAACCAGGTAAGACTTAGCTGAATCTTAAAGGAAGCCAGAGAAACCTGGAGTTAAAAGTAAAGAGGGAGTGCATTCCAGACATTGGAATTAACAACCAAAGAAACGACATGGGGATAAAATGTCACATGTGAGGAAGAGCAAGTAACTGGAATGTAGGATATGTGGAGAGAGTAAAGTGTAAGAAGACTGGAAAGGTAGGAAGGGTGGTCACTCTAATTGGTAGTGCCTTCTAACTGGTGTTTTTGCATTTGCTTTTTTAAAAAAGATATGATCCTTATTGAAGATAAAACCAAATATTTGTAATTTTAGCTTCTGCATCACAATTAAAATCCAAGTAGATTTTTTTAGACAGGCAACTCGATTAAAACCCACTATCTTAGAACAATAGCTTCTTTGAAACCACAGCAACACACTTGGTTGAGGCTTCAAGGCAGAACTGTGTTTGGTTGGAAAGTTCAGAAAGTTTTCGGTCTAATCAAGTAGAACTGAAAAAAGCAAAATTGTGTTTTTTGCAGAGATATACTTGTCCCCAGCAGGTTTCATTTCTTTTCTCCAGGGCTCAGGATGGAGAGCTAGATACCTAGACTCCCTATTCCTTCTGTACCTCCTTTTCTTCCCTTACTGGCAAAATACATTTCACCACCATCCTCTTCCCTTGCTGTGTCACACCATTGCCCTGGTTCTTTCTTGATGTTCTCTCGCCATACGTCCTTAGCCTTTTTCTTAGAAAAATTTTCTCACAACCAGTTCCCAGACAAGACCAAGTCTATTTTTTCCCTAGAATGTGCATTTCTACTGATACTTCTGTGTATGCATATATATATATATAATATATATACATACATATGCATACATGAAGAGGCTATACCATCCTGAAGATAATACTCTACATCTTGGAAATTCTCTTTGTATATTTTAGGTACATTTTTTATACATTGCTGGTTTTGCCCTGTATAGTTACTGTTGTACTATTCTTAAATGAATGTGTTATTATATTTATAAAAAGTATAAAGACTGGCAGGTTTATTGATAGTCTTTCACATGGAAAACAGGAAAGAAAAAAGATTTTGCTTTGTAACTAGTTGATTTTTTTTAACCTAATACAATATACAGAAGCTTGGCTTTCCTCCAGAAAAGTTTCAGGAAAAAATTGATTCTGCCTCCTTCCTGTCTCATAAGGAAAGAACCATTTATGTTTACCTTCTTATGTGGATCATGATTCCTGACTAATTTCAGCTGTATCCTCAGCAGATTAATATATGCCTACATGGAGATTATTTCTATGTATACATAGTCTGAAAATTAACCCAGACTAAATAAAAATATAAAAGTGCTATGGAATTAGGCTAGCCAAGAGCATTTCTGATGTTCCATAGTGCTGTGAAAGCAGGCAGCAAACTATATATGATTAGAAAAAATCAGAAAAGTATTCCAGTCCCTAGGCATCTTCTTCTGCTGGGCCCAGATTTCTTTATCTATGAAATGGATGTAATTACATTTGTAATACTCAATTAATGGTATTGTTCTGAGTAAACTACTTTGTAAATCTTTCAGCCTGCAGAACTTTAATGAGGGCTTGGCCAATGAGTTCCCAGAGCATGCATAGATGTTCTGCCTGCTGCAAGTTTATGTGGAATAGCCTGGGAAGGAAGCTTGCTTCTGGAAAGCCGAGGTGATGGGTAATGGGAGGCTCTGCTTCCCAAGTCAGAGTCTGCATGGATGCATTTTGTTTCTGGGTCTCATTCTACATGAAGAAGAGTCTTTCAATTGGACACTGAGCTAGAACTGAGAAGTTTGCTTTAAAAAGACATATATACTTTTTTATAATTATAATAATACATTCATTCAAGAATAGTATAATAGTAACTACACAGGGCAGAACTGGAAAGGTGTGTTTTCTTTCTTACCTGGTTGTGTTTGAGTGCGCGATGTAGTGTGAGCATTCCAGTTCTGCCTCAAGTGTTTATGAAAGGTAAAGGGAACAGAAATTGTCATAATACCTGCTCACTCTCTGAATCTGGCAGTAGGATATTTGATTACATGTTGATGCACTTTTCCAAAAGTAGTCTCCTCAGCCTCTTCCATATGGGCTGGCAGAAAGCAGAACATGTTGAGTGTGCTCTGAAAATGGACTCTCATTGGTCAGGCCCCCTTCATAGAAGTATGAATTAATCGTTGTTAGCATCACCATTATTTTTTTTTCTTTTCGGTTGAGTTGACTTATTAAATGCAAAAGTAGAGTAGAAGAGGTACATGAAGAAAACTATCTTTTTCATTATTATTGGGTGGTGTAGTGGATAAAGCACTGGGCTGGGAATCAGGAAGACTAATCTTCATGAGTTCAAATGTGGCCTTAGACACTTACTAGCTGTGTGACCCTGGACAAGTCACTTAACACGGCTTGTCTCAGTTCCTCATGTATAAAATGATCTGGAGAAGGAAATGGCAAACCACTCCAGTATCTTTGCCAAGAAGATTTGTCACAAATAGTCAGGTATGACTAAAATGACTGAACAACATCTTAACATGGATTAGATTATCAGATTGGGCAACCAGTCATTTCTCATGATTCTGAAATACTAGAGTATAGGACACATTTCGCTAAAGTTGTGAAGCTGGAGGAGAGAAGGAAAAGATTTGAGACATGAGACACAAAGAAGCCTGGTTGGGTCATTGCCTCAGAAGAAAGTTGGGACATCTTTGCCAGGGATAGAGCAAGGAAGGGAAGGAAGCAGCCAAAGATACTTGTGTCAAGGGAGAGAACAAAATAAAGGACTTAACCAAAAGAAAGTAAGAGTACTCAAGACACTTCAGTTATACTAGCATCTGAGGGCCGGTACTAAACAAACTGTGAGACGTATTATGATCAGTCCTTTACATATAAAACTCTTTTGTGCAACCACATAAAACATTCAGGTAACCATGGACCTTGAGGAATGAAATGTTTCAGGAAGAAATTCCACTGTAATCCAAAATGGAAAAGTTAATGTATTTCTCTGATCAGAACTAGAATTTTTTTCTGGAACTAAATAAAATGATAGGAAGGCACATAAAAGGGCAGTTTGGTGGGGGGAAGAATAGGAAGATAGGCAGGAATGTGAGATGAGCTCTAATAAAATCAATGGTAAATAATGAAGGAAAAATAACTCTGGTAGTCTCTCAAGAAAAACAAGGGCTACTGAGTGAAGTGGCAAAGGGAAGGATTGAAATATGAAGAAAAGAGTAAATCTTGATTCAGTTTTGGGAAAGGGTGCCCTTAAAAGAAAATTCCCAAGGGGAGGGAGATAAGGATCTTAAATGGGTACGATCCACCAGAATATGAAAATCAAGAAGTCTTCTCAGACAGTGTTGGGAGTGCTTGAACCAAAAGAGGTTTCGTGGCAAATGGGGAAAAAAATGATCATGGGGTGGGCAGGGGACAGTAATGAGCTGCATAATCAGGAACACTGGAAAATTTCTACCATGGGGCAATATTTTTGTATTCTTTGTTACCTCTAGTAATAGAGACTCTGGATCGGCAGGGAAAAAAAGAGACGGGTAAGATCTACAAGGCACTAACAGAAGAAGGAACTCAGCAGAAGAAAGAACTTTAAAAACTGGCCTTGGAAGTCACACATTCAATTACAAAAGCCACAGAAGAATCCTCTTATTTCCTTTGAAAACTCCTGGCAAATAAGGATTGCTTCATTCATTGCATTTGCTTGTCCAGTGCTTAAAACAGTGACTGACACATGGCAGGTGCTGAATAAAAACTTGATAGAAGAGTTAAAGCAGATCCTGGCTGCACTGTCTCCCACCTAGGTTCATCAGTGGTCTGTCTACTGAAAGCCACCAATTAAATCAGTTACTGCTCTAGCACTCCAAAGGGTAGTGTGGTGGCCCAAAACAGCTAATGCTGCTCTCACAAGTGCCTCCTAACAAAAGGAAAGCTGAAACAATGAGGAAGTCTGTGTGCTTGGCAAGCTCATTCTTCTCTCAATGGTACTAATTTGACTTAAATCTAAAATGAAAATACTAGGTGAGTTAGGTACTTAAGTATTTAAAATCTTTTAAGAATTTTAAGTACTTTTGAGTGTTTACATACTTAAACATTTTGGTCACATAATATTTAAGTCACATACTATATATTGATTCATTCAATCATAATTTACTGAGCATCTGTAGTAGTATTAAGTTCTAGAGATGAAGAACAGGATGGGGCCAGGTGGGGGTGCTGAGGAAAATCTCTCCTAGAAATGGGTGCAGGATATGGTGGACAGCATGGTTTAGAGACATGGTTCTAAACCTTTTGTGTGCCATAAACCTTTTGGCATTCTGGCAAAGCCAATGGACCCCTTCTCAAAATTATGTTTTTAATGCATAAAATAAAACACACAGGATTGCAAAGGAAATCAAAGATATTGAAATACAGTTATCAAAATGTGTCAAAAACAAATAAGTTTTTAAACTCCAGATTAAGAACCCCTGCTTTAGTGGGACAGGTTCATGAACTTGGAAGTTAGGAAACAAAATTTGAGTCTCAGTTTTACTACTTACTATGTGAGCAGTGACAAACAACTTCCTCTCTCTGAACCTGCTTCTTCCTCTGTAAAATAGGAATGACAGTTGTCCTACTTACTACCTGATTAAGATTGTCATGAGGACAGCACATTGTAAACTTTGAAATCCTATGGAAATGTGAGCTGTTATCATTTTCACAGGCAACTAGAAGATTGATGAGACAGGAAACTACTGAATCTTGTGTTTGTATCTCCCCCAGGGTCTAGCACAGTGCTCGTGATATAGGCAGTTTTTAATAAATGTTTGTTACATTATTTGTAATTTCCAAAAAGAAAAAGCAGAAATCTACATTTGCTTTCATCAAAAAAAGTATTCTTTTAAAATTATTTTATATAATTACCTTATGATAAGTGGGGGCGGTACAGAAACAGACCACACAAATCCAACAAAGTTCTAAGAAGTCACAACTTCTCAAATCTTGTAGTTGGTGGGTAAAGTTGAGTTATATATGTTTCTTGGTTTTATTTGTATGAAACTTTTTAAAAAAGAAAAGACTTACCAAGAAAATCTATGAGTCATTAGTTTCAAAAATTAGTTAAATTGATTTCAGCTCAAAGGACACATTTCTGATTTTGCCTTGTGCTTCATATTTCATATCTCATACAAAAGAGGAAACCTCTATTTTCGATCTAAATTTAGATTTTTATGAAGAGATTTTTTAGATTTTTTTCTGATTTTTCTACCTTCATAAATGTGATGGGGAAAGATGCACAGCAGCCAACAGCAGTGTATAAAAGTTAATATGTTTAGTTTTTTAAACCAAAAATTCAGTTCTATTTTAAAAATACTTATTAAGAATATGTCAGGTACTGTGGTGGGTTCTGTGAAAGCAAAGACAAAAAAAATTCTCCTCCTTCAAGAAACTTACATTCTTCTGGTGGGGGAGGGACAATATCATTAACAGATACTTCGATATAAAACAAATACAAAACAGAATGTGTGTGATTAGAATCCCCCTGATCAACTGATATCCCTCTGTATCAATTGATGAAATCATGGAAGATGAGGACAAGTGATAAAGATGACCAGGTATTGATGTCTTAAGGTCTTAAGAATATCTTAAGAATATTTTTACTTTGTTAACCTTTTACAAAGTATAAATCTGTCCTTGAAGGAATTAGAGGGAATGTTGTCATTGGCTAGCTAAATTATGTATATGTATATAATGTGTATATATACATGCATATATGTTCATACATCTATGTATTCATAGGGTAGCTAGGTGGCTCAGTGGATAGAATGCCAGGCCTGAAGTCAGGAAGACTCATCTTCCTGAGTTCAAATATGGCCTCAGACAGGGAATCACTAGCTGTGTGACCCTGGGCAAGTCACTTAACCCTGCTTGCCTCAGTTTCCTCATCTATAAAATGAGTTGGAGAAAGAAATAGCAAACCTCTCTAGTACCTTTGCTAAGAAAACTCCAAATGGGGTCATGAAGAGTTGGATACAACTGAAATGACTCAACAATTCCATGTCTCTCTCAGACTGAAAGTCAAGAGGCAATACATGGCCTCAGTGTTTCTCTGTTTGGCATGGAATCCTAAAATCACCTGGGCTCATTTGACCCTCTTTAAGCCATCTACTAGACCTCTACTCCCAGGAAAATCACCATATCCATGTAGAATTTTGTGCAGACATTTGGATTTTCACCGACAATGTGTTCAGGCTAGTACTGTACAACTTCACCTGAGCCTCCTCTTCTCAAGACCTCCTCTTCTCTGTTTGCTTCTTTCTCCTTCTTCTTCATATTAGTTACACTCTTCCTCTCCCTTCTCCCTTCCAAACACACTTTACATATCCTACAAAGCCTAAAAGTCTTTGGTTGGGTGAACATTGTCCTCCTAGAGCCACTGTTTGAGTGTGTTTTGCAAGATGTTTGAAAGTCAGATTATGCGCATCTAACAAGCAAAGTTGTGTTGCCCGAGAAAAACTAAGTAATGCAAGTTTCACTTAAAATGGTCTAATTATTTCCCCCCATATTTAGCATTTTCATCTTCCATACCTGTACTTTTGCACAGGTTGCCCTCCATGTATGGTATGGTCTTTCTCATGACCTCTCCCTTCTGGAATCTCTAGTTCCCTTCATAGTTCAGTTCCAGACTTTCCTAACCTCTTCCTCCCCAGTTATCAGTGCTCACCTCTTATTATTTTGTAGGACCCTGGTGGAGCTGACTCTCAACTTGGCATTCAAAAGTTGTAGATTTGGTCCCTGGGAGACATGAGCTATCCCAGGGTCAAGGCATTTGGTGCATCTGTACCACTAAAGCTATAGCTCATTGAGCCCTCACAAGTGTAACTAATACTTGGCTTGTAGATACAATTATGTCAAAACAAAGGCATTTATTGAGATGACAACAGTAAGAATAGAAACAAAAGAAAATCCCCTGCAAATCTGGGACACACTGTCCCATAATTAGATTGCATTAGAGGCAGGCAAGAGTGGGCATATACCTAGAGTATAGCAATAGAGGCAAACAGGTGGGGAACTCATTCAGCCAAAGTAACTGACATCTCTGCCACTATAGGGCCTCAATGTTCTTTCTCTTTTCATGGTGTTCTCACATTGTTCCCCACTGGGAGCAAGATCCGTCCTGGGCAAGTTACTCAGCTGGGCTCCTTGGACTTGATTCTTTCCACAGGTTAATTCTTGACTACCAAAGCTAATTCACCCTTGAATGTTTATAACTGGTTTTCATGTTTGCTTCCAGGGGCTATGCTCCTGAAACTTGGAATGAAAGACAGGAGAGTGTATATAAACAGCCAGAAAGGGTGGACTGATGCTGTGTTATGAAGGAATTTAAAGGCCAAACACAGGAGATTGTATGTTATCCTAGTGGAAAGAGGGAACCGCTAAAGTTTTTGGAGCAGAGTGATGACACAATCAAACAAATTCTTTGGGAAGATCAACTTTTCTTCATGGAAGATAAAGGAGAGGCTGAATGCAGAGAGATCAGTTAAGAGTCTATTGCAGAATGGGAGAGAGAGAGAGAGAGAGAGAGAGAGAGAGAGAGAGAGAGAGAGAGAGAGAGAGAGAGAAAGAATTAGGAACTAAAAAAAGTTAAATGAATATTAAAATGAATAAAGCATAAAAATAAATAGGCAAAAACCTCCAAAACTTTTTTTTTTAAAAGTCTATTGCACTAGTAAGAGGTGTTGGGGGCTTGAAGTAAGATGGTTTGTAGTATGAGTTGAACTAGGGGACAGATGAAAAAGATATCGTGGAAGCAGAATTGACTAAACACAGAAACTGATTGAACAAGGGAGAAATGCATAATGAAGTATTTACCAATCAAAGTGGTCTATTGTTGGCTTATTCTTTTTTAGGACTAGGTCCCCCTATCTATGCCAGGCTGGATGTAAATGCTTATGAGCCAAATCCCATGACCGGTCAGCACCAGAGCTTCGACTTGCTCTATTTCTTACCTGATCTAGTTCTCTCCTTCCTTAGACAATCTGCTGGACCCTACTCCTGGGAAGTTTCTATAATGATGCCAAAATGAGTGTGGACACTCAATCAGTACAAACCATTCAGCCCAGAGCCCCTAAGCTCAAGAGATCTGCCAAGTTTCAACCTCCCTAGTAGCTAGGATTTCAGGCATGGACTTACATTTTTTTAAATTTTATCAATACCTCTTATTTCTTACAACAGTCATTGCCTTATTTACTCCCCCAAGCCAAAGAATTCTCCCTCTTAACAAAAATTAATAATTATGCAAAAGTCAATGATACAGTGATTTTTCAGTCAGTATATGAGACATTTGGCATTAACTCCCTACTAAGCTCCTTGACTTTTCACTAAGAAAAGGAAGATGTATTCCATTATCTGAACTCTGAAATCAGCTATGCTTATTGAATTTAATCTGAATTTGGATACCCTTAAGTGTTTTCATTTCCATTTCTTTACTCTCCACCAATTCATACAAGTCCTTCCAAGCTCCTCCCAGTCCTTTAGGTTTGTCATTTCTTATGTAAGTGATGGTTTTCTTAGAAATTTTGCAAATAATCACTGACTAATTTACCTGTCTGCAACATTTTTGCCAGTTTCACGTCCCTGATCCATCAATGAATGAAATCAGTACTCATCAATTCCTAAAGGTATCATCGTATACTTTGCATATGCAGATATGGCTTTACATTAGACCATGATTTAAAAAAACCAATAATCCTCTCGGTTTGGCCAGAGTGAAATAATACATTGCCAAACTAGAACCTAGACTTGAAGAATCTTGATTCTCAATCTCTTGCCTAACTGGTGGGAGCCATCTATCATTAAAGTAGAAAAGGGATTATCCAAGAGGAAGTGAAAGTTGGTGTTTTCGTTTGAAGATGCCGTTTATATCAACTTCCTTTACAGGCACATAAACCAAGCTTCAAAGCAAAATCTATCGCTCCTCAATATTGTAGGGGGGAAACATAATCTTGTACATATTTTATTTGTTTTTCCAATAAAAGAATGATTCTACAGAAAAACAGAGACTGGTATCTAGGACTGATTTCTAGAAATGAGCTCTACATTGAGAATAATCCTTCGATATGCCACAAAGGGCTTTTAATGAGGCACATCTAAATCTATGTGCAGTTCTAAAGAGTGATTTACTCTCTAGCAGCTCCAATCAGACAGATGATGCTAGGGAAATCAATAAGCAGGCTCTGCACAGTAGGACTCTAGCACTAGAATCAATGACATGGTGACAGTTCTGCTACTCTTGTATTCTGAGAAAGCAGCTGCCATCATTTATTCTAGACACAATAAACAACTTCTGATCGGCACATTGAGTGGCTGAGCGCCTGCCAGTTTTGATTTCTCAGGTCGCCTTAAGGAACTCACTTTTTATTTCAGGGAGTAACACACAGCTCAGTGGAGGCCAATGCAAATGGTAGATTTTGCTTCCATGGCTTCAGAACTAATGAAAAGCTATTTGGCTTCCAATTAAATCCTTTCTCTGGATTCTTGCTGTTTTTTTTTTTAAAAAAAAAGCTGTGTGAAGCAAATTGTCAGTCATTTCACTATTTTAACTGACTGAATTTCACTTCCTTAATCACTCTGCTGTTCTAATGAACATTCCTGCCACAGAAATCAGCACATTTAATCACTTACTTGGAATTTAATCTCTTATCCTGGAATTAAGTTGAGGTTGTTCCTTAGTGTACTGTTGGGCACAATATCATTCTTTCTCACATTTTCCTTTAATTATGTTTATATTTATATTTCTTTGAATATATATCCTTTAACATGTATTTTGGGTATGTGTTAAACATCAGCTAAGCCTGACAGCCAGGGCTGGGGCACAAATGTGCGAGGGGACCTACGTCCACAAAAAAGAGGCCATGAGGGTCACGGTGGGCAGATAGATATGGAACAACGCTGTGTGGACCTGGAGTCAGCAATGCCTGGAGCACATCTGCTGATACCAGGCAGAGATACTGATCACACCTACACTGAAGACTGTTACAACCACAAAGCCCAGAAGGGAAGAGCCAGTGCCAGACATGGGTAATGAACTAATGACAAGGCATCAGAGATTGAAGAGGGAGGGAGGAAAAGAATTGATGTGGCAGGGAATCGCAAAAAGATGAACTAAAGATG
Source organism: Phalanger gymnotis (assembly GCA_028646595.1). Lineage (NCBI taxonomy): Eukaryota > Metazoa > Chordata > Mammalia > Diprotodontia > Phalangeridae > Phalanger > Phalanger gymnotis. The sequence goes on from CM053626.1 coordinate 70,760,942, forward strand.
TGGGGCAAGGAGCAGGGAGGCACAGAGCTACAACATGGAGAAACAAACCCAGACTTTGCTATTCATAAGCATGTGTAGGCTGTATAACATGGGGAGGCAGTTAATTTTGTAGCTACTTCAAACCACACAGGTTACTATCATAAGTTTTCTCTATAAGAAAATCAGGAAATATTTTTATAACAATCAATGCAACCAAGTATGAATCTATTCTATATTTCTATATTTTCTTTTCTATGTATTCTATATTTTCTACATTTTTGCTATGTAATTAAATCCTCCACTCATTAGTCTAACAAGTGAAAGATGGTGATTGAGGAATCCTTTGACTAAACAAGATGATCCAAATACTGAAATTCTAAGGGTTTCCTTGATCAGAGGCATGAACCAGAGAAAGTTAAAGCTGTATTCAGATCCTTGTGTCAGGAGGGATACTTGAACAATAGACTTACATGTGCACTATTGATCATACACTGTCTGGGATTGGAGGTGGATTTATGTAGTTAAGTGATAGTGATATCCAATTGCACACTTACTATGTGTTACGAGAAAAATTATTTTGGGTCCTCACTGCAAGGTTTACCAAAATCAGTATAATTCAATAAACAAAATTAAGCATCACTGTTTAATGGTGAAGCCCTGTTCAGGACGCTAGGGGAGATAAATATAGTATACATAGAGTATGGTCCTTGCCCCCCATGAAACTTATAGTCCATATAATAAAAAGATGAGACATGTACAAATAACTATAATGAACAATAGAGCTCAAATATCGTCTTAGACACTTATAGGTTGAGTGACCTTGGGCAAAATAATTTGACTTTTCAGCTTCAAGATCCTCATCTGTAAAATGGGTATAATAATAGCACCTACTCATGTGAGGATCACATGATATATGTAAAGTGTTCTACAAACATTAAAGCACTATACAAATGCTAGTTGTTATCATTTTTATTATTGCATGCAGTCTATTAGAGAGGTATCCCCAAGTATTATATGATACCCCAGGGAGAGAAGGTTATTACTAACAGGAAGATTCAGGAAAAGGCTTCCTGGAAGATATAACATTTGCATTTCAGTATGTCTAGTCAAGGACCATGGAGTTGAATCCTCTGAGCCAACTTCAAAAGGAAGGCCTATAATAGGAATAAGAGAAGAAAAAGAAATTGAAAGAATAAGAATAGTTAATGAGGAATAAAACTATTACTCTTTATGATGTACATATGATGGTATACTTAGAGAACTCAAGAGAACCAATTAAAAACTAGCCAAAATAATCAACAACTTTAGCAAAATTTCAGGATAAAAATGAATCCACATAAATTATCAGCATTTTTATACATTACCAATAAAACTTATCAAAAAAAGGTAGAAAGGTGAATTTCATTTAAAATCACTGAAGATAGCATAAAATATTTGAGAGTCAACCTACCAAGATACACATGGGAACTGTATGAACACAATTACAAAACACTTTTTGTGCAAATAAACATAGAACTAAACAATTGGAAAAATACTAATTGCTCATGATCAGGCTGAGCCAATAGAATAAAATGATAATATTACCTAAATTAATTTACTTATTCAGTGCCATACCAATCAAACTACAAAAGAATTATTTTATGGAGCTAGAAAAAAATAACAAAACTGATCTGAAGGAACAAAAGGTCTAGGATATCAAGAAAATAATTTTTTAAGTGAAGGAAGGCAGACTAACAGTACCAGATCTCAAATTATACTATAAAGTGGCAATCATTGAAAGAATCTGCTACTGGATAAGAAATACTGATTGATCAATGGAATAGATTAGGCATACATGCAGAGGTAAATTACTATAATAATTCAATGTTTAATAAACTCAAAGATTCAAGCTATTAGGGCAAAAATTCACTATTCAACAAAAACTGGGAAAACCAGAGATCACTATGGCAGAAACTAGGCATAGACCAACTCTCACACTTTATACCAAGATAAGCTCAACATGGCCACATGTACATAAAAGGTGATATCATAAACAAATTAAGGGAGCATGGAAAAATTACTTGGAAGATCTATGGATAAAGGAAGAGTTCATAACAAAACAAGAGATAGAGAGCATCATGAGAAGCAAAATGGATAATTTTGATTATATTGAATTTAAAAGGTTTTGTATAAACAAAAGCAATGCAACTCAGATTAGAAGAAAAGCAGGAAACTAGGGGAATTTTTTATAGCAAGTGTTTCTAAGATCTCAGTTTTCAAATATGTAGGGAACTGAGACAAATTATATATATACATATATGTATATATGTATGTGTATATGTGTATATGTGTATATGTATGTATATATATGTATATATATATATGTATATATATATATATATAATAAGAACCATTCCTCAATTGATAAATGGTCAAAGAATATGAAAAGGTAGTTTTCAGAAGAAATCAAAGCTATCAACAATCATATGAAAAATGCTCTAAATTACTATTAATTACAGAAATACAAATTAAAACAACTATGAAGTACCACTTTGCATCTATCATATTGGCTAATATGAGAGAAAGGAAAATGACAGATGTTAGTAGGATATGGAAAGATAGGTGCACTCATGCACTGTTGGTGGAATTGTAAACTTCTCCAACCATTCTGGAGAACAATTAGGAACTATGTCCAAAAGGCTATAAAACAGTGCATACCCTTTGACCCTTAGACCACTACTAGGTCTGTATTCCAAAGACATCAAAGAAAAAGGAAAAACAACCCATATGTACAAAAAATACTTGTAGCAGCTTTTTTATGATGGCAAAGAATTAGAAATTGAGGGGATATACACCAATTGGGGAATGGTTGACCAAGTTGTGGTATATGATTGTGATGGAATACTATTGTACTGTAAGAAATGATGAAGCAGATGGTTTCAGAAAAACCTGGGAAGACATATGAGCTAACGTAAAGTCAAATGAGCAGAACTAGGAGAACATTGTACACAGTAACGGCAATATTCTAATAGCAGTCAACTGTGAAAGACTAAGCTATTCCAATCAATGCAATGATCCATGACAGTTCCAAAAGACTTATGTTTAAAAAATGCTATCCATCTCCAGAGAGAGACCTACTAGACTCTGAGTGCAGATTGAAGCATATTTTCTTTCACTTTATTTTTCTTACTTCTTTTTCTTTTGCAACATGGTTAAATTGGAAATACATTTTCCTCATTTCATATGTATAATGAGTATTGTATTTATTGCCTTCTCAATCGGGAAGAAGGAAGAGGATGCAGAACTGGAAATATATATTTTATATATGTATATGTGTATATATATATATATATATCCACACATATGTACATATATATTTCATTCACCCCCCAAAATAGAAATAAAGTGTAAAACACAGCACCTACGCTCAAAAACCTTACAATTTAGTTGAGGTGGGGGAGGGTTAGAGAATACAAGAAACATGCAATGATAATTAAGAATACAAGTTAACACATGCTAAGTTACAATGAGAGACAATAAGTGCTAAAGGAACAGATGAGAGACAACTCACTTCCAGACATTAAAAAAATTCTGAAGTGAATCATCAAATTTATTTTACAGAATTAATGGCTTCTTCAGAGTAAGAAAGAGTATGGACCATGACCAAAAAGCGAGGAGGAGAGTCTCCAATTCCAGAGCCCAGGCTTGTCAATTTCCAGTCTCCAAAATGAATTTGACAGAAAAGTCCAGCAAGACTCAAAAGTCATATTCCCAAATTGAGCACTTTAGAGGTAATACCTTTCAGGCCTTATTATGTCTTTGAAAGATAAAAGGTTGAAAAAGCAAAGTCCTTAAAATTAAACTGCCTGACTATCTACTATCCCTCCTACAAGCGGGGGGTGAGCTCTTGTAAATCCACCTAGGGTCATTTGGCATCCTTCAGCAACTTTATGAGGGGAGGAAGCCTTACTCCCCCAGTATCAGGCGAAGCAACCCTGCACAGAGTAAATACGATGAATTGCCAAGATGACAGGGGACTAGAGAGGCCTTCTAGGGACAGCAGACCTTTGCTAATCTCCTCATCATGGAATACAGGTACTAACCCATTTATACTTCACCCAGTAATAGTTTGATTTCCCACTGGATTATTCCAACCTTCCCTAAACTGCATCCCCTCTCATTTCTACCTTTGAAAATAAACATACTTCTTATTTAATATTTTTAAGTGATAATGCATTTATTTTCCTCCCCTTCACCTCTTCATGATAGAAAATGAAAATATTTGTAATGATCATGCATCATTGAGCAAAACAAATTCCCATATTGTCCATGTCCAAAAAATGTGGGTCTCATTCTGCATTTTGAGCCCACCTCTCTGACAGAAGGTAGATAGCATTCTTTATCATCAGTCCTCTGGAAACATGGTTGAGCATTGTGTTCATCAAAAAAACAATATCTTTTCAAAGCAAAAAATAAAATTTCCAGGGTTGGAAACCAAGTTGATAAATTTGCAGCTGTAAAGGTCCTTAGAGGTCATCTCTTCTACCTCTGCCATTGTATATATGAAGAAACTGAGGTCCAAAGAGTTTCAATGACTTACCTAAGGTCACGCAGGTAGTCAGTAGAAAAATAAGGATTCAAAAGTATGTCCTCCACTCCAAAGTCAACTGTCTTCCCATGTGCCGTGCTGAAAAACTGGGCTCTGCATGGCTTGGGAATGGTGTCTGTATTCAATACTAATCATACTTCATGAGCAGCTAGCTCCTACAGAAAAGGTTTCTTCCATTCCTTATGAAGTGAGTTCAAAGTCATTCCTCCTCACTTTAGCACCAAGCAAACATCAAGGAATCTATTTCCTTGCTGACTCCAGCAAAGAACTTAGGACACTGATTTAAAAGAGAGAGAGAGAGAGAGAGAGAGAGAGAGAGAGAGAGAGAGAGAGAGACTCCTGTAACCCTCTATGCCTTTTCTGTTTTGTCCTTGGTTCAGATAAGTAGACTTGAGCTGAAAGCAAATTTAAATATCAATCCTTGGTGCTCTGAAATACCAAGTCATTCCTAGACTGAACCTTTCCATTAATTTCCACACTCACATGTGAAAGAAACGTATATTATGCCCCCAAGCAATCATTTTTTTTTATTTCAATGACCTTAGGATCAAGTGTGTATGTGCACATGGTCCTGCCTGATAATAGAGGACAAAGGGCCAGTATTATAGGTTAATAAGTGCAAAGTCGGTGCATGTTCAAAGGTCTTTACATTTCCAAAGTGCTTACAAACCTACCTACTTTAATCAGGCAGTAGATGTCAATATTTATCCTTCACAAAGCTTCCTCCTCCTTCTCTTCCTAATAAGACCATTTTTCTGAAAGAAATTTCACTTCTCTAGTTAATTGTCCAGTTTATCTCAGGCACCACACCTGTCTTTTTTTTCTGGTTGTCATTTCTAAATTGAGCCTAATGTTCTTTTGGCATTGGTCTGTTTCTCTTTCTGTATCTTTCACTCTTTCATGAATTCCTATTTCTCGTGATTGGTCCTAAATCCAGCCCCCTTAATGTTTTCTCCCTACAGACACACACATACACACACTCTTACTCATACACACGTTCACATATATGTACATATGTGCAGATGTATGTGTTTATTGTCCAATAGAATGTAAGCACCTTGAGATTGGGGATTATTTCCAAGACATGTGTAAGTAAGTTTCTTAAGGACAAGAATTACTTCATCTTTTTTTCTTTTTAGTTACCAGCATTTAACATGGTACCCTGAATTTGGGACAATGATTAGCACATGTTAGGAACTTAATAAAGGCTTAATGGTTTAATGACTATTGAATGAACATAGCAGGCACTTTGGATCCTAGACTGAAAGCTTTAGGCCAACCCCTTTATTTTGCAGATGAAGAAACATATCCATAGAGGGGAAGTGATTTGTGCTGGCGGTTAAGAGACAGAGCCAGGCCTCCAAACCAGGGCCTTTGATTCCAAATCCAGCTTGCCTTCCAGTAAACCAAGCCTTAATAAACATGTGGTAAATTGAATTGTCTTAATGACAAGAAGTAACATGAGAAGGAAAGAAGGAAGGGTCTTCACTTCAGAGCACAGGTTAAGCAAAAAAATAATTTCTTTAAAATTAATGACTTTGGTAGGACCATTGTTGTATTATGCTAGATGAGAGATGGAGATTTCCTTTGCACCCAGTTATGTACAAAGATATATTGTCAAGAATGTACTAGATGCCCAGTCACTTCTTGGCAGGCAGACAGGCACCCATAGCTGGTATCTGAGAGAAGTTGAGGAGCCTCTAGAATCTTCTTGTCCCTGTGCCACCTTTGAAGAGCTCCACTATAATCAGTCAACTTAGGAGTTAAGACTTTGACTAAAAGGACAGATGAGTAACTCCCTTCTGCAATGAGTTATGATTTTTGTAAACTCCCTGCTTATACAGCTGCTGTTCATTGCCTCTGGTTAAAGAAACACACACAAAAACTGATGGGACTCCTTCAAACAGCCAGGCCCTTGACCTGGGAGTTAATGTATGTCATTGCTTTGGAAGTGCTCGAGGCAGCATTATGGGATGGCTCTGACTCTAGAGCGATGGACAGATAGATCAAAGTATTTATATAATGTCACTCGTCTTTTCCTTGGTAGAATATATACGGTCCTCTGCAAAGACAATAGGATGCCAAGGGAGAATCCTCCAGGTTCTGTCACTTCTGCAAGTTCTCATTGGGAGGGGGTAGAAGGGAGACATTGATTAGAATTCTTCAAGGGTCCTTTCAGGTCCAGTCCCCCCAAATCAGGAGCTGTGGGCTTGTTGAATGCTTGCCATGACTTTATGCATACCTAGTACAAAATATACCAATGCAAGAGAAGGTGACAATGCACATGAGCACAGCTTTGGCCTAGTACTGTTTATCCGAATCATGTCAGTTGAGCTTGCTTTCCCAAAGGGAAAAGGGGGGAGCCTCTGAGGCAAGATGGTTAAACTTTTTATCAAAATCCTACTATCTTCTCCTTCTTCTCCACCCCTCACCATACACACACACACACACACACACACACACACACACACGCACACACACGCACACACACAGACACTCTTATTTAATTTATTTATATTACCAGTGATAGATCCAAAGGCCATCTGCTCCAAGGGATGGGCAAGGTTGGCCATGAAAGTGAGTAGAGAAAACAGCTCCCTATATAACATGATTTTAGGAGCCACAGGAAATTGGCAGCTCTCTTCAAAATACCTCCTTCACTTGTTTTTCTGATTCCTGAAATTCTACTGTTAGAAAATCAGTCTTTTGGCTTGATACTTTGTCCCCTGTGAAGTCAGGAAGACTCTGCTTTGTGAGTTCAAATTCAGCCTCAGATGCTTATTAGCTATGTGACCCTGGGCAGCTCACTTCCCCCTGTTTGTCTCAGTTTCCTCATCTGTAAAATGAGCTAGAGAAGGAAATGACAAACCATCGCAGTATTATTGCCAAGAAAACCCCAAATGGATTCATGAAGAGTCAGCATGACTGAAAGGTGATTCAACAACAAACCTCATCTTAGTAATAATACATGGACAGCCAGGTGGCACAATGGATAGAGCATTGGGCCTGAAGTCAGGAAGACCTATTTTCCTGAGTTCAAATCTGGCCTCAGGAACTTACTAGCTATGTCATTCTGGGCAAGTCACTTAATCCTGTTTGCCTCAGTTTCCTTATCTGTAAAATGAGCTAGAGAAGGAAATGGCAAAATCACTCCAGTATCTTTGCTAAGAAAACAACTGAACAACAACATTAATACATAAATAATCTCATCTGATCTTCATAACAACCCTGCCAGGTGTGTCATGATCATTCCATTTTGTAGATGAAGGAAAGTGAGGCTAATATAGGTTAAGTCAACTGTCCAGGAGTCATATGGCCTGGAAGGATTTGAGGCAAAATTTGAACTCAGATCTTTTTAAGCCTAGGTCCACCACATCATATAGCCTCCTCACCTTAAATTCACTCATACGTTGTTATTTTCTGAAAGCAGGCTTAAATAAAGGGAGAGGAAGGTGAGGAGGCAGGACACTAAAGACCCCAAAGAGCATGGGAAAAAGTTTTCTACCAAGGGAGGAAGGAAGGATTCACCAAGTAGGTAAGATGGCTAAGATGGAAAACAAACTTTCCCTTAAGTTACAATTTTATCTGGGGTTAGCCCTAAGAATAAACCTGCTTTGAAGCAGAGAATGAGTCAGTCAGTTTTAGAGATTCAAAGATTCCTTGCAGGACCAGAATGATTATAGTGGAAATAATAATAGCCAGTAATTACATAGCACTTTAAGGCTAGAAAAGCACTTTAGATATATTAATCCCATTTGATCCTTATGAGAATACCATTTTAATGGAAATTGCTGGATTTGGGGGCCCAAGGTATTGGGTGTGAATTTTTACTCATCTTTTTGTTAATTGCGTTTCCTTGGGCAAGACATTTTGCCTGTCTGGGCCACAGTTTCCTCATTTGTAAAATGTGAAGGGATTGAATTGGTTGATCTGTAAGGTCCCTTACAGCTATAGATCCTATGAAATTTTCCAATTTCCCCATTTGTATTCTGTCTATATCTTTGCTCATTGTTCTGGCTCCCTATTCTCCCTTTACATCATATGGCATATGCCTAGAAATCATGTTGAAGGATTTCTGGGAAGATGGAGAAATTTGAGGCTGCAAATGTCTTGCTTCTCAGTGTCCTCTCAAAACAGTGATAGCAATGCCAACAAAAGAAGACAAGCAACTACTAGAAACCCTCAAAAGAAAACTGGTTTTTAGGAAAAACAAAAAAATTACCCTCAACGTACAAATGAAAGAAGAGTTCTAACACAATACAAATAAAAATATTCTGGATTAAAAGAAGCAATCACAAAAATACTAGAAGGGACATATGCTCAAACATCCACAGAAGCAACAGAAATAAAAATTGTTATTGATTTTGTCTGCCTATGTGTTATATTCCCAAAGAGGAATATAAGCTCCTAGGAGGCAAAGACTGTATAATGTTTATTTTTCTTGGCCCTTGCACCAAGGATGCCTTTGTTGAACTGAATTGAACTAAAATTTCCTCAATATACAAAATAGATAACAAACACACCTAAGGAACTGAAGAAATGAAATCAGCTAAAGTATCAAAAGATGAAATAAGGAAGAAACTGAGCAAAATTAGGAAATCTCAGGACATAATGAGGTAAAATAACCACTTAGAAATACCCAAGGAAAATATAAACAAACAATACACTCAATGAAAAATCAAAGAATTATTTCATTGGAGGAAAGAATGGCAGAAACAGAATTCTAGATTTGGAAGTGGCAACAACTCAGCAGCAAAAAGTCTTTATCATTTTCCTTTCTCACTTCTTCCATCCTTCCATCACTCACTTCCTTCATTGAGACCTGGCTCCCTGTTGATTATAACACATCCCAGCCCCTTTCTTAAGTACTTGACCACACCCCTTTGCCCAACTTACTCACTTCTGAACTTCCCTATTCCTATCCTGGGCTCCACCATCTTCACAATCATCCAGATTCACAACCTCGGTGTCATCTGACTCCGTACTTGATTCTCATTCCACATATCCATTCCATTATCAAATTTTGTTGTTTCTACCTTCTCAGCATCTCATAATGTTTGTCTGCCTTTGGTCTAGTGGCTCATCTTTTGATCCTAAATCGTAAGAATATTTTTAATGTGAAAAAGGAGCCATTTGTACATTAATGCTCCTATCAACATTATTCATTGTAGCAAAATGCTAGAAACGATTTATGTGTCCAATGGCTTAAAAAGAGGCAAATAGTCATGACATATGAATGTAAGAGATTATTGTGGCACAAAAAATAACAAATGTAAAAAAATAAGGAAACACAGGAAGAATTAGATGCTATTCAAAATGAAGAATGCAGAAAAAAAACCAATATACACATTAACATTTATAACCTAGCAATATTTGGGGGTAAAAGACAAAGAAAAAGACAAATTCTGAAGGCTAAATGGAAATAAATAGATTTTGTTGCTATCTTACTATGGAGATTCTATACTTTTAAAAATTTTCTAAAATAACTGGAAATTATGGTTGTTTTCTATTTTCTCTAAATTTTTGCAAATTCCCTTTTGTTTGTATTAACATTTGTCTTTACTGATAATTATTGATTTCATAATGAATAAATACATTCATATACACATATATCTATACATAAGTGGAAAAACACAATTAGGCAAAATGAACTCCCTCTGGTTAGGATCATCATGGACTTTGGGTGTATACTTCAATAATCTATTCTGTTAACCACTTGAAGGCTCCTCAAGATTACACATGAAAGGAGACCATTGGTAAGAAGAAAGTATCCATTTACACTAAAACATTAGAGCAGCACTTTTTGTGGTAGCAAAAAACTGGAAACCAAATAGAATCCCCTCAATTGGGGAATGGCTAAACAAACTGTGGTACATTGATGTACTAGAGTATTGTACTATAAGAAATGACAAATATGATTAATACAGAGAAGCATGGAAAGGCTTCTATGAACTGATGCAGAGTGAAGTAAACAGAGCTGGAAAATAATAATATATAATAACTATAACAATGTAAATGGGAAAATTACAATCACAAAACTTTTGAAAATGAATATTGCAAAATTGCAAAGAACAAGCATGACCCCTGAGAAGATATATGAGAAGACACTCCCACCCCACTCCTTTTCAGAGGTGGAAGGTCTACAAGTTTGGAATATTGTGTTTAATTTCAGACTTTACAATTACGCTGATTTTTTCTTCCTCTATTTAAAAAAATACTATTGTTATGCTCTATGGAAGGAGGAGAAGGAGCCATGCTGGGAAACATTTTGGTGATATAAAAACCAAAAATTTCAATATACTTTTTAATGAGGCAAGTCCTGGATTAGTTGGGAACTTTAGGAACTTCAATCGGCAATAGTGGTATGGCAGATAAAGAGCCACAAAGAGTTCCTGAAAAAATGGGAAAATCCCAGGGCCAAGCAGGAACTGGATCCATAGAACAGAGTAATTGTGTGCAGAAGCAATCTTGGACTTTGACCTCCACTGATCTTGGGAAATATGTGGAGTCTGCACGTCTGGGGAGACAGTTCTACTCTTTGTGACCTCGTGTCCTCATTCTTTGCAAGGGACCCTCAATTCTAGGGTAGTAACATAAGTGTGGAGGACTGAACAGGTCCCTGGAGGAGAAGGCCAGGAAAAAGCGAAGAATTTTTTGAGCTGTTTATGGACATAGTCATTTCTGTTTTGTGGGGCTTGGAGGGGGCATTAAATAATACCTGTCATATATTCAATATACTTTTGGCCTACATGGACCTTTTTTCTTTTTGCCTTGAACATGTAGACATGAGCCAGTATTACAATATTCCCAGGAGCAAGACTAGCTGGGGACAAACAGACAAATTCTAATGTGGGTTGCGGACTAAAAGAATGTGATTGCCTACTGCCTCCTCCCCGACAAAATATTTTGATACCATACTGGAAGGATGCACATGTTTTTGACATTTTGTTTATTCTTTTTGTTTTTCATACCAGACATTTCATAATATACCCCTCTCACCTTGCTGAGCTTTCTTGCAATAAGGAAAACCAATTCAACAGAAGCAACTAAAAATAATCATATTTGGTTACACATAAAACATCCTGTTTCTCATCTCTCTACCAAGAGGAGGAGGAAATGTGTTTCATCATCTCTTCTCCAAGACCAAGCTTAGTCATTGCAAATAATCTTACAGCTTTCCTTACATGATTTCATTTACATTAGTTCAACCATTGTACATATTGTTTTCCTTGTTCTTTATTCTGTATCAGTTAAAACAACTCTCACATTTCTCTTAATTCTTCATTTCATTACATTTTCCCTAATCGATGGATATTCATTTTGTTTCCACTTTTTTATTACCACAAATGTTGCTACAAATATTTTAGTATGTATAGGATCTTTCTTTTCATCTTTAAGGTATGTACCCAGCAAAAGCATTGGTTCTGAGGGTATGAAGTTAGTCACTTTTTAACATAACTTCAAATTGTATTACAGAAGAACTGGACCAGTTCATTACTCCACCAACAGTATATTAATGTCCCTGTCTTCCCACAGAAGCCAAAGTTGACAATTTCCATATTTGTTATTTTGTTGTCAATTTTATAGGTATAGAGCCAAAATCTTAGAATTATCTAAACTTGCATTTCTTTTATTATTGGTGATTTTTCATATGGTTATGATGGTGTATTTTTCTTTTGAAAAATTGTTTGTATCCTTTGACTATTTATCTTTCAGGAAATGGCTCTTGCTGACTATAAGCTTTTGATATATTCATTAGTTGCTCAAAAATGGTTCCATTTGTTATACCCTAATCAGGAAGTATTGCTTTCACATTCACAATTGATTTGCCCAAGGTCATGCAGCTAATCACTGGTAGAAACAGGAATAGAACTGAAACCTTCCAACTCCTAGGTCAATGATTTTTGCACTATGTTTCAATTTTGTTTATCTACTCATTTGTCTTTTTTCTAAGTCCTTTGTCTTCTAGCCCTTCCAAGCAGAAATCAAAAAGTAAAAGTGACAGTCCCAAGAATCCTACAACCTATTTGGGAAGATAAAACAGTTACAAATCTAAGTCTTTATACTTCTTTGTACTCCCTCCACTCAGTACTCTACAATCCAGTGATACTGGCCCTCCTTGCTGTTCTTTGAATAATATCCACCTTCCAAATTCATGCATTTTCATTGGAAATCCTCCACCACTTAACAGAGTGCCCGGCATGTAGTAGGTGCTGAAAAAAATGCTTGACCGACAGCTGACTAACTGCAATTCTCTTCCTCCTTATATGTCTCCTGAGTTTCTGGGGTTAAGTCTCAGCTAAAATCACACCTTTGGCAAGAAGCCTTTTCTAATCTTCCTTAATGCTAGCTCTTTCCCTTTGTTGATTATCCTGCATCTATCTTATTTGTTTATAGTTGTTTACATGTTGTTTTCCTCATTGGAACATGAGCTCTTTGAGAGCAGGGACTAGCTTATGCCTTTTTTTTTTTGTATCCCTATTGCTTATTACAGTGGCTGGCACATAATAGGATCTTAATAAATGCTTGTTGACAATAGTCAATGACTACTAATCTACTGTTTGAGAAAACCAAAGACTCTAGCTTCTGGGACAAGAACTTACTATTTGACAAAAACTGCTAGGAAAACTGCAAAATAGTATGGCAGAAACTAGGCATAGACCAACATCTTACATTGTATACCAAAATTTGGTCAAAATAGGTACATGATTTAGACATAAAGGGTGATACTATAAGCAAACTAGGAGAGCAAGCAATAGTTTTCCTGTCAGATTTATGGAGACCAAACAAGAGATGGAGAACATTATGAAATGCAAAATGGATAATTTTGATTACATTAAGTTAAAAAGGTTTTGCACAAACAAAACCAATGCAACCAAGATTAGAAGGGAAGAGAAAAGCTGGGAAACAAATTTTACAGCCTGTGTCTCTGATTAAGGCCTCATTTCTAAAATATATAGAGAACTGAGTCAAATATATAAGAATACACACCGTTCCCCAATTGATAAATGGTCAAAGGATATGAACAGGCAGTTTTCAGATGAAGAAATTAAAGCTATCTATAGTCATATGACAAAAAGTTCTCCAAATAACTATTGATTAGAGAAATGCAAATTAAAACAACTCTGAGGTACCATCTCCCACTTATCAGATTGGTTAACATGACAAAATATGAAAATGATAAGTGTTGGAGAAGATGTGGCAAAATTGAAACATAAATGCATCTTAGAGTTGTGTACTGATCCAACTATTCTGAGGAGCAATTTGGAAGTATGCCCAAAGGGCAACCAAACTGTGCATAACCTTTGATCCAGCAATATCATTTTTAGGTCTGTATCCCAAAAAGATTATAAAAAAGGGTAAAGGACCCAAATGTACAGTAATATTTATAGAAGCTCTTTTTGTGGTGACAAATAATTGGAAATTGAGGGGATGTCCATCAATTGGGAAATGGTTGAATAAGTTGTGGTATATAAGTGTAATGGAATACTATTGTTCCATAAGAAATGATGAGTAGACAGATTTCAGAAAAACCTAGAGACTTACATGAACTGATGCTGAGTGAAGTGAGAAGAACCAGAACGTTGTCCACAGTATCAGGAACGTTGTACAATAACCAACTTTGATAGACTTAGCTCTTCTCAGGAGTGCAATGATCTAAGACAATTCCAAAAGACTCATGATGGAAAATGCTATCCACATCCAGAGAAAGAACTATGGAGTCTGAATGCAGATGGAAACATACTATTTTCTCTCTTTTTTTCTTTCTCGTGGTTTTTCTCTTTTGCTCTGGTTCTTCTTTCACAACATGACTAATGTGGAGATATGTTTAATGTGATTGTACATGTGTAGCCTATATTGGATTGCATGCTGTCTTGGGGAGGAGAGAGGGGAAGGAGAGGGGAAAATTTAGAACTCAAAATCTTATAAAAGTTAATGTTGAAAACTAAAATTAAATAAATGATTTTTAAAAAAAACAAGGAATATTCAAACAAATAAAGATTGAATTTTTCTTTTAAAAAATGCTAGTTGCCTGATTGTTAACTAAACAAGACAAGGATTAATATAACAATAAAGGAAATATAAAGTGCAAGGGATGCCCCAGGAAGCATATAAATACCTGATGAGTTGAACAGACTCTAAATGTTAAGAGTTCAGAGGAACTGTAGGATTAGTGGAGGTTAGTGGTACGGTACCTTTTCCATTAGTAAGCCAAAATAAGGAAGAAAACAGAATATGGATTTTACTGGTGACTATACAATATGAGAATGAGTTTGGCATGGAGAAGATGTATGCATAATAGCTGTCTTTCAGGTCTTATGGAAAATGGATTAGACTTGTTTTCTTTGCTCTACTACACTGGAAAAAGCTAAAAGCAGTAGAAGAAATTTTTATAGGATCAAATTTTGGCTCGATATGTTAAAATTTTCTAACAACCAGAGCCACCCCAAGGTACAGATGGCTATCTCAAAAAGATATCAGATGACACTTGGGGGACATGATAGAGATGATTCTTTGTGGGCATGGAGTTTCACTGGATGATTTCTCAGGTTTCTTCCAAATCTGAGATTCTATGAAGTTGCTCCTGAGTGATCCCATCAGAGAGCAGACTGTCCTGGCCAGGAGAAATTAATTGCCCACTGTAAAAAAAAAAAAGCAGGGCAGGGGGAGTTGCATATTATCTATGATACATAGATACTGATGCAATCCCTCACTTTCAAGACCCCTCCAAAAGATTATATTCCTTCTCTGCTCTTTTCCTTAACAGTAGTGACTTCCCTCTTTTTGTCATTGTTCAAATCCTTTTTTCTTTCTTTTTCTTCCTTCCTTTCTCTTTTTCAAAATGGGACCCTAGACATTGCAACAGATTGAAATGGGAAGGGAAGGCGGCTCAGCCTGAAACCCAAGTATGCCTCTACCCAGGCCCCACTTTAAACAGCAGAGCATGTTTTGCTGAACTACATGGAACTACATGACAACCACTGCAGCAGTCATAAAGAAAGAAATCAAAACCAATGTTACATAAAATCCCAGAAAAATCTGACCCATTTTGCTCAGTGATGAGCTTGTCACCATGTTCTCTATGTTACAGCCTAGTTTTTGTTTATGTAGATGACTATACAAAAAAACAGATTACAGGAGGTTGTAAGTCCCTTAACTATCTCATATTTATTTCGAAAAATGGATATCCTACAAGGCTAATATGCGTCTAAAGTAAATATACTGATAATTTTTTTAAATATGATTTAAATATTTTAGTCTCAATGGTGAATGACTTATAAGTGATACAATGTTTTTAAAGATGAAATTACCTTTACTTTATAGTCATCAAATACTAAGGAACTTAAGACTGATTCATCCAGAGCATAGTAAGTTTTTACGTGTAAGTGGCTAACAACACTAACGTAAACAGGAGCAGATTTTTTTGGACAGCACTGTTTTTAATTATAAAATAATGGCTCTACCCATGGACATTCCCATACAGTAAACTACACAGCATAGGAAACTTTGAGAAATGTAACCACTGGTAAAGTAAAACTTGTAGTTACAGCACCAATCCCCAGGAGATACTGGTTTTACCACATATATTTTGCAATTTACAAACAGTAATAAGTCATTCATTCATCCATTCATTCAACAAATATTCATTGAGTATTTACTATGGATACCATGAGTTACTGTAGCAGCTATCAAGCATAGGACAAGTGTCCCCTGTCCTCTTGGAAGTTATAGTCTAATCTATTTCTTTATTATTTCCCAAAATATTTAAGATTTGTTAGTTCTTAAGGATCTTTTTAATTAAAGGAAAAAGTTATCCTTCCCATAATTATTGTTTCTTTTAATATTTATACTTTTAAATATAGAAATATTTATTACAAAGGTTTTTTTTTGCAACAAAGTAAATCACATGGTCATACTGTAAGAAAAATGAAAAAAGAAGAAGGAAAAGATTAAACATGAACAAAAAAAGAGTGTGCTCATAGCGACATATTGCAGTCTCCGACAGTGCATCAGTGGCTAATGCCAAAGTACCAGCTTGGTGATGGCATCCTCAGTAACGACTTGTAAGCCTTAGAAAAGAAAAGGCAAAAGTTCTTTTTTTTTCTAAAGATATTTTAAATGGAACACATTTAGTAACCCATTCTTACTATATAATTATTTTAAATAGTTTCTAGCTACGAAAGGGTACAGATGCAGCTACTTTACCAAAAGTCTGCTTAAAAGCGAGTCAGGTGGTTTATGAAACAAAAACTTTGCCAGTTTGCTCTTCATATGTTGGGTTGAACTCACAGACTTAAGACTCTCATAATCCAAGATTATAGAGTCAATTTAATTCAGTTGCAGGAGTAAAATTCAGATATGTCTCTCTCATGCTCATTTCTATCTCCTAGTTTATATCATTCAGTTATTGCCCTATGAAGATTACTTTCACCATGTGTTGCATCTTTATGTAAAGATGATTATAAGCTATATTATAACTATATCAGCAGCTTAGACGCTACTTCATTATCTGAAGTGCTACATATGTGTAATATATTTTTCTCTATTCTATAACAAGTGGTAATAATAAAAATAAATGTGCTTTTCCAAGTTCAACCAAAATATCCATGGGGAAAAAATACTAGCTGAGTTATTAAAACTTTCTGCATATCTCTCAAACCCTTACCATGAATAGTACTATTAACAACAATTATGTAATAAGACTGCTAAGTTTAAGTCTTTAGCCTTGCCTACTTTGACCCTAATAATTAGAAATATGAAAACCACAGACAAAGTAAATCCAAGGAATATCCCCCACCCCCATATTTTAGCTAGCAGCTTTTTAATTCCCTCTTCACTTGGATCATGTCTTGAATTTGAATCAATTTGATTCCATACTAAGAACTCTCAAATTCAGAATTCCTTATTCTCTACCTAGAATGTTGGGGTTCAGGAAGCAATGTCCTTGAATTGCCCTTTTAGCGTATGTTAAGGTATTAGTGCCAATAGAAGGGTCGGGAGGGGTCGGGATGTATGGAAATAGAAATCCTCTCCCCACCTGGCTGCAGTCTAGAAAAGGTACAAAAGAAAAGGTGAACGGCAACCTCTGAATTGAGTTTCTGTAGCTGGCTCACTCCTCCACTGCTAGAGTTCTCTTTTTTGAGCTGGCCAGACTACTTTTTTATATAGCTCAAAGGGACAAGAACAATCCTTTCCATCAAACGTTCCCTATGTTTTGTCAGTCGCCTTCATTAATGGCTAAAATCAAATATCCCAACTGATTGATTGAGGAACTTCTGCAAACCTTGGAGGGTTGTAGGAAAAGTCAGCAACAACTCTTTTACAAATAAATGACTAAAAAAATCATTTATTAACTGCCCAATGTGAAAAAGGCGTTGTACTAAGTGCTAGGAATACAAATGCAAAAAAAAAAAATGTAGTCCCTTCTTTAGGCTCTTTTTCTTTGAGACTAAGTATCCCTTTCTCTTCCAGATTTTAAGTACAAGGGCCATTAATGGGCTAAGCCCCACCACTAAGCAACAAGGTTTCTCACCTGTGCCAGTTTGACCCTCCTTAGGCAGTTACACACCCCAATCTTTGTGCACGCCATCCTCCAGCAGAGGGGAAGGAGTGGATGTACTTATAACATTAGTGCTAAACTTAGTACAGATAACCCATTGGCTTTCAGCCCTACTGAATTCCCAGACTCAAGCAAACCAGCAGTGTCAACCTCTCTAGACAGAAGGCCTATAGGCATTAGGCACCACGCTTAGAGGAGGCTCTTGTATTCTAAGGGGGGTAAATAACACCTGTAGGGGAACAGTGGTTAAGGAAGGGTATTTTAGTCTGGGAACTCATAGAGATGGTGAATAGAGTCATAGGCTAATAGATTAATAGGCTCTTTCCAGAAATGATGGCAGCGTTGATTTAATTATTGCTCTCAGAACAAGATATAAAGAGAGAGGAGGAGGAAATATGGCCTCATCTTGGAGATGAGGAAACTGAAGCCCAGAGACTTACCCAAGGTCACATCACTAACAAGTGGCATGGCTTACCTTTGAACACCCAAAATAATCACCTAACAGAAAGGGTATAGTTTAATTCTACATAAGTTTCCTTTTGACAGAAAACATGGAGTAGAGGGTAGAGAGTTGGTCCCCAATTCAAGACCTGGCTTCAAATCCTGCCTTGGACACATCTTGGTTGGCTGACGCTAGACAAATCATTTAACCTCTCAGTGTCTCCAGAGCATACCATGAGTTGCCAAGATGGGGTAGAATCCCATTGACAGAGGAAGAGCCTTACTCAGAGTTCTCTAACTGATAAAATCTCAAGTCCAATTTTTAAAAAATCTTTTTTAATTTCAGTTCCCAAGTTAGCAGCATAGGTAAGTATAAAAAACCATGGTGATTGTTGGTTGGTTGTTCTATCAGTGCCAAGTATTTTCAGTCCTATCCCCTTTGGATCACTGTCTTACATTTCTCAGAATCGCAGGAGTTCAGTGAACAGGACCCTTCCAGTTATTGCCCTTGGAGAAAGGTCTTATGAGTTGAAACATAGAGAACAGGAATTTGAGTGCAGTAGAAAAATCACCACATTTGCTGATATCATCTTTTTTGCAACTGTCACGGTCTGTGAATTTTTAGAGTCATCATTTCTCTTGCCACATTTTGCCCTTCTAGGTCTTGCTCATTTTTTCCAAAGATCCTCATCCCTCTACAACTTAAAATCACAGCCTTCCACAAAGGTATAATTCCATGGATTTCAAAGGAGCTGATGACTTCAAGTAGCCTGTTTAATGAGCAGCATTGAGATGAAAGGATGTCCCTTAGCTATGAAGATGACATTAGTGACCCATGGTCAGTAGTTTTATGAACCTTGAAATTTTATCTCAGTCATAGTAAATACTAATGAGTTCACTGAATTATTGATATATCCTTACCTAGGCCCTCTTGTGACCAATGGAACACAAATAAATGTAAGATTCTTTCATGGTTTGGGAGTACAGGCTGTATCCTTGAATGAGAATTTATTTTTATGCCCATTGTACTCCCCAGCCACCATTTCTATGCCAGGCTGCCTGCTCTCCAGCCATTATCCGTATTTCTTCTCCACTAGAATGTTGGATTCTGCTCCTAGAATGCCAGGCTCTGATAAATAAGCTTTTGCCTTATGTGTTATCTTTGCTCATTAGAATATAAGTTTCTTGAGGGCAAAGACTGTTTTTCTTGCTTGTATTTAAAACCCCAACACTTTAGCACAGTGCCAGGCACCTAGTGAATGCTTAATAAATTTTTTCCCTATCTCTGTGTGTATAAACATATATACACATACATGTACATATATACATAAACAATACATGTGTGTATATATGCACATTGTGTATATATCTACAGAATCCTGTCTGAATATACATATATGTAAACAGTGCATGTGTATGTGACTGTGTATACATACATACATACATATATACATACATACTTCATACATATGAAAGCTGAGGACCAGCAAGGTTAAATTTTGATGTTTTTCCTGGGCCTTTTAGTAGAACACAACCTCAATGGATTCGAGTGCTATATCATAACCAAAAAGAAATAACATGATCTTAGGATGCATTAAGCAAAGCATTAGGGAGGCAGTGGCCATGTTGTCCTCTGCCTTGGTCAGACTACATCAAGAGTACTGTGTTTAGTACTGGACACCATATTTTAGAGGTAGCTAGGTCATGCAGTAGACAAAGAACTTGGAGTTAAGAAGTCTTGAGTTTATATCTTGCCTTCAGACATGTACTAGCTATATGACTCTGAGCAAGTCACTTAACCACTTCCTGCCTTAGTTTCCTCATGGGTAAAATGGGGATAATAATAGCACTTATTTCGCAGGGTTGTTTTGAAGATGAAATGAGATAATATTTGTAAAGTGCCTTACAAACCTTAAAGTGCTATGTAAATGCTAGCTATTATTATGAAGGACGTTGATAAGTCAGAGAGCATTCAGAAGGAAATGACCAGGATGTTGAAGGACTTTGATGATTCTGTATATGGATTGTTTGAAGGAACTGAAGGTTATTCAGGAGTCAAGAAGACTTAGGGAGGGCATAATAAAGGATTTGAAAGGATGTTATACTGAAGAGGCATTAGACTTGTTTCTGGTTAACCCTAGAGCTCAGAACTAGAAACAATGGATAGGATTTGCAGACAGATTTAGGCAAAACCTAAGAGGGAAAATCCTAACTATTAGGCCTGTTACCTAGAGAGGTGGTGAGCTCCTACTCACTAGAGATTTGTCTGGGTATCCACCAATTGGAGATGTCATAGAAGACATTCTTGTTCTGACATGGATTGGAGCCCATTCTGGAGAATAATTTGGAACCATGCCCAAAGAGCTATAAAATGGTATCCTAGTAATGGAATAGCATTACAAGGTCTGTATCCCAAAGAAATCAAAGGAAAGGTAAAAAAGGACCCATATGTACAAAAATATTCATAACTGCTCTTTTTCTAATGGCAAAGGATTGGAAATTAAGGAGATGTCCATCAATTGGGGAATGGCTAGACAAGTTATAGCATGTGATTGTGATGGAATACAATGTATTGGATTGTATATATATGATTGTATGGAATACTATAAGAAATGATGAGTAGGATGCTTTCAAAAAACCTGGGAAGACATAGAAACTGATGCAAAGTGAAGTGAGCAGAAGCAGGAGGACATTGTACGTAGCAAGAGCAATATTGTAACAATGATCAAATGTGAAAGGCTTAATTTAACAAACACTCTGATTGATACAATGATCCAAGACAATTCCAAAGGACTCATGATGAAAAATTCTATCCACCTCCAGAGAGAGAACTAATGAATTCTAGTGCAGAGTTGAATGAATCATACTTTTGTCACTTTCTTTATGTTTCTTGCTTTTCATTGTTGATTATTTTTTGCAGCATTGCTAATATGGAAATATGTTTTGCATGACTTCACGTGTATAATTGATATCATATTGCTTGTCTTCTCAATGTGTGGAGGAGGGGCAGAAGGGAGCGAGAGAATATGGAACTAAAAATATTTGTGTGAATGTTAAAACTAAATAATAAAAATTCAAAGTAAAAGCAAAACAAGCGGGTTAAACTAGCTGGCCTCTGAGTTCCCTTCCACCTCTGGGATGCTATAATCTTGTGACCTATCTAGGGTCATACCGGTTATTGGCTGCCCAAGACTAGAATTCTAGTTTTGTAGTTACCAACTGAGTGCTTTTTCTGCTACAACCAATTGCTTCTACCTATCAGACTTCCTCTCCTCTTAAACCATGACTCTGGAGTCAGAGGAGAGGAGTTCACCTCCCATCTCTGTTAATACCTGAGTGACTTTGTATGAGTCACTTACATACTGGATTTCATTATCTGTAAAATGAAAAGATTAGGGCAGTTTGCCTCTAAGTTTTCTTACAGCTCTAAATACATGATCTCCAAATCTTAATTAAGTTTCTAATAACCTTATCACTTATAAAAAGTCATATATATTGTTCTGTCAACAAATACATAGAGACTGAACAATAGCACAAATGTGAGGTAACAAGGGCTTGGACTAGGGTGTTGGCAATGGGGATGAAAAGGGATAGATTTGAGAGATTATGAAAGACAAATGAGGGAGGAGTGGAGGAAGTTAAGGATGGCTGAGTTTTTTAAATGAGATAACCCCAAGGTGCCTGAGAGAAATAGGGAAATTTAGGGTAGGAATTATTCTTTTGGTAGAGGGAATGGTGATTGAGATTGAGATGAATGTCAGCCATCTCTTAGAGAGAGACCATGTCTGGCAAGTGTCATTTCATTTCTTTGAACCTCAGCTTGAATCTGTCAGACGAATGGAGTTATGTTATCTTTAAGGTCCCTAGAACCTCACTATTCTATGATTGTATGATGCAGACTAGTAGTCATACATATTTAGGATAACTAGGTGGCACAGTAGATAGTGCACTGGACTTGGAATCAGGAAGACTCATCTTCATGAGTTCCAATCTAGCCTCAGACACTTGCTAACTGCGTGACCCTGGGCAAGTCACTTAACCCTGTTTGCCTCAGTTTCTCTGTAAAAATGAGCTAGAGAAGAAAATGACTAACCACTTTTCTACTTTTCTTTACCGATAAAACCTTAAATGGAGTTACGAAGAGTCAGATATGACTGAAACAACACAACCACAGCAGTTATCCATATTAAGATGAAAATAGAGTATGTGAATTTCTAAGGAAAAAAGGATAGAGTTGGTAGGGGTTGATCCTTCAATCATGTTTATGTTTGGGTGTACAAGAGGATAAAATAGTACCAGGGGATTAAAACAAAGGGAAGGAAAGAGAAGAAGTAAATGATGCAAGCGTAGAGTCAGAGGACCTGAGTTTTAATCCTCTCTCTGCCACTTACTACGTGTGTGATCTCAAACAAGTCACTTTATATTTCTCAGCCTCAGTTGTCTCATCAGTAAAATGAGGCAATGGGACTAAATAGTCCCTGCTATCCTTTCCAACTGTACGTCTATGGTCCTATTATCTTCTAAGTAGTTCAAAGATTAAGCATGGTCCTTCATGGAAGTCAAAGGAGGACTTTCAAGAAGGAGGAAGTGATTGACATTATTGAATCACATGATCGTAGAGGTAGAAGCAGCCTCAATGATCATCAAGGCCAGAGATTTCCAAACTTATTTGACCTACCTCCCCCTTTTTTAAAAAAAAAAAATTACTCAGCTCCCTCCTGGGCATCTACTTTCTTTAACCCTTGAACTTTTTTTTGGAAATTTGCCTCATTTCAAAAAAAAATAATTGTTTCAAAATGATGCATCTTAAATTTAATAATTTATTGTAAACTTGTGGGTTTTTTCCTGCATTGAAATTTTGATATGCAATATTGCATCATACAACCATATAATATAGTATTGTCAACAAGTCATTACATGCATATATTCCTGCCCATGCATGCTGGACTTGCTAACAATGCCTGACATGCTTGCCTGCTAACACGTACTTGTTAAGACCTGTCAGCAGACTTATAACTTGTATTTTATGTGTTTATTTGGAAAATAATGTAATCACTATGACTTTAACTGTTTTACACAACAGATGAAGCATATATGAATGTTTTTCAAAATTTTCTTCTCTTCTTATGCTTCCATTGCCCCCTTATTTTTATTTAACACCTTCCAATTGCACCTGAGGCTACTACTGCCCCCCCCAAACATTCCAGCCCCCCCCCATGGTGTGATATCACCCATTTTGGGAACCTATGACTAGTCCAATCTTTATTTAAATCCCATCTGTGACATTCTCAACAAGTAGGCCTTGGATTTCCTGCTTGGTGATATCCAATAACAGATGACTCAGGGAAGCTTTTTTCATTTGAGACAGTCCTAATTATCAAGAAGATTTTCCTTTTGTTAAATTGAATGCTGCAAAGTAGTTCAAGAAAAATAAAAACTGAGATAATTATGTTTGACAATAGGAAGTCATAAGTGACATTGAACGGAGCAGTGTCATTACAACCATCAGGGCAGAGGTCAAATTACTACAAAACAAAGGAGTGAGTAGATGGTAAGGAAAGAGGAGTGTAGATTACAGCCAAACTACTCAAAATTTAAGGGAGTGTTTGAAATTCTTACACACGGAATATTTCCCTTTTTAGGAAAATAATTTAGGAAAAAAATTCTTTTTAGGAAAATTTTAGAAAAATAATAATTTAGGAAAATAAAATAATTTAGGAAAATTTAGGAAAAAATTAACAGTCTGGTTATCTTGGTACAAATTTGGTTTAAACCCTTAAGCCTAGTAGAGGAAATAAGGAAGCAGGATTCATTGATAATACATTCTTAATCTCAAAGTTGACCAAGAGGTAAATGTATACATTGCAAATTCAAGTAATATTTCCAACAAGGAAAAAACACCCTTATGGCCTGCCTTCATAAATCCTCATTTTCACTTGACCGCCATCTTCATGCCTTGTACAGCAGGGATGGATTCAATCACCCAGGTGGAAGAAATAAGTTGTGAAAGCACTTTAAAAGTATATGGGGCCAGGCTATGTAAGGGCCATTCCTAATTTAAAAAGGCCTTGTGTAAATGGGTGGTTAGGGAGATCGCAAGTCGTTTTCCACAGAAACAATACTATAAATAATGTCTAGTCCAGGCTAGCCTATAAGTGTCCGTTTAGTGAATAGTCATTTTATTAATACTCCAAGCCTACGTAAAGAAAAGAAAATAATAGCTGACATAATATTGCTTTAAAGCCTATAAAGAGCTTTACTAATATTATCTCATGATGATAAATGAGTTAGTTACCTAATATTATCTTCATTTTCTAGATGAGGATCATTGCTGGAAATGTAGCCTACTTGAGCCCACCGTCAATCAATCAATCAAATATTTATTAAGCACCTACTAGACATTGTGCTATTTTCTGGGGATAGAAGTACAAACAATGAAATAATATTACTTTCAATGAGTTTACATTCTAATGGGGAGGCAACAAATACATTTAAAAATGTATACAGCACAAACATAAAATTAACTGTACACACATATACGTGTGTATATATACATATGTGTATATACATATATATGTATATGTATGTGTGTATACGTATGAATATATATTATATATGTGCATATATATGAAATATATATACGATATCATATATATATATATGAAACTGAGGCAGACAGAAGTTAAGTGATTTACCCCCAACTAAAACTAATTAAGTGTCTGATTTGAAACTAAAGGTTTTGAACTCATATCTTCCTGAATCTTGAATCAGGGTTCTTTATCCATTGCTCTACCTAGGAGAAAGAACATTTTCTGCCCCTTCTGGCATTCAGAAGTAGCCCTAGAAAAACTTTTGAAATTGGGAAAATGTGGCTTTGACATCTTTGCACATCCTTTTTGTCTCCTCTCTGCTGCTTCCCAATTCCTTCCCCCTAAAATTTGGATTCAGTCAAAAGGTTCTGAAAGAGCATGTGTGGCCTCAAGGCTGCAGGTTCCCCACCCTTACCCTGAACTATCCTGCTGCCATGGACCATGCATGTAGCACTTTAGGAACCAGGTCTGCTTAACACACCAAAGCATTCCATGCTCCAAAATTAATTACCTCCCCTATTCCTATTGAAAACTTCAATTTTCTCAATGTAGTTTATTTCAGCTAGCTGTTAAGATGAAAATAATCTAAGAAAAATGAATGACCGTCTCAGACCCTTTTAGATATTTGTGTTTTTAAAGGGGATGCTTGTTAATCCAAAAATCCTTAATTGTCAAAAAAAAATTCAGACAGTAAAAAAAATCCCTTGCCATCTCTGTGGCATGGATCAAGTAACTTAGACCATCCAAACCTCGGTTTCTTCATCTGTAAAACATAGTTAATAATACTTGCAACAACTGACTAAAAAGGGCCTTTTGCTATGAAATGATAAGCTAATGTAATATAGTCAAAGTGAGGTAAAAAAAATTCATTTGGTGTGTCAAAAGATTATTAGATCATAGCTCAGGTTCAAAGAGATCATAGAATTAGAGCCAGAGGAGACTTCAGAATTCTGATTTTACCGAAGACGGAATTGAGGCATAGCAAGATTAAATGACCTGCCCAGGACTACGGGAGTTGCTCAGGGGCAGAGAGGGGATTCAAATTTAGGTCTCAGACCTCTAAATTCCTCATTCTTTCCACTTCACCATGCTACCTCCTTTCTTTTTGAGCTGGGAGTTAACCAAAGAAGCACACCAGCCTCCCCATGAAGTTGGTTTCCAGACCAACTCCGCTATGTTCCTTCCTTTATCCTTTATCCTTAATATTTTCCAAATTCACAGATTTTCTCAAAATGCTAAAGCTATTTACAATCATCCTCATGACAGACATGTAAACAGGGTCCCTAGCAGAGTGGCGATCTGGGTGGGTGAGCAGAGACTTGGCCATTCACTTGGGACAGCTTACGTAATTTGATTATCAAGAGTTTCCAACTAGAGCTATAGGGGATGACCACTTCCAAATTCCAACATGATGTTTCCTAGTCCAAATAACTTTCAATGACTTAGGTGGCTTAGCCTTGTGGCATCATTACTAGGTGGAGGAGGAGGGAATGGATCACTTGCTTCACAAGGAAATATTTAGGTATCTACCTTACAGGGTTGTTTAATAGATCAAATGAGATAATATTTATAAAGTGCTTTAGAAACATTAGTTATTGCTAGTTTGTGAAGGGCTTTAAATATATTCTCTCATTTGAGTGTTATAACCATCCTTTAAGGAAGATCCTGTTATTATCCTCATTTTATAGAAGAGGATATCGAGGAAGACAGAGATTAAGGCACTTCCCCAGGTGTAACAACATGCTACTTGTTGTTACTGTAGCTGTATAAGGCCAACAACACCAGCAGATAGGAGGGCTGCTAGCACAGGTTCTTTGATCTGCTTTTCTAAGGAAAGCAACTTTAAGGGATTTACAATCTCACTTTAATTAAACATATATATGTATATAGATAGATAGATAGATAGATAGATAGATAGATAGATAGATAGATAGATATATCTATATATAGATATAGATATACATACATACATATCCCTCACTTAGTTCAGGGGAAAAATTCAGCACCCTGGACTTCAGAGAACACACAAACAGAAATTACAAGCAGAAATTATATAAACAGAGCATAATAGCACAAATCAACAGATAGGCTTCTAGCCATATGACCAAGACATTACATACACAGTTACCAGAGAGAGAAGCACCAACACCTGGGTTTTTCAAAGCGGGGTGGGGGATGGGGCGCCGGGGGGGCGGGGGACACTCTTTAACAGCTACCCAGAGTCATCTGGCAAAATCACAGGAACACTCTTCCAATGAGTGAGCCCCCAAACAAAATGCTAACCTCAGAGTACATACACCCTTTTTCACACCTCTTGAGGGCTTCACACCTCTCCTAATCTAATTAGCAAAATAGCTTAGGCCTTCCTACAAACAAAGGCAAGACTCAATCAAAGGCACTTGATTGCCTTAGTGCTGAGAAGCTCTCCGAGGAAAAAAACAGTAAGAAGTCCCTCTTTGCTTACCCTTACACCAGGGTCATACAGCTAGCATATGTGAGGTAGAATTTTTTTACATTTAACTTTTATTTTATTTTTTCAATTATATGTAAACAAAATTTTTTTAACATTTAAAAAATTTTGAGTTGTGAGGTAGAATCTGAGCCCAAATCTTCTCCTACTAAGTCTAATATTCTATCCACTGGGCTACCTATGCACCTCTAATAAAAAATCCCCATAGTATTTAACTTGTTGGGTAATTATGACAATCAAATGAAAACATTTTGCAAACAAAAGGTTGTATAGATGCCAGTTATTATTATTATTCTTAATTTGGAAATTAAACCTGAACCAAAAATCATCTGTGACTGAAATAACTGGAAAAATCTACCTTGTGTGTATGCATCAATCTGATCAGAGAAGGGGAAGGACTTCCTTAAATATATCTCACACAGTAACTTAGACCGCAGTCAGAATCCAGAGCCATTTCCTTAGAGTTTGACCCCCTGACTGCGTGAGATCTGGGTGAGTTCTGTGTGGCCCCATCACCCCAGATGAGACCCATGCAGCGCGTGTACCATTTTGTAACTTGGTCAAGAGATAGCCTATGGCCAGGGCACTTGGGTCAGAGAGTTGTGTAACGCTGTCCCATAATGGCAGTGGAGGTAAATTTTGAAACCATAAAAAATATGTAAACATGGTCTGACCCTGACTTGGGTTCATAATGAAAGTTGAGTTGCTTTTCAGAAAATGGTCATATAAGCCATACCAAGAAAGTTTGTTATTCCTGTTCACCAAACAATTCTTCTAGGACAGAGTTGCCCCTTGGTTTTCAAAGCCTAACAAAACATTCCACAGTTAGAATAAATGTGGCTCAAACTTCCTCCGTGGGCACCTGGCCTAGTTTCTCATAGGGTGGTCTCTATGAAGAAAAAAGAACAGCTTTCATTGTAAAACTATAATAAATAGAGTAACAGAATAGAAAAGGACCTCATAAGTCATTTAGTCCAAAGCCCTGCCAAGTGAATGAGTCTTCTTTACAAAATCCCGTACATGTGGGATCCATAGAGACATAACTAGGGTGGGGGAAAACAGGGACTTGTCTGAGGGTGTCACCATCAGGGATGTGATGCTCTTGCTCCCTGTGGTAGTTCTCCATCCACAGGAGTAGATGAGAGGATGGAAATACGTCCCTTCACATTTGTTCCAGTTTAAGGAATAGGTGGCAGCAAGTCCTATTAGAGAGACAGAGCTTCTCCAGACCTAATGTTGCCATGGGCAAAGGGAAAGTACAGCTCCTAAGCATCCCAGGAGTGAGTGGAGGGTAAAGGGGCAGTCCTCTAGGCTACTTTCCACCTGCGAGGGACTGCATCAGGGACGTTGCTTCTCCAGGAAGGAAGGATGCTTCTCGTTCTACTCATAGGGAGCAGTCACTTCTGGGATCCCACAGTATAACACTCTTTTTGAAGGCTGGAAGAAAAGAGGACTGTTGTGGGAGGAAAATTGTAAACATTTTTAAAGATAATTATAGTCGACCCAAAAATGTGCTTTTATTCCTAGATGACATAATTCTGTACTGCTTCCTAATTATTCTTTTGACAATGCAGAATCTTTTTTTAAATTCATTCAAGTTTGTATAACAAAGAAAAAAAGCATTAATAGGTCTACTGTGGATTATATATTAACTACCAACAGGTTCTAAGATGATTTTTCAAGTTAAATTCTATTCAATAAGTATTTATGAGGCTCCTATCATACAGTAGGCTGTGGTATACAAAGTTTTGTTCTTAGCTGATAACATGTTTTTATAACTCTTCCCATCAATGTGGCAGAATTGTTGAATTTTAAAGCTGGAAAGAACTCAAAAGATTATCTCCAGGCCATGGGTGAAGGGAGAGCACAGTTCCTAAGCATCCTAAGAATGGAAGATGAAGGCACAGTCCTCTAGGCTACTAGTCCAAACTACTCTTTTAACAGATAAGGAAACTGAGGCCTAGACAAGTGAAGTGGCTTGTCCAAAGTACTAGAGGCATCATAGGATCATAGCTTTCCCAATAGAAGGGATCTAAGAGTTCTTTTAGCGATTTGCCAAAGGTAAGATAGTAGTGACAGGTCTTTTTTTTTTGAGGGGGGGAAGGCAGGGCAATTGGAGTTAAATGACTTGCCCAAGGTCACACAGCTAGTAAGTGTCAAGTGTCTGAGGCCGAATTTGAACTCAGGTCCTCCTGACTCCAGGGTCGGTGCTCTACTCACTATGCCACCTAGCTGCCCCAATGGCAAATCTTCTGACTACAATTCCAGTGGTCTTTCCATCACACCCAGCTTTTGGATTATTGAAATTATTCTCCTTTTAGATTATTGCACAGATGGTCTTTTTATGTTAAACACATTGTATAAAACTCTTTTTCCATCAAAGATAGAAATTTCCTAAAATAGTTAGTGAAGTAACCATTTTTTCCTATTCTCGAAATATGCCTCTACATAGATCTAATTTTTTAACTTGACCAAAAGAATATGTTTATGAAATCCCAAAACATCTAGGCAAAAAATGCAATTTCTTCTCCAGGTGAGATGAGGTCCATATCCAGAAGTTTTAGAACATCAAGGCAAGAGGGCTTATTTTTCAGTTTTGATCTGAAGGTTTGTCTCTGTGGACACATGGCCAAAGTATACCAAGTAGATCAGTTCAATGCAAGAAAAATCTTATAGGCCTCTTTGCTTCACTGATTTATTTCCCTAATTAAAACCAGTAATTACCTACAATGTAAGTAACTGAAGGAAAACAAATTAAGAAATGTTCTAACATATGGTTTTGTCGATTGCTATTTAGCACTTTTGTCAGGTACAAGATAGATCTAGCTGCAAAATAAACTTATTTGCCTAATCAAAAAGCTGGAGGGAGGGAAGGGGAGAGTGAGGGAGAAAGAGAGGGAGAGAGAGACAGACAGAAAGGCACAGAGAGAAAGACAGAGACAGGAATACACACAGAGCAAGACACACAGAAACAGAGAGAGACACAGACAGACAGACACAGAGAGAGAGGCACAGACCAAAATATAGAGAAACAGAGATGGGGAGAGAGAGAGAGAGAGAAAGAGAGAAAGCGAGAGAGAGAGACAGAGAGAGAGACAGAGAGAGAGAGACAGAGAGAGAAATGCAAAGACAAAGAGTAGCAAAAGGTCCTATGGGATACAGCATAAAGATACCCTTTTATAGGCCAGCACAAAGGGATGTCTCCACACTCTCAGAATTCTGAGCTAATAAGATCATCCCTAGTACCTAGAAGATATTCTAGATTCTCTCCATAAAGTTATCAGCAGACATGCCCCATACCCTCCACAGTGAAATGTAATCAAAGATCAAAACAAAGCCTCACCATTCTGTAGGCTCATTGGGTAAATCATGGAAGACTTTTGATCATTAAAAATGAAATTATGTACCCCAGCTTGTTTAAGCTGAAAAGACTGAATTTCAGTTAATAGTTCTTAGAAGAAACCACCAACTGATTCAGAGTCATTAACTACAAAGCCAAAGTTATCCAATGCTGTTGCTCAAAATCTGGAAACTAAAGGGGTGTCCATCAACTGGGTAAAATTGGAACAAATTATGGCATGTGGATGTGTTAGAATAATATGGAGTCATAAATAATGAAATGGATGGTTTCAGTGAAACCCAGAAAGACTAATATGAACCGAAGCAGGGTGAGTGAGCAGAACAAGAAAAATTTATGTAAAAATAACATTGTAAAAACAAATAACTTTGAAAGATTTAAGAACTCTGATTAATGCAGTGACCAACATGATGAAGCACACTGCCCATCTGTTGACAGAGGAGTGATGGTTTCAGGAAACAGAATGACATATAGATAGATAGATTTGTTCAGTCATGTCATGTCCAACTCTTCATGACTCTATGAACCATACTGTCCAGAGGGTTTTCTGGGGAAAGATACTGGAGTGGTTTGCCATGTTCTTCTCCAGTGGATTAAGGCAAATAGAGATTAAGTGACTTGCCCATGGTCACACAACTAATAAGCATCTGTATCCAGATTTGAACGCAGGTCTTCCTGATTCTAGGCCCAATGTTCTATCCATTAAACCATCTAGCTGCCCCAAATGATCAATAGATGGTATAGACGGGTGGATGGTAGACAGACAGATAAGGTGATACATAAATAGGCAGATATATGATAGAATACAAATGAAAGATGATATAATCATGCATATGTAGTATATATATAAACTCATGTGTTACATACACATGTATATAATACACACATTTGGATGTAGCCATTGCAAGAATTTGTTTTGCATGATTTCACATTTGTTATGAGAATTTCGTTTTTCTTAATGGGGGGAAGGAAAAAAGATTTTTGTTCATTAAAAAAAAAACAAAATTTATTCAAAAAATAAAAAGGAAGGACATTAGAGATCATCTAGTTGAAATATTTCATTTTAACTGAGGCTCAGAGATGATGATCGAGGCTTAAAGTTGTCAAGTGACTTAACCAGAGTCACACAGGCGGTCATTTGCATAGCAGTGATGCAAACCCAAATCTGCTGACTGTAAATCCAGGGCCCACCACGTTACCTCAGTTGCATCATTTTTAAAATAGGGACAATAAGACATTCTGCATCTTACAAGCTTGTTGTGAAAAAAGTGTCTTGTTAAAGTGTAGAGTCTTTAAAAATGTGAGGTATAATACTATGGTTTATTTTCATTTTATTTTTTATATTCCACAGAGTGTAATACCATACTACGAGTTCAATAAATACTTAGATATTTTTGGTATATATTTACACATGTGTATATATATACATATATATAATACATTTAATAAATATCTGTGCAAATACGTATCTATATATAGACATTGAAAATAATTATACATTCTATTTATATATGTATATACATATATAGTTACATATGCATTTATTTCTTTCATTAAGAATTCAAAGGTTACTTGTACCAAGGATATGGGAAGGTGCTTTGACTGGAATAATTTGGACATGTGTTTGGAGCTTTAGTTCATAAAGGAATATTAGGCCAAGTGAAATACAGCAACTTCTACTTTGTTTTCACCCTGAAACATCTGATGAAATGGTTTCTAAGGGGCCTACCGAGCATCAAATGTTTCCATGCCTTTCCCATAGGGATCTCTTCAGTCTGGGATTGATGTTCACCCAAAGCGTGAATCTCTGCCCACCTAAAGAGAAGCCAATTTAGGTTCAAAGGAACTGAGTGGGAATCTCTGGCTCTGAATCTCATCCATGTGATCTTGGACGAGTTACTTCAGCTCCCTCGCCTGCAATATAGAGCTCAGGCTAGACCAAGGCATCTCATAGTCATCCTGACTTATGTCTTGCCACTAGACTCAGATGATTCTGAGGGAGAGAGTGGGGCTGTTGGCCTTGCACAGCTCTGCCTCCCTTAAATCCAATTCACTTGCAGATCGATCACCTTCCTGATGTCATTGGTCTTCTTCAAGAATGAAGGACAAATAACAACCAAAAGGCATCTCAAGCTTTTTGTGTGTCATAGACCTCTTTGGCATTCTGGTAAAGACCATGGACTCCTCTTGAGAATAATGTTTTTAAATGAAGATAAAATAATATGTAGAATGACATATTGAAATACAGAGATCAAAGCATTTTTAAAAATCAAGTTAATGTATCCTCAAGTTAAAGACTCCTGGATCAGAGGATTTCTGAGGTCCCCTTCAGCCCTGTACTGAATAATGGAATTATGATATGGGTCCAGATCGTGGATCCATTTATATTCAAGCCCTAAAGCCTTGTTGAGATTCAGATATGACATGAGACCATGCCAGCAGATTACTAGCTTGGATATGTCCATTCATGTTGGAAAAGCTTCTGGGGGCAGACCAGCAGAAGATTGCATGTTTATTGTCTGAGAACCCGCTTAGCTGTGTTCAGAGAAGCTCATCGCCATTTTGGCTCCAGAGTGGTGGATTTTTCACCCATAGCAACTCATAAAGGCAATCTATCAGACTGAGGAGTGAGGTGTCATCTCGTGGATAGCAGGAGACATAGGATAGGGATGAAGCTATAGGTGATTTCATTGGTAAAAGGACTTCAGATAAGGAAACCCACCCTGAAAGCTGGCACTTCCCTGCCAAGTATGGTAAGAGGGTTGCCTAGGGCACTGAGAGGTTAAAAATTTTGCCCAGCCCCACACAACCAGTATATATTAGATATGAATCCAGGAATGAACCTAGGACTTTTCCACCATTTCACACTGCCTCTCCAGTCAAGTCCAGTAGGCTCTACACCACCAAAAACCACAGATTCTCAAAGTCCATATTTCAAACATAATCTAGACCCCCCTGTAACTCTTTTCCCATTGAACCATTTGGGTCGCACACCATCCCTAGATATTACTCATGAAAGAGTCAGATATTCTGGTGATTCTCTTGTGTGCAACATCTTGGAAACGTCCCACAGATGAAGTAACAGTAACCATGCTTTAAGGAAAAAAAAAGCTAACCAAACAATCTTGTATTATGGTAACAGATCACATCTTATTGGGTTTTTCCCCTAAAGAAAAAAGCCAGAAGGATTCTATTCTGGCTTTTGTGACTTTAGACTTACATATCATTTCCCTTCACTCCCACCTCCTCCAATAAACTTTCAACCCAATGAGAGGGGCAGAGACGTTTGGATAGCCTACATTCCCCCCAAGGTCCTGTAGGATAGGCAGTGGCCAGATGTGTTTAGCTGACAGCCCATGTGAAATTTCCTTCAAAAATAAATACTGACCTAGAACTTCCTTTTGGGGTATATGAGGTCAGGAAATATTACCAGATTTCACTTCACTATATGTAATTTTGTAATTTCATCACATTTTCTTTTCTTCATGAAGTTAAATAGAATCCAAGATAATATCTGATGCTCTCTGTTATTATTTTTTAGCATAACTAAGCCTGGGCCTATGCTAGCAAAGTCTAAATCTATGAAGCCGACTCTCCCACTGCCTTGGGCTCTCCAAGAAGTGGCAGAAACCACAGACCAAAGGACAGTCTCAACATGCGCATGATGTGGGAAAGGATATTTGTTGACCATATATCATTCTTTTCAATGACACCAGAGGCAGTAACATGTCTGAATGGGACCCCAGAAATAGTTAGAGGGATATAAATTATAAGTAGCTAAAACTGGAACACAACCACCATCTCCAATGCCTCCAAGAAGGTAGATGCCTGAAATGTTCGGTTTGACTCACCAATTCAATTCAACAAATAGTTCTTAAATGCCTTCTGTATGAAGAGAACCATAGAGACCCTAAGGGAGTCTAATAAGGGGGTGTTATACCTACATAAGTAAGTAAATAAATAAATAAACAATTACAGCGCAAAATATCCTGTATACAATTGGAGGTACAGGGCTAGAAATTGATGCAGTGAAGGCCATAGGTGATTTTTGAAGACAAATTTGTTAAAGCTAGGAGAGTTATTGGAGTTACTAAGGAAGAATACATTGAGAAAGAAGAAAGAAGCAGGGCCAAGGACAGAACCTTGAGAAACACCCACCTTGAAGGGTCAAGAAAATGATGGGGGCGACAGCAACGGGCACAGAGATGAAACAGATAGAGAAGTGCGGGGTCAGGAAGCAAACTGGGAGTGAAGGATTTCTGCTCTGAAGCTGAGAGGAAAGAGTATCCAGAAGGAACCTGGGACCAATAGCATTAAATAATGCTAGAGAGCAAGGAAGAGGAGGTCTGCAAAATGAAAAATGAAACTAAGTGAAGAAGGAAGATGAAGCCTGTAAAAGCCCGGACATAATAAAAGTAAAGGACTTTGCAAACCTCAAAGCACTATTTAAACGGCAGCTGTTGCTCTTATAAGGTTGTCATCGAGAACCTTGGAGAAAGCAGTTTTAACAGAATGAGGAAGACAGACACCAGCCTGCAAAGGGTTGAGGAGAATGTAGATGGGTGCTGAGTGATTAGAGACCTTGATTGCAAGTATACTTTTGAAAAAAGTTTAGCAGTGAGTGGCAGACAAGAGGTGGAACCATAACTGGGTGGAGTAGTAGAATAAAGAGAAGACCTTTTTTGGAGCCAATAAAGCACACAGACAATGATGAAGCTTGGAGGGAAACTGAAGAGATGATTGTTGGAGGTAGGTCCTGGATAAGGCAGGATAGAATGAGGTCATTCTGGACAGTAGGAGAGGAATTGTTCTTATCAAAGAATAGGGAGGTCTTTTCCACTGGTCTTAAAGGAAGAGAAAATTATGATGTTGAGAAGTGCAGAAAGGGAGTCGAAGGCTTTACCTTCTGATGTCCTCAGTTATTCTCAGGGAAGTGAGATTCTAATGAGGATGTTAAAATAAATTATCCGACATAAGTGCCAAGGAGTAAGCATTTATATAGTATCTACTATGTGCCAGGCACCGTGCTAAGCACTTCACAAATATTGTCTCATTTGATTCTCATAACCCCTGGGAGATAGGTGCTGTAATTACCCCCATTTCATAGTTGAGGAAACTGAGGCAAACAGAGGTTAAAGGACTCAGGATCATTCAGTCAGTGTCTGAGGCCAGATCTGAACTCAGATCTTCCCGACTCCAGGCCCAGTGCCCTATCCAGTGAGCCAACTAGATGCCTGAGGGTGGGTGGTAAGCATACATTTTAGGGCTTGAAGAAAGTGAAGGTTTGAAACACTCAATGTGGGGAATCAGATAGGAAGTTAATAAAATGGAATAATGTTGTTGAGCACCAGTGAGGGTCTAGCTAACATTATGCTTCATAAATTTATAGCAAGTAAATTGCTCAATTTTGTAACTTTCTCCAAAAATGTTTAGCAGCCTGGGAGTGAGAGTGGAGGAATCATCATTGTGGTTATAGCCCTGATTTTCAAACCTGCCTGCACATATCGACAGAAGTAGTCATCAGTATTATCCTCAAAATTAAGGATGAAGATAGCAAAAGTAGTCTCTAGCGCCTAGCATAGAGCCTAGCAGAGTGCCTGGCACATAGTAACCACTTAATAAATGCTTGTTGAATGAACAAATGAACAAAGTGGTTGTTCAGATAATTTAAATGTAAATAAAATTTGATCTCAATGACTTTAATACTTTAGCTGAAATTCTTGATAATCGCTTCAATTCTCCAATTCATGTTGGAGACATGGTAGACTCATATAGACTAGACTAAGTAAAAATGATTTACAACATCATTATGAGAGTCACTTTCTCTCGTTCTTGTGCATGCTTGTTGTTTTTTTCCTAATGGTTTACCTTTCTTTGCAGAGCAAATGTTTTCTAGCAAAGTTAACTGTAAAATGAATTTCTATCAGGTGAATGCCCTTTTCTCATAACCATCCATTATATTCTACTCTGATACTCTATTTTAGTATGCAGATTGCTTTGAGATCTCAAAGGTTATGCTAGATTTTCACAAGCTGCAGCAGGTCCTAGAAAGCTAAAAACTGGAAGGATAGGCTCAGTGACTGACTGGACATTTGGTGCGTAAATACCCGCCAAGCTAAATTCTAGGCAATTGGGACATCATCACCAGGAGGTTGAACTCCATCCACTAAGCTGACACACAAGACTTTATACAGTAATGCAGGGTGAACAAAAGGATTCTCTCTTTAAGCTGAAGTGGTAACCATTGTCTGAACCCCGGGCCAGCAAAATTATCAATATCTGCCCAGCAAAGTAGTGAATGATCTTGGCTTGAACCCAACTAGCCAATGGTATCCCTATAACTGTAACAACTGCATGGAGACCTCCTTGACTTTCTAGGTTGTATACCTAAGAACAAGCTGAATAAAAAGAAAAAGACTGTCCTTAATTGATTGACTCATGGAAGTCTCCATCTTGATTGAGCCAGTGATATAAAAATATTCCCCTACACAAAGGTTCTTGAAATGAGATCCATGAACCTAGGGCTTAAATATATATTTATATATTAACATTACATATACTAATTCTATAATAAATTATATTATATAATAAATTGTATATTCCATTATGTTATATTATATAACACTATATATAGTTATCTATCTACATAGTTATATTATTTATATGTATATACAACACAATATATAGTGTTATATATTAACCTGAAATAGAATGATATATACATATATACATACATATATATAAATTACTCTATTTCAGGTTAATCAGTTTTTCTATGTATTTTGCTTTATGCATTTACAGTTATTCTTTCCACTTCATGGGGGGTAGGGGCGCAGTATGCCCGTGATCTGAAAAATCTGTGTAAAATTTTTTGGTCCTCCCTTTGTACCAGAGAAGAAGTCTGATTTTTTTTCTTTTTCTTTTATGGGGTATTTACAGTACCTTGTTATAAAATTTGGTTTAAATATTTAGTCATAGGTTCCGTGTCATCTGCTGGCCTTCATGTGTTGTCTGGGGCTTCCTCAAAACTCCCCAAAATTTCCCATTTTAATTTCTTATGCTGACCCAAGATATATCAAAACCACTATGGGGAAAGTTGCAATGTGGAAGGGATAACTGTACAAACATTACTGTGAGGAGTCTGAAGACTTCAGCAGATTGCCAAAGGGATTCATGATACAAAAAACAGCAAGAATCCCAGACCTATAAGCAGCCACTTTTCAGGGTTGCTATCAAGGCTTTCCTTGCTGCTGGAAACAGGAGCTTATCTTCATTCAATAAATGTTTTTCTTGCCACCACATTGTCCTGGTGCTTCTAAGATTTGAACCCAAGCACTCCAGGGGCTACAGGTACAGAGAGTGATTTTGATCTGTGAAAGAGAAAGAAGAATCCACAGCCCCTAATCAAAGACAGTTGTAAATAATTGAAGTATTCCCTTACCAAAGTACCTCCCCATGGAAGATTACTCCCAATAGAGTGAGTTGAATATTTCTGTAAGGAAAAGCTCATGGTAGTGGTCAGGCCTCCAGCATTTTGAGTGTTGTAACACTGGGGGATTTTGTAAACCCTTTCAGAACTTTGCAACACTTTCACTACCTCCCCTTCCTTCCACCATCACTTCCTCTCCCCCCTTCCCTTTCTTTCTCAGACCACAGGAATTTCTCCCTTGTTTAGGAAGCTCCTGAATTCCTACTAAAAGTTCACAGACCTTAGTTTCCCTCCTTCTTCCCTTCTTCTTCTTTTGCTGGGCACTGGTAGTGTGTAATAGTGCTGGGCTACAAGTCACAATTCATTTAACACCTATTTTAAAAACTTGACCAATAGGTGACATGTGGCACCCACCAAACTTTTTGGTTTCTTGGGTTAGAGATGAAGGACACTCTTGCCATCCAATAAAGCTGAGAAATCATCAGTTGGCTGCTATTTTACTGGTACATGTTTATGAACACAAGATGTCTATGTTCGTCCTTCATTCTTGAAGAGAACCAATGATATCACAAGGGTGATGTCCTGATTTGAGCATGAATTAGATTGAAGTGTGACAGAGCTTTGCAAAGTCATAAGCCTCACTCTCTCCTCCAGTCATCGAAGTCCAGTGGCAAGACAAAAGTCAAGACGACTGGCTTTGTATGGCCCAGCTGTCTATGTAAACTATTGTATCCTCCACAAAGAAGTGTTTTCTTTCTTGCACTGTAAGATTTTATGTGCTCCCGAATCATTTTAAAAAATGCATTTGGTCATACTACTAAAAACTCTATGATCTTGGGAAATTCATTACCAAAGCCCACTTCTATGTGCCTCAGTTTCCTCATTTGTAATTAAAGAGGTTGGTCTATATTACCTCTAAAGTCCCTTCTAGTAAATCAAAAAAACCCACATAAATGTCTAATATGTGCCATGATAAAAATACTAAAGTGAAAACAGTCCTTCACACAAGGAATCCAGCTGATAGAGGCAACATGTACTGGTACATGTACTGGTATATGCATGTACAAAATACAGATATATAAAAGATACATAGTGATTTTGAGGAGAAGGCACTGACAGCCAAAGATATCTAGAAAGTTCTCAGGCAGTAGATGACCTTTGAGCTGAGCCTTGAAGAAAACTAGAAGCAGAAATGAGGAAGGAATGCATTTCAGACATCGAGGCCAGCCAGTGCAAAGCCTTGGAGGCAGGAGATGACAAGGCTATATAGAAGGAACCACATGAAGACCAGTTTGGCTGGGCCACAGGAGGCATGTATAAAGTATTCTGAAAAACCCAGTAGTGTCATGCCTTACCAAACCTAGAAGTTTCAATGGATCACAGAAGCTTAGAGTTAGGAACCTTGGAGTTCATCCAATCCAGCTGTCCACACCACAGAGTTATGATACTTCCTATTATTCCACTAAGAAATAGTGTAATCATTTCAGGCCATAGAGATTGCTACTTCCAAGTAAAGGGCACTATACTTTTGGACAATTCTCACTGCTAGGAATTTCTTCTTTATAACAAGACAAAACTCATCTCCCTGCACTACTGTTCCTGTATAGGAAGAATGAAATCTTCCTTCAACATGACAACCTTCAAGTGTTTAAAGGAAGCTACCAGCTTCCCCTAGGATCATGCTAAGCCTTTTCTCCTCCAAACATTCCCAATTCTTTGACCTTTGTCCAACCCTTCACCATGCTGGTCTTCTAGGTCTAGTTTAAAACATGGGGCTCAGGACAGAACACAATACTCCAGTTGGGATCTGACAATACAGAGTACAATGAAACAATTGCCCTTTTGGGGGAAAGAGAAGAGGAAGGATGGAGACACTCTATGCACATTCCACCCCTGTCATTCATATTGACTTTGTGACCCTGGGTAATCAATTCACATTACCTTATGCAAATTTAAAAGACTTCAAATTGTAGAAACAGGTGTTACTCTGCTTTGGCAAAAGTTTTCTCCCCTGGGGTTCCTTCTACCAATGAAATCACAAGTCTGGTCTAAAAAAAGAAAATACTCCTGTTAATTCTGCCTGGTTAATGCCCCACTGTTAAGGTATATTGAAGACTTAGATGTTTTTCGTAAGAACTGCTGGTAGGACAGAATTTCCCCATCTGGTACTTGTGCTAATGATTTTTTTGAAACTAAATGTTGGAATTTTTTTAATCAAAAAAGAGGGGGCTGTTATTTAACCCACATCTCTCTGCCTTGTTCACAAAGATATCAATTTTGTTTATAAAATTCTAAGTAATCATCTGATCCCAGCCCTATCAGTCACTACTATGTAACTGTGGTTGTCATTTAATCTCTCTGGGCCTCAGTTTCTTCATTTGTAAAATGAAAAGTTGAACTAAGTG
Source organism: Phalanger gymnotis (assembly GCA_028646595.1). Lineage (NCBI taxonomy): Eukaryota > Metazoa > Chordata > Mammalia > Diprotodontia > Phalangeridae > Phalanger > Phalanger gymnotis. The sequence continues at coordinate 70,801,763 of CM053626.1, forward strand.
ACTTGTCAGCGCTCTTTCAGTTCTAAATCTATGTTCCTGTAAGCCATGTAATGTTGAATGAATAATACAGATTTCACCAAAGTGTGCTATCATTATGTTAAATAATAAAGGAAAGCAACCGTCTTCTGATGAAAATGTTCTCATCCCTCCCTTCACAGAGACACAGAGAAGGTGGATGCTGAGGGCAGGTTTCAAACAGAGGTAATAATAAATAGCTCACTGATTTTTGAAAGGAATTATATGGCCTACAAAAATAAAAAAGGCGTGGTTGGACAATTCTCAGATAACTGAGGATATTGTCTACAAGCAATCCAAATAATTCCTATGGGCAGCTAGGTGGCTCAGAGGATAGCACGTCAGGAAGACTCATCTTCCTGAGTTCAAATCTGGCCTCAGAAACTTCCTAGCTATGTGACCTTGGGAAAGTCTCTTAACCCTGTTTGCCTCAGTTTCTTCATCTATAAAATAAGCTGGAGAAGGAAATGGCAAACCACTCCAGTCTCTTTGCCAAGAAAACCCCAAATATCACGAAGAGTCAGATACAACAGATTGTATCATTTTCTACATTGTTCATACTATCTGGGCAACTCAGGCTTCTACTTTACTATTCATAAGATCATAGATTGAGAACCTGAAGGGACCTCAAAAGATCATTGTTTTTACAGCTGAGGGAACTGAGGCTCGGAGAGTTTTAGGTGACTAGCCCAAAATCATACAGGTAGTTAATGACAGAGACACGACTTGAATCCACATCCTCCAACCACAGCATTCTTTCTACTATACGTATTTCTCCTAAAGAAGTTCATTCCACCTCTCAGCCCCAAGTGGGTAATCTTCTGACAGCAAATTAATAAACTATAATGGCTGGACATGCTACTTGCTACAGTGGTATCTATGTAGTATCAAAAGATCTTTCCCAATCCCTTTTCATTCTACTGTTTCCTTCTATCGATCATCTCCAATTTATCTTGTATACATCCTCTTTGCACATAACCATTTATCCACTGTCTCCCCTACTGGACTGTGAGCTCTTCAAAGCAGGGACTGTCTCGTCATTCTTTGTAGTACTGAATGCAGTACCTGGCACAGAGAAGTCAGTTAGTAATTATTTGTTGAGTGACTGACTACCCTGAAGGAAAGTACTCAACCTTGGGTGAACTCTTTGTGGGAGATCATGGCAAGATTCCCATGGGATGAAGTGTGTATAAATTGTAATTTGGACAGTCAGAGAGAGTTCTCATATTGATGAAATTGCAGATGTGGTAAAGTATTGAAATTATATGTCCATTAAAATATTAGATTGTAATTTGGCTAATATTTAATTCCTTTCAACCAATTGTGAAGATAGCATTGTAACAGTAGAGAGAACTCCGGTCTCGGGGTCATGGCACCTAAATTTGAATCATGGATCTGCTGCTGATTAACTATGTAACTTGAGCTAGTCACTCTGGGCCTCACTTGTAAGATGAGAGGACTGGACTAGAGGGTCTGTAAAGTCCTTTCCATTTCTAAATCTAGGATGCCTATGATCTCTATGTCATCTATGGAAATCTACAGATTTCAGCTAGGAAAGGCAGAAAGAGGGAAGGGAAAGACAACAATTATCTACTTCCTACCCCTTGCATTTTCTCAGGATGGGCATGCTGGTGTACATTCAACCAAGTCCAAAGTTGGTAGGAAAAGAGACTCAGTCTTGGGAAGCTTTAACACAATGAAAAGAACAGGGAGAAATCCGAACTATAAAGTAGAGCCTATGTTAGCTGCCAAGGCATCCCCTTTTAATTCCCTTTAAAAGTACCTTCCAGGGCTAGGGTTAAGTCAGAGTACACTAAGGGCAGCATGTTTTCACATGACTAATGCATTGCTATGGGCACGGCTGTGAAACCTATGACTTCCCTCCAGCGAAGCCTTTCCCTCACCACAATTGCACAAAAATACAAATGCAATCTGTAAACAAGCCAGCTTGACACAGAACATGTATTTAGAGATACCAGCCCCACGAAGCACTAAGAGTCTCACTCTACCATGTCCCCAGTGTCAGGGAGCTAATGCCTTTGTCTGGCGGTGGGACAACTTGCTCCTGAGCAGCAGCCAATGGGCATAATTTGGCAGTACTCCATGGGGCCAAATTTCATTCTTGGTGGTGCTGGGCAGGACGCCAGGCATCACCCTCTCTGGTGAGACGACAGGGCAAGGTGCCCCAGGGTGTCCAGACAAAAACATCTGTAGGAGTCACTGAGTTGTTGGTCGCCTGAGTTCACCCACATGGAAACACAGAGAGTAAACTCCTCTGCCATTTCCAGGATGTGTCCCCATAACTGGGAGTCACCACTTCAGGCTCCAAAACCTAAGCACAGGGTCAGCCAGCATGGAAATAGCTGAGTGGAAAAAAAAAGCTTTAAGTCAGCAGGAGGCAGGATACAATATTAGTAATAATAGCTAGCATCTGTGTACCACTCTGAGGCTTCCAAAACATGCTACAAATTTGGATGGTCCTGAGAGCCAAAGACTGGCTTCCGATGGGACAGAAAAATCAATGACAGAGGTTTTTTCTATCACTGACTAAAAAGCAAAGAACTATAATTGAGTATAGTCATAGCTATAATTATAGACAGATATATGTATACATATATACATAGATGTGTATATATACACATACAAATATACACACATCGAGATAGATATAGAACTTGAGTTCTTTATTTTATATATTATATATACTGTACATATATCTATGACAAATTCTTCACTTTTCAATCATTAGTAGAAAAAGCATACACACATAAATACATATCTTAAGTTCTTGCTGGGGAAGATGTTTAATGTGGTTGGCTCCATGCTGAGTTTTTGGTTCTATTTTTTTAACACTTCTTCTGCTAAAGGTAAATTACTTGCTTTAGCTAACACTTGCTTTTTTTACATAGTTCCCATCAACCATTCTGCTATAGACAAGCAGGTCTTTTTCCATTTCATAAAGTAAAGTAGAGTCATAAACTAAAGATTATCTATAGAAGTCTAAAAGAGACCTGTCTATTCAGTAAGGGAGGGAATTAATTTATTTGGTGTCTTTAATATATATATGTATATTTACATACGTGTGTATATACACACAGATGACTTGAGATCTCTACATATACATATATGTGTATATATACATATATACACACATCTGTGTGTATACTATATATCCGTATCTATATCTATGATTTGAGTTCTTCACTTTTCAATCAGTGGTAGAAAAAGCATATACACCCACACATATATATGCATGTATGCATATATATTTTATATTAATATATACACACATGTAACTAATATGACTGATATGAACTCACATATTTCGTAAAGACAACAAATAGACTTTTTTATATTAGTCACAGTTATAAAACTTGAATTCATAAATATTTTGTAAAGATAGACTTATTTTTCATATCAGTAATAGTTACATGAGTTCATATCAGTCATATATATAATGTTCATATGAGTCATATTATGTGCATGCATGTATATGCTTTTTCTACCCTTGAATGGAAAGTGAAGAACTCAAATCATAGATATAGATATGGGTATACAGTATACACATATATATATGTGTATATATCTACATATATGCAAGATGAAGAACTCAAGTCATCTGTGTGTATATATACGGATATATGTAAAATACATGTAAATATACATGTATATAGTAAAGACACTAAATAAACTAATTTTCCCCCTCCTACTGAATAGACAGGCCTCTTTTAGACTTGTATAGATAATCTTTAGACTCTGTGACTCTACTTAATGAAATGGAAAAAAGATCTACTTATCTATAGCAGAATACTAAGTAAAATAAGTGTTAACTAAAGCATGTAATTTACCTTTAGCAGAAGAAATGTAAAAAAAAAAAATAATGGAACCAAAAACTCAGCATGGATCCAAACATGTTTACGTCTTCCCCAACAAGAACTTAAGATGATGCCTGTAAATAATAATAATAATTCCAATTTCTATAGTACCTTTAAGTTAATGATTTGCTTTATATACATATATTGTCTCATTTGAGATTCATAACACCTCTGAGACGTAGGTGCTATTGGCATCACCATTTTACAGATAAGAAAACTGAAACTTAGAGAGGCTAAGTGAATTACCTGGGGTTATATAAGTAGTAAACTACTTTCTTTTGTTTTTAATTTTTATTCATTTTGAACTTAAATGTAAAAAGATAAAAAAGAACATTTCCATGTACACAGCGTAACATAAAAGAGGATTCGATATAAAACCATGAATTTCCATTTCACATTGTTTACTTTTTTTTGGAAAAACTATGTAATAAATACAACATATCCTTGCTTTTCTGTGCTTCCAAGTTTTCTTTTGTTCTCTGCTCTGCATTTTTTTCTCCCTCCCTCTCCATCCTACCTTGGAGAAAACTACCATTAGACACAAATATATAAACACACACACATGCATATATACATATATATATAGTAAAACCATACTTTCTGTATATATATATATATATGTGTGTGTGTGTATAGATGTATATATATATATATTATCTATCCATCTATCTATACACACACATATTTCTATTTATCAGTTCTTTCTCTGGTTGCATCTTCTTTCATAAGTCCTTTGTAGTTGATTTGAGCATTTATAATACTCAAAATGATTTAGTGACTATCATTCAAAGTTGTTCTTAGAACACTATTACTACTACTGTGTACAACATTCTCTTGATTCTGCTCATTTCACTCTTCTTTATTTCACATAGGTAGTAACTTTCTAAGATAGGATTTGAATCCAGATGTTCCTGAATTTTAAGTACAGGCTCCTATCCACTATGTCATATTGACTCTCATACATATTAGTCTGTATATGGTTATTCTGCTATAACTGGAGAGAGACAGAGACAGAGACAGAAAGAGAGAGAGAGAGAGAGAGAGAGAGAGAGAGAGAGAGAGAGAGAGGGAGAGAGAGAGAAAAGAAGAAGAAGAAGAAAGAGAGAGAGAGATAGGAGGAAGAGGAGGAGGAGGGAGGGAGAGAGAGAGGGAGGGAGAGAAATATTTTGGAATAAAATATTAATTATATTGAAATTCTCTTATTTGCTAAACAGATTGGCAACAATTTACTGAGTATCTACAGGAAGTTACTTTACATGGTTATTTGCCCCAATGAATGTGTGTGCACCTAAGTGAATTTCAGACTTTCTGATATTATAGAATCCTGCCCAGTGGTTTGGTGTTTTTTTTGTGCCTGGGGACTCCATTGGTTAATTGGCCCAAGGTCTAGAGGTAAGGAAGCAGACACCAATTAAATATAAAATGCACTTGCTGTGACCATACTGCCATTCAAAGAAACTCAAATGTACCTCACTGAGCCCTTCGGTTCATGGAACTCAGCTGAAAAGCCACTGATCCAAGTGAACATGGGTCTTTGGCGTATTTTTAAATAGATCCCAGACTCAACTTAAGCCTGGCTATAAATCACTTAAGATTAAGATGGGATGACCACTTACCATGCAACAGCATGTTTATATCCATCGACTAATTAAAAGTTTATAAAACACCTCAGAGAAAAAACAATGCATGCACCAAAATAAATAGCAGTTCTGACACAGGGAAGCAAATTTGGATCTTGGTCTTGTGACAGGTTATATCTCACAGAGTTCACTGTTGAGAATGTGAAATTAGAATTGTGCTCAGAATACAAATTGCAATTGGTCTTCCACTTCAGTTCTCAAGGGTCCTTGGGAGGAGAACAGAAGTGCTTCTAAACTCAGCAAATACAATTTTTAGTTTGTGATAATCTGCCAAGTCAACATTCCAGCCATTAGGATGGCTATATTAAACAACTGAGAATCTATCCTCCTCCTGGACTTTTGACTCTAACATCCACATTCGACAAAGTCCTACTGGTATTTTTAGTTATAAAGTTCCCATTAGAAGCAGCATGGTGTAATAGCACGGAAGACCTGTGCTCAGATTTTCGTACTTTAGGATTGCAAATTAAAAGTTGTAAGAGACCTTATAGACCATCTAGTATAAGCCCCTTATTTTATAGAGGAGAGCCTCACCTAAAGTCACACAAGTGGCAAAACTATATTTTGAAGCCAAGCACTTTAATTCTAAATCTGCTGCTCCTTCCACTACTATGCGATTCCAAATATGTCATCTCATCTCTCTGTGCCTCAAGTTACTTATCAGAAAAATCTGCAAATTGCATGTAAGAATACTTTCACTATCTGCTTCATAAAGCTGCTAATAGGAAAACAATTCAAAAACCTTAAAGTGTAATGTAAATGTGAATTATTGGTTACATTAGTAAGCTGGCAGAATTATAATGAAAATATACATACATATGAAGGATGCATTTCCTCTGAAGAGTAATAGGTTTTGTAGAAAGGTTGACTACTCGGTTAAGAAAACATATGGAACATGCATGTAATGACATCAGGCTTTCTTCCTTGACGCCAACTAGGCTTTTGATGTGGTGATGTTCTGCAGCCATGTGATACCAGCTTCAATTGTATGATTCATGTTGTTAACCTTTGGAAATGCTGAACAGAAATGAATGACCCAACATTCTACCCAGATGTGTGCTAAACAATATTTCTGGACAATTCCTTTAGTTTTTGGCTCTTTCTAACTTTATGAAGTTATTTATCCATCAAAATAAGAAAGTAAAGAGATTCTCAACAACTGCTTGTATAATTTGAAATTTTACTTTAGGTCAACTCCCATGTTGCTAATGAAATACAATGAAAATTCACACCAACATGCAACTATTCTTTCAACCACGTCTGTACGATACGAATCACAGGTCTTAATAACCTACATCAGGGGTTGCCCACCTGTTTTTGTATGACCATCAAGTAAAGGGTTTTTTTTTCATTTTAAAAATAAAGTTAGTAGACCCCTACTCTTCATCATGAGTGGAAATGGGTCTTCACTTTAGCATCTTGATCAGAAAGAATGGAGGATCTCTTGAGTACAGCACTTATCCTGACAATACCTTGATGCATCTATCAACAGCAAACAAAGGATGTAATGGGAAAGAATGTCCCTGAAACCCTTTCACAATAAAACATAGAACATGTGGTTTCTTGAATATTTATTTGCAGAAGACCAGAGGCCAAATCACAAGTTTCTTATTTCTAGGATGCCAGATAGTGAACTGGAAGGGACCTTGTGTGTTTCAGTCATTTTTCAGTCACGTCTGGTTCTTTGTGACGCCATTTGGGGTTTTCTTGGCAAAGATACTGGAGTAGTTTGCCATTTCCTTTTCCAGTTCATTTTACAGATGAAGAAACTGAGGCAAACAAGGTCAAGTGACTTGTCCAGAATCATACAGCTAGTAAGTTTCTGAGGCTAGATTTGAACTCAGGAAGATGAGTCTGAGTTCATGCCTACCACTCTATCCACTGCACCGTCTAGCTGTCCAGAAATAAACTTAAGTGGGACCTTACAGATCACCTAGCCCAAGCCCATCATTTTACATATGCAGAAAATAAAATTCTAAGAAATCCACATGACATGCCCATGATCACACAGACAGTAAGTAGTAGAGCATCTAGGAAATCATTTGTTTAGAGGGTGTAATTTTAAATAGACGGCAAAGGCTGCATTTCTACAATTTTTTACTTTAAAATTCCCTCCTTGCTACACTAGGACCTTTTTTCCTGTTGCTGATTTTTTTGTGTGCTAAGCATTACCATTATCCTCATTTATTCATCACAATCCTAGAATGCCATCAGGCTCATGACTATGGATTGTTTCTGCCTTTGTATTTGTAGGCTTGGCACCTAGCTCATTTCCTGGTATATAGTAGGCACTTAATAAATGCTTATTAATTGAATATCCACTATTTGTTAGAAATTTCAACTAAAATTAAAAAAAAACTACATTAAAGCATATTTCATGACCTATCCAGGATAGTATTATGAATCATTTTAGAGGAATGAGTTTAGTTTGGGGATTAGGAGGGGAAGGGGAAATGCCAAATAATAGTTTATCGCAGTAGTTTGTAATAACACTCTGATAGCAGTCTCCTGTCCCCTTTATACCTCTGTCCACAATTCTGGAAAACACAAGAAAGCAAATAAATTTTCACCTGTGTAACTTCATTCCATTTTCACACACCTACCTATTACTCTCATAGGACCAATCTCTTTGTAGATGACTTACCCACTCTCCTTCCTTCTCTGCCCACACACACAGTCAGGGGGCCTTAAACATTCTGCAGGATTAATTGGTACTTTAATGTAGCATTGTGACTCATTGATTAACACACCAACTAGTCTGCAAGATTAGTAAATCATTTGCTGGGTTCTTCAGATTTCTTTTAATATGAAGAAATTGGGGTTCTATATTAAATCTGCTCCTCAGTGTGCCAGTGGTGGCAGGAAAGAGGTCAATTGCTCATTTGACAAAGGGCCCCTTAAACTATATGGCTGTGTTGGTGCTGCTGCCATGTAAAACTGGACTGAATAATTAAGAAATTGTGGAGTGGGGAGTGGGGGGTGTATGAGAGAGACAGACAGATGACAGAGACATACAGACAGAAACAGAGACAAAGAGACAGAGACCAAGAGAGATAAAGAGAGAAAGTGAATGAAAGAAAGAAGGAAGGAGTCAGACAAACACAGAGACAGAGAAAGACAGAGAGAGAAATAGATAGAGAGACATATAGACAGAAATAGAGACAAAGAGACAGAGACCAGGAGAGAGAAAGAGAGAAAGGAATGAGAGAATGAGAGAAAGGGGGAAAGAGTCAGACAGACACAGAGACAGAGACAGACAGACAGAGACAGAAAAGAATGGGAAAATCGAAGTTAAATAACCCATTAAACAGAATTGGTGTTCCGTGATTTTCTAAAAAAGTACTTTTTATGGTTATCTTTTTTGTATCACCTTCATTTCTAAATGCATCTTCCCCCTCTACTCAGCAACCTATTCCTTATGACAAAGAATAAAAATTAAAGAGGAAAAAAATAGTTCAGTAAAACTAGACAACACATCAACAAAATATGACAATATATAAAATCTTCCACATCAATAATAATGCACTTCTGCGAAGGAGGGAAGGAAGTGCATTTTCTCATCTTTTCTTCAGAGTTATTATAACTCTATAACATTCAGTTTGGAGTGTTTTGTTGGGTTTTTTTCCATTTATATTGCTATGATCATTGCACATATTGCTTTCTTGGTTTTGCTTACTTCATTCTGCATCAGTTCACATTTTCCCATGCTTCTTCGAATTCTACCTATCTTTTGTTTCTTTTCTTTTTTTTAAATACTTTTTTTTGGAGAGGGGAAGGCAGGGCATTTGGGGTTAAGTGACTTACCCAAAGTCACACAGCGAGTAAGTGTGTCAAGTGTCTGAGGCTGGATTTGTACTCAGGTCCTCCTGATTCCAGGGCGGGTGCTCTATTCACTCCGCCACCTAGCTGCCCCATTCCATTTATGTTCCCCAATTTGTTTAGGCATTCAATAGCTAAACAAATTGTTAGTCATCTCTTTATTTCCAGTTCTTTGTTACTATAAAAAGTGTTGCCTTTAATATTCTGGGGTATATTGGACCTTTCTTCTTGTCTTTTATTTTTTGGTGTTTTTTTTTTAATATATACCTAGGGATCTCTGGGTCAAAATGGCATTTAAATCATTTTCTTAGTATAATTCCAAATTTCTTTCCAGAATGACTGGACCAATAATTCCCAGGTCCACCAATAATATATTTGTGTGCTTGCCCATAATTATTTAACAGGTTGAATTGGTGTTACATAGACTTGGGATCAAAATGGAGAAGAAATTATAGAGAAGGGGAGGGAAACAGTTTCAAATGAAAATCAGGTAAGTCCTACATATCTGTATCAGAACATTTAGTATGAAATATGGAAATTATGTAGAAATTTATAAATTTTAACTTTAAATTTAATTGAAGTTAAAAATTTAACTTTAATTTGATGAATAAGATATTTAGAGGGAGAGAAAAAAACATTCTGAGACCTAAATTCAATCCTTAGATATTCAAGCACCTAATAGAAAAAAGCCCTATTTTTATTATTTATTGCCTTTACTTAGTCACGTAATGTAGATGTTATTCTCCTCAAGTACTCATTTACTTTCTACCCCTATGACCTTTATCATACATCGTATATAGAGTTGAACCACTATAGTTGAATTCCTTTAGATCTTAAAAGGATTTGAGCCTCCACAAATTGTCTATTAAAATTAAATTCCTCCCCCAGGAGAATTAATATCTTAAGCAATGATCAACTAACTATTTCGACTGTTTATGACAAATAATTGAGAGTAAAGTCCAAAAGTAATGAGACTCAGACCAGCTAGACAACTTAGTAGACAGAGTGAACAGAGGTTGAAGGAGAGGCAGAAAGTCACTGAAAAGGAAAATGGAAAGCCACTAGATACAACCCTTGCCTAGGGTTGGAGCTAGTCATTTGTGAATACAAGATATGTAGATACATTTATTTAAATATGTTCATATTTGATATTATAAAATAATATTATACCATTTAACTAGACAAATTTTTTATTTAAACTTAATTTTTAATTGAGAAATATTAAAAGGCAACCTAAAACAAAACAATAGAAACTGAGTGCTGCCAGATTATAATGATGCCAAGGTGAGACCCAAAGAAATAAGAAGGTTCCTCCTCTAATTCTTCTAGAGGTGTGGGACTATCTGAACATAAAACCATAATTTTCCAAGATATCGATTAGGTTTTTTATTTTTTTATTTTTTCCACCTAATAGTGTTTTATTTTTCCAATTACACAAAAAAATTGTTTTCAACATTCGATTTTATAAGATTTTTGAGACATAGGTTATACATGTACAATCATAGTAAACATGTTTCTACATTAGTCATGCTGTGAAAGAAGAATTGGAACAAAAGGGAAAAACCACAAGAAAGAAAAAAAGAGAAAATAGTATGTTTCTATTTGCATTCAGACTCCATAGTTCTTATGTGGATAGCATTTTCTATCATGAGTCTTTTGGAATTGTCTTAGATCATTGCATTGCTGAAAAGAGGTAAGTCTATCAAAGTTGGTAGTTGCACAATGTTGCTGTTACCATGTACCTGGTTCTGCTTACTTCACTCAGTTCATGTAAGTCTTTCCAGGTTTTCCTGAAATTTGCCTGCTTGTGATATTAATTAGTTTTAATGAACTCACTGTTTTTTCCTCTTTCTCCTTCTTTTTTTCCTAAGGGATTATTCTCTAGGTGGAAGAGGCAGAGGGAAACTTTTAGAAAGCCAGGTAACATAAAGACAAGACATTAATAAAAATATATTTAAGAAGAAAAAGAAACCTAAGGTCATTGCATTGTAAGGCATTGCATGTAGGGAATGAGAATTGTGTGGAAGAAAGAGTAAAAGTAATAACCAATATTTATCCAACTCTTCAAAACTTATCAAGAGCTTCATATGCATTAGCCTCAAAACAACCCTGTCAGGTAGTTACTTCAGGTATTATTACACCTATTTTACAGATGAAGAAACTAAGACTCAAAGAAATTAAATGATTTACAAATGCTCCCACACCCAGGAAGTTTGAGACTGTCTTCCTGACTCCAAGACCAACATGGTATTGACTAGTACTACCTGCCTCCCCAAAGTATTGGATGCCAGGAAACCTGGTATCTCTTTCCAGCTTTGCCACTAATCAATTTTGGGAACCTTGGCAGCACATTTAACTACTCTGAGTCTTGGTTCCCTGTCCATAAAAGGAGAGTTTTGGACAAAGTAATCTCTGAAATCTCTGGCTCCAACATTCTCTAATTATCCGTAGAGGACAGGGATAGAGGCTGAATTTGTGAATTCAGTGAATAGAGACCCTGGCTAGGAAATTCCCTCTTCCAAAGCAGGTTAGTATCTTCTCTGAAACTCTTAGAGAACTGCCTAGATCACCAAGAGGTGATTTGCCCAGGCTCACACAACCAGTATACGTCGGAGGCAAAATTCAAACCCAAGTCTTCTTGGCTTCTTGAAACTTGCTCTCTGTCACCTCCACTAGGTTGCATTTGTTATGATATTTATCAATAAAGATTATACTTTTGTTACTTTAATTATTTCATGTTTGATCATGCCACATCATCATGACAATTATGTAATTTGTCATCACTCCACATCACTGTGACTTCACCATGTCTCACATGGACAGGTGGCCCCTTTCTTTGTCAAGGCAAAGCCTCTGCAAACACAAGTGATCCCATTCCATCCTCTCTTCACCAGCAGATTGTTCCTCTATCATCTGTATTCTTTCACCAGTCTACAATTTCTCCTTACCTACTGGTGCTTCTCTACTACCTCCGAACATGACCATACTTCCGCTATCCTCAAAAAACCCTCGCTTGATCTCTCCATTCCTGCTAGCTATCATTCTATCTCTCTCCACCCTTTTGTGGCTAAAAACCCTGAGAAGGCGTTCTGTAATAGATGCCTCCACTTCGTGTCCTCTCATTCTCTCCCTGATTCTCTGTGATCTGGCTTCTAACCTCATCATTCGGCTGAAACTGCTTTCTCCAAAGTTACGTTTGTTGTTCATTTTTCAGTCATGTCCAACTCACTGTGACTCCGTTAGGTGATTTCTTAGCAGAGATACCAGAGTGACCATTTCCTTCTCCAGTTTGTTTTACATATGAGGAAACTGAGGCAAACAGGACTTGCCCAGGGTTACACAGCTAGTAAGTGTTTGAGGTCAGACTTGATTTCAAGAAGATTAGTCTTCCTGACTCCAAAACCAGTACTCTATCCACTGTGCCACCTAGCTGCTACATATATATATATATATATATGCATATATATATATATATAGACAGACACACATGCATATATACATACATACATATAGTGTGTATATGTATATACCCATATACATGCATAAACAAAATATAAAATCTCAAAATGCAATACACAAACCCTTTAATTCAGCAAATATCCCATATATGCATGCATATATGTATATACATGTATACACACATACATATTATACACACCAATTTACCAGACTTCCCACACATGCCATAGTCAGGACAATAGTCATTTTTTTATTTTGTTTTTCTAGAATGAGTTGCTAGATCCATCTCCTTCCTGTTGCTACAGATTCACTGAGAAAGCTTCACATTGTTCTGAGACAACTAGCACCATGCCATTAGTGAAGAAGTGCATTTCTAGAACTTCACCACCCAATATGAATCAACCTTTCCTCGTTTTGCACCACCCAGCAGACTGGATTGCTAAATTAAATCTTCACAATATTATGGTTGTACTATCTCCTTTATCAGAGCCTGATTTCCTACAAGATTGAAAATAAGCATTTTTACATCTCGTCCCTACAGTTTTTTTTCTGACATTGTAAAGTATATATGACAATTACATAGAGAACAGAACCAGACCTAGTAATGTTGGTGCCTGGCTCACAAGCATGTCCTACAGAATAGATTCCTATCTCAGTGGAGTTGGGAGAAGAGGGACAGAACACTGCCCCCTGGTGATGCAAACAGAGAACACATAACACCAGTATGGAGCTACTGCTGCAAAACCAGCAAGTAGGATGGTCAGGGAGAAGGGCAGGACTGGGGAAGGAGCAACCTTGATAGCCTTTTATCTTAGCTAATTATTCTTGCTAACCAGGTGCCAAAATCTGTTGTTTTTAAACTGCCGAAGGACTGCTGTCGTTGCCCTCTAAACGTGGCACTCTAGGGCAAAGTCCTCATGGTCTGGTTCTAGTTACCAGCTTGATAGAGATGCTAGAGCTGAAGAATTAGGCATTCTGGCTTCTTGTCCTGGTTCTGCCACTAACTATAAGATGTTGGGTAAATTATTTCACCTTTCTAGAACATTTCCTCATTTGTTCAAATAAGATAATCTAGGTAAGGTGTTTTGTAAACCTTAAACACTACATAAACATTACCTATTATTGCTTGTAAAATGAGAAGATTAGAATAGAGGATCACTAAATCCCTTTTTAGCAAAAATTAAAAGCTCAGAAAGTCCACTAATTCAATTTAACATTGATTTAGGAAGTAAGCACCTTGAGGGCAAGAACTGCTTCATTTTTACTTTTGTATTCCCAGTACCTCCCCCAAACTCTGGCACCCATTAGGCACTTAACGAATTCCTGTTGATTGATTGATTTCTTGTCACTTTGCCTCTTTTTCTCTTGGGATTTCTGTTTTTTCTTCTACAAAATGAGAGAACTAGATTAGATTATGTCTAAGGTTCCTTCCAGGTCTGAAAGTTGTTCTTCTGGGAATTTTCTTGAATCAAGATAACTCTCTGTCTCCTTCTTTCTGTTTCTTCATCTCTGTCTCTCAGTCCTCCCTGCCTCTCCATGTCTCTTATTCTGTCTGCCTCTGTTTCTCTTTCTCTGTTTTCTCATCTTTATCTCTCTTTCTGTATCTGTTTCGGTCTTTCTACTCTCTATCTCTCTTTCTTTCTTTGTTTCTCTCTCCCTCCATCTCTCTGTTTCTATCTCTCTTCTGTTTCCATCTTTCTCTCTTCTCTAACCTCTCTTTCTCTCCTGTCTCTGTCTACGTTTCTTTCTGTCTCTCTCTGTCTCCTTGTCTTTCTTCTGTCTCTGACTCTGTTTCTCTTTCTCATTCTATTTGTCTGTCTTGCACTCTCTTTCTTTCCTCTCCCCTACCCCATTGCTGTCTGTAATCTAGGTGATTTTTAAACATGTACATACAGGTACACATACACATAAACATAAACATAAACGTGCACAAGACTAGTCTAGGCAAGCTCTACATGATGGTAGTAGCCTATGACTCAATGAACATCCAAGCCATAGATTAGAGCTGAGTTCACACAAAGATAGATTAAGGAAACATGCTCCATTGTTCTTTCTAGCCTTGACTTCATCCGTAACACAAGGCCTGACATTCCAGGAACAAAATGAGGAGGACATAGAGGGAAACAGAGACCAAGAAGAGACTTGTCTGAAGTATAATTGTGAAAGTCTCCATTTCAAATCGGTGTGGGGAATCCTGTCCTTGCTTTCAGGCAGACAGCTCAACAGGCTAATGAACACATGCTAATTTGCTTCAAGATACTCCCAAGTCGTTACCCAGACAGAACCATTTCTCCAAAATCTTTCTTTCCCGAGAAAGAGGATTGGAACTTTCTCTCCATGCCTGTTCAGCACAGGTGTCAAACTTACAGCCCATGGCCTGCAAGTAGCCTACATAATTGACGGAACCAAACAAAATTTTGGAAATTGTTTAATAAATTGAGAATTGTTTAACAAAATACAATACAATATAGATGATGTTAATCTATGGTTTTCTGAGGGAGTATGCAGCCAGAGGGATCCATTTTTATTTTGGTTTGACATCATGCTTTAGAAGGAAAATTATGTGCCTAGACTATATGCCTACAGAGCAAGGATCTTTAATGCTTTCGTATCATCAAGTTTTTTGATGGTTTCATAAAGTCTATGGATACCTTCTCAGAATAATTCTTGGATCATAATTGAAAGAAATGATTACTTTTATTTAGAGATTAGTGAAAATAAAGATGTATTTTTTTCTAATCCAGGTTCAAAGACCTTCTGAAATCTATCCACAAAGCCCTTGAGATTATGAACCTCTGCTATAGAATGCAAGCATACAAGAGGAAAGGTTTATGGAAAATGAAAAGGAGTCATCTGTCTAGACAAGGGGATTTCAAGAACTAGAAAACATATATCCATTTTCATTTAATCCTACATCCCTTTACAGAGCAAGGATCTGAGGAAAGAAATAAAGGAAGGAAGAAAGAAAGAAAGAAAGAAAGAAAGAAAGAAAGAAAGAAAGAAAGAAAGAAAGAAAGAAAGAAAGAAAGAAAGAGAAAGGAAGGAAGGAAGGAAGGAAGGAAGGAAGGAAGGAAGGAAGGAAGGAAGGAAGGAAGGAAGGAAGGAAGGAAGGAAGGAAGGAAGGAAGGAAGAGAAAGGAAGGAAGGAAGGAAGGAAGGAAGGAAGGAAGGAAGGAAGGAAGGAAGAGAAAGGAAGGAAGGAAGGAAGGAAGGAAGGAAGGAAGGAAGGAAGGAAGGAAAGAAGGAAGGAAGGAAGGAAGGAAGGAAGGAAGGAAGGAAGGAAGGAAGGAAGGAAGGAAAGAAGGAAGGAAGATGCCTAAAAAGAAAGTTAATTGCCATCCCACAAAGGTCCATATGAATAACACATGCACTTCTGTGTACATGTTGACCTCATATTTTTTCTACATCATTTAAAATAGAGAAGCTAGTGTCTATTTTTTTATCCTCAATTATCATCACCAAAATAGCCAGCTCTGCTTCGGGAATAAAGGAGTGGGTGGCAGGTATTTAATTAGTTGTTAAGAATGAGCCAGACTTCTTTCAAATTAGGATGCTTCTTGTTTGCTCCTTGTTGCTTAAAAAAGTTCCCTTTGTCTTCTGTTTTCCAGGAGGATTCTTCGAAAACCTGCAGAGTTTCTAAGTTTTCATCAGAAAACAAGAGAGTATTGGTATGTATTAATTTCCCTAGGTCTTTGCCTCTATCTCTGGCTCTCACCACTTTGACAGGCATCCTTGGAATGTCTGAAGTGACCACACTTTGTCAGACTTTTACCTTGTCCATTTTCAGGCACTTCTCATCACAGAGAAGGCCCTATATGTGCGTGTCATTCATTCAGTAGGAGAGCTAAGGGATAAGTATCTAGTTGCCATGTTGCTAACACTCAACATCAGCGCCAATGGCATCTGTAGAGGAGCAGGCGAAACGACCTTGGGGGGTAAACTACACACGTATTTGTTTGTTCAGACTGTTGGGAATGCAAACTACCATGTGATATTTCACAAGCCACTTGTACCCTGGCCAGCCTGCTTGTCGAAACTCATACCCCTCCTGGAGCTTGGAGAACGAATCTATCAGGGAATTTTTCTCTAAACCAACAGTAGTTATAGAAATAATGAACGTTATAGCCCTTTCTCTGCCCAAACTGTTTATTTCTCTTATTTCCCAATACCCATCCACCCTCAGGCATCTTTTCCCCTTCTTGTGCCTT
Organism: Phalanger gymnotis; assembly: GCA_028646595.1. Classification (NCBI taxonomy): domain Eukaryota; kingdom Metazoa; phylum Chordata; class Mammalia; order Diprotodontia; family Phalangeridae; genus Phalanger; species Phalanger gymnotis. The sequence continues at coordinate 70,818,778 of CM053626.1, forward strand.
TACCTATAACCAAAGGACCGTTAACCTCTCTGTCCTTGAAGCTGTGGGTGTTAATTGTCAACAAGCTGAGATGGATTCATATTAATTATCCCAAATTGCCAATTCTCTTTACTTCCTGGATTTTCTTTTTTTCCAGTTTGATTTACTTGCTAAAGGGACCTAACTACATTCTATAGTAGAAAGAATAGAAATCACAATTTTAAAAAAATTAGCTCTATATCCCTGATACATAGACTATGTTCCCCTCTGGCTTGAACTTAGAGGAAACTATTCAGTGGCAGCAAAAGAAATATTAGATTTGAGATCCAATTCCAGCTGACATTCCCCGATGGTGTAACCTTGGACAGCTCATTTAGCCTTTGTGAACTTCCAATTTCTCATCTGTAAGATGAGGAAAATAAAACATGCATTCTACACCTTCCCCCTTCCCCCCCCCAAAAAAGTTATTGAGAGGAAAGCACTTTGTAAACTTTACAGCTCCATAGAAAGGCAAGTTCTTACTTAAAACTAGAGTAGCTAACTAGGAGATTAGTTTAAAAGCCTGAAGCAGGTATCACCAACATAATTGGCCCTGGCTTTCTTCAAGTTTCAGTTAAAATCCCACTTTCTGCAAGAAAACTTTCCCTTTCTTTAAAGAAAGTCTTTCTTTATGTTAGTATCTTCCCTCTGAGATTATCTCCAATTTATCCTGTGTATGTTATTTGCATGAAGTTGTTTTCATGTTGTTTCTCAGATTGTGAACTTCTTGAGGGCAAGAACTGTTTGCCTTTCTTTGTGTGTTCAGCACTTAATACAGCATAGGGTAGGCTTTTAATAAATGGTTCTTGTTGATATAAGAAGTATTCACTAAATGCCTGTTAAATGGATTAACATTTTTGTCAAATCTAGCCATGTAGAATAATGTTCATGCATAAGTGAGTCTGTACTTTCAGAATTGATTTAATAAAGTCATTCATAGGACTATAAAGTCAAAAGATTCATCAAGAGGTCGTCTAATTCACCCTCCTTTCCCTAATCATGCAACATCTAAATCATCTAAAAGAAATATTCACCTGTGCTATTGGAAGATATTGAAAGATTTCTCATGCCATTCTTGTGCTGGCAATCCCTCTATCCCTATGGCCTCCTCCACTTGAGTGAGGAGTTCTTCCTCAGAATCTCCATTTGAGGAAACACTCACTCTCACTTTAATCCTGAACCAGCCCATGACTTCCTATCTTACCTTACTTCTCCACTTTGTCCCCCATAGGTACTTCCTCTGACTCTACACTTTTCAGCCCCCTTCTGTATCATCTTGTCCCACTATAATTAAGTTCCTTGAGGGCAGGGCTACTGTTTGTATTTGAATTCTCAGGGCTCAGCACAGAACCTGGCACATAAGCTTAATGAACGTATCTTTTTTTCAGGTGGGAATTTTCAATAGTTTCTTTTAGTAGCCAGTAGGTTACCAGTAATCAATGCCTCCTTGGATCTAAATGAACTTTGCTTGCTAAAGTTTTAAGTTGGTGTTCTCTTTTTTTGGTCCTGAACAAAGGTGTCAAATGGGTGATCATCCTTCTCATAAAATAATAAAATAATTTTAGAGCCAGAAAAAAGCAATAGTAATCAGGTCTAATCTTCACCTAGGCAGCTAGGTGGCACAACGGATAGGGTGCCAAGACTGGAGTCAGGAAGACTTATCTTAATACTTAGTGTCTGTGTGACCCTGGGCAAGTCATTTAACCCTGTTTGCCTCAGTTTCCTCATCTGTAAAATGAGCTGGAGGAGGAAATGGCAAACTACTCCAGTATCTTTGCCAAGAAAACCCCAAACTCACAAAGAGTCAGAAACAACTGAACAACAACAACAGCTAACCTCATTTTGCAGATGAAGAAAACTGAACCCACAGAAGGTAAATGACTTGCCCAAAGTCACATAGAGAGTTAATGATGGTACTGTGACTAGAGTGCAGGTCACCTGATTTCTGGTCTAGTGTTCATTCCACTTCAAGGATATTTAGATAAGTATTTTTTATTGCATTTGAATTATTTTACATTCAGTCAACCATATAGTATGCATGTGGCATCTCAGTTAAATAAAGCTTCATCCTTAATCGTGCTAGCAGACAGTTTATAGCATCGTTGGGATCTGACAATTGAAATGGAAGAATTCTGCTGACTCTGATGGTCAGAAGACTAACTCTGTCTTGGGACAGCAAAGTTCAAATGCCTTCACTGCCTTCAAAAGCAATTTCAGCCTCTGGTCAGCTGCTCTTCACTGGGCTGTTTGGAATTTTGTTTATATTCCTGGATATACTCAGTTGCTAACTCAGACTCAAAAGATTTAGTGTAAGCGTATTTTGTATTGTAGCTCTGCCCTGCTCACACACATTTGGGCCCTTAGAAATCTTCTGCAGGTTCAAGACACTTTGTGGGTCAGCACTCACTGAAAACCATCAGAATTCTCCACCAACAGGTTTATATTTTACCAGGTAACCACAAGACAGATGAGCATATGGACAAGGGAGGGATTCTTCTCATGCACATGTGGTATGTTTTGCATAGGTAAGCAAATCACGAGTGGGGAAGGCTTGTAAAGATTAGTCCCAGTGACTAGTATATTCTAAGCACAGAGTTGGTACTTAATAAATATTAATTGATGGATGATGGATGGATTGATGTGTTACTAAGGTATCATTCCTGTGAACTGTAGGCCCCCTAATGTTCTCTGGTAAGATCATCACACTAGGTGATTTGTCTCTCCTGGGTATTGCCAACCCTCCAACCCAGTCTCAGTCCATCAAGTCCCTCAGTGCCTCAATCCCTTAAATCCTAAGGGATCTTAGAAACTGTTTTATTCATTCCCCCTTCCCCATTTTATATGAGTTAACCAGATCTCAGAAGGGTTAAGTGACTTGCCCATTATTGCAGAGTTAGCAAATTTCAGAGTCTAGATTTGAACCCAGGTTTGGCAATGGCATAGGGCAAGATCAGTGACAGAGGTGGGGGGAGAGGGCCATGAGCTGCTATCATCTTGGCTCAGATCCTCATCACCTCTTCTCAAACCAACAATCCTTCATTCCCAGACTTCACCAACAAAACACAATTGCCTTCTCCCTCTGTCCCAATATCTCCCTTCTGCCATTGGAGAATTCTTCTCAGGCACCAGAAGTAGAATTTAAATCCAGAATTCTCTTGATTTTTAAGTCTGGTATCTTTTCCATAAAAACTCAGAGTCAACTACTTCCATCAGGAGACAGTAGTATTATCTTAGAGAAGGCAACTTGGAATCAAGAAAACTTGGATTCAAATCCTGGCTCTTCTATATACCACTTGTGTGATCTTAGGAAAGAAAAATGCTTAACCTCTAGACTTTAGTTTCCTTGTCTCTGAAATGAAAAGGTTGTACTCTAATTATCCAACTTTAATTCCAAAAATCCATACTGACTTTAGTGAAAGATTGAGTGATATAGAAATGGTACTAGCATGAAATAGAAATTTTCACCACCAACTCAAACTACTTCAAATAATCTTAGACTGCTCCTTGCACTTGAAAAAAATAAGATAAAATTTGGGACAAAGAGGAAAGCAGGTTTAGAGCAAGGTCATGTATTTGTTCACTCAAAAAGGATTATTATGTTTGTGCCAGGGAGTGTGGCATCATGGTTAGAGCACCGGCTTCAGAATCAGGAAACCCTGGATTCAAGTCCAGTTTCTAACAAATACTGGCTTTGTGCCTCTAAGCAAGTTACCACCTGTCTGTGCCCTAGAAAATTATAAAACTAAAAGTTGGAGGGCTGGTGCTGATCTCCATTGATAAAAGATGCTTCTTCATTGGGATTTCCTATGCCAAGGAAATAGGCCGCCTAACACTAACATTCTCCCACCACCACCACCCCCCCAGTTATTGTGTTAAGTAAGCAATGAGGATACAAAGAAAAATACCATAATACTGAAATGATGGGCTAGGGAGAAAATAGTGCATAGCACAAGAGAATAGGGGGACATATACCATTCTCAAAATGTTGCAATAGTCTGCTATTTCAAAGTCACATCAATGAAAAAGAAAAAAATAGTGATTTTCTTTAGAACTACTTAGCAGATGGCTATAGCTATATTAGACATAGGAAAGAAATGAAGATGCTGTAAAAAAAAACCTAGTAGCTTATAGCATTAAAGGATTCTCCCTTAATGTGGAATAAATTTGGATAATTAGTCTTCATGATGTTACATAGTCTCATCATCACTGGTCCAGTTGCACTTGACTTAGAAAAGTGGGCAAAAAGAAAACATGGCCAGAGTCATCACTAGGAATTTTGTAATAAGGGCAAATATAAAAAATTACACCTGGGATGAGGGGGGCATGAACTATGTCCTCAGTAGAAGATGGGAAGGAGTGGATCAGGTGAGGGAAGGAATTCACCCTAGCTACCTGTTAGCATCAGGGCTGCTAGATGATGTCAGGCCTGGAGTCAGGAAGACCTGAGTTCAAATTTGACTTCAGACACTTACCAGCTGTGTAACCCTGGGCAAGACACTTAGCTCTGTTTGCCTCAGTTTCTTCATCTGTAAAATAAGCTAGAGGAGGAAATGGCAAAAAAAATATCTTTCTTAGTCAAGAAAGCCCCCAAATGGGGTCATGAAGAGATGGACACAACTGAACAACAACACACAACAATACCTGTTAGCATAACATCCTAGTTTAACCTTTTATTTATTTATTTATTCTTGTTTATTTATTTATTTATTCTTGTTAGCTATACACTGAGCTCCATTTTTCTGTGCTGCTGAAGAATTTTAGTGCCCTTCAAATTCAGCAACTTAGGCCAGTCCCCTAATTACTCCCACCTTAGTTATGTCTCTTCCTGTAGCTATTCTGAAAAAAAAGATTTTCTGGGCTTGGGTCTTTTCTAAGAGTACTGGGGACAGGGTTTCCTTCAAGATTCTGTTTAATCAGAGAGCCCTGGATGCAGTGGGTGCTAAATGGGGGATAAGTGTTTTTATAGCACCTACTATGTGGCAGGCACTGCGCTGGGCATTGGAGGACATAGAAAGGTTAGACAAGACGTGGTCACTGCCAACATGGAGTTCACTCTCTCTCCAACAGAATACGAATGTGTACAAATAATAACAATACAAAATAAATTGTAATAAGCTCATTAAAGAAGTACAAATTGAATGTGAAGTCTGAGGGAGAAGATCTTCTCCAATAAGAGAAATAGAAAAGCTTCGTGGAGATCACATATTAATTGGACTTGAATGAACAGTTATGAAGTCAGTGGGCAAAAGGAAGGGGAGAGGACATTCTAGGCATCAGGAACAGTTTGAGCAAAGTATGAAAGTAGAAAAGTAATTAAATGTCCAGGGAACAACAACATGGGGTACAATTTGGCCAGAGAATATATGATTTTTATATATAGAATATACACTAGAGTATATGATGGGAGAAAATATGAGATAAAGCTGGAAACATAGAATGGTGTCCAGTTGTGGAGGCGTTGATGCCCTCTACGACTTGGGTTAATTCAAGCTTAAAATATTTAAGTGTCAGGGATCATTATAGAGAAATTTCTACATTCAAATGAAACACAAAGATAACACTTGAAAATTACTGTTTTCCCCCACCCACCTCTTCTGTTTTGAGTCCAATCAATGTACCTCTTTTTTATAATTGCAAACTACTGCACACCATAAAATTTGAAAACCACAGAACGATAGTGGAAAATATGTTGAAAATCAACATATCTGAGGCCCAAAACGTTCCTGTGCTTTTACAAGCCTGCTCTTCCTTCCACGTCTTTTCTCAGTGCTAACAGAGAAACAGAATTCAATAGAATGCTATAATTTTTTTCTAGAAGGCCTGAAAACAACTAATTTCCCTTTGTTTCTACTCAGTAGTAAAATAAACCCTTACATTTCATTACTTCTCTAGTTTAAATAATTAAATATCCCAGTTACCTTTTTCTCTTTCCTTCCAATATTGGTTTTATTTCTGTAATGGTGGAATACAAGCAAGGTATATTTTCCCAGATGATACCGTAGGTGCTTCAGAGGCAACAGCAGCCCCACATTAGCCTTGTCATCTTAACTTCTGCTGAAATGTAGGGCACAGGGCATTGCATTAAGTATTTAAGCATCCAGAGAAGAAGATTCTTCTCTATAGCTGTCCACATGTGGCACAAACCTGCCAGGCCTCGGGCTTAAAAAGGGTAGGCAAGAAGGAAACCTTTACTGACCCAGGTCCTCAATCCTATAATAAGGTCTAGGATATGCTCCAAAATTACTAAATTAGGAAAATTTCTTCTCTATGCTCTCAAGCCCCCACACCCACTTTTAGGATCTCACTTACGATTTATTATTATGACAGAGGCAATCCACCCTTTGGCCACTTACATGTCTTTCTTTTTAAAACAAATTATTCAAAAACACTAAAGAAAAAAAAAACAATCCACATTAATGGATTATTTGAAGTTATGTATTGTTGTTATTCAGGTGTTTCAGTTGTGTCTGACACTTTGTGACCCCATTTGGGGTTTTCGTGGCAGAGATACTTGAGTAGCTTGCCGTTTCCTTCTCCAGCTCATTTTACAGGTGAGGAAATGGAGACAAACAAGGTTAGGTGACATGCCCAGGGTCACACAGCTAATAAGTGTCTGAGGCCAGATTTGAACTCATGAAAATGAGTCTTTCTGATTCCAAGTCCAGTGCTCTATCCAGTTGTATCACCTAGCTGCTCTTCCAAATACAAAGAGGAACAAAAAAAAGACTATACATGGAACTGGGAATCTCTATTATGAACAATCTGCTTTTCTTAAGTATATAATAAATCCAACATGTAACTTTTGAAGCTGTCCTGCTTATCTGTGATTCCTTCTGACTTTCCTTCTGTTTTCTTCAGTGCATTAAAAAAAAGTTTCAAAACCCTACTTTCTTTTTGTTCTTTCTACTTTTGACAGTCCTTCTGAGAGTTATTGTCTTTCTTCCACTTCCACCTCCCCTTGGGGGAAAAAAAACAACAAATATGTGTAGTGAAGCAAAACAAATCCAGCTGTATCCAAAAATGTCTATTTTCTTTGTCTCAAGGCTATCCTCTGCCAGGAGGTAGGCAGCATTCTTTATTGGTTATCCATAATCATGCTTGGTCATTGCATTGATTAGAGCTTGTAAATCTTTCAAAGTTTTTGAATTTACGATGTTATTGTATAGATTTTTTCTCCTGTTTCTGCTTACTTCACTCTCCATCAGTTCATACAAGTCTTTCCAAGTTTCTTTGAAACCACTTCCTTCATAATTTATTTCTTACAATAAATTTCCATTACATTTATATGCCATAACTTTTCTAGCCATTCTCCAATAGACAAAAACCTCTTTAGTTTCTTTGTTCCTAAAAAAGAAAAAAGAATTATTATAAATAGTTCTGTACATATGGGTGTTTCATCTCTTTTTGCTTGTCTCTTTCTACAACCTTAAGTATAGGCCCAGTCATAGTATTTCTGGGTTAAAGAGTATATAAACAGTTTAATAACTTTTGGAGAATAATTTGAAATTACTTTCCAGAATGAATGAACATTTTCACCAACAGTGCATTAGTGTGCCTGTTTTCCACATTCCCTCCAATAATTGTCATTTTCCTTGTTTGTTATCTTTGCCAATCTGACGGGTAAAAGGTGAAGCTTCAGAGCCATTTTAATTTGCATTTCTCTGATTTTCAGTGGTTTGGAACATTTTTCATATGTTTATTGGTAACTTGAATTTCTCCTTTCAAAACTGTCTATTCATATCCTTTAACTGTCAGTAGGGATGGTTCTTACTCTCATAAATATGAATCTATCTGGGGGCGGAGCCAAGATGGCCACATGAAAACAGCATCTTGCCGGAGCTCTCTCACAAGTTCTGTTGGATTCCTATAAAAAAGTGAATCTGAGCAGATTTGAGAGAGTTAGAAATTGCGAGCACTCTGACTGGGGCAAATTTCCCAGCC
>CM053626.1:70827236-70837236 GCA_028646595.1 Phalanger gymnotis
ACCAAATTCCAGAGCTCCCAGATCAAGGAGAAAATACTGCAAGCAGCCAGAAAGAAACAATTTGAGCACTGCAGAAACACAATCAGGATAACCCAAGATCTAGCAGCTTCTACATTAAAGGATCAAAGGGCTTGGAATATGATCTTCTGGAGGTCAATGGAGCTAGGATTAAAACCAAGAATCACCTACCCAGCAAAACTAAGTATCATGCTCCAAGGCAATATGCGGATTTTCAATAAAATAGAGGACTTTCAAGCTTTCTCAGTGAAAAGACCAGAGCTGAATAGAAAATTTGACTTTCAAACACAAGAATCAAGAGAAGCATGAAAAGGTAAACAAGAAAGAGAAATCATAAGGGACTTACTGAAGTTGAGCTGTTTTGTTTACGTTCCTACAGGGCAAGATGATGTGTGTAATTCAAGAGACCTCAGTATATACACCCAGAGGGCACAGGGTGAGTTCAATATGAAGGGATAATATCTTTAAAAAAATCAAATTAAGGGATGAGAGAGGAATACATCGAGAGAGGGAGAAAGGGAGAGATAGAATAGGGTAAATTATCTCACATAAAAGTGGCAAGAAAAAGCAGTTTGTTGGAAGGGGAGAGGGGGCAGGTGAGAGGGAATGAGTGAATCTTGCTGTCATCGGATTTGACTTGAGGAGGGAATACCATACACACTCAGTTGGGTATCTTACCCCACATGAAAATCGGGGGAAGGGGATAAAAGAGGAGGACAATAGAAGGGAGGGCAGATAGAGGAAGAAGTAATCAAAAGCAAACACTTTTGAAAAGGGACAGGGTCAAGGTAGAAAACTGAATAAAGGGGAGCAGGATAGGAGGGAGGGAAATATAGTTAGTCTTTCACAACATGACTATTTATGGGAGTGTTTTGCATAATGATACATGTGAGACCTGTGTTGAACTGCTTGCCTTCTTAAGGAGAGTGGGTGGGGAGAGAGGAGGGGAGACAATTTGGAAATTAAAGTTTTAAATGCAGATGCTCAAAAAAAAAAGGTTGTTTTTGCATACAACGGGAAAATAAGATATACAAGCAATGGGGCATAGAAATCTATCTTGCCCTACAAGAAAGTAAGGGGAAAAGGGATGGGGGTTCCAGAAGGGAGAGTGATAGAAGAGAGATCCCCCTGGGGAAAGGGGTGATCAGAATATATGCCATCTTGGAGTGGAGGGAGAGTAGAAATGGGGGGAAAATTTGTAATTGAAAATCCTGTGGAAATCAATGCCAAAAACTAAAAAATATCAAATAAAGAAAATTATCACAAAAAAATGTCATATATAACATCCTCAGCAAGCAGCCATCTAGCTTCTGGTTGAAGATATCCAGGGAGTGAGAGGAAACAAACCTCTCACAGAAACAACAACAACAACAGCAGCAGCAGCAGCAGCAGTAGTAGTAGTAGTAGTAGTAGTAGTAGTAGTAGTAGTAGTAGTAGTAGTAGTAGTAGTAGTAGTAGAAGGTAGAAGTAGTGGTAGAAGAAGAAGGTAGAAGCAGTAATAGTGGAAGTAGTAATACTAGTAGTAGTAGAAGGTAGAAGAAATAGTATTCCTATGTTTACCTCAGTATTCTCAACTATGAAATGTGGATAATACAGATCAAATAAGATAATATTTGTTAAAAATGCTTAACATAGTACCCGGCACAGAATAGGTTCTATGTAAATGCTTATTCCTTCCCCTCCCCACCCCCTCCACCATGTAGTGGTAGTAGCAGCAATAGCAACAGCAACAGCAGTAACAGAAGGTAGTAGTAGTAGTGGTTATTAGTAACAGTAGTAATGCTAATACTAGTAGTAATCACAGCAACAGTAGCATTAGCAGTAATAAAGTAACAAGTAGTGTGTCTATCATTTATATGGTGCTTTAAAGTTTACAAAGTATTTCACATACATTGTCACATTTGAGTCTTACAACACGTGAAGTGGTCTCCATTATTATCCTCATTTTACAGATGGAGAAACCGAGGCTGACAGAGGTTAAATGACTTATCCAGGATCTCACACTAAGAAAGTATCTAAGATCCTTCTCAGACACTCAAGTCCTCCTGACTTCAATATCTCCTAGCTATATAGGAATAAAGGTCGCCCATTCCTTTTTTTTTTTTTTAAAGATAATTCTAATTGTGAGAAGAGGCAGCCTGGAGTCAAGCAGACCTGAGTTCAAATTCAGCCTCAGTCACTTACAAGCTGTATGACCTGGGTACGTCATTTAATTTCTGTTTCCCTTAATCCACTGGAGAAGGAAATGGCAAACCACTCCAGTATCTTCGCCAAAAAAAAAAAATCCATGGACATTATTGGCTTGATCTGTTCCAAGGGGTAACAAAGAATCAGGAATAATTGTTAGGAAGTTTTTCTCCACATCAAACAGCTTTATCCATTGGCTCTGTCCATTGTTCCTAGTTCTGTTTTCTTATACCAAGAAGTCTAAAACCTCTTCCATATGACAGTTTTTCAAATATTTGCAAATTTATATTTAATGTAAAGGGGAAAAAAAACAAAAAAACTTTGTAACAATTGTAGTTTTTCAAAATTGCAATAGACTGCTTCAAGGGGCTATGAGTTTGCCTTTACTGAAAGTGTTCAGTAAAGCAAAGGTTACAGAACCATTTATAAAGTATGTTATAGAAAGGAGTATCCCTCTTGAATATGAAGTGATGAGATGTCTCTTGGGGTTTCTTCCAACTCTGAGATTCTTTGATTCTGCGCAATTACAGAAACAGATTGCAATTCTTTTTCCTTGGAGGTCTTCGAGGTAAGGCTAGATAATGACTGTTCAAGTATGTTATAGAGGAGAGGTGTCAAACATTCAACCCACCCACCCTTCACGCCCCTCAACACTCCCGGATACAGACAAAACCAGCTTAAAATGCAATTTGGAAATATTTAACGAAATAAATAAAAATACTATAGAACATCAATAATGTTAATGTGTGGTTTTCTAAGTCAAGATGTGATCTCCAGGGATCCATTGTACATGGTTTAGTGGCCCTATTGCTGTTTCAATTTGATACTATTGTAGAGGAACTTTTTCATATATGGGTTGAATTAGAAGGCCTTGCATTCCCTTCCAACTCTGAAGAGTAAAAAAAAAAAAAGAAATTTACTTAACCTTTCTGGAAAGGGGTTGCTAAAGTCCCTTCCAGCTATAAATCCATAGCCCTCTGATCCCATATATTTATTGAGAGATCACAAAACCTCACGACAGTTTTCAGAGGAAAAAGGCCAAGACTTTAACCTCAACTATTCATGTGTCCCATTTGTCCTAATAGGAAAAATAATGGGCAAGTTATCCCACAGACTTATCTGATGTCAGTTTTTGGCAGGGCCACCCAGGAGCCCACCCAAAACTAAGTTTTGCCTGACTCATCATTTTTTTCTCACTTCCTCCTCATTTTTACCACTCAGTTTTTCCTGTTCATGTCAGCAGAGACTGACTCAACATACGTGACACATGCATGTAACTATTCACAATTGGGATCTAGATCCATGAAAATAAACCTGCCTCAGCTTTCTATGAAATCATCAATGAATATAACCCAGATACTTTCATTTATGGCATGTCTTTTGCTCACAAAGTCTTCTTTTCCTCTCTATTTGCTATTTTGGTCACATTTTACATAAGGTTTTTCAGTTCTCTAACTTCAAATAAGTGACTGTCTGAGGTTAGGAGGAGCATAACACCATGCTCCCAGCATCCTTCATCAGAATACACTTTAAACAAGGGGCAACCCTTAAATAGTAATGATTATATAACAGAAACTGCACACCTGTGCCTCCAAAAACTCCCTAACAAAGCTAGACTGTCACTTTGAATAAGTGAAGAAGCCATTTAAATCTGAGACCTGGTCAAGCTACCTGCTTTGAAATATTATTTGTGACTCCAACAGCATAAGCCTGCAACTTCCCTCAGGTTTTAAGTTGCCCTAATGGTGATTCTATAATTGAATTTCTGTAACAAATTCAGGTCTCATTAGTGATTTGGGACTCTAGACATCAAGTCTGGACTGAACTGCATAATAGTTTTATTTCAGTTTAGTATTTGTATCACTGTAGGCAAGAGTTACATGGGGACAACATTACTCCTATGACTCTGGTCAAAAATAGGGTAAGATTTATTCTTCATGGGCCTGGAAAACCACAATCAACCAACACTGTGTGTGAAAGGTGACAATGGCCTGAAATAGTACAAGACCATCAAAAGTACCCAACGGCCATGGAAACCATGAAGAATTCTGGCCCAACATTGCTAAATTTACCATTTGCTTGTAACAGATAGATGAATTTTATTGTCCACTCAAGTAATGGACTGCTTCAACAAAGAATGTGAGTTAGCACAATAGATATTGCCTGGGAAACTGGGGGTGGGGTAGTAGGTTAAGTTATTTATTTAGTTCTCATAATAAATAGGTGCCTGGAAGAAAAAAAAATACACCGACTTGCTTTCCATTGCTACCATCTGGCTGCCAGAAGCCATAATTAACACCCTTGGAAGTTTCCGCGCAGTTGATGAGTAGAGCTCAGTTCTCTGCAGCCCCAGCAATGTTTCTGCAGCACTTCTCATCAACATGGAAACTTTCCAAAAACCACAGTGGCTGGATGAGAAGCTCTCTTGCAATTCTTATTTGTAGATCTATTTTGTGGTTTATTTTTAAGAGGTTGAAGACTAGGCCTACAAACTCTCCAATCTGTACAATTCAGCATCATTCAATTCAACGAACATTTTTAAAGATATATTTTTAAGAAATCTAATGCAAATGATGTCATGGTGATTATGTAGGAAAGGAGCAAAGAGCCATGGAAACCCCAGAGAGGGTGAAAGAAAGCAGTTTGAGTGGAAAGGATCAGAGAAGGATTCATGGGGAAAGTTGTGCTTGAGATGGACCAAGGAGAAAAGATTCAATAGTCAAAGACTGGAAGCTGTACTGTCTAGGAGGAAGGGATATTAACAATGGGATGGTTACAAATGACAGTGGGGCATCTTTGGGGGGTAATAGTTCCTAGGCAGCTTGTGCTTACCTCCACCTCATATTAGAACAAGATACCACCTAGACTCCAATGTTAGTCTTCATATAACTCCATAGAAAGTATGAGACAGAAAAAATCTTGAAGACCATCTAAATCAACCTCTTCAATTTACACAAGTGAGGCCACATATTTAGAGTTGACTAACCTAAAATCTCACGGGCACTATGGATAAAAGGATTGGAATCCAGGTCCTCTGACTCAAACTGACTCCCATTAAATTGAACAATATTAGGACCATCATCTTCAAATACAATTGACAGACAGTGGATAGACTGCTGAACAGAGGGATGGAGGGGGAGAATGAGACAGACAGAGATACACAGAAACAGAGACACATAAACAGAAGGATATACAGAAACACAGCAAGAAACATAGAGAAAGGGGGAGAAAGAGGAAGGGGAGAAGGAAAGAGAGAGAGAAAGAGAGAGAGAGAGAGAGATTGCTGGACAAAGGGATAAAGGGGAGAAAGACAGAGACAGAGAGAGAAACAGAGACAAAGACTGACAGAGACATACAAAGAGAAAGAGACAGATAGATGGACAAAGACATACAAAGAGAAAGAGACAGATAGATGGACAAAGACAGAGAAAGAAAGGGAGAGAGAGAGACAGAAACAGAGAGGCAGACAGAGAAAGAGACAAGGTCATGATGAGTGTAGATTCTGAGGGACAGTCCCAGATTGTCAATACAATGCCACTCAGGCAGCAGAATTGGAATGTGTAGGCTTTCTCTTTGCAGAACTGAAAGACTATGAGTATGAAACATTATGTATACTATGAACTATGTAGTTCTCAAACAAGAGACAGATTAGGGTATATGGAGTCAAGTTGAGAGAAGCCAGTCCACCAGCTGAGCTACAGACAACTTCTGCTAGGGAAAAATGTAGCTAAGTACTTTAAGGTGAAGCAGCTAGGTGGTGCAGTGGATAGAGTCCTGGGCCTGGAGTCAGGAGGATCTGAATTCAAATCTGCACTCAGACACTTACTAGCTAGATGACCTTGGGAAAGTCACTTAATCTTGTTTGCCTCAATTTCCTCATCTATAAAATGAGCTCAAGAAGGAAATGGCAAACCACTCCAGTATCTTTCCCAAGAAACACCCCATGAATAGCATGGTCCACAGGGTCACGGGGAGTCAGACACAACTGAACAACAACGTCTCTAGTGCAAAGGCTCTTATTCACTTTTGTGTCATCACACCTTTGGCAATCTGGTAAAGCCTGTTGTTTCGGGGGGGGGGGGACAAGCATATATTAAGCACCTACTATATATCAGGCACTGTGCTAAGCTCTTTACAAATATCATCTCATGTAATTCTCACAACAATGGGAAGCAGATGTTATTATGATCACCTTTTTACAATTGAGGAAACTGAGACAGACAGAAGTTAAGTGACTTGCTCAGGACCACACAGCTAATAAATGTCTGAATGTTTGAACTCAGGCCTTCCTGACACCATGGCCAGAACTCTTATCTGGTTTACTACCTAGCTGCACTTCTCACAGTGATTTTAAATGCATAAAATAAAATATATAAGATTCCCAAAGAAACTAACTGTAGTGAAATAAATTTATTAAAGGACATTTTTAAAAAGTGAGTTCACAGGCCCTTACTCCAGTGCATCATCCTGTGTATGCCACAAAGCTCAGGTATTAAATTACATTGAGTAACCTCACTGTTGGATAGTGAGGCTAAGGGACCAAAACCATTTTTATTTCTGATTTTTAAAATTATATTCTTATTTTGTTTGTGTATACTCTTTGGTTTACAACTCAGCAGAGGCATTCAGTCATTTTTTTAACCCATATTTGTACAAATCTGTGGTGAGAAACCATTTTCTTTTGGTTTTGTTTTGACTTCCTACACTGGTGTCCCAAACAGAGCAGCTGCTCCAAAGAGGACCACAATGCATCTGTTGTATTTCTAGAGCAGATTCTGCAACACCCCCAAGTGTAGCCCAAAATAGATTAATGTAGAATTGGAAAATATTTAACAAAATAAGTAAAAATATGATAAAACCTAGATGATGTTAATATTTGGTTTTCCAAGTCAATATGTGCCTCCAGGGATCCTTACAAATGGCTTAGGGACCCCAGAGTCTATTTGAGTTTGATATACTGTCCTAGAGAATTTTAGTCCTTGACCATCCTGCACTCAACAATTTAGAGGTTTCAATCACCACTTTGGTTCATCTTTGTAAGAATGTTATGGTATCAAACTGCCCTCACAGGGCTCCATGTTGCTCTCAGTATGTTACATACAACATGTCATACTTCTCCCAATTACACTAAAAGCCTCTCAAGAAGCCATATCTTTTGGGCCTTCCATAGTTCCTGATGCTCACATGGAAGGCACTCAATAAATACTAAGTAACTGATGCTTTTATTGATAGACAATGCATGAATGATTAGGAATCTCTTTGAAATTTTCAATGTCATTCTCTCCAAAAACCGATAAAAGAGAGAACCAATCTCATTTTCTTCTCAGTTTTACCTTATGCTCAGGCCAAGGAGAAAATTGCTAGGCTGTACTCAAGAATCTACATGATTCCGACTCTGGTATTTTTATACATCTCTGATTGGAACATAAAAATTGCCGGAGAGAAGGCAGGGAATTGTTCTCTGGCATCCAGAGAATGAATACCTAGTAGGCTCTTCACCTTGATGGGGGTCATGAGCTGCAGAGCTAAAGAACGAAGCAAATTTAGGCTGTGCTTCATGTAGAAGAGATACTTTCCCTATACCATCTGCACAGATTCTCTTATAATGCTTTACATTGCTTTACAGGAACCTGCTCTTGAACCTGAAGACCAAAGAAATTGGGCTTTTGTGTCAAAAGGTAATTGAAGAAATAAGAAAACAACATACACAAAATAAATAGAAAGAACAGCAACAAAATTGAACTGAACACTTTATTAAGCAACAATCAAAACATGGCCTTGGAGAGGAATTGAGAAAATGTGCTTTCCTCCCTTCTTTTCCAAAGGTGGGAAACTATTGGGGCAGGGAGGAATATCGTAGTACTGTCATAATCAAGCTGATTTGTTGGTTGGTTTTGTTGAACTTCTTCCCTCACCACCACCACCTTTTTTTTCTGGTCACAAGGTGATGAGCAAGGGAAGGGTATGTTGAGCAATGAAGGGGATATAGACATGAAAGATATCAATAAAAAATTTAAATGTAATCGAAGCTTATGGGAAACATAATTGTGTTTGAGTGGAAAGAAAATGTGGATGACGTTCAACACACCCAAGGTTCAAATACTGGCTCTGCCATTTACTCCTTCTGTGACTATGGGCGATCGATACCTCTCTGCATTTTAGTTTCCTTACCTGTAAAATGAGGAGACTGATCAAGAATGAGGAACCTGTAGCCTCAAGGCCACATATGGTCTTTTAAGTCCTTGGGTGCAGCCTTTCGACTGAGTCCAAGTTTTATAGAACAAATCCTTTTTTTTTTAAAGGAGATTTGTTCTTTGAAGTTTGAATTCAGTCAAAGGGCCACAGCCAAGGACCTAGAAGGCCTCTAGGCCACAAATTCCCTAGTCCTGGACTGAATAATCTCTGAGCCTTCTTCCACCTCTAAATTCTATTATTTTATTCCAAGTATAGATTTCTGATTAGGTAAATACAAATGCGAACATGTGACCAGCTTTCCAGGATCCTATTACATTGTCTTTTCAAATTTGATCTTTAAAAGCTAACTTTTCTCTCTTTTACAAGCTTTTAAATGATGACTCGGTGACAATGACTGCCTTCATATGCTCATCATTAAATATCTCCCACTGCTTTCTCAAGAAAATCATGTGCTGCCCTATTTTGCTCTAGAGAACCTAACTCTTCCCACAGCTCTATTATGGGCAGCAAGGGAGAAGAAGCTCTGTTTTATTCGGGGCACAAAAAAAGAATTCACCTCCAGGAATAATAATAGTGCTCGTGCATTGCCTGCACCACAATAGCCAGAGCCCAGAGTTGCTGGCTATGACTGAGCAGTATGGAGCAGTGTAAGTAATATCACTGTTCTCCTACCGACTGAATTATGATAGAATTTCCATTATATACACATAGTAGAGGCTGAATTGCCTGATTCAGTTCCAGAGAGTGTACTCCAAGAGCTGACCTAAGGTTGATAAATGACCTTCCCTATAATGACCTGCTTTTTTTCATTCAGTCAATTAAGCATTTATAAAGGACTTACTATGTGCTGCTCTAAATACAAAAGTTACAAAGAAAGGCAAAAGCATGGTCCCTGCCCTCAAGGAGCACACATTCTCATGGGAGAGATGATATGAAAATAATTGTATATACATAAGAAATATATAGATAGATATGATAGATAAGATATGTGTATGTATATATGCATACATACATATGTGTGTGTACATATATATAATTATATATATATATATTATATGTATATAGTAAATGGAAAGTAATCTCAGAGAGAAGGCATTTGGGAGGAAGGAAGGACAGGAAAGTTCTCCCAAAAAAAGGATTTGATCTGAGTGTTGAAGGAAGCTAGGAAGGTAAAAGCAGTAGGGGAATATCATTCAAGGCCTTGGGAATTGTGAGTGTCAAGGCAGGGTAAAGGTACATAGTCTGTCACTTACAGGAAGCAGCAATAGCTTGTTGTAGCTGGAGTAAAGTCTTGTTTTTTTTCCCTCATTCTTGAAGAGGACCATGACATCAGGAAGGTGGTGCAAGTGACTTGGATTTAAGTGAGGTAGGACTGTGTGAAGTCACCAGCCTCAGTCTCTCCTTTGGAGCCATCTTGGTCCAAGATATAGACTAGGATGACTGGAGATGGCCCCAGATGCAGTGGGGGACCTTGACTTTTTGAAGTGTAAGAAGATTGAAAAGGTAGGAAGAGGTTGGGTTGTGAAGGACTCTAAATGCCAAATAGGGGATTTTGTAACTGAAACTAAAGATAATAGGGAGCCACTGGAGTTTATAGAGT
>CM053626.1:70842236-70848751 GCA_028646595.1 Phalanger gymnotis
ACTACCACCAAAGATGGATGTATGGGGTGTTCAGGAGGACTAGCACCTCTGCTATGAGGGTTGCATAACCCTTTTCAAGGCTGCTCATCCACCTTTGGTGTCCACCTGATTTACCCAACTCTCACCTGTGGCTCCAAGAAGCTGTTGCATGTGCAGTGGCTATACCCCAGTAAACCATCTCAGCAGTCAGGCTAAACTAGATTAAGGGTAACTGACAGGCCTCAAACCTGTCCGTGAGTTAGAGGGATGTCTACCCCAAGTATGTGAAGACTTCCTCCAGTGGAATGGGCAGATGAGAACAATTCGTTCCAACGTCTGTAAAGGGGGATGAAGCAGACGCTAAGGACTCAGAGCTTGTCCAAAAATCAAAGATGCCAAGGTCATACGCTGCATCCTGGGCCATTGCCATTCATCTTGACTTGTCCAGCCACTGGACTTGGATGACTCAGGAAGAGAGAGTGAGGCTGATGACTTTGTGTAACTCTGCTTCACTTTAATCCATTACACAACCAAATTAAGATATCACCCATGAGGTCATCATTCCTCTTAGAAAACAGAGGGCAAACAACAGACACTACCAAAGAGTTCATATTCTGTTGGTGGGAGATGAAGGAAGAATAATATAATATGGATATGAATAAATATAATACAAGCTAGGAAAAGTCAGGGAAGAGAGGAAAGACTCAGAAAAAAAGTGATCTTGAAATATTTGAGGAGGGAAGGAACATTCAATCCAAGTTTAAATATCCTATAGGTAGCTGGAGATAAGGAATTAGAGTTTAGGTGAGAGGTCAAGACTAAAGATATAGATGGAACAATGATTCCAGGACAGTTAATAATTAAAATTATGACAATGTATTAGTTCTCAGAGGTAAAATGTTTAAAGATAAAGGAGAGGGTTGGGATTGAACCTTGGAAAATGTCCACAGTTGCTAAAGAAGGGAATGGGAAAAGAAATCCATGACAGAAAGAGAGAAAAATCAGTCTGGGAGATAGGGGAGAACCAAAATAATGATTCCTGGAAGCCAAGGATAGAAACTACCAAAGAGAATGTGATCAGCATCCAGTACCATGAAGAGGTTAGGGACAATGAAGACTAAGTATTGGATCTGGTAAAAAGGAGGCCCTTGCTGACTGGTGAGAATAGCTTCAGTAGCAGTTTAAATATTTTAAAACTTATAGTAGATTGCTTTTGCAGTTATCTGATAGAAAACAAACCTAGATTGCACACAAAGCCACTTGCTTGTTTAATTTTTTAAAATAAGATGTGTTATTACCTTTTATTTCTACATGACAGCCATTTTTTGGCTACTGCTCACGGGAGAAGACTCCTTATAATGAAGAAAATAATTAAGTAGAAATATATGATACCAAGCCAACATTTTCAAATTCTTTATCTCAAAATCTGATGGCACAGGGGAATTTGCCTACCTTTCCTGGAGATGGAAGCAGAGGTAAGAGTACAACTGTCAAGGTCCATTTCTGATCAGTCTTGCCCTTCTTTTCACCTCAAAGATGTCACATGGGATTTTCCAAATCCAGAGAAAGCTCTGCACTTAAAAGATCTAAATATCTAAATATCACCATGAGAATTTGTTTACTCCTCTGAGTTATTGGAGATAGTCCAGCACTGATGAGGAAGTGTGTTGGGGCATAGTGAGTACTGGCTTGGAAGTCACGACATCTAGGTTCTAGCCCCTGCTCTGCCATTAACTGGTTGTAAGTCATTTGGCAAGTTACTTAACCCATCTGAGCCTCAGTATCTTCAATTTCAAATGAAGGCATTGGACTGAATTATCTCTAAAGTCCTTTTCAGCTCCATAGTTCTATGAACCTAGGATTTTATGAATGGAAGAACTTCATTGGAGACATGTGAGGTTACGTTGGAGCATGGAGACATTAGAATGCTGTCATGGTGGGGTAGAGGACTCAGATATAAGTGACTCCTGGGGTAGTAGAAGAATTTGAGAAGACCTTAGGGATGAAAGAGATAGTGAGTAGCTCATGCAATCCATGGGCTGACTATTGGGGAAAGTGGAGAGGAAATAGCTCCAGTTTAGGAGTAAGAGGAACTACCTAGCTCTTAATCTTGATTTTGCCAGTTACTGTGTGACCTTAGACAAGCTACTGAAACTCTCCTAGATGCAGTTTTTTTATCTGCAAAATTAGGGGGTTGGGGTCCAACTGCTTATTTTCTATAGCTCAGAATCATAAGATTTCAGAATTGTAAGAGAAGTCTGTGGCCACCTAGTTCCATCCATGCTGTGCCACCCCTACCTCCCCCTCCCCCACCCAAGAATCCTCACTGCAATATACCCAACAAGTGAATGTTTTGTTTCTATTTGAAAACCTCTAATGAGGAGGAAACCACCACCCCTCAAGGCGACCCAATTCACTTTAGGACAGCTCTGACATTTAGAAAGGTTTCCTGATATCATGACTAAATTTGTTTCTTTGTAGCTTTCACTTTTTGCTTCCAATTCTTCCCTCCGGGGTCAATCATAACAGATTCAATGTCTCTATCATTTAATTGTGCTTCGAATAACTCAAGACAGCTCTATCCCCTATCTTCTCTCATGCTTGCTAAATTTTTTCTGTTCCATCAACCAGTCCTCATGTGCCATGGGCTCAAAAACCTTCACCATTCTGGTTTTTACTGTGATAATTAAAGAAGATGATATTTTTAGGTACTTTGCAAACCTTAAAGTACTAGATTGGCTAATTTTTTTGCTATTGTTATTTTGGGTTCTAGTGTATTATTATCTATTTCCTGCTACTATCACCAATAGTTTTGTATCATCTGCAAATATATAAGAATTTCTTGTTGTTCAGTAGATCAGTTGTTTCTGATTCTTTGTGACCCCATTTAGGGTTTTCTTGGCAAAGATATTAAAGTGCTTTGCCATTTCCTTCTCCAGCTCATTTTATAGATGAGGAAACTGAAGGAAACAGAGTTAAGTGATTTGCTCAGAGTCACACAGCTAGTAAATATCTGAGGTCACATTTGAACTCGGGTCCTGCTCGCTTCAGGGACAGTGCTTTAACTACCATGCCATCTAGGTGACCCTAGTCTTCTCTTTCGAGCTAAATATATCCAGTTCCTGTAAATGAGGTTCATGTGCCATGATCTCAAGGCCCCTTATCTCTCAGCTACTTCACCTCTACACAGTCCAAACCATCAATATCCCTCCCAAAATGCAGTGCTCAGAACTCAACACTATACTGCAGACTTAGTTCAACCTGAACAGAATATATTGAGACCATCATCACCTTTACCAATGCAACTCAAACTCTCACTAGCTTCACCAGCTGCTATACCACACTGCTAACTCACAAGGAACCTACAGTCTACCAGAACCACTATGCCCCTCCCTGAAGAGATGGCATCTAGGGATGTCTCCCTCATCCCGAACCCATGAAGCTACTATCCTGAAGCCAATGATCATGTCCCTTTCACTTCTAAATGTATATGCTTGATCAACTCAACATCTGGGCAACACATAGGATACTCTGTAACTAAGCCCCTAGATTATAGAAACCCTGTGAAGTAGCTCTAAGTTATATGCATGCTTTCCAAACAGGGCACCAGAAGGTACTTCTCAGGTAGACTTGTTAATCACCATAGGGACACATGCCAGCGTGTTGTCAGTACCTTTCCCTGCTGCAATGGCACTTTACCAGTCAAATGAGACTCTAATTACCAAATTCTACCTAAGATCCTTGAGGTATACAAAAAAGCTCATGAAAGCTTCAGTAGCATGCATCCAGGGAGACTCAGAGAAGACGAACTAGTCAACTGCCACTTTCCATATGAGATGAAGACACTGATCTTTCTTCAAAATTTCTGAGAGCATCAATAAAAAAATAGCACCAACATGTTCTCAAGAAATTCCAAGGGATCATTATCCCTTAGAAATCCATGGAGATCTGGGGAAATATAGTAACTACACATAAGAAACTTGAGAGGAAAGGTACCCTGTATTTCATCAGATTCAAGTATTTGATTGCAATATTATAAGTGATGGGAACATGAATTGTAGATTCCTCTCTGAAGGCTAGCTTCGTCATTTATAAGTCCATGTAATTTTTGCCCTGCATAAAATATTGCAGCTAAGCCTGGGAAAAATCATAGCTCTCTACTGGAAATTCACTTTGGTGTGTAAATAAGTAGCTATGAACGTGATTCATCCAATTATTCCTCCTCTCCCCTGGGCACACAATCAATTTGGAGCCTTTAAGTGCCATTTATTCTAAATGTAATATCACACACAACTGCACACTTTGCATCTAGCTCAAGCATGGCTCCTCAAAATGGTAGGTCAGAATCTCAGAATTAATTTGTCCCTACATTGGATGTGAGTGTGTTGGACTTTGGCCCTTGCAAATGCAGAAATTGATCTTTAAAAAACAAACAAAAAAAGACTCAGGTTCAAGAATAGTATTTCATGAACTATCATTTCGTCTTGTAGGAAGTTAACCCAAGCCTACAGTTATATGATAACAGAGTTCCAATTCTGACCGGATCTAAAGCAAGACATTTTAATATCTGGAATAGCATGTCACTTAGTGACCCTTGACAAACTGCACAGGGTGAATTGGTTTCCCAAAGTACTCTTTCTATTTAATTCTACTTCAGCTCATGGATGATTTAAATAGTATCATTTCCTTCTTTAAAAAAAAGCTAAATGTTATTCTTATTTATTATGCACAGAAAGGATCATGCAATTTGGTTTAAGAAATGCATGGAAAACAATAAACAAAATTTTATGCATGAGTTAATTTTAACTACAGTGTGAAATTATGTGCCTCTCATTGTACTTTCACATTACACCTTATCTTATTACTATTTGTGGACATGTCTTATTTTTCTTCCTAGACTGTAAATTCCTTGAGAGCAAGAATTTGTCTTATTCTTCTTTATACATATATATGCACATATATATACATGTACATATATATATATATATATATATACATATATATATATATATACTTAGGTATAGGGGGACTGGGCTAATATATTATTCAAACTGGATGACCTAGAGACGCCTCCAATTCAATTATATTCAAATGGAGACTCATCTTTTTTCCCAAAAAATCTATTTAACTTCCCTTCTCAGCCCTGTTCTTGGCTGCCAAACTTTCAAACCCTGTTGTATTTTCCTAGAAATCCCCTCAGTGCCTATTATCTCCTCTCCCTGGAACATTCAACCACCCTTGAAGTCTTCTCAACTGAGAATATTTCTGTAAGTCCCACCTTCTTTATATATTTATTTTTACTTAATTTTATTCATTTTATTCTTTATTTTATTCTGAACTGAATAAAATAAATAAATAAAATAAGTCAAATATTTCCATAACATAGTAGAATAGGAAAAAAAGAATTATATATGAAACTGCAAATCTACTATGTACAACTTGTTATTCCTTTTAAATATATAATAAAGTTATATATATAATATATAATAAAGTTATAAAACTTTCATTTTTTTTTTCATTTTTTTCTTCCTTATCTGTTGTCCCCTTCCCCAGCCTTCTTTTTTCAGTAGGGCCCAGACCAGCTTTTATTACTCTTCTAGCACTATTCCTGGCTTCTGGACTTGAAAATCATGCCCTCAAGCCAGTAACTTTTCCCCATCACCCTCTTTAGGTCTTATGTTGTCTTTCCACATTAGAATGTAAGCTTCTTAAGTGCATGGACTGTCTTTTTGCTTATGTGTTTCCCTAGGGCTTAGCATAGTGCCTGGCTCATAATAAGCAATTAATAAATACTTGTTTCTTTCTTTCCTTTTTTTTCTTGTTTCCTTCCACCATTTCTTCTGTCCTTTATTTTTTTTCTTCCCTTCCCATTTATTTTCTTTCCTTCTTTTCTTTTTTCCTTTCACCTTTCCTTCCTTCCCACTTTCCTTTCTTCTTTCTTTCTTCCTTTCTTCCTTCCTTCTTTCCTTCTTTCATTTCTTCTTTACCTTTCCTTCATAATTGATCTCCCTGTCTAAGTCTCTCTTCACTCCAATACAACCTCCAGTCAGCTGCTAAAGTGATTTTTCTTAAACACAGATTTGACCACTTCATTCTCATACTCAAACTCTAAGGGCTCTCTCTTGCCTCCAGAATAAAATACAAATTCCTCTATTGAACTTTTAAAGCCCTTTCCAATTTTGCATCCCAGCTCATCTTTTCAGTCTCCTGTATAACGCCCCTTCTGGTATTCTATGGTGCTTTCAAACTGGTCTCATTCATGGCATGCTTTCTTCCATTCTGTTCCTTTTCCCTAGCTACTCTGATTCCTGGAATATACTCCCTCCTCACCTTTGACTCACAAAATCTATCACTCCCTTCAAGACACAGCTCAAGCACCACCTCGTACCAGAAACCTTTCATCAAGAAAAACCCCCTAAGACTACGCCTTTCTCCCTAACAACCTTGTATATGTAAATGCAAAATAAATACAAGGGAGTTAGATCCAAGGTTGTTAGGGAAGGAGCGGGTAGAATGGGCGGGGGGGGGGGGGGGGG
>CM053626.1:70848851-70862206 GCA_028646595.1 Phalanger gymnotis
AAATATCTCAAAGTTACTTTTCTCCTAGAAAGATCAAGGGAATGAAGAAAATAGAAGAAACCAGCTATGAGGCAAGAGGCATGGGATTGCTTCTGCAATCTTTCCACTGGAGCTTATGGATATTGAATCTTCCCTTCTCCTCCCCCCGTGATGCCACATATTTGAGTACAGATGTGGCAGGCCATTTACAGCAGATGAGACTTTTCTTCTTGCTTGCCACAGACTTCAGTCTTGAAGTAATCATACCCCATCAATCTATCGATACCTAGTCCCTGCTTTTCTGGAAAGGATACTTCAGAACCTTGAAGAATTGCTGATTCAATGGTAAGACAGCCACGACAAGAAGAGGCAGGACCTTTAATGTGAATCTGATGAGTGTGTTTTATCCTACCATTCATTCCCTGCTTCCCTAAATGGGGGACTCGGCTAATAGCCACAACATAGGACCAGGGCCAAACTGGACTGGTGTCCTTCTGGCCTTGAGAGGTGGGGGGCATCTTGGTTTGGGAAATAGGTATTAGGAATGTGCATTTTAAATGTATTTTTTTCTGGCATTTACCTTGAATTTCTATTTTGAATAAATTTCCCATTATTCTATTATTATATACTCCACTGATATGCCAGCAATGCCAAGGGAAAACAAGGAAGACAGTGGGTGGGCTCTCTCTCCACTCATACAGGAGTCATACAGGATGAGCAGACATGGAAGGATTATCAGCATCATTGTAAGGAACATGTAAGAGAACACAAATACATGTGAGCATTAGAACATTTTGATCCCTTTGTTACATATGTCATGTAACGAATACTATACAAGCCAAGAGAATTGAGAAGAGGAAAAATAGGGGCTTATGGTCAGATTTAATGTAGATATGAAGCCAAATCTGGTACAAACATCTAGAGGTGAAATAAAAGTGTTGCAGTTGTTGTGTCTACCATAATGCTTTGTGCACAGTAGGACTGCTTCATCATCTGAAAAGTGGAATAGTCAGTTAGCTCAGTTTCTCCCCAATTGACTGGTAATATTAGCATCACAAAAATGCAATGTAACTCTACAGGATTTGAAGTAAGCATAATAGGTCTAGATCTGAAGGAGGCCTTGGACATCATCTTTCCAATGCTTTCATTTTTACAAATGAGGAAACTAAAACCCTTAGAAGTTTATCTGAGTTGCCCAAGGTCATGAAGAATTGGGAGATTCGGAAGAGGATCCAGCGTGCCACCTTGACCCCAGTATGTCTATTTATATTCCCAAGAAGTATAAGCGTGAGGGGAGGTGGAAGGCAGTGCCTTACTAGAGATGAAATGGGAAATAGACTACAAAAAAGAAAAAGGGAACTTCATTTTACAATACCTTGAGATGAAGAGATTAGGGAAACTGAAGGAAACAGGAAAGGATTTGTAAGGAACTCATATAAAAAGAATATTATTTAACCTTACACAACCACAACATGCAAGGCACTTTGGAGAGCCTGGCTGGGATGGAGGAAGTTTTGTGGTGAAAGGGAGAAAATGGTTAAGAGGAAAATTGGGAATGTTTAAGTGGGAGGATGCAAGAAAAAATTGTTTATTACATGACACAATTCCATTTGCCCAGCTGAAAAAACTCGGGGAGCTTAGCCAGAAGAGAGAAGAGGCATAGCACAGTGGTCACATCTCCCATACATCTATTTGATTCTCTTTTGTAGTATGCTTGTTTGTGTGTATGTCCTCCCTCCTTAATCTGTAAGCTCCACAACAAAAGGCAGAGGGTCTGGAAGGCTTGCAGGAACCTGATGCAGAGTAAAACCAGCAGAATCAGGAGATTAATTTATGCAATAATGATAATACAGTAAAAAACAAATAACTTTGAAAGAATTGAGAAACGTGATCAGTGTGATGACGGAAGATTTCAGAGGGCCAGTAATGATGCATGCTACATACCTCCTGAAAGAGAAGGGGTAGTCTCAGAGGTAGAAATGAGATATATGAATGTGTATAAATCCATGTATATGTACACATGCATATATAAATGCATACAAAAATGGTTTTAGGCATGGCTAATGCCACAATTTGTTTTGCTTGATTATCATTAGAATATAAGTTCCTTGAGGTTAGGGACTGTCTTTTGTCTCTTTTTGAATCCCCAGTACCTGGCACATAGTAGGTATATAATGAATGTTTATTTATTGATTTGTTATAAGGGTTTTTGTTTTTCTTTTTTCTTTTCTTTTTTCATTGAGAGGGAAAGAAAATCAAATTTCGTTAGTTAGAAAAACTAAAATTTCATTTTTAACAGGCACAGCTTTTTGGTTTTACATTCCCTCAGGTCTGGCAAAATGCTCTGCATTTTATAGATGCTTAATAAAGAGTTGTTGAAATGCATTAAATTGAATGTAATTTCATGACATATCCAGCAGGCAAAGAGACATTTTCTCTTGCTTGTGCTACCCCTCTCCTTTCCTATTATCGACTCTTCTGTGCAATAACAGGGAAATCTCTATACTTTCCTGTTGTTTTAATACCAGTCACTTCTCCCCAGCAGAACCCTAGCAGCACCCACGTCATGCTCTCCATTGCTCACCATACATTGGTTAACAAACAATGGACTAGCACTGCTCTCTGCTGTACACACGATGTGCTCTGGATATTGGAGGACGCAGGTTGTGATGAGGTGGAATACGGGGAAAATCATCCCTGTGTCTCCTCAGCTCCCAAGGGTGCTGTTCTTCTAATTCGGTTGCAAAATTAGAGAAGTCAGCTTTCTGATTCCAAGGCAAAACTGGCTCCGTAATATACAGGTCACAAACATCATTCATTATGGTATTTTCATCCAAACAAATCAACATGTTAACTTTGCAAACCTTAAAGTACAGGAGAGTCCTGATCACTGCAAATAATGAATCCTGAAAAGCAGTTCCATGTATTCAAATCCATAGTATTCAACATTATAATTAGGTGAAATATAATAATTGGTTCCATCCCGATGGAAAAAGGCAATATGAATTCACGTGCATGTGACGATTTCACATGATTCGTTATTCACACTAATCAGGACAGAGATAAATGTTGGCTAGGAGGGTGATGAGGAATATTTTGCTTTTTCCCCTGTCACCAGGAAAAAACAGCTAACAACCAAAGAAACATTGAGAAGAAAAAGAAAAAAAAATATTTCTCACACAGGCAATTTACTCAAATTCTTGTTTGTGGTGGAAGATAATTTGATGCTCTGCTTATGACACAGTAACCAAGTTTATACAGAATAATTTTTGAATTGTGTTTATTTCAACAAGATTAAAAATTTATAGCAATCAGGCCCTGGCTGGGAGAGGGAGATAGTTCAGTCATACCAATGCTTCACCTGGCGACAGTACTGCCCACATTATAGGAGCTACAAACCATGGCGGGGAAGGCTGAGATAGGAACGAACACACTTCTTCATTTCTGCAGTTTCTAATTTGCATCCAGCTTTAACTGTGACCTAATGGAACTCAGCCATGTGAGAACATCTGCTCTGTGCAGGTTAATCTTTAGTTCTCTTTCCCTAACCCCTTGTTCTGCTCCATAAATATCCATGTGTTGGAAATTTGCATTTCTATTTGAAATCAGCTACAACTTGCTTATTTTTGAAGACCCTGTAGCATGGACCAAAATGAAGGTGTAATCATAAGCTGTCTAGATAAAGACTATTTATTTCACCAGGAAGCATTAGGTGATTGCTCCCCATTCTTCACCTGACTGCATTCAAGGATAAAATGTAGCTGCATCCTCAAAGACAAAAGGTGATCCACAAAACTCATTCCAAAACTTCTATTCCAAAACAAAAGTATACTTAGAAAGGCAAATTCAGTTCTGGGGAATTCAATGAGAACTTCACAAAGGTTTGAGCGAAATTAAATATGTGGAAAATGATAACAATGTTCAGTCATTCCGTGGTGTCCGACTCTTCATGACCCAGTGGACCATTGGATATCTATACTGTCTATGGGGTTTTCTCAGAAAAGATGTCAGAGTGGTTTGCCATTTTCTTCTCCAGTAGATTAGGGCAAACAGAGGTTAAGTGACTTGCCCAGGGTCATAGAGCTACTAAATGTCTGAGGCCACATTTGAGCTCAGGTCTTTCTGACTCCAGGCCCAATACTCTATCTACTGCACCACCTAGCTGCCTCTAATAATAATAGCTACCATCTACATAGTACTTTAACAACTGCAAACCACTTTGCAAATATTATTATTAATTCTCATTATCATTGCTATTATATCAATAATTATTACTAGTAATAATACCTAACATATATATAGTGTTTACTATGTGCCAAGCACTGTACTTTACAATTACTATCTCATTTGAACCTCATAACGACCATGGAGGTGGGTACTATTCTGATCTTCATTTTACAGATGAAGAAACTGAGGCCAGCAGGTTAAGTGATTTGTCCAGGCGTCAGCCAGCTAGCAAGTATCTGAGGTAGATTTGAACTCAAATCTTTCCAACTCTAGGTCCAGAGCTCTGTACATAGCTATATAACATACCTGCCTCAGAGAGGAAGAGATTTGCCTCAATTTCACATGCACAACACGTTTTATACATAAACCTCACAGCCAAAAGAAAATGTAGATTTATTTAAACAAAGCAAAGGAGTAAAGAAGAAGCAAAATCTGAAACTTACCAAAAGTCCAAGGAGAAGGAGGACCCTCAACTGTGGAACTCGTTGGTGAGTAATTAAATCTGTTCACTGGGTGATGGGATAGAATAGGAAGCTTCCTGTATGGTATGATTGAAAAATCCAGGAGAGGGTCCCCTCACCTGCCCTCCGAGTCCTCCTCAGCCTTTGTTGAGAGCTAAAATTCCACTGCTTTCTAGGTGAAGAAACTGAGACCTTCTCACAGACTAGAAAACTGTCCTGGAAATATCAAGTGACTTGGTTCAGACGGACTTGTAACATTAATCACATGGGTATTTTGTACTTGGGTTTGCAAATATTTACTTCTTTGTAACAGTCAGCTTTATTCCTTTAGCTAAGTTAGGGCTTCACACCTTACTAATGTAATGGGGGTCAGATATGTGTGTGGACCCAATCGCCTTGCTATATACTCCACGGGGAAGATGCTGGGGACCTTGTTTCTGGGGAAACTGTGATGATCTATAAGAGAGGAGCTTGAGGAGAATATGGAGCATGCGTGGACGGACATTCTGTAACAGGTTTCAGTTAGCTAAATACATGGTTGGGAAGAACCTGGAACTGTCACATCTTCATAAAGTTCTGACCACCTCTTTGCTTCATTCACTACTAGAAGAGCTTGACTCTTCCTCTTGTAGCAACAGGTAAGACAAAATGCTATAAGGGGAGAATGACTTAGGGCAGCCTTTCCCTTTGAGACCATATGTCCCCTGAGAAATGGACCTGGATCCTAGGATTTTGGGTTCATTCTTTTCTGTTCTAGGTACATGCACTGGAGGCTCCCACCACAGTAATCCAGGAATTGGAAGCCAGCCTGGGCCTTGCAGACAGCCCATCAATAATGTCCCAAGAAGCAAGGAACAATCTTCAGGATTAACCTTCTAAACCTATGCCACTGAAAGCTAAAACCAAGACTCATCTGGCAGTAATGCTGGTTTTGTCTGTGAATTTGGTGGGACCAGTGTTATATAGGAACTGATCAAAGTTTTGCTTCTACTCCTCCAGCAACTGAGTTGATATAGGGGGAGTATACCCCAGAGGTATTAGATGAAAATGAATATATGCTTGTTCTTGTTATATCTTTGAAGTAAATATTCCTTTGCAAAAGCTACTTAGTGTTAAAAGTATTAAATGAAATGGTGCTAGTGAATGGCCCCTAACAAATGGAGGGGAACACAGCTGTTGTGGGTTCAAGCTGATGGCAATAGAGAAATACTGTACAAGCTCTTCAGGGTACCCCAGCTCCTTAAAGAGGAGACTAAGTATGTGTGTCTCTGGGAGAGGGGGCTGAGTGAAATCCTTTCTGTTAGAATGTGAATATCCCCAGAGAAGAAATGCATTATATTATCATCAGTTGTTTGCCTATTACCCCAAATGTGTTTATCAAAGACTACATTGGACAACTTTGGAGTGAGCACAAGATGCTACTGAAGAGTGGCTTGTAACCAGGTGGGTGTTGTAGAATACTTTCTCTTCTCTAGGTTTTTATAATACTGGTTCTGAATACTGGTAGGAACTCTTGGGTTTGCTCCTCTGTATTTGACAATTTTTCTCAGTCTCCTTTGCTGGTTCATCATCCATGACATGCCCAATAACTGTGGGTTTACTCCAAGGCTTGGTCTAAAGTCTCCTCCTGCTCTCTCATTATACTCTCTTTCTCTCTGTAAACTTATTAGTTTGTGTGAGTTTAACCATCATGTCTCTGACAATAACTCCTAAATGTATATGTCCAACCCTAGTCTCTCTCTTCAGTTCCAATCACGTATCTCCAACTGACTTGAATACTTGAAAGGCCCCAGAGACATTTCAAAAGTATCATGTCCAAAATAAAACTTATCTTTCCCTAAAATCTACCTCTCCTCCAAACTTTTATGGAAGATACTTCCAGTTATCCAGTTTTGCAACCTTGTCCTTGTCCTGGATTCCCTACTCCCCCTCACATACCAATCACAGTTGCCAAATCTTGTCATTTCTCCCTCCACAGTAGCTCTTACAGAGAAGTTCCTTTCTCTCTACTCATACAATCACTGTTCTAATTCAAGCCTGCATCTCTTCTTACAATGGACTCCTGTCTCCAGTCTTCTGCTCAATCTATCCTCAACTCAGCTGCCAAAGTACTTTTCCTAAAGTACAGTTCTGATCATGTCACTTTCCTAATCAATTGAGTACCAATGACTTTCTACTGCCTCTAGAAAGAAATATTAACAACTTGGTTTAACCCTCTAGATTCCTGCACAGTTTGGCCCCAACCTACCCTTCCAATCTCATTATACTTTACTTCCCTTCCCATACTCTCTAGTCCAGCCATTTTGCCCACTGGTGTTTACTTATACACAATCCTCATCTCTTTCTCCAGCATGATCTCTTAGCATGTTCTTTTCCCTATGGATGAAATGTATTCTCTCCTCATATTCTCCACTTAGAATTTTTGTCTTCAGATCTGTTCTCAAGCCCCACCTTCTACACAAAGCCTTTCCTTATCCCCTGAGTTGCTAGGCCCACCTCCCCACTTAGCTTTGTTTAAGGTCTTATGGGGAAATGTCGGAATAAGAGAGACATATTATAAAGAAGGCATTCCTGGAGCAACTAGGTGGCACAGTGAATACAGCACTGGCCTTGGAGTCACAGGACCTGAGTTCAAATCCTGACTCAGACACTTGACACTTAGTAGCTGTGTGACCTTGGGGAAATCACTTAACCCCAATTGCCTTGCCTTCCCCCCTTCAAAAAAAAGCATTCCTAATTGGAGCTGTCTGAAAGTGAAATGGGCTGCTTCATTAGATGGTGAGCTCTCTGTTTGGGAATATTGTACAGAAAATTCTGGATCAAAAAATAATATATCACTTTGGACTAGAATGGCCTCAAAGTCCCTTCCAACTTCAGGATTCTATGATCACTCACTCTGGAATATTCATCAATCCCTGCAACTTTCCCACCTCAGAATGTCCTTCTGCCATGTATTGCTCTTCTCACATCAGTGAGTTCCACTTGGAATCTCCATTTTAGGGAGTCAAACCAGGGAAGTTGGAAAGTTTGGGGAGTTCCCAGGCCAGTCAACCTTCATTCCTCTCCTGGCTATGCTTCTGACTTTGGGAAATTGAGTACAAAGTTCCTAACATGCCATTGAATTCATTTTTGTCTCTTTCGTATGTTTCCTTCTTCAATATGGCACCAGCCTATCTTTCTTTAATTATTCTCTAACCTCTAGCCAATCTGGACCACTTTCTGCCTCCCTTTTCCCCTCACAAAAAAACAACCCTATGATATTTTCTTACTTCTATGCCTTGCCTTTACCCGTAGGCATTCTTTAAAGTCTATCTCAAAAGTTACCTTCTCTATGAAACTTTCCTGATTCCTCATATTGATACACTTATCATATAATATTGTGCATTATAGTTCTTCTTACCTGTTTTGTTCCCATGCTAGACTGCAAGCTACATGAAGGGAAGGATCGTATCTTCTCTAAACATTATATCTCCCCTAGCACATGGCATGGTAGTTGACGTTCAAGAGGTTTCTTGTTAAATGTTTATTAAATTGTATTAGTTCTAGACTTAGATAAAATAGTAATACACTTTATATGGAAGAACAAATGTCTTGCATATAGGGCATTCCCACTCCTCCTCTGTGCCACTGCATGTGGCCCGCCATGTCCGGAATGTGCTTCCCTCTTCATCTCCACCTTGTGAAATCCCAAGTTTCCTTCAAGGCACAGTTCAGATGTCTTTCCTGATACCACCAGGTATTAGAAATATTTCTCTCTTAAACTTGTTTCGCATACATTTTGTAATCATTTACTTGTATACATGAATTATTTCCCAGAGAATGGAAGGTGTGTGAGGGCAGGGACTGGATTACCTTTGTCTTTGTAACTCCAGGAGCTAGAACTACACTTTATACACACCTTATACAACAGTTTGTTGGATTGGATTGGACTCAACTCAACTGAAAGGAGAAGGTGGGTCATGAGTTGGGTACTGAAAGCTTAATAAGGTCCTACAAAGGGAGTACAATATTCCAGCTGTCATCTCTCTAAGCCTTAGTTGGAGGGAATCATGACTATATTCACCCCTAAGAATCATTCCCAGTATCTTCAGTTACACTATGCAAATTTTCCAGCATTCACTTCTCAGTCACCATAGACATGCTCACTCATTTAGGTCCACATGGTGCTTTCTGCTCGTGGAAAACATGGTTGGGAAAGAAACCTAAGGATCATTGAGTGGAAAGTGCACTCAATAGCACTTTGGTTAAGATAATTGCTGTGTTTTTGAAATTATAGCCTTATGAGGTGGCCACAAACAAAATTCATGACAGACATTTGACACTGAGAAACTTTGCTATCCAGGGGTGAAAATTTCACATTTTCCCCCAAAGATTGGCTTGCACTAACAAAGGAAAATTACCTAAAACCACTATTATATGCTGTCCAGATTCTCCTCTTGTTGTTAAGTTCTTTTGACAGATATCAGGCTTGTGACAAGCACAAGCTTCTCTAGATTGGGCTTACTTCTTGATATGCTGTTTCCAAACAATTTACCCTGCATCTCTCAACAATTTTTGGAGTTCACAGGATACCACCACCTTCCTGTCCTTAACAAGTGTTTCAGCATTCACTTCTCAGCTAACATAGCCAGGCACACTCATTGTAGTCCGCAGGGGCTTCCTGCCATCATCTACTAACTTGGACTTTCTTCCTCAATTACTTAAACACCAGACTCAGAATCTTCATCATCCCCTGCTGTCATCCTAAGGGACTTCCGTGTCTATCATGATGTCCAGTCATGCATGGGAATATCTATATTCACAGTGATGCCTCATCATCTTTGGCAACATCTATATCCACAGTGATGACCTGGGATATGATGACAAAGCAGGATGATGTCCTGCCTTGACAATTCTTTGATCTCAGTTTCAATGACTTCCTTCTCCATTTCACTTTAGCTGCTCAAAAGCACCCTGGAACCTCCTCATTGCTAGGAACCAATACCCCTCCCAAAGCACAAATTCTGAAATTCCCCTTTCTTAACACAATGTACTCACCAAAAGACAGTGGAAAGCATGCTTACATAGAGGTAGTGGAACTGGGTTCATATCTTGACTCTGCCAGTTAATACCCCTGTGCCCTTGAAATGGGTTCAATTTCTTCTGAGTTCAATTTCTTCATCTGTAAAGTGATGGTGTTGGACCTAGTTGGTCTCAGACATCCCTTCAACCTCTAAATGTAAGATCCTATAGTCCTGTGATCTTTCTAGATTTCAATTTCCTCATTTGTAAACTGGGAGTGGGGAAGGAGATAAATAACCTCTAAGGCACCTTTAATCTTTAAATCTAGGATTCTCTAATTCCATTTCTTCTATACCTTCGATTCCACTGAACCTACTCATTGCCTTCATCTTGGCCTGCAGGTCTTTTACCTTTTACTATTTTTGAAGTCTACCAGTCCACATTTGCTTTCATTTGACTCACTACTCAGCCTAGAAAGGTCAGACATGACTGAACAATAACAACAAAAACTCAGCTTAGATCTATTGGTCAGCCATTTCATCTATGTTCTCACTAACCCCTTAGATTCTTATTGTCCTTATCTTTATGCCATACTTAACTAATTCCCAGATATATAAAATTTCATACTCATTCCCTGCTATGCACAGCCATACCAACAGGAGTGGTTTCAGTATTTAATAGTTATATAGCATTTGCTGATGTGGAGGTCCTAAAACTTCAAGATGTTGTAGCTCTTTAGTCCAAGCATGACCTCTATGCTGGCCACAGTGACCACACCCAAAGCTATCTGACCTGCTAAGTCAAAAGGATTGTTTTCTTGCCACATCAACCCCATCACATGCAGAGGCAAACAGGCAGGAGGACAATTGTTTATTGTTTAAAGAAATAGGTCAATTTTCTAGGAATATAGAGTATGTGAGAGGAATATAGAGTATGTGAGGAGTTGTGTGAAATCTGTTAAGAAAGAAAAACTGGAGCCAGATCTGAAGGATTTTATACCCCAAATAGGTGTTCATATTTTATCATTAAGGTAATAGAGAGTTGCTGAAGGTTCTGGAGCAGCATGGTCAGACTTGTGCTTTAGGAAATATAAATAAAGTTCCTGGCACAAAATACTCCCTCTCTTGATGAAGAGTATTTTCATGGGTTGTTCCCCATGCTTCTCTCCATTCTCAACCTCCTAACTAGGACAACTAGGAATAGCAAGAAGGCCAGTGTCATTAGATCACAGAGGACATAGAGTAGAGTCAGTGTAAAAAGATGAGAAAGGTGGGAAGGTATTGTGAAGTCCAAACAACTTTATTCAGATTTTATTTAGATTTAAAAGTCAAATGGAAGATTTTATATTTCATCCTGGAACTACTGGAGTTTCTTGACTAGGAGGATGATATGGCCAGACCTATGCATTAGGAAGATCACTTTGACAATTGAGTAGAGGATGAATTAGAGTCAGAAGAGAACTTGAGGCTGGAAAATCAACCAAAAGTCTACTGAAATAGTCCAGGTGTGAAATGGTGAGAGCCTCCACCAAGATGGTGGCAGCGTCAAAGGAATGAGGGGGCCATATAGAAGAGAAGATGGAATGCAATCGAATCATTTGTATGTGGAGAAGGATTTGCCTTGGCAAGAAGAGCCCCTTCTTCATGTGTAGAGGGGCAAAGGAGAAAATAGTTATAGAAAGCATCAGAATGACGTGGGAAGAGAAATAGGGGAGAACATGGAGCTCTTAAGAAATGGCCTCAGGCCTTTTCCCCGCAGTAAAATATGAGTCAAGGTTGTCAGCTGAGAAAGTAAGGGAAAAATATCTATGGGATGAAAAGGTTTGGAAAAGCTCTTGTGGTGAGTGAAATAGTGAATCGATTAGAGAAGTGTAAAAGGAATCGCTCAACACAGTGAAGGCCCAAATGAGTTTGATGTGTATGAATTTGGAGCATACCTAATCAAACCAGTTTTGTGATTTTTTTTCCATCTTAGTTCAATGGCATGTGAGAAGGAGCAAAGGCAGTGGGTGTTGGCAGTAATCCAAGGCTGGGGTTGGCAGAACAAGATCTTCAATAGATCAGTAGCAAAGAAACTTGAGAGAACAGGGAACAGTTGAACTGGTTCACCAAGGCATCAAGAGAGGAAAGAGAAGAAAGTACAGGAAAGTACAGAAGAAAGTAACCAGTACAGGAATGACTACCCAGGAAAGAATTAAGGGACATAGGGTTTGGACAAAGAGCAAAGAATAGATTTGGGGGAAGGAGGGGTGGGATGCCAACAGAATCTCTTGGTGTGCTTGTGATTGGGGTGAAGGAGCAGGTCATGGAAAATAAGTAAATTGAGGAATTGGGAAGTTAGGGTGTTGGAGGAACTATTACTATATATGTTGAAGTCCCCTAGTATGAGGACAGGAGTTGGGAAAGAGAGAAAGACTGAGTCAGGCACTGAACTCACTAGGGAACTGTCATAGAAGTCAACTGGACAACTACCACAGTCTTGACTGGGTAATCAATAGGTATTGAATGAACCTTAAATAAAAAAAGGTTCCTGAGTTATAGTAGTAGAGGGAAAGCCTAGAAATGGCGAAGGGGAGCAAAGATTATTCCAACTTGCCCACAGGTCTAATGAGTGAGGGGCTGAGTGAAAGTACAGTCAGTAGGAGAAACGGTAACTAGGGAAAGTGTGTCATCAACAAGGATCTAGATCTCAGCAAATGCATGAAAATGGAGGAAGCAAGAAAGGAAAAGATTTAAGATTTAAGTATGGCCAAAAAGTAATTTTTTTCCTGTAGTGAGTAAGCATTCCAGAGAGCACAGTGAAAGGGTTATATGAATTTAAAGTGGGACATTGGAATGGGGTGGGGAGGTTGGCTTGAAAGGGACAGGAACAAAGGAGTAGTGGCTGGGGTTGGGTGGAGTGAATATGACAGGGAGGCAGAATGATAATCAATGAGAAGTGAGTGGTCCATAGTGGGTTAGCCTTGGGTGGAATTGTCCCAAGGTATCAGGCAGCTGTGTGTGGTTGGAAGGGGAAAGAAGAAGAAATGGAGGGTGACAAGATAGGGCAAGGCTACCCTTAGAGAGCTCTAGGTAGCCAGAAAGAATGCCTGTAGTGTGTGGAATATGATGGAATGACTACTCAGAGGATACAAGCAAGACAACCCCTGTGGAGTTTTGGGAAGCTCTCAAAGATCTTTTAGTCTTATTAGGAAGGTAATGTATAAACCTATGAAAAAATAACTAACCATACAAGGCAGTAAATGGCGAATTCCATATGTATAGTAAGGGCTTTCAGAAAAGTCAAAAATCACTTCCATCTGGAGAGGTCACAGAGCTGAGGAGCTAAGATCTGAGTTGAGCCTTGAAGGATGAATGAGGTTTTGAGAGCAGAGAAGAAGGGGGAAGACAGTCAAGCAAGAGGAGCAGCTTCCTGGGGAAAATCCATCTAAAGTAAGGTTAAGTGATATGAACCAATTTTTCCAGATATAGCTCATCCCCTGATAGCCATCAAGATTCACCATTTGCAGTGCTCAGAATCACTACTGATTAGAAAAATGCAAATCAAAACAACTCTTAGATACCATCTCTCTCCTGTCAGATTGGCTAAAATAACAAAACAGGAAAACGATAAATGCTGGAGAGGATGCGGGAAAATTGGAACATCGTTACATTGCTGGTGGAATTGTGAACTGATCCAGCCATTTTG
>CM053626.1:70882221-70942239 GCA_028646595.1 Phalanger gymnotis
TATCTCTCCTTGCCGTTCTTTGTAATTCTTCATTCAGTTGCGTATATCTTTCCCTTTCCCCTATACCTTCTGCTTGTCTTCTTTCCGCAGCCATTTGTAAAGCCTCATCAGATAGCCATTCTGCTTTCTTATTCTTCTTTTTCTTCGGAGTGTTTTTAGTTGCGATTTTGTACAATATTATTAACCTCTGTCCATAGTTCTTCATGCACTCTAGCTACTAGATGTAAGCCCTTAAACATATTCATCACTTCCATTTCATATTCATAACGGACACTATTCAGCTCATACCAATATGGCTTGATGGTTTTCACTAATTTCTTCAATTTAAATCTGAATTTTGCAATAAGAACCTCATGATCTCAATCACAATTAGCTCCAGGCCTTGTTTTAACTGACTATATAGAGCTTCTCTACCTTTGGCTGCAAAATACATAATCAATCTGATTTTCATACTGACATCCGGTGATGTCCATATGTAGAATTGCCTTTTGGGTTGCTGAAAAACCATGTCTGCTATGACCAGTGAGTTATCTTGAGAAAACTATTAGTTTCTGCACTGCTTCATTTTGTACTCCAAGGCCAAACTTGCCCGTTATTCCAATTATCTTTTGATTTCCTACTTTAGTATTTCATCCCCCTATGCTGAGGGCAACATCATTTTTTAATGTCATTTCTAGAAGATGCAAGTCTTTATACAACTGATCAGCTTTGGCTTCTTCAGTATCAGTGGTTGGAGCATAGACTTGTACGACCATGGTGCTGAATGGTTTGCCTTGGATTTGAACAGATTTTATTGTCATTTTTGAGATTATACCTCAGTACTACTTCTCTCTCCCTTTTATTGACTATGAGGGCTACTCCATTTCTTCTAAGGGATTCTTGCCCGTAGCAGTATATGCAATAATAACATGAATTCAATTCACTCATTCCCATCAAGTTCACTGACACCCAAGAGGTTGAAGCTTAATTTTTCCATCTCCTGTTTGACCCCATCCAGATCACCTTGGCTTATAGATCTCACATTCCAGGTTCCTAGCAGTACTGATCTTTACAGCATTGGGCCTTCTGTTTGTCACCAGACACATCCACAGTTGAGCTTCCTCTCAGCTTTGGCTCGGCCGCTTCATTCTTTCTGGAGCTACTTGTAGTTGTCTTTTACTCTACCCCATTAGCATTTTGGACACCTTCTGACCTAAGGAGCTCATCTTCCGATGTCACCACTATTGTCATTTTAATGCTATCCATGACAAAGATATTGAAGTAGTTTTCCATTTCTTTCTCCAATTTTGTCAGAACTATCCACTATAACCCTACATAACATAGCTCACAGTTTCATTGAGCTACACATTTGCTTTACTTGTGATTATTCACTCTAGCTTTATCCTCCCACTTAGGCTATCTCTCTCCTGTGTCCACTTATTTTCCTGTTGAGTTTGACATATTTCTTTGTATAGTTTTGTCAGTTTCAGATAAGAATGAGGTTCGTCAAATGCCCGCTGACCCCACTCCTTTCTCCATATTTGTATAATCTTCTCACATCTAATTTATGAGAAATAGTAACTTTTATCCCCTTCTTCCTCCTTCCTATACTAGTATATTCATTTAACCTTTTTTTTCCTTCCCCTCTTCAAACCTTCAGAATAGAACCAATCTATATTCAGAATGTCTGGGATTTTTTATTGTTGTTGTTGACTCCTCGGTACCCTTTGAAGACATTAAGGTTCTGAAGAGATATTTGTTTCTTCTCCCTCCATTAGAATGTCAGTACAGCATCATAATACAGCTCCTTCCAACTGCTCAACAAATTTACCTTTCTAAGTTTCTCTGGATTCATATGTTTGTATTTCAAAGTTCTCCCTCAGTTCTAATCTTTTCATCAGAAATGTCTGAAAATCTTCTATAAAATTAAAAGCCCATTCCCTCCCTCCACCTCCATAAGATTACATTTAGCTTTACAGGGTAAGTTTTTTATTTTTGTTGTTGTAAGCTTATATATCATTTGCCCTTTGGAATGTTGTACTCCAAGATCTCCTCTGGTTTTTAACAGAAGCTTTCAGATCTTGCGTTCCTATTTGATGATGCAGACATCAAGGTGCTCTGAGGGTCCTTAGAGGGCAGAGACCCTCGAAATAATCCATATATTCAATAAATGGGATAATATTGAGCTTCTTTAGGTTACCTGACATAATCTTTTATTTTGGACTTCTGACTGGATTTAGTTTTACTGAAATTTAATCAGAGACTATAACACATAACTTCAGATTTTAAACCTAGAATAGCTGAGTAAGAAAAAAAGAGACAAAGTACTGTACTGAAGGCAAAAATAAACAAGTTATTAAAATTAAAATTAAATAGAAGCAAACCATGGGGACTCCTGAGGGCCAGTACAGCTGGCTAATTTATTTGATAGTCTCATAGATGCAGCCTCAAGAAATGCCTTTTCCAAATCATTATTCTGAAGGGAAAAAAAAACCCCAAACTATCAAAAAAAAAACCTAGAGAGGGTCTGACCAACAGCGCCTTTAATTTTTTTTTTTTTTACAGAATGGAATGGTTAGGTCATCATCATTCTCATAACAAAAGGATTCACCACAGGGTTCATGTTAATAGTGAGCTCCAGTGGAATGATCTTTAAACCTTTATACAGGTGTCTATTGGTAAAATAAATACATAAAAGAAAACAAATAACAAAGAGAGAGAGACAGAGAGACAGAGATGGAGAGAGAATATATAGAAATAATAATATTTAAGTTATATATAGGTGATGTGATCTTGAGCAAGGCATTTAACCTCTTTCAGCCTCATTTTCCTCATCTATAAAATGAGAGGTTTGGACCCTGTGGCCTCTGAGGCCCTTTCCAGCTCTAAATTTATGATCCCATGTACTTACTGTGCGTCATTGTATGATTCTATTAACCTATATGTACTACTGATCTAATATAGTATGTACATTATAACATATACATGAAACAGAAATTCAAATATTATAGGATAAGGAAACAACCAATATTTGAGTTTTTGTTTTATTTTTAATGGTACAAAAACCTCTTTTGCTCTCATTAAAATATTATTAATAAAAACATTTTTTAGTGAGAGCAACAAGAGGGCAATGTGCTTCATTGTTTTTGAAGAGTCCCTGTGTACTTCTGGGGGACAGGAAAACTTGAAAATAATAATTGTTTGTAATAATTGATTTTTTAACTTATTTGCTCTGTACAGCTAGATAAGCAGGTGAATTTATTTGAAAGAGGGGATTAAAAAAACAATTCAGTACAATAACGGTCAATAAACACAACTTTTCAGCAGAAGTCATATTTCTCTTGAGCGTAGAGATTCATCATATACACGCCTAAAAGAAGCAAAACTGAATTTTCCTTATTTCAAATCAGTAGAATGTTTTCAATATAAATTATATAATGTTTATTTGCATGTGCAAGGGACAGCCCCTTTGTTATATGACCATTTTGGTTACTTTAGGGGAGAAAAAAACAACAACATTTGTGTAAAGAATATAGATAAAATCATCTTGAAAAGAAATATATACTCTCAGATCAAAATGCTCAAGAGAGACAGACTGTTCTGAGGATGGGAGAAATCTGTCCCTCAGATAAGTATGTTGAGAGGTCCTGAATCTGTTTGAAAATAATTTGAGGAGGGAAGAAGGTGAGTGGGTGTGGATGTTTTGCCCGTGTAGGCTATTTGTGTTCCCATGACTGTGTCTCAATGTAGCTGGCAGAGAATTGTGTGGGGGGTTAAAGATGAAATGACTGAGAAAAATAAAAGGTTCAGTCTTCCGAGCATTTCAATTTGTTAAGCAATTCATGCCAATTGCCTAACAAACCAAGACCAGACCTCCTCCGCTTAGGCCTGGACACTGACTATAGAGGGAAATGGACATTTATACATTAAAATCAATTAATCAAATGAGCTTAATTATTTAAAAGAAAACAATACAACATTAGGCAATCTGATTTCCAATTGGATGAAAGATTAGGGACTTTCCAAGTTGGGAGGGGAAGAGTGAACAGGTACAATTCCCTGAAATCAAAAAAGGAGGTGTTCCAGTCCCCCCGCCCCCCGCAAGTGTCTGTGAACAAAAGAACATGGAAACAATAACTGATTGATAAGTATGGGACCAGTTTTCAGACAAGACGTAGGGGTTGTTTGAGATGTACAAGTATGAGAAAACTCTTTACATCAATCTTTGGATGTGACCATGTTTCTGGTCAGCATAACCTAGGTCCTTGGTTAAAGGTCTCTAAGCAGCGGATGGAGATGGTCCAGCTTCCCAGCCATACATGTCTAGGTTCAAAAAATACAATAAGGTTTTCTCCCAGTTCCCAC
Source organism: Phalanger gymnotis (assembly GCA_028646595.1). Lineage (NCBI taxonomy): Eukaryota > Metazoa > Chordata > Mammalia > Diprotodontia > Phalangeridae > Phalanger > Phalanger gymnotis. The sequence goes on from CM053626.1 coordinate 70,886,566, forward strand.
AACTAAATAAACTTTTCTCACAAGGCCGAATTTGGACTAGACCCATAATCGAATAAAAATGGAACTGAGCTAGCTCCAGAATTGAGTCACAAGATGTAGTCAATGTAGTTCACTCAATTCCCACAATTAACCACTTGTCCTAATGCCCTCACTTCTCTCAATTGTGAGAAGATATCTCTGAAATCTTAACTATCCCTTCCAAAGAAAGAATTAAAAAAAAATCCAGTCTTGAAGGGAGCAGGAAAATAGAACCCTGAGGTTAATCCAGTTTTCCTTAGAGAAGTGATATTGGAACAGAGCTACATCTATCTGCCCTTCTCCCTCAATATTGCTATAGTCTGGGAGAAATTGTTTTTTAGAATCAAGCTGCTTTTCTGGTCATTCTCTCTTACTATGGAAGGAACACCCTAAGCTATATCCAAAGGCTTGACTGTCTTCCCACCAAATGCTCAATCACAAAACATCCACAAACAGTGAATAGCAAATAAACCCATAGACCCAAGGTGGTAGCAAACAGAAATCAGAGAAGTTATATAGGTTAGAATATACTAGATAATATACAGAATAAAAGAGTGTTCCAACCATCAGACAGATATTTTGTCTAAATGGAGAGACAGAATTCTCTGTGCTGTACTGAAGGATCCTAAGGAAAGCTAGTGTGTGGCCCCAGTGCTGGAGAGAGGAGCTCAACAGAAAGCTGGCAGAAAGTAGGGGGTATTTCTCCCCAGGGTTCAATTCAGTGCTGGAAAAGGGGGCTCAGCTGAAAGCTGCTGGGTGCACGGGCTGAAGGGTAGGAAATGTGCTGTATACCTCTAAGGTATTGTTGAAGGCAAGTCTAATCGATTTTGCTACAAAAAAGTGCAAAATTTTGGTGAATTGTTGGAAATAGTAAATCAGTTTGAATATTATGGAAACATGACTAAACCTTGTACCAGGATATCTTCCCAGTTATCAACCACAGAACTCAAGGAAAGGTTATCTTATGTTGTTCATGCTTGGCAGCAGAAACCCATCGACATTCTGATGACTAACGTAATATCAAACAAGACCATTTTACTTAGTGCAACCATGGAGGAAGGGACTCTTCTAGATATTCTGGTGGAAGACTGCCATTTGCCAACTACAAACGAAGAAGGAGAAGAGATAACCTTTGTTGTAAATATGGCTTGGATGGACAAATGACGTGTGTCCCAGAATGAAGAATAGTGTGGGTGTGTAAGAAGCAGAATTCCAAATAGTCAACTTCTGGAAATAGACATGGGGTTAATGATGGTCATCATGAATCCCAAATCCAGTAAAAACTACCTCATACTCTGTGAAGTTACCATAAATTGATGCATCAAGGTACCATTAGGATAAAAAAAACTGTTTACTGTTAAAACTGTACAGGAACAGCTAAGTGGCACTGTGCACGGAGTGCCAGACCTGGAATCAAGAAGATCCCTTTTTATGAGTTCAAACCTGGCCTCAGACATATACTGGCTACGTGAACTTGAGCATGTAACTTAACCCTGTTTACCTCAGTCCCTCACATGTAAAATGAACTGGAGAAGAAAATGGTAAACCCCTCCAGTATCTTTGCCAAAAAAATGTCAAACAGGGTCACAAAGCAACAGACACAATTGAAATGAATGAACAACAACAAAAATAACTATAACTTGTTAGTGATAAAGTTGTTAAGTGTGTATAAGGGAAGAATGATCACTTGTAGTAAACTTTATGATTCTTATTTTTGCCTTCTAATGAATAAATGTTATAATTACTCTTGGTTTTGCTTTATTGTTTAGTAAATGTTTCATGTTTAAATCAAAGATGTCAACGTGACTGATTTTATATAAATGGGAAGCACGCCATTGGGAAGCACATTCATGAGTTGTCAAAAGCTCTCTCTCTCTCTCTCCACACACACACACACACACACACACACACACACACACGTTATTCTCAATGGCCCAAATGAGCCACCTGGCAATAGCCAGGGCAATTCTCCTCCTCTGGGGTAATCCCCTAGACCTGCCAGAGTAAATACAGGTTGCTCTAAAGAGAGCCAGCCCAAAGGGAGGGGAGAGAGGTTGCGGGTGGCACAATAGGTGCCTTGCCCAGGATACAAGTGTGTAACTGTGACCATACAGTAGACCATGTGTGAGGATAAATGTATGCCTTGGTCTTTTTTGGTGGATCCCTTTTCTAAAGGTCATGCATAACCATAATTTCCTGGTTGGTTCCCAATTTTTCCCTTACTTCCATGATAGGGATAGACATATGTCAAAGAGGATTAACCACCAAGCAGGAAAAATCTCTCACTCAATAGACTTTAAAAGAAAAGATAACTTCTGCTTCTCATCTTTCCTTTTTTCTTCCCTTCTGAACCCCATGCCTTGTGACTTCTCCAGCTCCCCTTTGGTCTTCCTATGAAGGAAAAAGGGGATTTCTCATTTCTTTCTTTCCTGTCAACTCTGCCTATTGCTCCAACAAGTCAGCAAGAGCATATGGTTTTCTAGGACAGCCTGACACTGGATCTCAAAGCCCTCTCTGCCTCTTCAGTCTCATGTCTCTTGATTCTGCTTAATGGACAGTATCATACCTTACTTTCTTATTCATATTTGCATATTTTTATTGTTTTCGTATGAGTCTGAGGAGCAGAAATGTTATTTTGAAAGGATTGTAGAGTGTAGAAAGGGGAGTAATAAGGCTGGAATATGGAGACAGGTTGGAAGAGGTTTTAAATGTTTGAGAAAGGAGTTTATATTTGATCCTAGAACCATTAGGCAGCTAGTGGAGCTTATCTAACATGGAGGTTACATAGTTAGACCTGAACTTTACAAAAATCATTTTGACAGATATGTGGAATGTGGAATAGAGTGGGGAAATATCTGAGACCAATTCAAGGGCCATTACAAAAGTCCAGGAGAAAGGGGATATGATTGGTAGTTGTGTGAGTAGAGAGAAGGGGGTGGATTTAAAGGATGTAGAGATAGAAACAACACGATTTGGCAACTGGTTAGGTAAACTGAACAAGCGAACATCAGGAGTCGAGAATGACACCAAGGTTACAAACCTGGGGTGTCTGTGGGAGAATTAGGGCAGTATAGAAGAGGGGGTACTTGGGAAAGAAAAAAAGATATTGTAAGAAACCTATAGTTCACACTCATCTGTTCCTGCTCATTCTGAGCTAGTTGCAGCTTTTTTATTTTAGACAATCTTAAATTAAATTTAGGTAGGAACGATGAACTCACATGAGCAGCTTACCCATCTGAAGTCAGCCCCAAGAATTTGACCTAAGTCCATGTGAATCCAAAGACCTTGAGAAAGGCAGGGCGCGCTTGTTACAAGGTAGTTGAACTAAATCATCTCTAAGGACCCTCTGAAATAGGATTCAATTCTTATAATCAATGCACACAAAATTTTAAGAAAGCTATTACAATTAAAGTGAAATAGAGCTGCTGGGTTTTAGCCACCACGAAGGTCCCCACTACTCAACGTTCGTGAAGTGTTCCTGAGTTGAGAATGATCTATCTCAGTAATCAAATGGGAATAGCCAGCTGCTTGCACAATTGGTCAGTTTGGCTACCAAGAGACATTGCTGTTACAATGTCTATGTTACAGAAGTCAAGCATGATGAGTGGTTCACTTTATGCCACAGCAAGATCTCCTCATCTCTGGCAGCAGACGTGACTAATTGCTGAGTCCTTCCCACTGGGGGGAATCCTGGAAATGAGGAGTTTATCCTGGACGCTCCCACTTTCCTCCTTTCCATCCTCCTTTCTAAACACCTAGAAACTCTAAAGACAAATCACCATCTTCTTTTGACGTACTTTGCTCACCCGATACCCACAAATAATGGGTTTTCTCTTCAACCTCCTACTCTTCATTGAGGGACTCTGACGGCTGATCATCTGAACCGAAGAAACTAGAAACGGTTTTCTAACTAAGATGCATCCTAAGATCCCTCTACTTTATCTGACTCTCCTTCCTCCCTCATCCTATCTCCTACAACTTTTTGGCTAATATTTGTTAACACAACCTACCTCACCCCCAGCTCTTCCCCAGCTATGGTTATTGACCAGTTCTGGAAAAGAAAAATATCCAACAGGGTTAGAAACCTCAGTTTTCTGATCTCAAGTACCAAGAAACAAGCCTGTACTGCAATTATTTCTGTTTGGTTTATCTCTTTATGTTTATGGTAATTTCTCAAAGGTATCTCTTTATATGGAAAGAAGGCCTGTCACATTTCCTTGGCATTCAATGTTGATTGGTTGCCTGATGTCTTGGCTTCTGGTGTTTGCTTTTCTCCTGTGTGTAGAAGAAGAGGATTCTGCATGTTTGGTCACCCTGTTCAGTGTTGATTAAATCTGGAAATGATATAGGACAGAGACGAAGGCAAGATTCAGGTTCTAAGAAACAAGTCCATTGCCTCCCCTATAGCATGACCCTGTCTCCACATTTCTGAATCTCTTTGTTATCTCAGACATCAAAGGGTCCAAAATCTATGCTCTAAAAAAAAGCCCACCAGAGTTCATCAAAACCAAAATGTTGGCTTCCTTTTACCCTCTTGTGTGATGTCATTTGTTTAACTCAAATGAACTTCTTGCCATTAAAAATGGGGAAATACATTTTTTTTCAATGCTATTTGAGCCTGTTTTGAGGTCTTGTGGACGGAAATCTCCTGATTATTTGGTTGGAATGATTCATGTAGTAGGGCAGTCTGAGGAATGACCTTTATCTTGTCCTTGCCTTTATTTTTCTTTTCTAGATGGAAACTAATCATTTGAGGTTGGCAGCATGCATCGAAAAATCCTTTTCAATGGATTTTTTTTCCATATTCTACTACTTCAGCCCAAAGACTTACAGTCTTAGGCTGTTTTCCAAAGACACCTCACACAACTTTTTTAGCTAGTCAGAAATTATAGTAAGCCCCTCTTTGTGGTTGGGTTGACCTAGGATCCATTGCATTTCTGTCAAAAACAGATAGGGTAACAACTTACTTCTGATGAGGAAGGTTTGTAGTCATGAAAACACTGGTTCTGGATTTCATGTATTAGAGCATCCCTGTGAATGAAGCTGGACAAGCCAACTCCATGCCTGGACTCCTTGCAAATGGTTGTCCAAAACTGCTGAATTCTTGGGTATTGAAAACACCATGTTTTCCTATCACAGTCCCTCCATGCAATGCTCCTTTCAGCAGACAGGATGGCTGGTTTGGTTAACCACACACACACAAATAAAATAAAGCAGTAGTGCTTTTTCCTGATGCTCCAAGAATGTCCATAAGTTAAGAATAATAACATGACCCAGGAGCAACTGACCATCCTGTCACCATATACAATGTCATATTCACAGGAAAGAAACAGTACCCCCACTGAACAATGAACTAGAGATGAAGTGGTCATGACATTCACTTACTTTAGGCAAGAGTTAGGGAGGGAATGATAAAGACATAACCATTCTATAATAGTCCATACGAACCAATCCCAAAGATATGGTTAAGATTTCTAACAGCCACAAATATTTATCCTATTCATCCAAGCTGTTTTCAATGTGCCAAGTCAGCTATTTACTACGGAATACCATCTCATTACCTAAAGAAGTGTTTATTTTGATTGACTAAACATAGAACAAATATATTGAAATTTAGGGGCCATGTCATCAAGCCAAGTATAACTAATTACAGATGGATTTGGGCTCCTGGACCCTCTTATTACATCTCCCACTCAGCTCCCTTCCCTATGAACTCATCCCCTTAGTCCATAAGAATCTTATGCTCAGTTCAAGCACTGTTAAAAGTGAAGGCTACTCTTTTTCCTTTTCTTTTGGTTTCATTGCTTTTCTGGTAAGGATAGAGACAGAAAGTAAAAGATTATACTTTATTATGATCATTATTTATTATCTTTATGAAATGTAGATTATACTTTGTGAGGCTTTAAAATTTTTAAATTTTTATATTTTATCTTTTTCAATTACACATTTTTTACACATATTTACACAATTTTTTGAAAAATTGAGCTCCAGATTCTTTCCCTCCCTCCTTTCTTTCCTCATTGAGAAGGCAAGCAATTTGATATAGATTATACATGCTCAGGCATGCAAAACATATTTCAATATTAGCCATGTTGCAAAAGAAAACACAGATCAAAACAAAACAAAAATAAAGTAAAAAAAGAGCATGCTTCAATCTACACTCAGATTTCATCAGTTCTTTACCTGGAAGTAGACAACATTTTTCATCCTAAGTCCTTTGGAATTTGGTTTGGATCATTGTAATATTGAAAATAGTTAAGTCATCCACAGTTGATCATCATATAATACTGTTAATACTGTGTACTGTGGTTCTGCTCAACTCATTTTGTATCAGCTCATATAAATTTTCCCAGTTTTTTCTGAAAGCATCCTGTTCATCATTTCTTATAGCACAATAGTATTCCATCACAATTATATGCCACAACTTGTTCAGCCTTTCCCCAATTGCTGGACATCCCTTCAATTTCCAATTCTTTGCCATCACAAAAAAGCTGCTATAAATATTTTTGCACATATAGGTCCTTTTCCTTTTTTAAAATCTCTCTGAGATACAGACCTAGTAGCACTATTGCTGGATCAAACAGTATGCACAATTTTATAGTCCTTTAGGCATAGTTCCAAATTGCTCTCCAGAATGGTTGGATCTGTTCACAACTCCACCAACAGTGTTCCAATTTTCCCATATCCCCTTCAACATTTGTCATTTTCCTTTTCGGTCATATTAGCCAATTTGATAGGTGTAAGGTAGTACCTCAGAATTTTTTGAATTTGCATTTCTGTAATCAATAGTGATTTATAGAATTTTTCATACAACTATAGTTTTGATTTCTTCATCTGAAAACTACCTATTCATATCCTTTAACTATTTATCAATTGAGGAATGATTTGTATTCTTATTGATTTGACTTAGTTCACTATATATTTGAGAAATGAGGTATTTATCAGAAAAATTTGTAAAAAATGTTTCCCATTTTCTGCTTTCTTCCTAATCATGGCTGCATTGATTTTTGTTAGTACAAAAAAAACCTTTTAAATCTCATGTAATCAAAATTATGTATTTTGCATTTCACAGTGCTCTCTATCTCTTATTTGATCATAAGTTCTTTCCTTATCCAGAGATCTGACCGGTAAGATATTCTATGCTCCCCTAATTTGCTTATGCTATCAATTTTCATGTCTAAGTCCGGTACCCTTTTGACTTTATACTGGTATACAGTGTGAGATGTTGGTCTATATCTAGGTTCTGCCAAACTGCTTTTCAGTTTTCCCAGCAATTTTTGTCAGATAGTAAGTTCTTTTCCCAAAAGCTTGGATTTTTGCATTAACAAGAACTAGATTACTGTGGTCATTTACTACCATGCAATGTGGGCCTAATCTATTCCCCTGGTCTACCACTCTATTTCTCAGCCAGTACCAAATTGTTTTGATGATTATGGCTTTGTAATGTAGTTTGAGATCTGCTACTGCTTGACCACCATCCTTCACATTTTTTTTCATTGATTCCCTTGATATTCTTGACCTTTTGTTCTTCCAGATGAATCTAGATGAATTTTGTTATTATTTTTCTAGCTCTATAAAATGATTTTTGGTAGTTTGATTGGTATGACCTGAAATAGAATTGATCTAAATAGAATTGTCATTTTTGTTGTATTGGCTCATCCCACACATATGTAATTCATATTTCTCCAGTTGTTTAAATCTGATTTTATTTGTGTGAAAATTGTTTTGTAAAGTTGTTCACATAGTTCCTGGATTTGTCTTGGCAGGTAGATTATCAAGTATTTTATATTGCCTGAAGTTATTTTAAGTGGAACTTCTTTTTTATCTCTTCCTGCTAGGTTTTATTGGGTTGTATGCTCTGCGTTGTCAATTTTTGTGCACATGACATGTGCAGCTGAGAAAAAGATGTGCTCCTTTCTGTTCCCATTCAATTTTCTCCCAAAAGTCTCCAAAGTTCTCATGTCTAACTTTTCTAAAATTCTGCTCCTCTCCTTAACTTCTTTCTTATTTATTTTTTCATTAGATTTATCTGGTTCTGAGGGGGCAAGTTGGAGTTCTTCACCAGTATATTTTCACTATCTATTTCCTCCTGCAACTTATTCATTCTATCACCTCCTTTTTCCTTTATCCCCCTCCTTTTCTTACCCCCTTGGGAAGTATAGATTTCTATACTGAGTATGTATGTTGTTCCTTCTTTGAGTCAATTCCAATGAAAGTAAGGTCCAAGAATTTCCCACCACACACCATCTTCTCCTCCACTCTAAAAGCTCTTCCTTTCACACCTCTCCTATGTGAAATAATTTATCCCTTCCTGCTTCTCTACCTTCCCCCTTCTCCCAGTGTGTCCCTTTTTCTCACTCCATTTCATTTTTTTTTTAAATCATCCCATCATAGTCAACTCATGCCCATACCCTCTGTTTATGTATACTCCTTTTAACTATCCTAACAATGATAAAGTTTTAGGAGTTACAAGTATTATGTTCTCATGTAGGAATGTAAATAGTTTAACTTCATCAAATCCCTTAAGATTTCTTTTTCCTGTTTACGTTTTTATGTTTCTCTTGAGTTTTGTATTTGAAAGTAAAATTTTCTATTCAGCTATGGTCTTTTCATCAGGAATGCTTGGAAGCTTTCTATTTTATTAAATATCCATTTTTCCCTCTGAAGGATCATACTCAGTTTTTCTGTGTAGGTGATTCTTGGTTATAATCCTAGCTCCTTTGCCCTCCAGAATATCATATTCCAAACCCTCCAATCCTTTAGTGTAGGTGCTGCTAAACCTTATGTTATCCTGACTGTGGCTCTGAAATAATTGAATTTTTCTTTCTGGCCACTTGCAATATTTTTTCCTTGACCTGGGAGCTCTGGAATTGGCTATAATATTCCTGGGAGTTTTCATTTTGGGATCTCTTTCAGGAGATGGTCAGTGGATTTTTTTTTCAATTTCTATTTTATCTTCTGATTCTAGGATATAAGGGCAGTTTTCTTTGATAATTTTTTGAAATATGTGTCTAGGCTCTTTATTTTCATGGGTCTCTGGTAGTCCAATAATTCTTAAATTATCTCTCTTTGATCTACTTTCCAGAACAGTTGTTTTTCCAATGAGATATTTCATAGTTTTTTCTAATTTTTCATTGTTTTGGTTTTATTATTTCTTCATTATGTTTTATGGTGTCATTAACTTCCACTCACCCAATTCTAACTTGTAAAGAATTATTTTTTTCATTGAACTTTTGTACCTCCTTTTTCTATTTGGTCAATTCTACTCTTTAAGGGGACAAATTAGACAAACTCAAGGATAAAAACAAGTAAATCACAAACACTATACTATTCACTTTTTGAGGAAAGGAAATATATCAACTTGGCAACAAATTAATAACAAAAGAATTTTGCCTATTCTGTATTCTATTCTGAGCTCCTTTCAAACAGCCCATATTTTCTTCTTTCAAAGAAAGGAAGGCTATGTTTTGATTTAGTGAGCATGTATTTGGTTCTTATAAGATGCTAACTTGAATCATTTTAAAATGTTGGAACTAGCACATGTTAAAAATTCAGTATACTTAAGGGTGGATATGAGGCAAAAATAACTGAGAAATATCATTGATTTCACATATTAATATATGTCTCCAAGCTCTCAGCCAGCATTATTACAATTTGTTTAGAAGTATATGCTACTGGAAAATAGGTGTTTTATATTGGTTTGCTCCTTTTCGTCTGAATCGTTGTCAAGAGCCTCCTAAAAGGTTTCCTATTCTGTACCTCTTCTCAACTATCACAAAATAAAACAAAGTTTTTTTTAAAAGTCAATTGATTTTCTTATTATCCATGAATTTCCAGTACTTAAGAATAATGTCATGACTCAGCAGGAGCTGACCGTCCTATAACCATGTTAAATGTCATATTCATGGAATGTTAAGAGCTTGCCCATTGAATGGTGGTCTAGATATGAATCAAGTAATCCCAAAGCATTTTTCTCTGCTGCTTTCTCCATTTCCATCAGAAAAAAAAGAATGTATGGAAAAGTGTTTGGTAATCATTTGTAAAGGAATGGTTTCTTAGCACTTTGATAGGGAGCTGGTAATTAGTAACATGATTTCACCAAGAATAAGAGCCAGTGAAGTATGCAACATGAGCATGGAGCTGACCTCACTTCCTTTATTTCTTCTGTATCTCTGGATATAGGCTGGCTCACTCACTCCAATCTTGTGTATAACTATTTCATAATTTAAAACTAATCCTGAATGATTTACTTAAATGAGAAGCACACTGGTTAGGGCTTAGAGATTACAGTTACCAGTAGGACTACAACTAACTCTCAGGATCTTAGGGATAACCCCAGTGTATGGAAGCTATATGTCAACTACTGATAACTAGAGTTCCCAAGACTCCACCACTGTGCTTTTCAATAAATTAGCCAGGCTGGTACCATAACTATGAAAGGTATATGATCTACTGTTCTTCTAGCTGTTTTTTTTAAATTCAGACCACATATCTATTTTAAATGTTATAGGATATGGTGCAAGATATTTTTTAAGCCTAATAATTTTACAACTATTTTCCAGTTTTCCCAGCAGTTATTTTTTTTTATCAGATAGGGAGATATTGTATATGTAATTTATATTTTCCAGGTTGTTTATCACTGGGTTACCAAGATGTAATTGTTTCTGACTCTCACTTGTCTAGACTGTTTCAATGGTCTCCTCTATTTTTTTTTAACCAATCACAAATAGTTTTGATGGCTGGTGATTTTATAATGTAGTCTCAGGTCTGAAAGTGTTGTTTCTCCTTTTAGCTCTGCCTTTTTTCATTACTTTCCTTGATATTCTAAATCTTTTGTTACTCCAAATGAACTTTGTTATTATTTTATCGAGTTCTATAAATTACCCCATTGACAGTTTGATTGTTATAGCATCAAAGTGGTAAGTTAATTTTGGTCATATTTTCATTTTTATTACATTAGCACAGGCCAGTCATGAGCACTGAAGATTCCACCAGGATTTAAGTTGTTCCTATTTCTTTAAGAAGTATTTTATAATTAAATCTATATAAGTATTTTGTAGATTTTGGTAGATTACAGGTATTTTGTGCATTTTGTAGTTATTTTAAATACAATTTCCTCTTCCATTATTGCCTTTTTAATTTTATAATTATTACACATAAATGCTGCCATTTCATAGGTTTATAGCCAACAACTTTACTGATGCTATTATCATAACTAAAATCTATGTTAATTTCCTGGTATTTTCTTCTCTTCTTTAACTATCTTTATACCTTTATTTCTCTTCTTTTGCTGCTATTGCTAGGTTTTCTAGAACTCTATCAAGTAATCATGGGAAGAGTGGGCATCCTTGATTTACTCTTCTATTTATTGGGAAAGCTTCTAGTGCATTTGTATTGCCTATGATGCTTGCTTTTTTGGTTTTAGACAGATGCTTATTATGATATTAAAAGATCTCTTTATATCCATGCTTTGTAGGATTTCATTTTTTTTTTCAACAGAATGTTTTACTCTGTCAAAGGATTTTTCTGCACCTATTTAAATAGTCATGTGGTTTTGGATGTGTTTTTGTTTTAGACGGATTAATTATATTAATGTTTTCCTAATATTGAGTCATTCTTCAATCCTTAGTATAAACCCAACTTGGCCAAAATGAATGATTTCTTGGATGAATCTCTGTAGTCTCTTTGACAGGATTTTATTTTAAAATTTTGAATGGATATTCATGAATTATATTGGTCTAGAGTTCTCCTGTGTTTTATCCTTGCCTGGTTTAGGTATTAAAACTATATTTGGGGACTTCTGGATCACATCAACAAGATGGAGGAATAGATATTTTCTCTGAGCCCCAAAACCTCTCAAATTTCTCCAAAGAAGAAATTATGCACCAAAAATAAAGCAACTTCATCTGTCTCCAAATCTAAAACACCCAGAATCCAAAAGATGGTTATAAAAAAACAAAACAAATATAACCTACCTTGAGCTTACTCAGCACCTCCTACTCTACCACAATGAGGCTGCACTAGCCAACTTAAGGACCTTCCTCTTTGATGGTGGGTGCTCCTGAGGCTGGACCTCAAAACAGTCTCACCTTTCTACCATGTTCAAGAATTCACTTTCATCAAGCTTCTTCCTTGACCCAAATCATTTCTGGGGTAACAGGAATGGCTTCAGCTAGATTCAAATGCCTTTTCCTTCAGGCCTGATGCAGCTCCACATGAACTCTAGCACCCCGCTCTGGTTCCTTCTGTTCTTTACTACCCTTGCTGTATGCTACCACCCAATCAGAGCGTATCCCCACATTTCTATACATCACCCTCCCGAAAAGGCAGTGAGTTCCTTCTTACTGGAAGTCTTCAGGCAAAGGATAGATGATCGCCTATTGGATATGTTGTAGTGGGGTTTTCTTTTGGGGTGTGAGTCAGACTAGATGGTCACTCAGATTCCCTCCAATGCTAAATATTCTTTGATTATATGATCTGTGATTCATATGTGGATCAGATGAAGGAATTTGGCATATTCAACCTGAAGGAAATAAAATTTATAAAACATATCTTTAAGTGTTTAAAGAGCTTTAAAGTAGAAATGGGCTGAAACTTGTTCTACTTTGTCACAGAAGGCAGAAGTTTGATGTTATTAAAAATATTTCCTAGGTAGTACTGCTGTCCAAAAATTGAATGCGCTCCACCGGGAAACAGAAACCTTCATGACAAAGCCTTCAAACGGAGATTAGATGATCACTGGTTATGTATATTATAGAAAGGATTAATAATCAGGTATGGATTGGATTAGACGACTTCTGACTTCCTTCTAACTCTGAGATTCTGTGAAGGGGATGGTGCCTGAAGACATTTCTGTGGGTGTTAGAAACATTTATTATCTCTGTTATTCCCATAGAAAAATGTCCTTATAACTACTTCAATAGTCTCTATTCTTCAATAGGAGACAGTGTAGTGCAATGGAAGCCTTCCCTGCTCTCTCAATTCTAGTGCTTGCCTCTGCTAATTATTTCCTATTGATCATATCTATCTATATTACATATCTACATATCTATTATATGTAATATATCTCTATATCGATATCAGATATATGTATACACATGTATGTGTATGTATCTATGTATGTTTGCATGTTGTCTCCCCCACTAGATCCTAAGTTCCTTGAGGTTGACTATCTTTTGCCTCTTTTTGTATCCCCAGGATGCACTTAGCACAGTGCCTGGCACATAGTGGCAGATGCTTAATAAATGTTGTTTGATTGATTGATTGGAAGCAATACTGGATTTGAAGTTGAGTACCTGGCTCTGCTATTTATTTCTAACATAATTTTAGACAAGTCACTAGACCTTGATTTCCTGATATGTAAAAAATGAAGGGTTTGAATAAGATATTTTTAAAAGTCCCTTCCAGCTCAAAATTTATGAACCTGTGACCTTAGGAATGGTTGAGGCTGTGGTGCATTTTTTAAAAAATATTATTTTTTTTATTACCCTTGCCTATGAGGGGAAAAGGAAACCTATGATAAATCCTATTGGTATTGTTATCCACTGGGGATAGTCTGGGAAACTTGCTATGTCAAGAAGTTCAAATTATACATGGAACAATCCAATTAAAATAGCCTTTAGAAATGGGCATAAAAATTAGCCCCTGTTAAAGTAATTACAGCCCTGTTAAATTTTCCTGACCTTTTCACAATGACCAGTTTATAGCAGAGATGTCCAAGAGGCATGGATGTGATAACTCAGCTCTGGTTTATATAGAGCTTTCCTTAAAAAAAAATCCCATGAGATAAGTAGTGCAAAAATGATTATCCCCATTTATATATGAGGAAACAGACACATCAGGGTTGTGAATTGTTTCCATAGCTGCAATGTTTAGAGCCAGGATTCAAAATTATAAATTCTGACTCCGAGTTTTTAGTTAGGTTTCTATGAGGAGTCTTACTTGACTCTAACCTGATTTATGTTGGACACAACCTACTTTATTTCGGCTTGTGAAAATTTATAAAACATCTGTCTCAAGAGAACATCTGCATTCTTCATAATCCTCAAAGTAACCAACTTGGATGTTTTCCTGTCCATATGTTTCTCCCAATTAGGCCAAGAGATTGTAAAGGTCCAAAGATGGAAAACCCCTGAAAATTCTGTGTTATAAAATTTCCTTTCTCCAGAATGGAAAAATCTATGGTGGCAAGACTAAGATGGTCATGGTTGTTATATGACCAGTGTTAAAAACATGGCAGCAGATTCTGTGTTACTCACCTAGCAAATATCACCCACTCAAGCAAGCCACAGAAATGCTGAAGGAATTGCCATGACTGCTCAGTTGATGGTGGTTTTCTGAGTACCATCAGCCAGGCCACAGTCAAACATCTGCCAGAGTCTCCTATCTCTAGCTCTGTTTTCAGAATAGGATTTGAAACATGGCCAGGCTTGCCATCATTCACGGTAATTCCATTATGACCCACCCATGAGTCCCAGATTTTAGTTGATTATTTACAGTAATTCACTTTACCCCCATGAGATCAAGTAATCCGATGCCCTGGATGCACAGCCCAACTCTAACATGCTCAACTTCAACGCTCAGCAAATGCTGTCATTATAGTCAGATCCACGGCCTAGCAGATGCTGGCTTCAAGCTGGATGCAACACACGAATTAGGCTGTGACTTTATAAATTAGTCCATGAAATTGGTTCCCCAGCGCATCCCCAATGAGGAACTGTGCACAAACAGCTTGGCTCTTGGAGTGAGGTTGTGTTTACTTTGAGTCTGGTTAAATATCCATTATTAGCCAGAAATGAACCATGACGTCAGTTTGGTCTTTGTGGATTTCCTGATTTAGTGTTTATGGTAGAGACACATCATTAATGGTCTAAGATAGCTAGGGAGATATCCGGTCCAATTAGTATCATACGATAGTCATTTCTCATTCTCCATTTCCCTGGGAATGAAAGTTGTACTGCATTAAACTATTACAAGGAACGACTGACAGGTTTGTGAGGAAAAGTACTCATAAACACTTCAAAGTGCTATACAAACATGAAGGAGATTCGTTATTTTTCAGAAGCAGGGCTGCATATAGTGGATAGAGTACTGCCCTTGAAATTAGGAGGAGCTGAGCTTAAATCCTGTCCGACAATTGACTAGCTGTGTGATCTTGGCCAAGTCACAACTTTCCTGAGCTTCAGTTTTCTCATCTGGAAAGTGAGGATAACATGTCTCTAGTACCTGCTTTTAAGTGGTGTGAGGCTCAAATGAGAGAATGTTTATAAAGTATTTTTGCAAACTTTAGAATATTCTATAGAAGTCAGCTATTATATTATTACTGTTCACAGTTTATATTAACTATGAAGGAAGGGATTCATCTTTTATTCTTGTGAACAACTGCAATGAAGCAAGAAAAAAAAAGGACCCTTAAAGGGTAATAACCATGAGCTAAACACAATTTGAAGAACACGATTTCTGTATTAAGGCAAAGCAATATATGAACGATCAGATTTATTTAGTTATTCTCCATCATTCTATACACCCAGGAGGACATGAGGAATTATAACAGTAGAACCTACAGTGTTCTTTTTGTTCCTGAATTGTCCACCAGTTCACTAAGGACCTAGGCGATCTATCTAATAGCTTTTGCCTTTGCTTCCCTGCTCTGTGAAGTAAGAGCTGAAGACTTACTCTCTACAGGGCTTCAAGGGGTGAGATAATACCTTTGAGGTACTTTAAGGCCCTCAGAAGAGAGCTCTTGTAAGAAAGGGAGATGAAAGGCTTCAGAGATGAAAGCCTGATGGTCTTAGTCCCCTTTGGAAATTGACAGCTTCAATGAGGTAAGTTTTGCAGTCTCTGAACTGTGAAGACCTTCGTATTCAATTTGTCATACATTGAGGACTTGTGAGAAAAGCAGAGGTGGAAAGAGAAAGGTAATGTAATGACTTCTTTCTTCCCTTCTGTCCCTTCTGCCTGGGGAAAGAGGGGCAAAGGGAGAAGGGGATGGGGAGAATAAGACAGGGAAGTCATTTCTGAGCAGTTTGTTCCCGATCAGTAGATGTGCCAATTCCTCCCACCTAGATCCATTCAGCTTAAATTTGATTAATCATTTTAAACTAAATTTTATTTTTTTAATTAACAGAACTCCATTTTTTCCTTCCCACTTCCATTCCCAATGGAAAAAAGCAAATTCCTTGTAATAAATATGCATGATTAAGCAAAATAAATTTCTTTTTTGGTTGTGTTTAAAAGATGTATGTCTCATTCTGCAGCCTAAATCCATCATCTCTATGTCAGGAAGTAGAAGAGAGGCTTTATTATGGGTTTTCTGGAATCATGGATGGTCATTGCATTGATTAGAGTTCTTAGGACTTTCAAGGTTATTTGTTGTGGTGGTTGTTCTTTCATAGTGTTGCTATACAAATTATTTTCCTGGCTTTGCTTACTGCTTTCGTCAGTTTATGCAAGTTTTCAACATTGTTCATTTTCATAATTATTGATGTTATGTGATAAATTCTTCTGGTTCTACTCGCTCCACTCAGCATTAGTTCTTACAAGTCTTTCCAAGTCTTTTTGAAATCATCTATTTCCTCGTTTCTTACAGCACAATATTATCCTGTTACATAGGATATTCATGTAGGACAATTTTTGTTCAGCCATTCACCCAATTAACAGTGGCCAGACACTTATAGACCTGCAGTGTGCAAAGCCCTGATGAGATAAAACCTGATCCCCAACCTCACAGAGCTTACAGTCTAATGATGGATAGGAAAAAGACAGGTAACTCTGATATATGTACATAATAGTAACAAGAACATTAGAGCATTGATCTCCATAGAAATGTTGGGAGAAAAGGGGTTTTGGCATGACCCCTCAGGTATAAGACAGAGACTGCAAGGTTTAGTCTAACCATCACCTCCTTTAATCAGTCATGGGCTTACTTCCCAAACAGCTATACTATCTCACGTAGAAGAGGCTTAATACTTCATCACTGACCCCTCCCGTCTAGTCTACTCCTCCTCTTTGGTGTCGTCAGCTCGGGTTGGTTATAAGCTAAATACGACCCAGACTCTCTGCCCAGCTCCATAGGAAAAATTTCCAGGCCCCATACCTGCCCTTCCTCCCTTTCTCCTGCTATTATCTTTTGTTTTCCTCAGGTATCTTGCAGGTGGTGTTCCCTGTGCTCTAAACGAAAACCACCCCAAGTAAGAGCGCCTCTCTCCCAGAGGGAATTGCACAGAATAATCTGACATGGATGGATTGCAATATGCATCCAGGATTTATTTCTGCTCCCCTCACCACCCCCATCCCCCACCAGAAAAAAGAAAAGAAAACTCTAACCTTCTCTTGAGCTTCTCTAACAAGGTCACTACCACATGGGGCAGCTCGCTGGTATAATGGATGTTATGGAGCCTGGAGTCAGAAAGACTTGAGTTCAGATCTGACCTCAGACACTAGCTATATGACCGTGGACAAGTCACTTAGCCCTGTTTGCCTCAGTTTCCTCACCTGTAAAATAAGGTGGAGAAGGAAATGGCAAGCTACTCCAGTATCTTTGCCAAGAAAACCCCAAATGAAGTTATGGAGAATCAGACATGATTAAAATGAGTGAATACCACTACCACCAGCATATTTAAAAAAAAAAAGGGAGAGGGGAGTAACATTGCATCAGGAACACATAAACAAAGTGCTATGTGAGGTCTCAGGAGAAAAGTTCTTAAAAAAAGGACTAGGAAAGACCTCAAGGTTTTCCCTCAAACACTACATGAATTTTACCACTGTTGATCTGGACTATGAATGAGATATTTGTAAAGTGTTTAGCACATTATTAGGCACATAATAAGCACTTACTAAATGCTTGTCTCCTTTCTTGCCATGTTTCTTTGGTAATTATTATAGCCATCATTGCTTACACATTGCTACTGAATTTTTCTGTGACCCAAACCTGTGACTTCACTGGCCTAAGGAATTCCCAATGAGGCAACTTCCTCCAACACATGTTGACTACCCTGAGAAAGTTAGCTGGCACTGAAAAACTGAGTGGTTTACAGATGACCACACAATGTCAGAGCTGAACTTGAACCCAATCTCTATAAACGTTTTCATTGAGCACTCCTGATACTATTTTTTTAAAAAAAAATAAGCATGGATTCTTTAACATGTGTTTATTTATGAATTATATAGAGATGTACTACTACTATTCATGTAATTAATAACTACATGGTAAAGCACATTTTTAAAAAGGCATTTTAGAAGTATGACATGAAAATACTTGATCCTAAAGTCAGCAGCAAGCCTTTGGTGTTAAATCCAGGGGTGTGACACGATTAGACCTATCTTTTGGACTTCAATTGGAGAATTGCATTGAATATGGGTTAAAGTAGGGAGAGATTTGATACCAGGAGACCAATACAAAATGTGTCTGCTGGGAGAAGTGGAGGGAAATTTTTATGGTAGGGAACTGTTGTCAGTGCCTGCATCAGTGTTAAGTTACAAGCCTCCTAACAGCAATGAAGAAACTATCAGTGGGACTGGGGAGAGGTGGAGATTGGCAGGGATAGATCAAATTATATGATTGGCTGTCACTGAAGGGTGAGATTCAACTCAGCTTTCTACCACACGACCATTCATGGAGCCCTTGAAGATACCTTGGCCCCTGGGAGCACACAGTTCTATGCTACATCTCTGAAGCCAACTTTAATACAAATTATATATCTTTAAACTTCATGGTATTCCTAAAGATACCCCAAGGCTAGAATTCATGGAGGGGGGCATCATATGTGAACCTGAAGAATTTATGATGTGTGGCTAGGCAGCACTACATCCATTTCATCAGTCACTCCATAACTGATAATTTTGATAACCAAAATATCCCTTATAACTAATACTCAAGAATCAAAAGTATATCACATTTATTTACTACCACAAAAAGGGACAGAATGCTGGCCAAAAAAAAGCCTAAAATAGTTGAAAAGTATATTTTTAAGTTCAGTTGCACATTTCTAAGCATTTTGTGTCATTTCAAGTCCCCAAAGGCAGGCATAAAAAAGAATAAAATTAGATTCTACTTTCATCTAAAGTCTGAGGTAAGGAGTACTGTTTACCTATACCATGCCTACACTAACGTAAACTGAAATTCCCAAATTAATCACAATGCAATCAATTCTCCAGTCTCCTTTATAGAAATCCCTAGATTTGTGGGAAAATCTGCCTTTATTCAAACGTGCGAGATCAATCAATACTAAACAACGCAGCGGGACCATTAACCTCCTGGTGCAGAACTAACTTACATTCAGAGTGACTATAGGATTATAGATCCTGTGGAAGGGCCCTTAGAGGTCATCTAATCTGGCCTACTCATTTTACAGATGAGGAAACTGAGCTGTGCAGATGTGGCTTAATTAAGGCCACAGAGCCAGGATTCAAACTTGGCATCCCAGGTCAGCACTGTTTCACATTGCACCACACTGCCTCCTGGTGGCTAAAACTTTGCATTTTAATATGAGCCTTTTCCCAAAGTAGTTCAAAAGTTAACTATTCCTCACTACTTTAATGCAATGTTGATTTGTAGCAAGTATAGACTGGGCTTAAGAAGTACAGCTATTATTTTCAAACAAGACTAGGAATTTACTCAGACTCTAAATAGGATACGGTAGATCTCCATAAAACAGGGTGAACTGAACCATAAAAAAAAAAATCACTAAATGTCTAATTTCTCACAGAACTATACTAGATATTCTAGAAAGGTAAGTTCATGAACTATAGCATAAAAGGTTAATACCTTGTAGGTATGTTATACATAGGCCAGAAATCTAAACAGAACCAAGAAGCGGTAACGTGTAAATGAGCAGGTCAACAACACCTCTGTAGATAAAAGTCTGTATCTGTGGATGAAATGGTAAGCTAGCACATTTTAGAGGTGGGAGGTAAGGGTTAAGTAGCTAATAGTGTGTTGTTGTGTTTGTCTGTTTTGGAAAAGGACCGTGGCATCAGGGAAATGATGACATGACTTGCAGTTGACTTTGAGTGAGGGAGGGCTGTGCAAGGTCACCAGCCTCTTTCTGCTGACTGGAGGAGATAACCCAGGACCCCAGCCCTTTTAGGCTAAGGCCTTTACATGTACTCACTTGGAGTGAGGTAATGCCCATTCAGTGAATAGGCCTCTTTAAGAAGTGAGTCAAGGGATTTTTAGAATTCTTTAATTAGAAAAAAGAAAAAAAAATCAAGCTAGGAGGGGAAGACTCTCAGGGTTGCTGCTCCAAAGATAAAAGTTACCATTGACATCTGCTCTAAGCCAGGAGGGCCCAAAATAGGGAGGATGGAGAACAGCTCCTCCTCCAGGCCTAGGTCTGCATCTTTACAACTCAATATTTAGAGTTAATTACTAGGAAGGAACCCCTGAGAAATCCACACAGGGACTTGTGGTCATTACACAAAGATAAGCTAGAAGCCTCTGCCCAAACACAACCTAATCAAATTTAAGGCAAAGAAGATCAAAAAAATGGCCAGAAGGCAGAACCAAATCTAAATATAAAGACAGGGAGGAGGATCAGGGGAATGTCTAACATTGCAACCTAACAGGGTACTTAGGCAGTCCAGATAAGAGCTCAGACTCAAGAGAGTGCTCCAAGGTACCAGTCTTCAACCTTTGAATCCCTATCTTTTCTCTGATTTTGTTTCAATGTACCAGAATGTTTTACAGCTTTTCTCTTAGCTTTCCCCAACTACAGCTATTTTGTATCTCTTGGTGAGCCTACATCCCTGTAGGTCTGTTTCCTGCAGGGAGATATAATAAAGCCAAGAGGCATTTCTGATATATGGAAATAAGCTACCTACTGTTCAATAAATAGCATGTGTTAAGTGACAAAACAAACTTTAATAGAAAAATGGAACCACATACTTCTCCCCCCCACCCCCAAACTCTTCATTTCCCAGGTGTTCAGTATGGGATTCAGACTTTGGTAGGAAGATGTCATAGCAATTTATGGAAGTTTTGAAGAAGTTAAAACTGCTCCCCAAATTGTCTAACTTGCCAGCAGACTGAAGTTTATTGGGATATAATCTTTACAATAAATATGAAGATATATAATTGATTTGATACATAAGAACAAAAGCCACTCTTCAAAGGAAAGACAAGTTATCGACAACCATATGAAAGAATGCTCCAAATCACCAATGAAAAAAATTCAATTTAAAAGAACTCTGAGAGGAAAATAGAAACTGTTAGTAGAGGGACTGTGGGAGAAC
Organism: Phalanger gymnotis; assembly: GCA_028646595.1. Lineage (NCBI taxonomy): Eukaryota > Metazoa > Chordata > Mammalia > Diprotodontia > Phalangeridae > Phalanger > Phalanger gymnotis. The sequence continues at coordinate 70,907,815 of CM053626.1, forward strand.
AGGCACTATAATGTGCTGTTGGTGGGGCTCTGAATTGGGTCAGTAATTCTGGAAAACAACTTAGAAATACATCCAAATGTTACTAAACTGCACATACCATCTGACGTATAGATGCTTCTATCAGGTGTATATCCTCAAAGATAAAGGGAAAAAGACTCATAAACAAAAATAAGTATAACTGCTAACATGATGGTATACAGTCACACAGTCAATGGGGGAAAAGGCAGATAATTTAGCTTCAGTTCAACAAACGTTTGAGAGAAATGCCTTGTACATCACATTTAAAGTGGCTAGGATGTAACTTATGGCATAACTGAATTAAAAAGAGAGCTTCTTTATATCATGATCTTAGTCACTTCTCAAAGTAGCAATCCTTATTTCACTCCCATAGAAGTTCAAAGAACACATAGCACCTTGGTGTCTAAAGTCACATTTGTCAGAAGGCAGGAAAGAGTATGTGACAATAGTGCCTATAAGCAATAAATAAGATCCCGGGTTTTTGTGCTTTTCCTCCAGGTTAAATTTTTCCTAATTTTCCTAAATCTTCAGAAATGTGATAATACTTAGATCGGTGGTACCAAACTCTAATAGAAATTGATGTCTGTGGGCTGTATACTGCCTTAGAAAACCACAAAATAACATTATCTGTATTTTGTTATATTTTTATCTAATTTGTTAAATACTTCCCAACTACATTTTTATCTGGTTTGGGCCGCACTTTGGAGTTTTATAGGTAGTATGTGGCAGGCCACAAGTTTGACACCTCTGACTTAGATGATCACAAATTACTTGCCCCTTTCACATTTTTAAAAGATAGCAAATCCATCCAAATAACACTAGTTTTTGGTTAACAGAAAAGTTTATCACTTAGTGAATAACCAAAACCAAGTCCAATAGAATCCTGAAATTAATGGGGAAGCTGGGAGATTAAAGACTTAAAAATTTTGTCCTAGAAGGCAAAATAAAAAGTGTAAATTTATTACAAAAGTATTTTTTGAAATGTTTATTTTTAAGCCACTGTGAAAACAAAGACAACTGAGTGGAACTGGAGTTCATCATTTGGAAACTGAACATACCATGAAATTACTGAATAGCAAAAAATGCCACCATTACAAAATACAAGACTGAGTTACATAAAGAGTTACTGTTTTCAGTATACATCTGACTCATTAAACTAAGGCTGTGAATTACTGTACCACTGCACAAATAACAAAAATAGCAAATCCAACTAATATTAAATACTACTCAAAACTAACAATGAACTTGTAGAATTATAACTTCACCTATACAAAAGGAATGTACACAAATGTTATAAAACATGAGAGTAGCTAATACTGCATCTGTCTCTTCAAAACAAGATTACAGTAAATGCTTGACATTTTAAAATTCTTCCTTTTTTCACCCAAAAGAAAAAAGCAGCAAAGAAAGAAACCAGAAATTTTTTTTTTTGCCTTTTAGTACTAATAATCACCAATATCCACTAATTTGTATAAACTTCTTGTGCTGGTGACAGGATGTGTAATTTTGGGTGCTCTTCCACACCCAAAGGATGAACAAGTAGCTCCTTATTTCCACTGAACTCTTCTCTTCCCTTCCCTTCCCATCCCTCTCCTCCCCTCCACAAAAAGACATGGAAAGTTACCTTAGGAAATGGTAAATTTCAAAGTATGATATATTAATAGGTTGAATTACTGACAATATCAGATCTTGAAGAATAATTTTTGCTGAACCAGCACCCAAAATACAATTGATGAGATAGTACTTTCTTCCAAATGCAAAGTTTAGTTCCAATTCCTTCATGGCCACATAAGTAAGCTATTCATTTTTATGTTACTGAATGGCACATTTGGTAAGCAATTTAAACTCTTCTCGAAAGCAAAATAAAACTCATTATTTAGGCTAAACTAAGCTTTACAGATAATTTATTTAAAATTTGCAAGCATTTTTAAAATAAAGACACTACCACATATATCCATAAGACTTTTCTTGACAAAGGGATTTCAAATTTTTCCCCACTCCTTATCAAACCTTGAAATTCTCTCTGGGATTTGTGAAGGAATCAGTTGTGTACAACAAAGAATCTTAAATAAATCAGGTACTAATTTTAAACATACCAAAAATATGATAAATCTCTTTTCGTGAAAGTGACCATCTAATAGAATCAAATCTTAGCACATACTTTAATCAATCTGAAAACAAAGATGTACTAAGGCATATCTCATTTTATCTTCAGTTTTTTAGATTTTTATTTCTACACTTGCAATGGCTTGAGATGGAACTGATTTACAAAAAATTCCACACAAATCACAACTTTAAACAGGTCAGAACATGTCATACATTTCATCAGGATTAAAATCCCCACAAATTGGACATTTTGTGAAATTAGAACATCAAGCAGTTTTCGTCACTAAAAAATATCAATGACAGCTGTCCCAGAGTTAAAGCATAACCTAAGCAGTCAAAATGAACTTGAATATCATCAGAAAAATCACACACACACACACACACAAGCACAGCACACACATGCGTGCGCACACACACATTTTAAAAATTATTTTGAACGATGGGATTGAATATACTGTTTGAGCCCCACTATTTTCTCTCTACAAAGAAACTTATGTAATGCCTATAATAACATCTACTTAAAAATGACTTCTATGTCACTGTCCTGATACGAATATGAAATTTCCATTATTTTTTTTTTTACTCTTAGTAATCACATTTATTAACAACTCTGTACTTCTATAATGGATCTCTGAATTCAGTAATGTTCCAAAAAACTGTGAGGGAGGCAAGAATATAAGCAGAATCTAATCTGAAAACAAGAATCACTGAGAGACTTACAAAAATCTCTATGTTTGGAAAATGATCTGCAAAGCAATTAGTTATATCGCCACTTCAGAATAAAACAAATTCAAAATTCTGGTTTGCAGCTAATTGATTATGCATCTTAAATGCAATGACAGATTTTTTAAAAACAGATATGAAAAATACAATCTAAAATCTAATATGCAATTAACCTACTTGACGGTTAATAAGACAAAATAATCTTAATATTTATAGCAGCCCCCTGGTGCTTCGTCTCATTGTCTGAAAAAGTAGCAAAAATTCTGCCTAGTATTTCCTGCATTTCTCAGTCCAATTAAAAAAAAAACCACAAAAACAACTTCAAGATGAAATAACAGAAATGGTAAAGGTTTGGTCTATTCTGGCAGTTTTCCTATATAAAACAATCTCAAAGTTTGCCACAAAATCTCAGAAGGTATTCAAATACTTTTTAGCACTTTGCTTAAAAAAAAAGGGAGAGAGAGCTTCACTGTAACAATAATACTATTAGTCAATGTAAATGCTCTGAGAAAAGATCATGCCTTTTATTCTGTGCATATTTGAAAAATGCACAGGAAAAAAGATAACAAATATAGAAGTGCCCACAATGAGAGATGTGTTGAAGGCTTTCCAGCTATTGGTAAAACTGGAAGCTGAATTAAAAACTTGCAATATAATATGATGTGTATCTCCTAAACTCTAGCTTGTATCAACTTGCAGTTTACAAAGACAAGTAGTAGGAAACATTTCATCCAAAGGGTTGGTGAAATACCATGTTGTAGAAAAAAAGCATATAAGGTTAAAAAAAAATTTTTTTAAAGGCCCAATATCACATTTTCTGGAATTTGGTAAGGTCTTACCTCTTCTGAAGAAACTGAAATCAGACAGTAGTGTTGTTGTAAAATCTGTCAATCAACTGTATGACTGTTTCTCTCTATGAAGAGCATGTTTGCTCTAGCATTATCTTTCAATTTAAATACTCTCTACTTTCAGTATTACCTTATAGGGTAAAAGTGGAAATTTAATATGTAAATAGCAACAAAGAGAATCAAAACTCTTCTTGTTGTGATGTCAGATTTTAAAGCACCTTTATAATGTTCAACAGTGAGTTCTCCCTAAGATACAAGTAAAACAGAACGAAATCTTAGAAACAGGGCAAAAATCATTTGCAAAGCCAAGGGGATGTTTACTTACACACTCTCTCTCACATACACACTTTTACAGCAACATAAATTGGCAATATTGGCAAATAACTTGTTTTATGTGATCAAAGATTATGAAAGCTATCACTTCCGGTGTTTGTAGCAACTTTAAAATTTTAATGTATCTGCTCTTTAATAAATTATGTTGTTCTGTTTCAAGCAGTTACAGTAGGAAGTTTGATAGTATCTTAACTATGAAAAATAAAACTATGATTTAAAAAGATTGGCCAAATGACAAATTTTTCCAGAAGAAAAAATTAGCCTCAATCTTATTGACAACTGATGTTAAATTAGTCATTAATACTATTTTTTCCCAAAGGGGCAGGTATGTTGCAAAACTGTAGCAAGTAAAAGTGTTATAAATCTTACTAGCTGGCTAAATTCTATTAACAGCCATCTCAGTAATAAAAGAGTATTCAATAAATCACAAATGTTTTAGCAGCACTATCGGACACAATGAAAATCCTGCAAGACAAAGTCACCTGAGAGCTTCATCATCAGACTTTCCTTCATATACCAATTTCTCAGTCTGAATATGACAAACATATGTATAGAAGAATAAATGAAGATAATATTCCAATACAGATTACAAAGATATGAACTGGATTATCATATTGTGTATATATCACAAATAACTCAAAAAAGGTTATTTATTCACTTTCAACTATGCTAACAATGTTAATGTTTGTTAGTTATATTTTATCCTGCATACATATCTTTTCACTCAGAAGGAGGAATAAAATGTACAGTGGCTGGATTTGTTTTATGCATTTTCCAAGATCCAACAAAACAGAGGTTTGCATCTCTCCTCATCAGAAGCCTTTTCCATCATTTCATAATATTTAAGAACTGCCTGTAAGAGGTCTCCCACTTTCCATTCTTTCTCCCGTACTCTTTTTGAAAGCTAGCAAAAAAAGAAAACACAGAAAGAGTTAACCAAGAATCTGACAGCTATGAGATGTTCTTAAAACACTTTTTTATTGCTAAGAACAACACTGTCAGGCATTACTCAAATCAACTAAGTTTCCTCAAGCTAAACACTTTTCCTTGCTGGTGTTTAGAGGCCTATCTCCAAGAAAAGGAACTGTATCTTATATGATGATACAACTACATAAACCTGGAACTTCAAGAACTAGCGTAAAGGCTTCATACAACAGGAAATCCTCAACCTAAAGAATTTTGTCACACCTTCAATTAAGGACAGGAAATCTTAGATGCCAAATCTTAATAAAGGGATGGGGATTTTCCTTTCACAACACAATGTGATTTGAGAGAGAATACACCTGAGGTTCAACTGAAATATGGTTTTACAACTTAGGAAATTTTCATGGTTAAGTAAGATATGACTAAGTTTAAAATAATAAAAACTTCCATTTCACATTGTCTTCATTCTACTGGAGGGTGTTAAAATCTGCTGAGTGAGGGCTTTGTTGGGGAAGCTGAACATTGACCCAGAGTGCTTCTATTTTAACAAGCATGAGTTGAGGTCTTCTTCCCATAGGGACAAACTGAGCCAGACTGGTAAAAGAAGGATGTTAGCAGATAAGCCTCAGAGCAGTCTTGGTTAGTTACTGTAGGGCAGCTCCTTCAAAGCCCTCAGAGTTCTAACTACCTACAAGGACTATTCATCCTCTCGCTACAGGAAAGAAGGAAAAAAAAATGAGTAAACAACTTTTTATGGGGAGTCTCTTATGAGCCAGGCACCGTGCTGAACAAGTATTACCTCATCTGATTCTCACGATTCTACGAGGGAGGAGCTATTGTTATCAACAGTTCACAGTTGAGGAAACTGGCAGACAGTTCAGTAACTTGCCCAGAGTCACCCAGCTAGTTAAATGGCTGAAGCTGGATGTGAATGCTGGTCTTCCTGATTCCAGGCCAAGCACTCTATTCATGGCACCACCTAGCTGCCCGTAGGCTGCCCATCTCTTTCCTGTTTTTTCTACATAACTCTAACATTCTTAGTCACAAACTTAAATTGAAAATTGAAAAATATATAAAATACTTTTTAACTACAGACAATATATACTTTGAGAGGATATTATATTGGTAAGCCCATATTTAATCACGAATTTGTTTTATCAATCACTTTTTTTGAGGGGGGGGAAGGCAGGGCAGTTGGGGTTAAGTGACTTGCTCAAGGTCACACAGCTAGGTCAATCACTATTTTTAACTCTGTGGGTAATGCCCCTACCTCTTTTTGATTTACATTTTATACAATGCCTTCCCACAGGCCACATGTGCATTGTAAATATTCAGTACATTTTTTATCCCTCCCATTTTTCTTTCTTGATGCCACCAAAATATACAGAAATCAATAACGAAATATCACTATGATATTAAGCACCCTACTATTAAAATAACATATACTTTTCACCAAGAAGAAATGTAAGAAACTGACAAGCAAAGAAACTGAAGACTATGTGACATGCATTAACCCGTGAATCCCACCATTTTCCCCCCACTGAATTCTTCAAGGAAATTCCACACCAGAACTCACTCAGTAAGACTGCTACAGTTTGGGTTTTTTTTTTAAATTTCACTTGTACTAAAAATGCTGATAAAAGGAAACTGACTTAATGCTGGCCGGGGCAAAGCAAATAAAAATCACCCTCTCAAAAGTTAGCATGCAAATTATGTGAAGGCTGCTAAGCCTTGGAAGTTTGGTCGTGATGAATTTTTACTAATCCAATATTCAATCTATTTAAGTTAACCTGGAGCTGTATCAAAAACTAATTATTAACTTTGAGCTATCTTAGAAGTTTGTACAGCATACCTTGAAACAAAGCAGGTGTGATATTTAAAACAGTTTGCAAGTTATATCTTCCCCATTATCCCTAAGTTCTTTTTGCATGAAAATTTGTAATTTTATAACTTATTTTAATTACTTATTTCACCAAACAGGACTTGGTCTACTTATGCAGATTTATCAAAACATTTCATCTCCATACTAAGGGCTCAGATTTCTTTTTATTTAGCTAATATGGTACTTTAGGTTAAAAATCACTGTCATAAAGACTACCTTATCTGAACCACAATAACACTCTGAGACAGGTAATATAAGTACCATTATCCCCATTTTAAAAATGAGAAAACTGAGGCCACACAATTAGCAGAGAAAATCATCTTACCCCAAGTTGAGGTGTTAAGTTAGATATTCTTTTCGTTATACAAATCCTGAATTTATTTTATAAAGATGTATAAAATACATCTCTACAAAACATGTAGAAGATAGTCTTTTATTAGACAAGTTTATTTAATAAAATCTGATTATTCCTATTCTGGTTTTAGAGATGTGGCAAGTGCTTAATAAATGACTGTTGAATTAACGAATTCAAAGTAGCTGAAAAGTGTCTGTTCAGCTTAAGAGTTAAGATGGAAATATTTTCACATTGAAAAATACAAACTGTAGATATATAAATTTTTTTTGCTTGTCTATCTAGCTACCTTTATCAGCTTTCCCTTAGCCCCCAGCTTCATCATTATCAACAAGAATGGAAAAATGAAACAGCCAATGAGTTAGACCATGCGGATGGGAAGTGGGTGTATAGGAAAAAGAGGCTAAAAAGTGGGGGGGGGGGCACATGCACCTTCTATCACCAATGGACACGAGGAAGACAAAGGTCTTGGTTCTTAAAAAGCTAAGCATTCTCAAAACACATATACACCTAAAGAACTACAAGTATTAACTGCCATAAGCTTGTCTATAATGCTCTTTAAATTGCTAATTACAACTCAATTACAATAAAAAAACAACTTACTGCCAAGCTGTGATCATAAACAATCCTTGTCAACTAAACAATTTAACAATAGAATAAATTTGTCTTGAATTATTTGTGGAAAAATGACATATATAAAATGGAAGTATTTTTAAAAAGCCAGAAACAGACAACCTAGAACGCAAAGTCTATACTATCAAAACATGCCCCAATACTACAGCAGGTTGATGAAATCAGACCATTAAGATTGTGCTATCACATAGCACACCAGTAAAACAATGAATATAGCATAAAATTCAAACTTCAATGAGATAAACTATAAAGCTAATGGCTTCAATTTAAGCTCATTAGAAGGGCCCAAGTCCTGACATCTACAAGATTATTTTATCAGCGAATCAAATGCTAACGATATTCTTGATAGATAAAATTCAAAAAGGAGATTATGTTTCTTCACTAAGAGGCGACCTGAAGATTTTGTTTAGAATAAGCCCACTAACAATATAAAATAAGATTAAGTGGGTAAATTATTACAGTTCTGAAACAGAAAACTACCGTTAACTTAAGCTCCTTGGTTCTTGTTACGTGGTGAACCTATTAGAGATATTGAACCATAGACACCTTTACCAAAATGTGACAATAGAGGACCTGTGGATGGGTGATACTGACAAGGTCTGCAGTCCTCTAATGGTACTCACCAGCATGAATTCTTTCTTTGCAGAGTCATGGAAATAAAGTTGTTCCACCTCAGCCTCAGAGGCAGCCAGCCACTGAAGGGCAAGCCTCAGCTGAGAATCCACAACACATGAGGCCATATCAATATTGACTATTAGCAGTTTCTTCCCAACTTTCTCCAAACCTAATATTTAAGATAAAACAATCAGGACTTGAAATACATCAACCAAACTCAAAATGCTATATTTTCCAAATATTAATACGGAGGTTCCATTTCTTATGAGTCTAAAAAAGGATGATGGGAATCAATTTTTTAACCGTGCCACCAAAAGTGCAAATCTCATAAATAGAACATTTCTTTTAAGTTAGCAGAAAGGTTAACTCCATTATACATTTCTCCTGCTACTTATTTATAGCTAAACACATACTTTTGAAGCTTTAAACAGATTGTCTAAAGTGCTATGAATAACATAATCAGTGTCTAAAAGTTAGAACTATAAGTCATACAAGTCAAAGAAAAAAAAGTCACCAAAAGTCCTAAAATAAATTCCTTACAAAATGAATCTGAAATACACACATACATGTACGTATATACACACACATATACATACATATATGTATATACAGACATATATGAATTTAAAAAACTACATACTCTTTTCTCTAAATATAAGGAATACATATTGCACAGGAGGAACTAGTCCCTGTTAATTCAAAAACTCTGTGTTTCAAATGGGCTCATATCATATTAAAATAAACTTTACTTTCATGCTAAACTGCTGAAATGAATGCATACAACAATTATTAATAATATATTACAACTAGTAATTAAATTAGTTACATATTGGGGGAAAAGAAAATACCTAGGAAATTAACATTCTGGAATAAAAACACAGAGCAACATTCTATTAACTGGAAATGCATTAACCAGAAAATACAGATTTTAAATTAACTGGGTAAAAATTAAGTTCAAGCTCTGCCACTAACTAGTTCCATGACCTTGGAAAAGCCATTTAATATGACTAGGCCACAGTTGTCTCATATATAAAATGAAGAGGTCTGGGCTAGTTTGCTTCCAGCTCTAAATATTATAATGTTAAACACAGTGATACATACATACATACACACACACACACACAAACGCACACATTATGAACACAGTCAGAATTTTAGTGCCAGATGGACATCAAGGATTATCTAGTCCTAATTTTACAAATGAGGAAAATGAAACACTGGTGGATTATGACTTACCTAAGATCACACTAAGAGAGCAGTACTTGGTGAGGGAGCAATAACCTACATTTAGTACTTCAATATCAACGACTTTATGAGTAGGCAGAGCCAGCACTAGAACTTAATGTTTCTTGGTCCCTAGTCTTGGGTTTTTCCCATTAAAATAGATTGAAGATCAAAAAAGACATACAAAGATAAACAACCAGAAAGCACAACTAGTCTAAGGTAATTAGGGTCTTGTCTATGTGACAGACTGTCTTGATTACAACTGTTACAAAGCAGGGGGAAGAAGTATAAAAACTACTACTGTGTTACTAAGACTTACTGCACAATAAAACCATAATTAACTAGAATACAATCAAAATACTCAACCAATTGGAAATTTTCTTAGACTACATGAAAAAAGAAACAACACTCCCCCACAACATATACACAAGCTACTTTCAAAGATTTAAGAAAAAAAAATCCATGATATGCCTTGGCTCAGAAAGAATATACTCATCCCAAACTATGTATTTCTATATCTATACTATTATATTATCAAAACGGACATTTACAATGACCACAGAGACACACAAAAAGGTCCTCAAAGAAAAATTCAGTTATGTTCATTGTATTATAATCTAAAAGAAATGCATAACAATGATTAAACCAAAAAAGTTTTCTGACTAATCCTCAACCCCAAATTTCAACAAATCAAGACACCCAATTGCCCAGAAGGTTAAATGAATGTTGATATACTGATATGAGTTTCTATATACATTAGGCACACAGAAGGCATCAGAGTAGGACTCAATGAAGGAGTAATAACTCACATTTGTAGAGCACTGCTTTCTCCAGTTAGCTAGTACAACTATTATTGCTCCTGTTTTGGATAAGGAAACGGGTTCAGAGTTTATGTGAGTCGTCCATGGCCATGCTGCTAGCAAGAATGATAGCCAGGATTCACGCCCAGGTCTACGTCCAAGCTACTCCTCTCAACACAGGACTCTTTACCTGAGTCTAGAACTTCCCATAACGTGCTGCCACTGTGGATCTTCACCCAAATGTTTGACACTATGCTTCCCTTCAGGTCCCAAGATTTCCTCATAACAGTATATCCTTCTTAGCATACAATCCAACACAATGCCATATCAACACCACAACTTGTAGCCGCTTTCCATCCTGTTCCTTTTCAACAATGACTAAGCTTTCAAGAGTCATATTCTAGTTCTAAGTTTATAAGTTATAAGGTTTTTAGATATGAAGTCTTACTGATACCTTTCAAGGCCAAATTTGACTCCCTGTATTAGGATATCCACTTGACTTTACTTGTTAGTCATACTTTGTACATATGGGTACAAGCACCAGAGGCCATGGGTTTTTACGGCTGGCTTTTATTGCATTTTGTTTCTTGTGAATTTCTGGGTGTATCTGCTATTCTTCTTTCTACACAGTAGAGACTCTCTAAGGTATCTAACCCTTCTGATTAAATTTGCAAGACGCCAAGCAGATTTTCACCGGCCCTTATTTATGTATATTTCATTTATTCCATTCCAGGCTAGTAGTTTGTCCTTCCTATATAACTATAGAATTGAAAAAAATATATACCAACATGAAAATGTAGCTCTTCAAAAAGTTATATTCCAAGACTACTTCAAAAAATGACTCTTTTAACCTGAAAAGATTGCTGACTCTAAAAAGCAGCATCAAATATCCATACAACATGACTTATATTAGTAAAATAAATATTCAACCTCTACCTAAAATAATGTGAGTGTGGAAGGATTAAGTTAGGTAAACATTTCAACTATCATTTATAAGTTGGAATTCTTAAGTTGGAAACTAAAGCCACTTTACTATATTTTTATCTTCTGGTTGAGAATAAAAGACCATGCTAATGTTATGCCACAATTATAATAAAATACTATTTTTAGAATTTTGGGTATATTTTCATACTTTGAACAAAATATTATGTGAACTATGATTACGCCTAAAAGAAAATCAAAAGAATCTCTTATAATTATTTTAGGGCATATATTAATATGAATTTAATTACTTTAGCAAGTACTTAGCCTATTTCATTAAAATTATATAATATTCAATCAAGATTATTTTGGGATGCTTGATTTGATTTACATAAACAACCCTGATAGTGTGCAATTCATTTGTCATACAGAACAATACACGAACACAAAAAAATCTTAAGAAATATGAGAATAATGGATGTGAAAATATTCTATAAAATATTAAGTGCCATAGAATGCCAGATATTCTTAGTTAAGATCCATTACCTTCTGTAGCATGTTTATGTTCTTCATCTTTATCATCTGTTCCATCACTGTATTTTGAAATAAAAAGGCAAACATTAATAAAATTTTAACCAACAATGTACAAAGCCAGTTCTAAAATATAATAATCATGTATGTGAAAATGGTAACACATACAATGTTTAAAAAAGAATCAAGAAACAACAATTAAAAGGAAGCTTTGCTTCTCACACCATTTCATGTTATAATCTGATCTGCCAATGGGTTGCAAAGGATAGGTAATCAGTGACCCTGAAATCCTACCTTAATGCGACAAATATCCAAGTAATTTTAGACACAGAATTCAAATGCAAAAATAGTCTACAATATTTGTCTTAGATACGGCTCTTAGAAGACAAGGTTTAAGTTTTACTCAGTGTCTTTATGTCATGCCATAAAGATTTATTTAGGCATTCAATACATAATAACATTGATATTTCTCTTTAGAGTACAGAAAAGTTCATTTTTCTTACACTTGAGATCATCCATAGCAAATAAAACCTGCATGAACTGAAGATAAAGAAAACAGAAATTCTGTAGGAAGCAAGCTCTTCTTTAGGAAGTAATAATTGATGGGTTAAAAAAGAGCAAGCAGAGCATGCAAAATAGTAGCTTACTTTATAATTAGATATCATTCATAATTGACATAGCATACCTCACCAAATATAAGTTCATTAGGCAAAACCATGCCAAAATTAGGAGAAAAGCATGTTGATATTCATTTGCATGGGTTACACACATTCATTTGTAATTATAATTACATGCATTAGTGATGAAAAACTCATCTGTTTAAATTTCTGGACTAGACCAACCTGTCTGATGTTGGAAAGGATAAATTCTCCTCATACATATCTCCTTCTAAACCAAGACTGCTCCAGCTACTGCTGTTACCATTACTGCCAGAGAAGAAGAAAACAGAGCTGAACTAGAAAATGAACAGTAGATCTATACAGATCTTGCTTCTCCTTCAGAGATGTTTCTGTCCTTACTACAGAGGCGAGGCAGCTAGGTGGCACGAGATAGAGCACTGGGCCTGGATTCAGCAAGACCTGAGTTCAAATCCTGCATCAGACTGTGTGAACCTGAACGAGTCATTTAGCCTCTGTATGCCATAGCTTCAACTGGAAAATGAGTGTGATAACAGCACCTACCTCACAGTTGTTGTGAGGATCAAACAAGGTAATATTTGTAAAGCACTTAGCAAAGTGCCTTGCACACAGTAGGTACTATTATAAAGGCTTATTCCTTTCCCCACCCCAACCCCACCATGATGTTCTGCCACTGTCAAAATTGCCTGGAGCACCAAGCATAGAAGTAACTAGGGATGGCTGGTGTTACTTGAAAAGTAATGTGCAAAGACACTATCTGACTATTTCCTAGTGAACACAAATGACACATTACAGAATAGCAAATGAAGGAACTTTTAAGGAACAGATTCCACAGTGAACAAATACGCATCAGACAAATTTTTAATCAAACCATCTTTAATTTGAGGATGGTTTAGAAAAGGGAAAAAAGCTACTAAAATAGAGTTTAGAATAAGACTACCTTCTGATATATTGTGTTGTTTGTTTTTAATGCTATGTAAAAGTACTGTAATTACATAAGCAACCTTCAATGCCTGTTTTACATTCCAATTAAGAGGGAAATGGAGACAACAGCATTTCCAAAGTAAAAGATGTCTGACAGGGGGCAGCTAGGTGGCGCAGTGAGTAGAGCACCGGCCCTAGAGTCAGGAGGACCTGAGTTCAAATCCGGCCTCAGAAACCTGACACATGTACTAGCTGTGTGACCTTGGGCAAGTCACTTAACCCCAATTGCCCTACCCAAAAAAAAAAAAAAAGTCTGACAAAAATGAAATTACCAATGAATGGAGCCCATCTAATAAACGATTACTGCAGTTTGGGGGTTGGCTAGTCTTTAATATGAAACAGATAATTTGTTACATCTACATGCCTCCTACCTAATAAAAAGGAAAAAAACAGCAATGGCCATTTCTAAACAGGAAAATAATTGTGTTCTAAAACTGCAGCAAAGCAACTACAAAGAAAATGGCAACTGCACTTAGAAATAAAATAAGATGCAATTCCTTACAGAAACTTTCAACATGCAATTTTAAAATTTGAGTAATTAAAATAATAATAAATCTGTTAGCTTGCAATAAGCAGTTATAAAACATTTCTCAAACTAAATGAGACTGCAGAAGATATCTCTGGTAATTACAAAAATATTTACGAAAACACTTTATTTCTAAAAACATAAACAACTTAACACATCACATATGTTAAATAACAAAGCTGCACAATTAATTCTATAATCTGTAATCATTCTAAGTCTTTCGAGCTAGCTTTCTTATAATTTTTAAGCTATTCTATTAACTTTGTTTGTTAACTGGTACTATAAAGAAGTCTGTGCTAACAAAATTGTACAATAAAAATGTTACTCATTGCTGAGTATCATGTGAGAATACTGCACACTAGTCTTCCATAAGTCAAGCCTAAAATTTCAAGAGGTTTTTTGGAGCAGTGCCACACAATGATATCACTATCTTTATACTTAATTAACTTTATAGTTAATTAAAACCCTCAAATATTTTTCATGCTGGGTTTCCCCCATTATGTACTTGTGGCACTGTTATTTTTTTAACCTAACCTTTTTTAGATCTTTCCAATTTATTAGTTTCCATCCTAGATTTGTATCACTCAAATTCAAAAACTGGACAGAGCTGGACTCTATTCAAGGTACTGGTAAAATGATGAATAAGAACCAAGAGTAAGAGCCCTGTGGTATGCCACATCTTCTTCCATATTTTTTATCGACAAATCAATATGCGTTTTAAATATCTACAAATCCACACTTCAAGCATCTTGCTTAAAGTAAGCTGCTGTATTTTCTAAAGATGACTGATGAGTAATGTCACAAGAAATAAAGCCATAGGTTGGTTATAAATTGCAATCTCTTTTCACATTCTCTTACCTATTTAAAAAATATGGAATGAATTAATTTTCTGATATTGTTTTAAGAAATAACAATGGTTTTCATAGGTATAGTAAACTGTGATCAAACTATGATTTACTATCAATACTTATTCACTAAATTCAATACCAAGCAGACTTTTTGGTAATAAGGTACTTAAATAAACATCAATATTTAAACATACACCTCATTCACCAGGATATATTTGAGCTATCTCTCTGAGTGGGAAATACGTGAAGACAAAAGCATTGACTAAGTACTTACCATGTAAGCTCCACCTTGAGACCCCCTCTTTTGACTAGAGAGTCTCTGGCCCCGACAATCATTTCATGAGATGCCCTGGCCATGCTCCCTTCACTTCTAGATCCATTCTTCATTCTCTAGTTTTTTCCTACCTCCTCCAAAGCAGCCTTTCCTTTCCCCTGCCCCACTGATCTGAACAATGAATATAAAGTAGTGAGGGCTATCATTTTCTTACAGAAGTTTTATATCCGTATTACAGAGTAACAGATGCTGAAATGTATGTCTAACATCTGATGAAAAACAACAATTCTTCATGAAGTTACAAAATAATAGTACAAAAAGTATACTCTACTAAAAGTGTTAAAGTGAAAAGAGTTTGAGCCCAGTTTATTGAATCCAGCAGTTTCTCAGGATACTAAGGTCACAGAACAATAAAACAGCATCAAGACAGGAATTCTATATTGTAAATGAAAACCTATAAACATAAAATCTGAAACTACTTCCATTTCTAGAATTACAACTGAAAAAAAGTACCAAAAAAATTCAAAATAAATAAATAAATGCAATTAAAATTAAAATTAAAAAAAATCCTAGGAGAAATATGTGATCTTGGGAGGTATAAGAAAATAATAAAAACAAGAGAAACTATTTTTTACTAATTTTTAAATTAAGGAAAAGCTAGTGTCAAAAGGTATGTTTAGGCAGTGTGTTTCATAGGTTTTTATCAGGAATACACTTTAGGTACAGTTATGAATAAGGAGAAATAACATTTAAAATATTTAATAAAATTTTCTAAAATATTATATGGGGGAAGGTGGGTATAATACAAGCACCCTCTGCTATTCAAAATCATACTTGATTTTATAATGGTTATAGTTTTGCAACCTGTATATATAGAGGTTATGAGTCATTTATAATTTATTCATTTTGCGATACTTTTTAAAGTGCTTTTAAAAAAGGACATTGAACACATTGTATGTGAATTTGCAAGCTTTTTGACAACTGAAATGTTTTACAGATAATTTTCTTCCTCTCTTCTTCCCTCCAGCTCTAAATCTGTGATCCTATGAACAAGGTGAGTGCACGTGCTTTGGTCTGGACCTATGATTTCATCAGCGTAAAGAGTTTTGGGTTTCGAAACTCCCTCCACAAATGCAAATGAAAACTCATCTACAAATTATAGTTTTAAGAGAATTGAGTAGGGTACTGAGAGTTGACCCAAGTACTCAGCTAACGTGTCAGAGGAAGGACTTGAATTCAGATCTTCTTTACTCCAAGGCAGGACCTTTTAATCAATATGCTCTGCTAGACTATGAAGTCTATGAAAAGACTTTTTAAAAGATTAAAGGTTATAAAAAATATAAATAAACTTTAACTCAGTTGTTGGCATAGGAGAATTTAGAGTACTTGGAATTAACATTTATTTACAATTTTAAGTCTTCTAGTGTTACTCCAATATAAAATCCTTTTTTTATACATTGTCTAATACCTTTTACTATAACACTATTTTAAAATAATAAATATGGCAAACTCATTATGAATTACAAAACTAGTTAAATAATGACAAACACTATACTGTATATTTTGCATTTAATTTTTTTAATTTATAGAACAATTAAATATTTTTCCTATATTAACTGCTAAAATAGTACTTTTCATCCCATAACACAAATGTGAGTAATAAAAGTTTTAATTTTAATTACACAATTTGCTTGGCTATTGCTGCTACTACTATTACTAGTACACTTCATTTTGTAAAGAGCCCTTTACTCCACATAGTGCATTTCCTCTACTTACAATAAATACTTGTTGCATGGAATAATACCCAATCTAAAATTTTTAGACATTTTTATCATCTACAAGGTTAAGGTGTGAAGATTTTCAATAATGAACCTATAAAGAAGTATGTAGGGCCAAACAAACTAGAGAATTGCATGCATATGTAAAATTTCAGTTACCTGTCACTGAGATGAAGAAAACTGCTGCTCTCATCCTGATGCTCATCTTCGAAACTTAGATTGGACCAACTACTATCATCACCAATGCTCAGACTCATTTGCTGACTGCCAACAGACTCCACTGACTGAAAGCCTTCTTTTCCTATTGAACTAAACAGAAATTTGAATCAATTATTCATTCTACATTACATTTCTGTACCAATTCAATGAGAAAATGAATAGAAATGCAAAAACACAAATGATCTGGGAAAGTAAGAAATGTCAAGCTATCTAACCTAGTATTCTATTTCTGGTAGTAGCTCAAAGAGTTTCATAACTTGAAAGACAGACTCCAAACAGCTCTAACTTTACCTTAATATTTTCCTCTATAATCCATGAATTATCTAAAGCTGTTGCACTAGATAATTTCCAAGATCCCTCTCATCCTAACAATTTATGATTTCTCTTTCATACTACCTGTTGTGCAAGGTTTCCTCAATAGTAAAATGGGAATAATTTTTTCACTACTTCAGAGTATTGAGAAAATATTAAATATTTTATTTATTAAAGTCCTTTATAAATGTAAGCTATGAATAATATCATAACTAATAATATAGAAATACCTAAACCAACATAATGATTTAAGAATCATCTCTCAATTCAAAGATTCCAAGATGTAGTGACAAAGTCCATCTTCACATTACAGCCTTTCTGATTTCATACTTTTGTCATATGCCTTCTACTAGCATTTGTCTTTCTTGAAAGGATGTATTTCTTTAATCTATTCTTACATGAAAGTCCTTTCATCTCTTTGTTCATTTTATCTGCCCTTCTAGTGTTTTTTTTCTGGTTTTACTATGTTTCCCAAGGCACAAAAAACAAGAAATTCATTGTTTGCCAGCAAACACATTATTGTCTTGTATAAGAGTAGAATTTGACTCCTATGTTTTGTTTCTTATATATTTCCCATAAACACATGACTTTCTGCTGGCATTTTAGCTGAAATGGACAGTGGATTAGTGGTTTTGTCAATAATGGAGGAGCTAGGCAGTACAGCGGACAGCATTGACCAAGATTCAGGAAAACCTGAGAGCAAATTTGACCACAGAAAATTATTAGCTATGTGATCCTGGGCAATTCGCTTAACTTCGGTTTTCTCATCTGTAAAATGGGGGATGATTACAATAGCAATGACCTCTCCGGATTGTTGTGAGGGTAAAAATGAGATATCTGTAAAGTTCTTTGCAAACCTTAAAGAATTATTAAATAGCAGTGATCGATAATTATAACTGATATTTCAGAATATGATTTAATTTTCTCTTTCTAAACTGATTACATTATACTTGCCAACACTAACATATTTCTGCCACTAAACTGATCATTCATATCCTTGTAACATGTTCCCAAATACCTGCATAAATCTGAGCTTCCCTTAAAAAATTAAAATTCAAGACCTCTGCTAGACCAAAAGAGGGAAGAACAAACAAGAAGGCCAGCTGCTACAAGCTGTACAATAATATTAGTTATTATTTTTAAAAATTAGAACAGGCAACTACCTTCTTTCCCCCAAACAAAGAGAACCCATAAGAGCCCCTGCCACTGTGTGGGCATGGGATGCAGAGGCAGAGACTTACTGGTAGGGAGCGCTGCAAATGCTGTCAGAACTTTTTGATATGTTGGTTAGTTTTGATGAACTTATTTTTATTCGATTTTAAAGGATTGCTCTTGGAAGGAAGAAATCAATGAAAAACATATTTAATATAAAAACAAAATATATCAACAAAAATTTATTTTATAAAAATTGTTGCTTACTAGTCACTCGCACCCAGCTTCCTTTTTCTTTCTCCTCTTTTTCATTGCTAGGCAGGGTTTGAAAAAATTATTCTGATAACATGTAAAAGCCAAGAAGTAATAACTGGCCCAAAAAACTGGAGCAATTTACATTGAATTATAGCACTACTGCTGTTGTTGTTGCTCCTTTGTTTTCAAGCAGGACCATGACATCAGGAAGGTGATGCTATGATAAGGAAGTAAACTGGATTTAAGTGAGGGAGGGCTGTGAAAAGTCACCAGCTTCACTTGCTCCTCCAGAGCCATCTTGGCCCAGTGGTGAGATATAGATCAGAAGGACTAGAGATGGCGCTGGATACAGTGGGAGACCTTGGCCTTTTTAAGCTAAGGTTCTTCTCAGGTCTCAGTCTGACAGAGGCAACATCCATTCACTGATTAACATTAGGTAAGAAATGAGGCAGAGAATGGTCTCTTTTACCTAGTTTAAAAAAAAATCAGTGTGGGAGGGGAAGACCCTCAGGGTTTTTGGCCAAAACAGAAACAACTGCTATTTACATTCACTCTGAGCCATTCACAACCCAAACAAGGAGCAAAAGAGGCTCGGCTTGGGACTATAACTGAGAGGCCAACAAAAGCTTACATGTCAAGTGTTTCTGTAGCTTTTCCATTAGAAGGGAATTAAAAGTAATTCAAGATATAATTATTCAGTGCCTACTATATGCTGGTTGTGGGGAAACAAAAATTAGAAATGACACAGTTCCTGTCCTCAAGAATCTTACAATATACTAATAGGTATGATATGTTTAAAAATGACAAATACAAAGGATGTAGAATGTGATGGGGACAAATAAAAGATCCAGAGAGTACTCTAAGAAAGCATGAGATGGGAGACAATTTTCAGCTGAGGGGATCAAACAGGTATTTGTGGAAAAAGTAGCAGCCAAGTAGATCCCAGAAAAAGAAATGGATTTTAACAGGCAAAGACAAAAAGGCAATGTATTCTAGGTGTGAGGAATGCCTTATCTTGACGTACTATCTCTCATAAGGTTGAGAGATGGCATTTCAAGATCAGGGAACACCTAACAATCCAATATGGCTAGAATGCATATTAGCTAAAGGGAAGTAGTATGAAATAAGGTTAAATCAGTAGGGAGGCACCAGATTGTAGCACACTTTAGAAGCACCCTATAGCTTACAAAACAAAATCGAAAATTTTCGTCCTGACATTTAAAGTTTTTTGAGTAGGGAGAGATTATGTGAAGGATATAGAAGAGGAAAGACTGGTGACAAAGGGACCAAATAATGATGCTATTATAACAGTCTAGTCAATAACGAGGGCCTGATTTGGACTGATGGCAGATGAAGGGTCACAGATAAAGCAGAAGCAACAAGAGGAGCAAGACATAGCAAATATGGAGATGTAAAGAGTGGGGGAAGGAGAAAGAGTGAAAGACTACTCAGATGTTATGGCCTCTAATGTCATCAGACATTTAAGATGCAAGCAAAAGACCTTAGTCTTCATCTTTTAACAATTTGAATACAGAAAAGTTTAACAAGATGACATTGTACCTATATTTATTCTTTTAATATTATTCTAGGTATTTCATATAATAAACTAGATGACAACTAGCTGATGAATCACCTAATGAGTAAGGGTTGGACACTACCACTGGTGTCAAATTCAAATAGAAATGGGAGCCACTGAACCTTAAAGATCCCAATGGACCACATACTGATTTAGAAAACCACCTATTAACATCATCTATGTTCTACTATATTTTTATTTATCTTGCTAAGTATTTCCCAATTTCGGCCATAACTCTGTACTAGATGACCATTAAGTCCTCCCTTCCAACTGTAGACACTAAAGATGAATGCTTTTGTAGCTATTTAAGAAAAATCTAGAAAGATTTAAAGAAAGAGTTAAGAAAAACATGAAAAGAATTGCTTCTTCAACAGGTATTAAATAAGGTGATTTTTACTCAGTGGGTAATGAATGATTTTCTTACAGCTTGATGTTCATAAAAACAGGTCTTTCTGAAATACACATGCTTCAATATTTTCTATAGTGATTTTAAATCTAAGATGATTTCAATAAAAATCTCAGAAATTTTCTATTTGGCCTTGGAAATGTTATTGCTATTAGTTCAAGCAGTAAAACAATATATATTACTTAAAACTGCCTCTGGACACATAATTCTTCCTTAAATCTTCTTAGATAACTTATCTTAATCTTGCCTTTGACTTCATCAAATTCTTTTATTGTGTATATGTCAGTTAATCCTCCAGTAGAGCACAAATTTCTCAAATGCTGGGTCAGTGTCATTTTTCACCTTTGTATCCCCAGAACTGAGCACAGTGCCTGTACTGAGTAGTTACTTAAAAAAAAAATTTTCCTGAATTGAACTGAAACTATTAGATAGTAAGTGGGGGGAGGGGGGGGCCCACGGGTGGGAAATGCTGAACTGCAAAGCTCCAAGATGTTAGAGAGAGTATCTTAACACAATCTTTTTATCTAACAAAATTATGGAACTTTGGAGTTAGAAAAGACCTAAGAGGCTGTCTAGACAAACCAGAACAGGCATCCCTTTCTATAACATTCCCAAAAAAGACTGATCCAGGACCTGTTTCAAGAACTATCAAGAACTCATCTTCCCAGAGCAGTCCACTCCACTTTTAGACAGCTCTAAATGTTAGGAACCTTTTTTTCCTTTTTCGGAAGCAAAATTTGTCTGTATCATAGCATGATAGCTTTTGAAGGGGCCTCAGTAGTCCTCTAATCCAATCCCCTCGGTTTTAAGAAGGAAAATGATACTGTCATGTATTTAGTGTTCTGTGGTTTAAAAACCACATGTGTTGCATGTGTTGTCACATGTGATTCTCACAAACATCCAATGAGTTAAATAGTGCAGATATTATCCTGGTTTTGCAGATGAGAAAATGGGAACACAGAAAGATGTGTGTATGTGTATTTATATGTGTGTGTATGTACATATTTATATATGTATATGCGTGTATGTATAATATATGCAAAATTTACCTGATGTTAACATTGTGACCAATGTTCGTCATAGCTGAAGTCATTATTTCTGTAGTAAGGTTGTCAGCAAAGCTCACACCATCTTTCCCAATTCCACTATCAGCTGCCATACTGGTATTACTTAGCTCTCTTTCTGCTTTTTCAATAGCTGCAGCAACTATCTTTTCAGCCAAGACCACCTTCTGTTCAAGATCAATATGGATTCTGGGAACATCAAAGTGAAAAAGTCTAGACTTCTGACAGCCAGTTACAAGTTTTGAATTAGATACTGGTTTGTTTCTAGCAGAGGGCTCCTGTCCAAAAAAGTACTTCGATGATTTTCCCATACAATCCTGGTGTTCTTTCAGGTTACAATACCTGCATGCTGTACCAGAAAATGGTGACAACTTTTCAGCATAAGTAAATTTATCAGCTGATTTTCTATTCTTAGAAACTTGGAGAACTGCAGATTCCAAACTTATTTCTAAAGCGTCATCAACTATTTTTTTGGCATATTGTTCTATAGCTTGAATAATGCTGTCTCCATATCCATATTCATTTAAACTGCTTGTGCTGTGGTAAAGTTTTTGTTTTGGAGAAGAAAGTTGAAGAGATTTAGAAAATGCTGATTCAACATAAGCCTCCATATCTTCATCACATGTAGATTTTTTATAAAGGCAAGAATCTGTCAAAGATTTTGGCAAGCCGATTGTGGACATTTTCAGCTTTCTTGTGACATCCCGTGTTATGCTGTAAGCAAGAGAGTCTGAAAATCTTAACAACTCTGGACATTCGATTCTCTCTGTAAGATTAGCCCTTTCATCAGCTTGGTTTTCACAAAGATGACCTATATTTCTTTTGCCTTGTTCTTTATCTATTTGATGTCTATCTTTATTCAAGAATTTTAACAGTTCATTCTTACCGTTCATCTGTGAGCTTTGTACAGGGAATATTTTTCTATTATATTTGAGTTGAATTTTCCTAGCTGCTTGTTGTAGTCCCGATTTAACAGATCTATAAGCAAGTCGACTAGCATACTGATCCATTATTAACTCACTATTAGCACCTTCCCTTTTCAGGACTTGGATAATGTGACCGGCATACTCATCTGTCACACTTTCACAGCTGGGATACTTGGATGTCAGACCTGACATGTAGGAATTCTGACATAACGGATAGCTAAGTGGGTCAACCTCTCTTGGCCACTGTTCGGACTGTATATTCCACTTCTCTTTTGAGCAACAGTCTCTCTCATCTCTTTTCAGATAAAGACTATCCATATAACAATTACTCTTCTTTAGCCTCAGTAGTTTACAATGTCTTGATTTTACCATTTTCTTAGCCTCTCTGATGACATCCCCAGCCACATCACCTGCATAATCCTGTAAGCACTGCAAAGTCTCATCTTTATTTACAAGCGTAGTATATCCAGATGTTTCACTCCGAACATTTAAATGAGATTTTGTACTAGGTCCTTGGAAGCTTTTATCATGTAAATAGGAAGCAGCCATGTCAGTCGCCAAAGAAATTATATGCGTGGCTAAATGATTTGCATATTGAGCTGTTTTCTCTGAACACTCTGATTTCACATGCATTTCTGGATAGTCTTCATCTTCACTGCTTTCAACTTCTTCTGAAAGAGACCTCATGAGTTTCAACATAAACTCTTCTTTTTCTATGGTATTTTGCTCATTTTCAGATAAGCCACTAAGAGATGGATTTCGAGGTGTAGAAGGTGGTGTTGCAGGTGCAAATTCTTTTGCTAATTCTCCTTTGAGCTTTTTGGTTAATTTCCTTAGGTTCTGTTCTGAACTAGTCTGGGGTGGTGCTAGAGGAGTTGGTGGAGGGGTATCAGGTATGATATTGCCATCTCTGATTTTCTGTTTATCTTCCACCTGTGAAATGTCTTCACCAGGAAGCACCGTAGGTGAGAAAGTATGAGCAGGAGAAAACCAGATTTCTTGCCCAAAAGGCAGAGGACCAAGCACAGTTTTATTCAGGTCATGTTTTTTCAATGATTTGTCAAAAGGCTTTATTGAAGAATCCATTGCCTCAGTGAGTTCCTCTGTATTCTGTCCTTGGAATGTTACATCGGGACAAGGTGGTAATGTACCTGAAGAAAACTTGGGAGCCATGGATTCTTTATACTCTGGAACATAATCCTTTACTAATGAAGATATATCCTGAGTAGACTGCTCTAGATCATCTTGAAAGTTGGTTGGCTTATTTGGGGTCAGCTGTGGCTCCTCTTTAAGGGCGGGCAAAAATTGTTTCTCTGTTGTTTCATGTTTCTTTATCAAACTAGATACATCTTTTCTAATACTGCCTGTGCATGTTGGCATACCTGCACTGTGTGTCACATTCTTATTATTTGATGCTACAAATTTGCTTTCATCTATGGAGTGTTTTATAATATATTTAGATAAATGATCAGCAAAATAGTTTTTAGAGCAACTTTCACCATGCTGTAGAGATGCTCCACCATGTGGTAAAGGCGTTTTTCCTTCTGCTTTGTCTTTCATTAAATAATCTGAAGATTCTCCAACTGCTTTGGTAACTTTGGAGGAGGCAATTGCTTCATAAGTTTCAGTTACTATCATATCTACCATTGTTCCAGAGAAACTATTGATAGCTGATAGACCACAGGCTAATTCTGAACAGCTATTGATTCCAATGCTATTTGTTAATTTGAGATCATTCTGGTTATATGAAAATTCATAGTTATTTTCATTACTTGGATTGTGGTTTGAAGGCAGATGAATATTTCTAAGACAAGCTACTTCTTCTTCCTTATTTTTTGTCATGAAGTATGTTTGGGTAGAATCATTGTACTTTTTATGACTATTACCTGATGGCACATGAGAACTTTCTTGACGTGTATTAGATGAAGTATGATATCTGCCAAGGGCACTTCCTGCCAAGGGCACTGGTATAGAAGTTACAACACCAGAAGTACAAAACAAGGCTTGCTGAACTGTATATTCTTTTCTGTAGTCCGGTACTGGATTCAATGCTGTCAGTACTTGATCATGACAAGTGGGAAAAGAGGTTGAGGTTTGTGTTGACTGCAACACACTTTCTGCACTGACATACTTGATGTTATCCATAGAGACACTAATTGCTGCCTTTGTGGTAAAAGTCACATCAACTTGTGATAGCTCAATGAATGCTTCCTGTATGACAGATTCAGACAAATCCTTTGCATATGACCTAACTACTTTGTCATCATAATCAAAAGGGCTGTCGTGTGTCCCTGTGGGTGTTGGTGGAAGGGAAAACTGGCATACTTCCATAAGGCCTTCAAAAATAAGTTCTTCAGCAAGGTCTGCAGCAAACCTCGCAGCAGTGTTTGTAAATATCTGCTTCTTGACATAGTGTAAATCTCGTAAAGCACTGGTTAGAGCATCCCCAACCAGAAAGTTGGCTAAACCACTGATGGCACGCTTCTTCAGTGAAAATGCTCTCCGCCTTCCAATTTCATTAAAAGCCATATCAAAGACTGAGGATGTCAATTTTACCGCTAAGCTACAGAGTGCACTGGTACATGAAGAGACTCCCTTCTGTAAGTCTTTAAAAGCCTGACCAAAACTTTTTTCCACAAGGCCAGCAGCATATTTCTGAATATTCTCCTTAATCAATAAAGATTTGTGTTTTGATCTTACTTTCCAATCAAGTTCCCTGTGTTTAAGGTCTATAGTTAGAATTTTCCCCTCTGTGGATACAATACTATCAATGCAAGATATATTTTCAGTGCGTTTGGGGACTAACTGAGAATGAAAAACAGAGCCAAGTATTTCACATGAAACATTGCTTGCATAATCAGAGTAAGCATCATAAATGTTATCATGATTTTCATTAAACCTCTCTCCACTGACATCAATGTGGCAATAGCATTCAGTAGTAGTGCAGCTCCCCAGAGGGCTGAAAGCTGAAGATCGGATGGGACTAAACAAACCACTGTCTTCCCCTGATGTCTTCACTGGGCGAGGGGAGTCTGGGACATCATACAAATTACTGTAGGGGGATTCTGGTTTACGAGGAGTTGGTTTTCTTACATTAGCTGGGAGAGTGGGACGATCAAACTTGAATTTCTGAGGATTCATGGTAGTGGTAACAGAACAAGATTTCCCATGTTTGTGAACTCTTTTTTTAGATGGGTTTCCTACAACAGGTTCCCATTTCAGTTGACAAGAAGCATCCGAAGCTTGTTCTAGCTCATCAAATTGATCAAAACTGTCGAAAAATTCACCTATTTCAGAATCTGAGTCTTCTATATCATCTTTCCCTACAGGAATCTTGGGCAACTCAAGTTTTGCTTTTAAGCTTTTTTGATACCCTTCTTCATCTAAGAAAATAACAGGGCTTGGGCTTGAACATTCTGATTCAGATGATTCAGCAGGAGAAGATGAAAATAGAGTTTTTTGTAAAGTAACACTTGTATCTGAAGGATGACATGGCTTATAGAAACTTCTTTGAGTCCAAGGTTCAAAAACAGATGTTGTGACTGAATTTTTCACATTAGGTCGCTCCTTAAATCCCAAAACATTTATTAGGGAAGGTGAAGATTTGGCCACTGACTTCTGCCGCAGAGAGCTAACCAGGACCTCTGAATCATTGGCTTCTAAGCAGTGGGCAGGGATAGTCTGTGAAGCAGCATCACACTGGCTCCGCAATGTAGCAAAGCTCATTCCTGAAGCAAAAATAAAATTATTCTTCAACCAAAAAAATTAACTTATTTTATCCTGACTTTAATAAAATGTATGTATAGCCAAAGAAGCACCTTTTGAACTTACACTAGCTAACCAAAGTTTTTATCTTAAGTCATATGACATAACTGTTCATAACATTCTACAATTCCTCTCTAAATTTGAGGTCTACTGCTCTCTAGGTAAGTAATACTAGTATTCCAATTTACCCACTTAATAAGCATAATCAGGGGTGTGCTAGAGATAGTTTACACCAGTTTGGGAAAGCTGATTGTTAAATTTCCTGTGTGAGTATTTATAAGTCAAAAATCAGCAAATGCTACAAATTAGGGTTTGATTTATTGTTTTGCTGTCTAGATTTAAGAAAAATGATAAAGAAAATGTTAATAATGCAGATCAAATTTAAGTGTTTTATGCATACATTTTCCCCTGGAGAGCTAATTATTAATACACTTTCCAGTATACCACTGACTACAGTGGATTTTGCAACAGAATTAAAACTTCGAAACTTGTGATATCACATTAGTCTCACGATATAGGAAAAGGTAAAAATGGAAAAATTAACATATGGGTTTCACTGAAGAGTTGCAAATTTGGGGAAATACATTTCTCCAGAGCCAGGAAATATCAGTAGGTTAATGAAAGGAAAAACCCATCTTTTAAAAAAATGTCAATTATCTCTGGAATGCTACCATCAATCTCAAGAAAACATAACAGAAAACTTACCCTCGCTGTGCATCTTGGAAGGCTCCTCTTCATCTAACTGTTCAAATGCAGTGACAAAATCATCCTCGATAGAAGACACTGACTGATTAGTGTCATCATCATCTCCATGAGATTTCTCCAGATGACGTTTCTGACGTAAGTATGTTTCTAGGGTATATCTGACGCCTGTGGCATATTTGCTTAGTAGATTAAATATAAAGTCATCTCTGAGTCTTGGGAATGTTGCTGGAGATACTCTCATTACACAAAGCACACTAGAAAAATGATTCTTGGAGAAGACAACAGAAGATTAAAAATATTATTTTCCAATATTTGCCTGTAATACAAGTCTAGAAATAATACAACTAAAGGGAAAAAGATGCTGCCCAAGTAGTGGTACACTCGTCTGTTTCCTTGTCTGCTAATTTCCAACATTTCTGCTCACTCTTATCCCTTTTTCTAGAACTCATCTTCACTTCTGCTCTTTTTCTTACACATCTTTCTCTATGATCCCTCCTTTCCCTGACCCTGCTAATCCCTCAGACCGAATTAAAATCTCTCTTTCAGACTCTCAACCTTACCTCAGGCTAAAGAGATCTTTCCTGTCATCACTTGTACCATTCATGTAGAAAATATTTACCACTTTGCAACAATTATCATATTGCCGTATTAAACTATCATTTATCTTTTGTACCATGATTGAACTTTTCGCCTGTTTTGTGGACTGTCTCCCCAACTAAGCTCCTCAAAGGCAGAACTGGTATCTTGTGTTTTCCCACATCATCTAGCACGGTGTCATGAATACAAGCAGACTTTATATATAAGCTAAATGAATACCCTCATCTTGGTCACCTTGGTTAAACTGGGTCATAAGGACATGGAATAGATACTGGACCCACAGCATCGACATAGGAAACTCACCAATGAGGAAATTCTCTCTACCACTGTAAACCCACGCTTTCTCTGTAACTTCAGTCTTTAGAGAGTAGTCTAGAGCACTGAGAGATTAAGGAACTTGCCCAGGGTCAAAAAGGTGAGGGGAGTCAGTGTCAGAGGTCGGGCTTTAACCCAGCTCTCTGGCCAGCTCTCTACCATTATGACATACTGTCTCTCAAGGTCAGCCAAGGCAAATAGCCACATCAACAATATGTCAATTCTCATTAAGCCCAAATGTCATCTTTCTTCTAATATCTCATAAAAAGTCTTCTAAAATTTAAAGATTTTTAATAACATAAAATGTATAAGATAGAAAAAAATGGGGTCTGTTTCTATAGTGATAACAGGAGACTGGTGGGCAAAGAAGCTGGGGGACAAATGGCACTAAGAATCACACGGTTTTTAGATTAACTATAAATGTTAATTTAGGAGTTGAAACTCAAAATGTAAGATCCTTAACCACTAGCCAACTAGGGGGCATAAGACTGAAGGAAGTGAATTATCAATGCTGGTATCATTTATAGAGCACTTTAAGGTTTTGCAAATGCTTTATAAATATTTCATTTTATCCTTAAAAACAACCCTAGGAGACAGATGGTACTGTAACACCCATTTTACAGAAGGGGAAATTTAGGCAGCCAATGGTTAAATGATTTGCCCAGGGTCACAAATCTACTAAGTATCTGAGGCCCAATGTGAACTAGGGTTTTTCTGACTCAAGGTCTAGTGCTCTCTCCACTGCACCACTTAGCTGTCTAAAAATGAAATAAGGGGGCAGCTAGGTGGTACAGTGAGTACAGCACCAGCCCTAGAGTCAAGAGAATCTGAGTTCAAATCGGGCCTCAGACACTTGCCACTTAATAGCTGTGTGACCTTGGGCAAGTCACTTAATCCCAATTTCTCTGCCTTCCCCCCTGCAAAAAAATAAATAAAAAATTTAAAAAAAGAAAAAATGAATGAAATAAGGCAGAGAAGGAATTTGTAGCTAAAAGAAAGGCTGGCTCATGAGTTCTTATAGAAGCAAATAAAGAAGCTGATTTTTATCATAAGTCCAAAAGCAATAAGAAATACTTCCTAGCAACTTGGCTCACTTTGTATTGAAGTATTCACAAGTAGAGGGTGTTCCAAAAGTCTGAGTACGGCTTTAAGCTATTTGAGCTAAAATCTGAGTCTCTGTATTAAAACACACATACAAAATAATTATAGCTTCTGTGCCAATACTTTTGCAGCAGAAATAGAGAGAAGAAAAATTTTATGAAGAATATAATTAAACTTTCCAAATTAAATTAACATATCCTTAAATACTAAGAAACTTCAATGTAAAGATGGGTATGGTGGAGTTCAACAAAAATATGTTGGAAAACATGGTTCGAGAATTAAGAAAACAGGAGAAACCAAAAACTTGTAAACTATGCAAAAGCCTCATGTCTATGTACTATGAACACCTTCTATTAGAATTATCAAAAGGCACTAGACTCAGCAATAACCAAATGACATGTTAGAATCATTCCCAAGTAAGTTGTTTCTGCAGTCAGACCACTGACTTGTTAGAACAAATATCAAAGTCAATATCAAACTAGAGAATAAAAATAATAAGATATGTTTGCGTCACTGGGGCAAGTCTAGCCTAACGTAACAAGCTGACATTGAAAGACAGGCAACAAATAAAAAGGCACACGTTAACACAAATTATTACCATGTTCCAAAAAAATTAGTTGATATAACTCAGTCCCAATAATGAAAAAGGCAAAAGAGTCTTTGCCCCAACCAAACATTGCATCTCTTTGCCAAAAGAAGGGCTGTGGCAGCCTGAGACAATACCAACTTAAAAGGCAGTCTCATGTGTAAAGTCCTACAAAGGGTGGAAGATGAGCAAGGAAAGGAAAAAGTTCTCTGAGACGTCGATGAGAGTCCCAGCAAAGGATGGTGACTGGGCATAAAATAGAAAGGCACTCTCAAGATTTCTGTCATAAAGGTTTTTAGGCATCACAGTCAGGAGAGCAACCACACCCACCATTTAATACCACAGATGCAGATATGCCATATATAGAAATGCCAATGAAGAAAATGAAGAGGGAAAGAGCAAATGATATCTTCACTCAGAGGAGGCAGCACAACTTAGGAAGCAATTCTCAAGTCACACTGAAGAGGGAAAGAGCAATAAAAGCTCTTGGAGAAAAATCTGAAACCTTATTCCCACCCCACCCCACAAAGGTGAATGAGACAAAAATTAATGATTACTGCCCTTCTTTCTGCTTTTTCATCTCTACCAAATTCTTTTGAGAATGTTTTACACCCACATACACATGTCAACTGCACATTTTAAATAAGATATCCTGGAAATTTCTCAAACACTACATCTCTAGAACAAATTTCATTAACTTTTCAACCAAAACCACCCTCTTCTTCCAAATTTTCCCATTTCCACTGAAGGCATCCCCATTCCTCCAGTGTCCCAAGTTTGTTAGCTTGGCATTATCTTTGAGTACTCGATCACCTATATCCCACATATCCAATCAGTTGCCAAGTCTTGTTGAATTTACTTCCATTAATACCCCACTCTCTACTCACAAAGACACCATCTTAGTTCAGGACTTCATATCTCAACAAGAATAATGCAATGGACTCCTGATTTGTCTCCCTGCCATGAGTCTCTCTTCATTCTAACCCAACCTCACTACCTAATATAGTGGTTCCCAACTATCTATGGGACAAAATATAATAAACCTACCTTTCCAGCCTAATCATACATTACTACCCTTAATACACTCTATGGTTCAAAGTGTTCTTCACATAGCACTTAGTAATTCCCATCTCAGGAATATACTCCCTCCTCATCTCCGTTTCAAAGAACCCCCTTTCTTCCTCAAAATATAGCTGAAGAATCACTTTCTATATAAAGTCTTTCCTAAATAATACTGCCCCCATGCTAATAGCTTTCCATCCATATCATCTGGTGTTGATTTTTAAATTTATTCTTTACAAATTTAGATATGAGTGTACTGTCTCCTTTAATAGAATATAAACTCCTTCAGAGTAGAGATTATTTCATTTTTTCTCTTTCTATCTCCAGCAACTAAAACAGTACCTGGGACATAGTAGGTTTTTAATAAATGACTTGTTGATTACAACTTCTCTACGCTTTGGTAGATAGATAGTTTTGATGCATTAAAACCAAAATAGCCTGGTCATGACCTGATGGTCAATGTTATGGTGATGACCCTCTCTCAACTTATCAGGCTAATGCCAAGATGACAGAAATATAGCATATTCAAAGTTTTTTCACCTTGGTAGGCCCTACCAGAGTGTGTACTCCACTAGACAGCCTTTGAGAACCTTGGGTCATCTTTATACCACGATAAAGTATCAAGATGAAGAATTGTGTGAATGCAGAGCTATAAAACATAGAAATATACCAACATTCTGGATACTTAAAATGACATATCTTTAATTACACAAAATAGGGATAATGATTGGACCTTTGATTTATTGGTATAAGGAGGTCCCAGTGAAGCACTTTTACTTCCAATGCAAGTCCTCACCTTCTTTGCTATTTAGTCTTGGAAAATCGCTTGGAGTACTGTGCAGTGAAGTGGCTTGCCCAAGATCACGAAGAACTGTACAACACTAAACAACAATACTTTACCAAACATTTACCTCATTTCAATCACTAACACCACAAGCAAGCATACAAGTGTGATAGACAAGATGTCAAACTCGCACTCTAAGAATTCACCCTAACTCTAATGGATATGTATACTCTGGGATGGAAAAAGAGGTAAGGGCAGGAATCAGAGACCTGAGTCTTTGAGTCTGTGAATCCCAAGGCAACCGACACAAGCCCCCTGAGCTTTAGTTTCCTCATTTGTAATGTACAGGAAATAACACATACTAGTATTATGTAATCTACTTCAGATGGCTGTTGTGAGGAAAGTGCTTTGTAATCATAAATATAAGCTATTATTAAATGTCTGTGTGTAAAACAGAACATGAAAGTACACAAGAGAAGTATTAAAACACTGTTAAGAGATCAGAAATAGGAACTCCCTGAAAAGAAAGACTATAAGAAAGTAGTATTTGAACAACACCTTGAAGAATGAGTAATATTTCCAATGATGGCAATATCTGGGCAAAGTCTATTTCCCAACCATTCTAGTTAAGATGAATAACATGAACAAACATACGCAGCAAAAGCCTGGAGTACATTTGACAAAAGATAGTAGATAAGTTTGCCCAGAGCACAGACTTATTTGAAGGGAAGTTCATGAATTACAATTGGAAAGGGAGATGGGAAGCCCAATTACAGAAGTCCTTCAATGACAGCTTGGTAGAGTGGAAAAAGCTCTGACTCTGGCGTCAGTCCCATCTTGTCTCTGACAGTACCTGCATGACCTTGGGTGAGTCACTTAATATGACTAGGTCTCCATTTCCTCATTTGTAAAATAGAAGAGTCAGATTTGACAGCTTCAGAAGGCCTTTCTAAATCTATGAACAGATAAGGTTATGGAATAAGATACAAATTTCTTGTCCTGGCAATGAAAAGTCATTCATGACTGACTTGCATTTGCAAGATTACTCTGGAAGCGATATGCAAGATGAAAAGATTAAAATGAAAAAATTCAGTAGGAGATTACTACAATCATTCAAGCAAAAAGTAAAAAGGATATGAACTAATCTTACTCAGAGATCATAGGGAGTATAGGAAAAACAATTTAAAACTCAATGGCTCTTGCAAGTCACCAAGTTTGAGCCCCCCCTCGCTTTATAGATGAGGAAACTAAGGACCAGAGACTAACTGGCCTTAGGTCACACAGCAGTAAGAAGCTGAGACAGGATTCAAATTCATGCCTTTCTGACTTCAGGGTTATAATTCTAACCACTTCACTACTGGAACAGAAGAGAGGGACAAATCCCAAAGACACGGTCCGATGAGGTAAAATTGACAGGACCTTACAACTGATCAGACATAAGGGGAAAGGTAAGGAAATAACTCAGGCTGAGATTCTGCACACAGGTAACTGGGAGAACAACGGTGTCATTAACAGAAAGAGTTAACTCATAGGAAAGAACAGATTTTTTAAACTGCTTCAGTTTAATACATACTAGTTTTGAGATCCAGTAAGTAATTAGAAAGAACAATCTGGAGTTCAAAGGAAAACCTAAGATCAGAAATACATATGTAAATTTCATTCACAAAGATGAAAGTTGAAGTTATGGAAGTGAATTTCATGAAAAGGTTAGAAAATTTCAATAAGAAGGAAGAGAGAAAGAAGTGGTAAAAAGACAGAAGAAGGAAATCAGGAAAAGTGAAGCATGATAGAAATCAAAGAAGGAAACAGTTTTTGAGACAGAGAAGGTGTTCAGTGTCAAATTTTGTAATGATCAATAGCTAGTATGTATAAAGCACTTTACAGTTTATAAGGTACTTTACAAAAATTATCTCATTTAATCCTCAAAACAACCCTGGAAGGTAACTGCCATTATTATACACATTCTATAAATGAGAAAACTGGGGTTAAGTGACCTGCTCCTGGTCACATGGGTGTTAAATGTCGGAGGCACATTTGAACTCAGCACATCCTGACTCCAAGCCCAGAACTCTATCCATCCACATACTTCAAGGAGAACAATTAAGAAAAAGGAGTTGGGGGGCGGAACCAAGATGGCTGCTGGGAAGCAGTGACTGGCGTGAGCTCCCCACCAAGTCCCTCCAAAAACCTATAAAAAAATGGCTCTGAACCAATTCTAGAGCTGCAGAACCCACGAAGTGGCAGAGGGAAGCAGGGCTCTAGCCCAGGACAGCCTGGATGGTCTCTGGGTAAGGTCTGTCCCACACGGAGCAGCCAGCCCCCAGCTGAGGGGAGCGGAGCTGAGCCCAGCGCGCACGGCGCGAACAGACCAGACGCGCACCTACCAGACCAGGAGACGAGCAGAGAGTGCCCTGGCATCCTGAATTACTGAGCTGTGGCATCCAACAGACCTCTCAACCCACAAAGAGCAAAGACATCAGAGAAAGTTAGTGGGAAAAGCTGCGGGACTGAGTCTGCGGTTCGGCTACCACCCCTGGGGCAGCGGAGGTGGGGCAGCTTTAGAACTACGGCTGCAGTTGCTTCTGGCCCCAGGCCCACCTGGCGGGAGGAATTAAGTGGCTGATCAGAGCAGGAGTGAAGAG
>CM053626.1:70942739-70986765 GCA_028646595.1 Phalanger gymnotis
ATGGGAGGGGAATGGGGTGATGGAGGGGAAGCAGACTGGGGAACAGGGCAACCAGAGTGTACGCCATTTTGGAGTGGGGACGGGGAGGAAATGGGAAGAAAATTTGTAATTCAAACGCCTGTGAAAATCAATGCTGAAAACCAAACATGTTAAAAATAAATTAAAAAAAAAGAAAAAGAAAAAGGAGTTGGATTCTGCATCTAGAAGATCACCAATGATCCTTTAGAAGTCAGCTTTGCTGGACCAGCAAGACGGGAAGCTAGATTATAATGATTGAATTGTGAAAAACTGGGTTTGACAAGAAGGCTAGAGGAGTGTGATCTGGGAGGTAGTCACGTCCTAGACTGTTACTGAAAACACTGTCTGATTAAAGGGTTCAGGCTGCTCAGAGAAGTCACTAAACAGAAGAGGGCTGGCAAACTGAGAAAAAGAAGACTGAGGGACTGACAAGTTTTGAGGACAAAGATCACTTTCTGTAGGCAAGAAGAAGTGGTACAAATGGGATGACAGGAGGAAGTGGTCACTGGGTTTCAGAAGGTGATAGAATTGTGAAGGGGATGTGTTAAAATCAAATGAGGATGATGAAGGGCAGATGTAGAGAGGAAGACTGCAAACTGGGCGATGACTCTTTTGGAAAAATTAAAAAGGATCCTGGAGGTCAGACAACACCCTGAAGGAGGTAAAGCATTCAGTGATGTGGTTGGCCAGCGTGAACTTGGAAAGGAAAGTAATTTTTAAAGCAACAAGTAGTAGCTTTTAAGCTTAAATACTTATGGCTTCATTTAAAACTTACACTTACAAGGTAGGTCTATGGTTCTTTGACTTTGAATAGCAATTATTACATTTCTTAATTTTACTAATAAATGTTGCTGTTTTTACAATCTATGATAATGTTTAGAATATACCACATTAAAGCATACCTAAGGTTAGGCTAATTAAAGAAAACAGATTTCACACAGATGTCAGTGTTTAAGAGAATAAAACATATATCATGATATAAATCATGGATCTTAAAGTTAATTATGTGTGGGTAAGTGTATGCACTATGTTCATGTATATGTACATATATATATGCATTATAGATTAAATAAGAACAAAGAGCCTAAATAAGGAAATAGGAGATTGTAAATTCAGTGATAAGGGGGACTTTTTTCAGATATCACATAAAAAATGCAAGTTCATAGTCTCCTAGCATAATTTTTAAAGGAATCTTTGAAAATACTCTTTATAAATATCTAAATTTCCAATACATAAAATCCTTCATTCTACTGCACACCAAGGAGATCACATACTTGGTTAACAAGTAATTTGCTGCCTAAGCTCTGTAGACATGATCCTCTGATTTTTTTTAAATGCCCATGTTCATTTTAGAAATAAAATAGTATGTTAAAATTACAAATTCCCAGTTATCTGCTTCACATGACTTCTTTTGTCTGGGAGATAAAGTTAAACACAAGCTCTAAAACAAATAACAAAATATGTATAGCAAATATAGCACATAGTGTGAGGATTTAAGTACTTATAGCCTATATACAGGTGTTCAAAGAAGATAAGCGATAAATTTAAGAACTTGATGAATTCATACAAGGGAAACTATAATAGTCATATAATTTCTCATCTACTTAAAATTAATTTAAACTTTATATATAGTATATATTATATATATAATCAATATAAACTATTCATTTATTCTCTTTATTGTCAAAATACTTCTATTCTTTGATACTAACTCCAAATCTTTATAAATAATATTTTCTTAAGAAAATCTTGGGCAGCTGGTAGAGTGGATAAACTGCCAAGCTTGGAGTCAGGAAGACCTGAGTTCAAATCCAGCCTCAGACATTTACTAGCTAGCTGTGTGACCCTGGGCAAGTCACTTAACCCCGTCTGCCTCAGTTTCCTCATCTTTAAAACAGGCTGGAGAAGGAAATAGCAAAACACTACGGTATCTCTGCCAAAAAAACTCCAAATGGGGTCATGAAATCAGACGTGACTGAAACAAGTAAACAGTAACAAAAAAGAGTATCTTGAAGGAGAAAAACCCATAATGCGAAAGATTCAGAATAGTTTTGGCCAAAAAGATAAATTCTGATGTGAAAAATTCATGTCAGAAAAATTTATTGAAAGGCTTCAACATGGACAATTTTGGTAATATAAAATTTAAAAGGTTTTGCACATATAAAACTAATACTGTTAAAATTAGAAGGAAAAAAGGTACCTGGGGAAATTTTTGCAGCAAGTTTCTCTGATGAAGGTCTCATATTAAAGACATATATAGAACTGATTTAAATTAAATAAGAGAAAGAGCCATTCCTAATATATAAATGTGGTCAAAGGATATGAATCTACAGTTATTTAAGGAAAAATACAATGCTATCATGTGAAAAATCTATTTTAAAAAATCATTCACTAATAAACAAATAAACACAAATTAAACCAGATTGGCAAAAACAACAACAGAGGAAAATTTAAAATGTTAGAAGAGCTTCGGGAAAACAGGTGCATTAATGTACTGTCAGTGGAAATGTGAATTGGCTTGGCCATTCTGGAAAGGAACTTGGCACTATGTCCCCAAAGTGACTAAACTCTTTATACCCTTTCAACTAGCCAGACCACTGCTAAGCCTATAAGCCAAAGACATCAAGCAAAAAGTAAAAGGCCCTATATATACAAAAATATTTATAGCAGGTTTTTTCATTACAGTCCTAGAGAAGAAACTAAGAGGCTTCCCATCTACTGAGAAATAGCTAAACAAATTATGATTTATAAATTATTGGACTATTATTGTGCTTAAGAAATGATAAAATGAACAGCTTTAGTGGAAACCTGAAAGACCTTTATAAACTGATAATGAAATGAAGCATGCAAAACTAGGAGAACAATTTATATAATAACAACAACACTGTTACAAAGAACAACTTTGAAAGATTTTAGAACTGATCGACACAATGATAAACCAATGGCAAATAGGAGAACTAAAGATGAAATACACTACCCATCTCCTGCCAAAGAGTTCATGGACTTAAAATGCATAATATATATATTTTTGACATGGCTAATGTGGGGATTTGTTTTGCAGGACTACACATATCTGTTATAAAAATTTTCTTTTCCTTTTTGTTGTTCGATATGGGCAGAGGGGAGGGAAGGAAAGAGCCAAATGTTTGTGAAAATGAATAATTTTTTAAAACTTTATTTACCTGTTTTTGAGGGTCAGCATTTGTTTCTGATAACTTTTTTATATCCTTCAGAAAAATAATTTCATTTTCACTTAGACTGCAGAAGTGGATAGAATTCAGAAGATCTGGGAGTTCCAGAGAAATTGTAGCTAAATCCTAATTTTAAAAACACAGTGAACATATGAGATAATGCTTAATTTGGCTCCTAAATTTGAAAATATAGACTATCTGGTTAACAGATAAAATATAAAATAACAGATAAACTAAGTTTAAAAAAAATTTATCTATGGAAAACCAACTTTCAAAGAATTAAAAAAAATAAACTTTAAATTTTTATCTATACTACCTATTATTTATAGATTTGAGCTAAAGGTTGTCAACATATAAAATTATTTATGAGAGGCACCATGGAGTAGTGAGGAGGGCACTACACAAAGTCAGGAAGACCTCAGTTCAACTCTACCTGGAGACACTTAATAGATATCTGACTTTGGTCAATCAAGCAACAAGAATTTATTAAGTGCTTACAGTGTTCTAGGGTGCTGTACCCTGGGGTTATAAAAGTACAAAGAATGAAACAATCCCTACTCTCAATGAGCTTACATTCTAACACAGGAAACAAAGTGTATACAAAAATATATATAACACATACATTAAACTAATACATATGTGTTAAATATATTTTCTCAAACTCAGAGCAACTCTGACATCACAAAAGAAAGCCCAAAGTTAACGCAAATTCAGTAGAGTTGCAAATTCAAAAGAATATGTATTAACACATGTATACTAAATTGTTTTGCTATAACTTAGATAACATCTAATCCCCTCACTGTAATCCTAACAAAGATTATACTGAACTAAATCAGGTCAAAAATATGGAACTGGATAATAATTAATCTTATAAAATCAATGTGTACTTACATTATTGCAATATCCAAATGTATAAGATTGAGATAAAATATTTCATCAGAAACACCATTTAAAAAATCATAATTTTTTACCTTCCCACCATATAAATTGCAGTGAAGAAGAGCAGTCAGCTTGTGGTCTGCAGCCCAATTCAGATTACTTTTGTGACTACTATGATTACTATTACTATGACTACTTTTTCGATGAGAAGAAAACTTCCAAGGCACTCTCAGAAATTTTAAAAAAATCAAGTTTCGATTTTAAGAATTAGAGATAACGGTATACTATAATGATAGGCAAAATTTTCATGGCATCATAAAGTTTGTTGAGATGGTTTATAAAGGTTCCTTTTGACGCTCCACATTTTATTTTACCTGCATATGACTGGCATCTGTTTCTTCATTGAAACCTAGAAAGGTAACCTGGAGAAAAAATAAAGAAAATTCTGCTAAGCTGAAATTTTTCTAATTGTCAGATCAGGACAGGTGAGCAGAGTTTAAAAGCAAGTCAGAAGCCCATTAAGCAAAAAAAATTTAATTGCTTATTGCAAGATAATAATTTTTTTAAATATAATTCTGCATGTCTTATACCACAACCTAAAACAGAACAATCTTAAGATGATAATTATTTTATGAACATTTAAGGATCAGGTTACCAGGCTGTATTAGGTAGCACTTTAAATTCCTATATGGTTTTTACCAAAAGTCTCTAAAGAGAGTCTCTCCCCCTCAACAGAATGATGAATAAACCCAAAGATTCATTTCTCCCTCTTTCTTCCTATCTTGTCTAGCTCTCTCTTTTCCCAAATTACTTACTGACTAAACCACAGTCCTATATTTCTGAATTGTCTCTTTCCAGAGGAATTGCTCAATTGGGCTACCTCTTCTGATTGGTCCTCCATACAATAGACACATATTAATCTTCTTTCTCACGTCACTTAAAATTCCAAGGGTGAACCTCTCAACATCAATAATTTAGTTCAAAAACCTTGTAATGCCTCCCCTCCACTTTGGCCATAGGCACAGAGTATGTACCAGGTTTTGTATTGTTTTGCATCAATCTGCTCACTTTATCTAAGAAGCAGATTCAGAGAAAAAACTCTTGATAATTACTTCAAGGGGAATTATTTATGTTATTTCAGTTACTTAAGAGACAGTATGGCCTGCTGGATCAATGGTCAGCAAGATGTGGGTGCAAATTTAGATACAGATATAGATACACACACACGTGTATATGTGTGTGTGTATATATGTATGTGCATATGCATGTACTTAGGTACAGGTGTGTATATTTGTACATGTGTGTGTATGCATCCATGTTTGTATTCTTACTCTGTGACCATGGGAATTTCTCTTAGCCCCTCAGTGCTCCTAAGCAATTCTCCACAACTCTAAATCAGAGAGTTTGCCAATGTACATCAATGGAAGGAATTTCCATACTGAGTTCCTTACACTGATAAAATTAACCATCCAGATCACACCCCTGACATCTATCAGTTACTGCTATTAGTGAAAAATTCAGTTTTTCATATAAGATTTAAAACTGAAAATACTTGAAGAGATATACTGCAAAAGAATAATGCCTTTAAACATTTTTTCAATAGGGTGACAATATTGTAAGTAGCACAATTCTCAGTGATTTACAAAGAATTCTATTTTACTGACTTCTTACAGAAAAGAAAGACCTAATTTAGTCTTCTATGTTCTTACTTGAAAAACATTATTCAAATATTTAATGCTAGATTCAACAGAGATGACATTTTTAAAAAATTAAAATACTCAGTCCTTTCTTGTGTCCACCTAATCAGGAGAAATTAGTATTGTCAAACCTCAATCATATTGGCTTGCTCCTCTGGCCTTAAGTATTCCTCTGCTGACACACTGCATAATTCCTTTTGGCTCTGTAACAAAGACTTTATAGACCGGAGTACACCTTCAATGAAGCTCTGAAAGGAAACCATATATTTTACTTTAAAACAAACTAATTAATCCACAAAAGTACTCTGACTTTAGATACTCCTTTATTAAATATTTATTGAGCATCTAATATGTACAAGGTGATCTATGCTAAGTGCTATGGGGAAATAATGGAGAAAAAAGATCTCTGCCCTCAAGAAGCTAACAATCTAGGACAGAAGAGATGGGTGTATATATAACTGTAGTATGAAGCAACATAACGGTAAGAGCAAGCACATACAGCGCTTTAAGCCTTCAGAATCTTTCATATGTCTCATCTTAT
This sequence comes from Phalanger gymnotis, assembly GCA_028646595.1. NCBI lineage: Eukaryota > Metazoa > Chordata > Mammalia > Diprotodontia > Phalangeridae > Phalanger > Phalanger gymnotis. The sequence continues at coordinate 70,949,066 of CM053626.1, forward strand.
TTGATCTTCACAACAACCTTTTGAGGTAGGTGCTCCCCCCATTTTATAGATGAGGAAACTGAAGCTGAGAGCACTGAAGTGATCTGTCCAGGGTCACACAGCTAGAAAGCGCTTGAAGGAGGATTTGAACTCAGGTCTTGTTGATTCCAAGTCCAGAATGTCTTCCCCTGCCCACCCTCCCTATTACTTTAGAGGGCAAAAGGGGAATAGATAGGTCTGCAGACCTTGGAGATTAGGTCTGGCCAGGGATGCACCATATGTATGCAGCATTCTAGCAAAAGGAAAGGCTGTATGTGGACCAAGGCAAGATGAAGTCCCAGATCCAGTACAGACAGGCCCATTCTTGTGTAGGGTAGAGGAACAGGTGCCATCTGTCAGTTCTGTCTCTTATTACCCAGTTTTAGGTCATAGATTAAAAAGGGGACCTCTAACCACATGTAGCATTCCAGGGTAAAGAGCAGGTGAGGGCATGAATCTGTGTACCAAGCAAAGAGTAAGCTCAGAAGCAAGAAGCAGCTGTGTGTCTTGGACCTCAAGAGCAGAATAGAGTTTCATTTCCAGCTCCTAGCTCAGGCTAAAGCCTGCAGAGGAATAATAGTATCAGGAATCCCAGATCGAAGAGAAACTTTAAGTTCTGTCACTCTGAACCTGCAGAGATTTCCAGCTAGCTGATAGTAGTTAAGTCCAACAATAGTCTGCTGAGAAATTCCAAACAGGGCAAGCCAACAGGCTTTTTGCTCTGACACAAACCCAATCAGAAACTTGAGAACTCAGACCAGGGGAGCATTGGTCAGACACTGTCCTGGATCAGAGAAAGCTTGCAGGTCCACGGCTGGAGCTATTCCTGAGATCCTGGAATAACACAACATTCTATATCTCAATAAAGGAGTAGCAGGACCAGCCCATGCATTCCCTCCATAAATATGCAGAACCTGGCCCTGACAAAATGTCCAAGCAAGGAAGAAGGCTGAAAGAATTATTAAATAAAAAAAGAATTACACCACAAAAAGCTGCCAACAGTAGTTTTTAAATAGTGCAGTGGATAGAGCACTGGGCATGGTGTCAGGTCTCAGCTGCTTACTAGCTAAGTGACCTTGGACAAGTCACTTGTTTGCCTCAGTTTCCTCAAATGTAAAATGAGGATAATCATTGCACCTACCTCACAGGGCTGTTGTAAGGATCAAATGAGATAATATTAGTAAAGTACTTAGTACAGAACCTGGCACATATTAGGTGCTTAATAAATGCTTGTTCTCTTCCCGTTCCCTTTCTTTATGGTGAAAGAAATGCTCAAGACACAAACCCAGAACAGAATGGCTCCAAAACAACTAAAAACAAAGCCTCAAAGAAAAACACAGCTTGGACACAAAGTCAACTAGAATTTTTGGAAGAGATGAAGCCAGAATTAAAAAACCAAAGAAGTTAAAAATGTTTTTACAAATGTAATTAGCAAGCCATTCCCCAATTCATAAATGATCAAAAGATTTAATCAGTTTTCAGATGAAGTAATTAAAACTATCTACAGCCATATGAAAAAAGTATTCTAACTCACTAGTGATTGGAGAAATGCAAATTAAAACAATTCTGAGGTACTATATCATACCTAGATTGTCTTATAGAATGGAAAAGGTAAATGACAAATGTTGGAAGGATGTGAGAAAAATGAGACATTAATGCACTGTTGGTGGAGTTGTGAACTGATTCAACCATTCTGCAGCGCAATATAGAACTATGCCCAAAGGGTTATAAAACCATACATACCCTTTGATTTAGCAATACCACTACTAGGTCTGTATGCAAAAAGAAATAAAAAAAAAAAAGGAATAGGATTTATATGTACAAAAATATTTATAGTAACTCTTTTCTGAAGGTCAAGAATTAGAAATTGAAGGGATGAACAACAAATGGGGAATGGCAGAACAAGTTGTGGTACGTGATTATGATGGAATATTTTTTTATTTTAAGAAACAATGAGCAAGATGCTCTCAGAAAAATCTAGAAAGACTTGCATGGGCTGATGCAAAGTGAAATGTACTGTATACCAAGTAACAGCAATATTGTAAGAGGATTAGGGATTAACGACTTCACTAGTCTAAGCAATATAGTGATCCTAGACTTTTTTTTAAAACTTCATTTTTCTTGAGTTTTTTTTGTCTATGTTTTCTTTCACAACATGACTATTATAGATATGTTTTGCATGACTACACATGTATAACCTATATGAAACTGCTTGCCTTCTCACTGCAGGGAAGGAGAGAAGAAGAGAGAGAATTTGGAACTCGAAGTTTTAAAAACAAATGTTAAAAATTGTTTTTACATGTAACTAGGGGAAAATAAAATACTGAATGCAAAAAAAAAGAAAAGTAATAAGCATACTAGAAGATAAACTCTAATGGCTCCTTATTACCGCCAGCATCAGACATAAAATCCTCTGGTTCTTAAAGTCCTTCATAACTTGGTCTCTTCCTACCTTTTCAGTCTTCTATTTTATTTCTCTCCACATAATCTACAATCCAGCAACAACAGGCTGTTTGCTCTCCTTCACACAACACTCTATCTCCTGACTCCATGCTCTTATACTACCTCTTCCTCAACAGAATATAAGGGCTGGGATCATGTTTTTGCTTTTTCTTTGTATCTCCAACACTTAGCATAGTGCCTGGCACAGAGTAAGCACCTAATAAATGCTTGGTAGCTAACCAGAAACAGTATTTATTAAGCATTTACTATGTGCTCGACACTGTACTAAAAGCCAAAGATGCCAATCCAAGCTTCAGACATTTACTATCTATGTATCCTTGGACTGACAAGTCACTTGGTCTCTCACAATTTCAGTTTCCTGTTCTGTAAATTGAAGACAGTAGCAGTAACTGAGCCACAGAGATATAAGGATAAACTGAGATAACATATGTGAAGAGTCTGGCAAACCTTAAAGCACTATATGGATGTTAGATAGATGATGATAATGAAGATGATGATGATGACTATTAGATATACAAAAGTAGTCAATATAATCCTTGCCATTAACCAAGTATGTTAGGGGCAGTGGAAAATGAGCAAGTTCAAGATATTTCTAAGGAAGAATAAGAACTTCTGATAGTTCAGATATAGTAGATGAAAAACAAGGTAAAGTCAAAAGGGATGCCAAGGTTTCTACTCAAAGAGACTATTATATTAGCATTATTGACATTAATGCTGGGAAGAGAATATGGTTTGGTAGGAGAATATGAGAAATTTTATTTTGAGCAGATTGAGTTTGAGTTGAGAGCAGGACATTCAAACTGAAATGCCACAAGTACAAAATTAAGAGTTATCCACAAAAAGGTGGCAGGTAAAATTATAAGAACAGATAAGCTTTCTATGTGAGAGAGCAGAAAGACAAAAAAAAAACCCAACATCCTGGGGAATTATCATAATTAATGTTTGGGAATAAAAAGAAAAACCACTAACAAAAGAAACAAAAATGTCCTAAAAGTAAAAGAACCAGGAAGCATAATGTCATAGAAATCAAGGAAGTAGAGACTTTTCTAAGAGTTTAAGCATTACAGCTCAATACAAAGAAAAAAATTACTAATAACTGAAATAGGTTGGCCCTATTCCTCTTCCCCCAGAGAATTTCAAGCAGAGGCTAAATGTCCACTTCTTGAGGCTACCATAGAGCAATTTAATATATTAGGAAAGAAAGGTGGATCTATGAGGTTGCTTCCAAATCAAACATTCTATAATTCTATCAAATAAAGGATGATTGACAGTGACAAATGATTCAAAAGGAGAAGGATGACTGAAGAAAGGCCAAAAGATTTAGATAGCCTCAAATGATATAAATGGCATGTAAAAGTACTTTATACGTTTTAAAGTGCTCTACAATTGCCAGCTATTATTATGGAAGGAAGTAGTTTTTTAAGATACCTGTGACTTCATTAGTGAATATACAACTCCTGGAAAGGGAACTCCCTCTGCTAATGTAGATTGCCAGCTGTTGTGCACCTTGTAGTCTTAGATAATTTTCTGAAGCGCTGAGAAGTAACCTCAGAATCACAGAACATGAATGTTCTGAGGCAGGATCTGAATCTAGAGCTTCCTGTTTCCAAGAACAGCTCTCTTACCAATTACACTTCACTGCTTACTGAATGAAGTAACTTTCGAGAAAAAGATACTTGCCCAGGGCCACACAGACAGTATATATCAGAAGCAGAACAGAAGACTCAGGTCATTCTGATTCAAAACTAGCTCTCTCTTAATAGGCTTGTTAAAAACAGGAAGACTGAAGGTGGGAAAAATGTTAACAGATCAAAGATTCCAAAAACTTACAACAAAAGAAACAGAAATGAAAATTATTTAAGGATAGAGAAAATGCATGCATGTTTGAATAACAATAGCTAACATTTCTACAGAGCTTGGTTGTTCAGCCTTTGAAGAGGACAGTGACATCACACTGTGATGTCTGACTTGAATGTGAGTTGGATTTAAGTGAGGCATAGTTGTGTAAGTCATCAGCCTCACTCTTTCTTCCTCAGTCACTGAAGTCCAGTGGCAAGACAAAAGTCAAGACAACTGGCTTTGGCCTGTAGGATGCAGTGAATGACCTTGGCATCTGTGATGTCTAACCGAGCTCTAGGATCTCCACAGTGCCAGCTTCAGCCACCTTCGTGGCTGCTGGAACAAATCATTCTCATCTGCCCATTTTGTTGGAGGAAGTCTTCATGTGCTTGGAGTAAACATCACCCTAACTCACAAAACCCTAGACGGTGTATAGAATGGTAGAAATGGTGAGCTATCATTAGAAGCGGTTTTGGTGGGCTAGCTAAATCTATAATCAGAAGACGTGGGTTTCTATAGTTCCAGCTCTGCTACTGTGTGACCTCTGGCAAATCGCTTACCGTCTCCAAACCTAGGATTCCTCATCTATAAGCTATGGATGAGATTACACATACATAATCTACTTCCAGAATTACTATGAGGATCAAATGAAATAATGATTATGAAATGCTCTGCAAACTGTAAAGAATTATCTAAATACTGTATAACTATCTCAGTTTTACAAAAAAGGAAACAGTTTCAGAAACTGAAGTGACTTACTCAAAATCAGAAGTCTATTAAGCGGCAAATCAAAGACCTGAACCAGGCTTTCTGACTAAATTCAGTAACCTCACTATATCATCCTTCCTGATTTAAGGTAGAAAACACCAGTGAATCCCAAGATATATGCGGGAGCTAAACATCAAAGGAAAAAAGACGTGATATCTGAGGTACGGGCGCCAGACTGGCTTCAGAAAACAAGAGCCTTCTTCGCTATACCAGAAGACAGGCCACAAAAGGATCAATCACATGTGGCAAGGATGAGAGCACGCATGGAAACGACAGACAGCGGCCTTAATTTTCATGAAGCACACGAGGGAGTTGGGAGGAGAAAGAATCAAAATCTTCAAAAAACCTCACCAACAGCAAAGTTCACTGTTTGGGATTTCCTTTGCATTCCACTCTTCCCCATAAATTAGTATAGAAAATAAAAGGCTGATTAAAGTTTTAATGAAGTTATCAGTTTTCAATGAATCTATCTGCTACTTTGTAATTCTGGCCCTACTGACACCAGAGTGAAGACTCCTATGACAATAACAATGCTAAATTATAAATTCTTTGCATTACAAAGAATTTGCTCAAAAACTAACCAAAAGGTTTAATTGCATGATATAAGGGAAAGTGCACCATACTCGAAATCAAGAGACCTGAGCTCTAGTCTCAGCTTCTAGCTTCACCTCTGACTAGCTATGTGGCCATATGGAAGTCACAATCACTAGGGGCCCCAACTATATCAACTGCCAACTGAAAAGGCTATATGTATGTCTAAGGACTTTCTGGCCATAGAAGGCTACAAATTTAACAAAAAAGATAACCACATACTTACTTTTTTGACAGACACTGTAGCCTTCACTGTCTTCATTTTACTGCTTTTAACAGTCTGATAAGTATCCATACCTATATGAAGTTTGTAATCAATCAATGAAGAATTGCTCCAAAAACACCTAAAAAAAAAAGCACAGAGATACATTAAAAGAGGCCACCTATCCTGACATAAGTAAACCAAATAACGACTTTATATTAATTAATATCATTCACTAAAAATCAGTGACCTATAATATTTAAACTACTTCAATGTGGCAATTTGGAAGAGTGTTGTTCAATTGTTTTTCAGTCGTGTCCACCTCATGACTCTTTTTCAGAGTTTTCTGGCAAAGTTACTGGAATGCTTTGCCATTTCCTTCTCCAGATCATTTTACAGATGAGGAAACTGAGGCAAACAGGGTGAAGTGACTTGCCCAGGATAACACAGCTAGGAAGTGTCTGAAATTGGATTTGAACTCAGGTCTTCCTGACTCTAGGCCTGGTGCTCTATCCACTGCACCACCTAGCTGCCTTAATTTGGAAGGTACTAATTGGTTTAGGAGGAGGTGGGGCCTAAGCGAAAGCATGATGAACTTGGAGTTGGAGGAGAGCTGGCCTGAACCTACTAGGTGCATGGCTGTGAGCAAACCATTTATAGTCTTAGAGAATTGCCTAGAGCACTAAAAGGTTAAAAGACTCGCTAAAGGTCACACAGTAGTTTATGTCAAAGGCAAGACTTGACTCTAGGTCTTCCTGGTTCAAGGCTAGCTATGAGCTATCTAGAGGTGGGAAACCTGCGGCCTTGAGGTCACATGTGGCCCTCTAGGTCCTCAAGTGTGGCCCTTTGACTGAATACAAACTTCACAGAACAATAGGATTCCTCACCTCAACTGCTATCTCATGCCACCTCTCTGTCTGATGCCAAGATGAACAGGAAACTAGAAGAATTACTTAAGACTAAGAGTCATTCTCTAATGGATGAGTTCAAAAAAGAGATAAAGCAGTTATTAACCACTTAATATAGGCCAAGAAAAGCTTCTGGTTAGGAACAATTATTAAAAGAAGAATCGCAAAGTATTATCACAAGAAATGGGGCAGCTCAGTGGCACACTGGATAAAGGCCAGGGCGTGGAGTCAGAAAGACCTGATTTCAAATGTGGCCTCACACATTTACTAGCTGTGTGACCCTGGGCAATCACTTAACCCTCTTTGCCTCAATTCCTCATCTGTAAAACGATCTGGAGAAGGAAAAGGCAAACCATTCCAGTATCTTTGCCAAGAAAATAACAAATGGTATCACAAAGAGTCAGACACAACTGAAACAACTAAACAACAACAAAATCATATGAAATAATGTTCCAAATCACCAACAAGACAAATGCAAATTAAAACAACTCTGAAGTTTCACCTCATATGCAGCAATACGGCAAAGATGGGAACAGTTGATTTCAGAGGGGATACAGAGAGACAGACACACTAATACAGTACTCACAGAGCTGTGAATTAGTCTAGCTTTTCTGGGAACCAATTTAGCACTATGTTAACAAAAAATCTAAAATTTCCATAGATTCCATTAATTATTAGGCATATACCTTAAAGAGGTCAAAATCAGATAATAAAGGTTTCTTATATATCAAAAAATGTATAGCAGTATTTTGTGTGGCATGAAAAAACTAGAAATAAGGTAGATGCCCCTGATTTGGGAATGGATCGACAAATTATGAAACACGAATGATGTAATGGAATAACACTGCACTATAACAAACGATCAGTATGAAGAGTTCTAAGAAGTATGAGACCATTATGAGCTAATGAGGAGTAAAATAAGCAGAATCAGGGAACGCATATACAAAATGACAATATAAATAGGATGAATAAAAAGAGCCAAAACTGAATGCTGTGTATTATAACTACCAAACTCGTCTCCAAAGAAAAGACAAGAAAAACACACCCCTTTCCCTTCACTGTAGAGGAGGAGAACTATGGATGTGTAACATAACATATACTACCAGGCTCAAATGATGTGTTGGTTAATTTGCTGAGCTTCTCTTTCATTTTTTTCTCACTAGGGATGTCTTCCTGGGAAGGGGGAAGAAGGATGTATTTGGAAATAAAAATGATACAAAAACAAAAGCATTAAATAAAAACTGAAATTTTAGAAATAGATTGTTAGAAAAGAATCTGCCTTTCCCCATCTTAAAAACAAACTTTATCCTAATGACAAATACCAAACGCTTCTTAAGTATTTGAGAAGAAAGATTTCACAATTTGCATAACTCCAAATGTGTAATCTGTACATGCTTATGAAGAAGAATTATTGAAACTGTCTTGCCTCACAAACCAAAGACCATGTCCTAGTGGAAATTCCAGCCTGTGGCCTCAATCTCCTGATTAGTTACTGCCTCATCCAGACCACTATTTTAGGAAATCCCCAACTATGGTTCATTTCACTCTTCTTCTTCCTCTTGGCCACCTTTTCCACAATGACCCCTCCAATCACCAATCACCAACCATCACCCTCCAGGCAAGCACCCTTTCCATTCACATACATCCTACTTTCCTAACAGTTCTAGAACAAAGAATGATGATCGAATCAGCTCTGCCATTGTTCTTAGATGGAGTGTATCAATTTAAAGCCTCATATACTTAAGTGCTTTTCCTTCACCATCACCCCTATAAGTATTCTTCCTCCATTAGAAAGTAAAATGTTTGAGGGAAGAGATTATCTTTGGTTTTGTATTTGCATGCCCAGTATTTAGCACAGTTCTTGGTACATTAAACATAGATGCTTAATAAAGAGTTTCTCATTCATTTATTCACAGTTATCTTAGATAGTGAGTTTAAAGTAGCAAACTTAATTATAAAGACATATACCTATGGCAGCAAATGAATTTCCTTCCCATTTCCCATAGACAAAAGTGAATTAAATAAGAAGCGGAGGATTGACTTAAGATATATCTTAGTCTCTGAGAGGCAGGATGCCATAATGGATAGAGCTAGCCTACAAAGGAAGAAGACATGGGTTTAAGTCATAAGTCTGAAACATCCTGGCTATCCTACACTGGGCAAGTCATGCACCTTCAGAGTGCTTTAGGCAATGAACGTTTTCAGGTATAGAGAACATGGCAACCTACACACCACCAATTTAGTAGTTGTATTATTAGTAGCTAGTAATTGAGAAAATTATCAACAAGTACTTGTATTCTTCTATCTCCATGAGTACTGGATATACAAAGACAAGTAACAGAGTGCCAACCTTAAGAAGTTGACCTTTTAATGGAAATCATATATACCCATATAAGTTTATACAGGATACACACAAAATGAATGCAAAGTAGTTTGGGAAGGGAGAACCAAGAAAAGTTTCTGGAATAAGATTGAATTTTGAAAAAAACTAGAGATTCCAATGGGAAATGGTCCATTGTAAAAGCAGAGAGACATAGGAGGCAGAGCATCATGTGTGCTGACTAGTCCAACTAGTGTGCCCTACAGTAGAGTGTCAGCAGCAGAGCAAAGTGCAAGAAGACTGGAAGAGAAGAAACAGGCCAGGGTAAAGAGCTTGAAAAGTAGGACAAAAGAATTTCTATTTTGACCTAAAGGCAATAGAGAGCCATTGGAATTTGCTGGAGATGACATGATCATAGCTACCCTTTAGGAAAATCACTTTGGCAGCTGTACGCAGAAGCTTAAAAGGAGAACAAATAGAAAGCTATTGCAGGAATCTAGGCGAGAGGTACTGAAGGCCTGAATAAGGTTAGCAGTTTTATGAATGTTGAGGAGACATAGAAAAAAGATGTTGTGAAGATTGAACAAGGTTCAGCAAGTGACTAGATAAATAAGAAAGAGTTCAGGGTGACACAAAGGTTGTAAACCTGGGTGACTAAAAGTATGATAGCATCCTCAATTATAAGAGAGAAGGAAGGAAGAAGAGTGGGGGTCTGGAGAGTGAATTAATTCTATTTTGAACAAACTGAATTTAAAATTCCTCTAAGACAATCAGTTGAAAATGTCCAATAGGCTATTAGTGATATGGGATTAGAGCTCTGGAGAGACACTAGGACTAGGTATGCAGACTTGGGAGTCAACTACATAGAGATATTAAATTCAGTGGAATTGATGAGCTCATCAAGAGAGTCACCAAATGTCAATATGAACTCATAATGCTTTTAGGTAAATTTATACTTCATTTATCACAACGGATAACTACATACATTTGAAAGAAAGCAATGTGTATAGAGATACATGCCATTTATTAAGTCTAGAGATGTTTATTATACTGAGTCATTTAGTAGGTACCCAGAGATTCACAGGTTGTGTTTGTCCTTCGTTCTCAAAGAAGACCATGACATCAGGGAAATGAAAGCATGACTTGCAGTCGACTTGGAGCGAGGGAGTGAGGCTAGTAACCCTGCACAGTCCTCCCTCAAATCAAAGTCAACTGCAAGTCATGCCATCATTTTCCTGATGTCATGGTCCTCTTCAAGAACAAAGGACAAACACAACTCAGAGACAGACAACCAATACGTCACTAAAATTTATTTCATATTAAAAATTGCAGGAAAACTTGAATAGGAATGTTTAATACTGAGGAGAGTTTTAGTATGTACAACATATTACACTGGGCTAAATGTTGTACAGTAGAAGTTTATTATTAAGGTTTTATGAGGACTGCTTCATATCAATTGCTTTTTAGGATTTGTATCAAAGATCAGAATTTGTGTCAAATATACTATGTATTTTTTCTAGGTTTGTATTTTTTCATTAGGAAGGAGATGATGAAGAGATTTGTTCCATGCTCAGAAGAGATGCTGCAAGGCTACTAACTCATACTTGACAAAAGCAAGAAATATTAGAACACTAGCATTCAAGATAATACAGTGGAGTGAAATCAATGAGAACAGAGGATAGGTTATTATAGGATATGGTTGTGGAAGTTTGTTGTATAAAAGGCAGGGAATTTTGAAGACAGGTGCTCTCCATCAGCTGTCTAGGAGAGCCACCCTATCTCAGTCACACTGAATGTAAGTAGTAGATGCCAGAAATAATTATCTACCTGTATTACGTGCTCCACTGTCTCCAGATGATTCCTTTTATCTTCGTATTTCATGAAGCCTGGACATCTGATAGTTTTTAATACAGAAATGTGTCTTCTAAAGTGCTTGAATACACTTAAGTTCTTGAAAGTTTTTTTTAAATATACTCTCCCTTTTGTTTTCTTCACTTCATTACTCTATGTTGTTTGCAGGAAGCCTTCGAACAGTACAGAATCTCCTAAATGAAATCCATAATCACTCAAAACAGAACTTCCATTTTGAAGAGGACACCCAGGCCAGTTGTCTAAATTCCTCTTCAGGCTATACTATTGACTCTCCAAATTTTCTCTACCATCCCCCTGCACCAGATACCTGAAATCTCTATGATAACAACAATAAAAAGTACCCTTCCACTGAAAAATCATTACAAAAGAGGAGAGGGTGGAAGAAGGGAAAGGACAACTTGTGATTTCATCAACTTGGACAACTCTCCACACACTTTATTTTTTTTAAATACTAATCCAACTGATAAAAACTGAGGTATGTTTCCTAAAAATAAATAAAGCTTCTGATGTCAAATAAAACCATAAGCTATTGTAGCAAGTTAAAGGGAACCCATAGGAAAGTTGGTGGTGCAATGAAGAGTGCTGGGCCTGGAGTCATGAAGACTCATTTTCCTGAGTTCAAATCTAGCCTCTGATGTTTACTGGCCATGTGATTCTAGGCAAGTCACTTAACCCTGCTTGCCTCAATTTCCTCATCTGTAAAATGAGCTGGAAAAAGAATGGAAAACCACTCCAGTTCTTTTGCCAAGAAAACCTCAAAAGGGATCATGAAGAGCCATACACAATTTAAATGACTGAATGACAACACAATAGTAAAGTAGGAAAATTCAAAATAGAATAAGGAAAGGTGAGCTTTTTGAGACTACAATTGAGGCCATTCACTTTTGCTCATTTTTAGCTAACAGAGAAGTCATTCTTTTTTGCCCTCTCCCACTTCTTTTGCCCTGCCTTCTTCACAACTCCTCTCACAGGGAAAAAAAAAAGTCTGGAAATTTTATAATTTACTATTCCTGTTTGTATCAATATCCATCTGCAGGACCTATTCAAAATAACTCAATGGAATTACCAATCTAGCTGGAATATCATAATTTGGACAATGTCTTTTTTTTATCTAATTTGTTTTTTTGGCAGTTTTACCCTTTTACTGTTTCTTCCTTCCTTTACTGGCTCCTCCTCCCCTTTACAACACTCTAATGCTGGTGTTTCTGAAAATTTTGCCTTCTTTCCTCTATCTATACTGTCCTTTGGTAATCTTATTCATTCTTATGGCTTCAACCACCTGGAAGATGACTCGCAAAGCTAAATATTCTGACTCATATCTCCAAGTGTCTACAGGACCTCTCTATCCTCAAACTCAACATGTCCAAAATCAAGTTTATTGTCTTTCTCACTAAATCTGCTCTTTCTTCTCTGAATTTAGCATTTCTATCTGCAGCACACAAATCACCTTGGGGTTATCTTTGACTCTGCCTTTTCCTTCACTGTTCTGGAGTCTGAAGGCCTTGGTTCACATCCTACTTGTGCCACACAAGAGGTGCTTGATAATTCTGTGTTGATTCATTTCCTGTGTGACCTTGGGAAAGTTACTTCTTCTTTGGGGATACAATCTCCTCTTTAAAATGAGGGAGTTACACAGACTGGATAAACAAATTGTGACACGTGACAGTAGTAAAAAATTAATGTGCTAAGAAACAATTTCTGAACACAGAATATGAAATTTCAATTGAAGGAATTCACAGATCACCTCCAGAAAAAAAAAAAAGGCTGCAAACTTTCAGACACATAGTGGATAAATTTAACAATTCAATTCGGAAATAACAAATTCTACAAGGAAGCAGGAGAAACACTTTCAAATAAAAAGATAAGGACATTCAATTCAAATAATGCAAGGCTATTCTGTAGCCACTAGAAAATATAGAAGGGAATGGAATGTATGCCAAAGACCAATGGAGTTCAGGATGCCTACAAATGTGAGCTTAACTATACATGAAATATCCATTCATGAAGTTAACATTCAATAATAAAGAAGAATTAGAAACATCGTTAGGAAGAAAACCAGAACTGTAGAGACCATTTGCTTCCTGAACACCCCAAACAACAGAAATGCAGGAAGAATGAATAAATGTAGCAGACAAGAAAAGCAAAAGCAACCCAATGGCAGCAGAGAGACCAGAAAGAGACTTCTTCACAGGAGTGAAGGCAGAAATCTGACAGAGGTAACAGTGAAAACGTAGACGGGGGCATAACAGACAGAACATGGTGACACCTTGCCTACAGGTGAATCAATGTTTGGTTTTTAAATTACTGCCAGTGATGGAGACATCGCCTATGTCTCTAAGTCTCCAATTTCTTGCCCAAAGCTGTTTAATCTTTAGCAATATTTTTGTTAGTTTCTGGAAGCATCATGTGTGGCCTCAGGATTACCCATGGTTTGAAAATAATTGAAGGAAATGCTCATTTTCAAAGGATTTTTGTTGTTGTTCAGTCATTTCAGTCACCTCTAACTCTCTGAAACCCAATTTCGAGATTTTTGCTAAAGACACTGAAGTGGTTTGCCATTTCCTTCTCCAACTCATTTTACAGATGAGGAAACTGAGGCAAAGAGGGTTAAGTGACTTGCCCAAGGTCACACAGTCTCTGAAGTCACACTCAAGGTCACAGTAGCTGAGATTGGATTGGAACTCATGAAGATGGGTTTTTCAGATTCAGAGCCCAGTGCTCTATCTACTATGCAACCTAGCTTTCCGTTTCAGAGGATAGTGAAAATAAACGTGCAATTCTTTTTTCTCCCATACAAGTTAGCTCCCTTCCCTCCTGACCCCTGAAATCTATCCATGAAATCATTGGAGGTCTGTGAAACTGATATGAAGAACCTCAGTTCTAATTTCAAAGTCAGGACCCTTTCCACTATACCATGATCTGAACCATTTCTGGTACTTTAACTGCATGGGGATCCCCTCATGTGGGGAGCTGGAGTTTTCTGCTTGACTCTTGAAGGGCTTTTTCATTGCTTATAACATAATCTCTTGCAGGAGGCATTAGCTAGTTCTTATTCTCTTACATTTTTATTTTCACTAACCTCTGAAAATGAGTATTTCCTTCAATTATTTACAAATTTTATTCTAAAGAGTCCATAGATTTCACCAGACTGCCAAAGGGTCCATGACACAAAAAAGTTTAAGACCCCCTAAATTAAAAAAAACTAGGTTGGAGTTCAGTCTCTGACACTACTATCTGTGTGACCAAAGGCAAATTAAAACACTTTAAGTCTCAATTTCCTCAACTAGAATGGGAATTACACTTGCACTGCCTTTCTTACAGGATTGCCATTAAGCACAGATGACTTCGTAAACATTAATTTCACTATTTCAATGATTGTGATTTTGTCAGTCATGGTACAACTCCTCTCATCCTCCAAACATAAAGGCAGGAAGCTGTAGTCTGTATTTAATAACTAGATAATAAAAAACATAGTCTACCAGTTTCTTTGAGTAGCTCTCTCTCTGGAGATTCCAGGTACTCTGTCATAACAGCTCCTGTCCTACAAATGGTAGAAGCCTTCCACTGATAATATTCCACCAAGTAGAGGCCCCCTGGAGAGTAACAGTGGCCACAATAGCCATTATGAACAATGAAGATGATGAAAGCAAGAGCTTTTCGGCTAAAGCAAGGAGGGAACCAGAGGCCCCTCAAAATCTTCAATTCCTTTTCACCATGTATCAATTAGAAAAATTGAACTATTTTCTTTATCTTCAAAATAAATGTCTCACACAAAGTTGTTAGCAATATAAAAATGACTACAAAGCATTTTCAAAAGGGTCAAATTCCTCCCTCCCCCAACATATACAGACAGAGATATATCTAGAGGCATCGTCAAATATATCAAGTATCTCAAAAATAGCACATATTTTCTAAATGAACTGGGAGAAATTCAATCTTATTAAGGCTCTGTACAAAATTCTATACTTACAGCAAAATATATCAGATGAAAAAAAAAAACACCTTTTGGGAGGACTGGGTAGGGGGTAGGGAGAGGAATAGAACCTTCTAACCCTAACCCTGAACTCACTGATGTAGGAAACTCCCAGTCCCAATGTAGCAACTCCCTCTGCCACCACATCTCAACAATTAATTTTTAATGTATAGTCAGTGAGTGTCAGGATCACTGAGAGGTTAAGGAACTTGCTTATGGCCATACTGAGAGGTTTTCTTGGCTGGGCCTCTAACTCCCTGTGCATGCCATTTCTTCACTAGCAAGAAAAGACATAGAAATTTAAACAGATTTCAAGTATTCATATATACCTATTGAATTAGCAAAAATAAATACAAATAACAAAATTCAATGGCACTAGGGATGAGAGAAGTGCACCTGTATTGTTAGTGGTACTCTAGAGAGTAATCCAGCATTCATTCATTCATTCAACAAACACTTTTGTTCAACATCTACTATATACAACATCATGTAGTTATTCTTTTAAGTTCTCATCTCATCTTTGCACAAGGGAAAAACTCAAAAGGAAAAAAAATTAACTTGTACAAAGACATTCATAGTAGTAATATTTATAATAGCAAAACCTGGAACAACAAAAATATCTCGCAACGGTAGAATGATAAGACTGGTACAGTAGCATAATGAACTACCATAAAGCCTTAAAAAATGACAAGTATGCCCAACTATGTCCATATACGAAAAGATTTTCTTTTAAAATAACATCAAGTGGAAAAATAGAATAAGATACACATGTTGATTATGACTACATGTATGTATATTCTATAGACACATATGCATATACATATATATGTACACATATACACATAAAAGAACATGCATAAGGATCAGAAGAGAATGAAGATTAGTATGAGTAGAGCAAAGTGTTTATTAAGGAACAGTGGGGAACAAGTAGTTCATGATAAAAATACGTAGTAGAAAATGCAGCATTCTCTAGCATTTTAATTAAAAACAATTATATATTTTAATAAGAAAACATAAATAAGTATAATAGCAGCCCATATTTATATAGTATTTAGGGTTACGGAGTACACAAAATTAGAACATCCCTTTGAGGTAAGCAGGTCAAATATGTTTATTCCCATATTACAAATTTAGACATAGTATGATACAGTAAAGAGAAAAATAAAATGTTAAAAAAAATTGAGTTCCACAAAATCACCTATAGTTGTCATCTATAAAAGATGGTCATTACAGACACACGGGATTGCTGTGAGAAAAGCACTCTGTAAAATGTAAAAAATGTACTGTTAACGGAGGCTCAGAGTAGTTCAGTGACTTACCCCAAGGTCACACGGCTAATAAATGGCACAGCTGGGACCCAAACCCAGCTCTTCTGACTTCAAGTCCAGTGTTCTTTCCTCTATACTATACTGCAAGGGAAAAGGAGAAAGGAAAAAATAGGCAAGCTGGGAGAAAAATGAATTAATAATGAATAATTTATCATATCTACATGGGAATATAAAGGCTATCTATTCCTAGGAAATAACACAAATAATTACATCTTTAGTGCACTTAGGATCTAGAAAACAGTTACAAATAATTACATTTCTTACTAAAAACATGTGAACAGAGATATAGACACATTTGATAATAATGAAGTCTTTCTAAAATGAAAAGCTTGAACAGTTGCTTCTTAGATGAATGCCTGGCTCAAATATCTAAAAACAAAAAATGCACTTAACACAAGGAAATACAACCATAAACAATAAAACCTACTGATCCCATATATACTACATACGAGTGAGAGGTCTACTTTTCAAGCTTTAGACACAGGTGATTTCTGTACCTTCTGAACAATGAAGAAGGTACTTTTTCTCCATCTTTTAAATGGGCAGAGATTTCTCGGTCTCATGACCGAGAAAGTAAGCAAGTGGGGTAAGAGAAACTCACCAATTCCAAAAAGGCATTTTTTTTTAAGGGAGAGGGAAGATATAGTTGACAACTGCAATAATGTCATCAGTAAGCTGCCATTCACCTAGAATCCACTTGGACCCAATTGCACACATCTTTAAAAAGATTAGTGCTTGTAGGCAGGGCTCTAACTAACCCCAGTGCCCTCTCAGTTCAAGTTCAATGTTGGGATGAAATGCAACACTTGTAAGTCATAGAACAAAGGAGGTTCACTTAGTTCAAACATAGCAAGGATGCAGTGGTACTTAGTTTCTCTGGACATGTCCCACTTCATCTCAATCCAGAAATGTGTCTAGTCAATATATAATCGAGGTACAGCAAGACTCACGGTGTTAGGCAACCACCAAGTCTGAGAGGCACAGACTATATACTAGGCTGGGTATTTTGGCCCCGACATCAAAAAGTTGCATCAGGGAAGCTGGGGCTAATCAGGTTACATGGAAGGAGTGAAGATGTTAGGGAAATGATATCTGGGCAATATGCTGTACTACTCTTTGTTAAAAAAAAAAAGCAAAAAACATGTCCCTTGAGTATCAAAGTGTTCCACCTGCAACTCCCCCTTCCTCAGGGACACTGGGTCAAGGAAACAGTGGTCCTGTAACAAGGACGTAACTAAAAATGGGCAGTCCTGGTATATGGACAGGAAAAAACAAAGCCATATATAGACACTACCAGGTGCTACATAAAGCAGCTAGGTCATACATTTGATAGAGGGCTGGATGTGAAGTCAAGGATACCCAAGTTCAAATCTAGCTTCAGATACTTAGCAGCTCTGTGATTCTGGGCGAGTCATTTGACCCCTGTCTCAGTTTCTTCGACTGGAAAATGGGGACAATAAAAGCACCTGCCTTCCAGGGTTGTTGTGAGGATCAAAGGAAACAGTATTTGTAAAGTGTTTAATGCAATGCCTGGGAATGAGACAAGCAGTGAGATGACCTGTGTTGAGAAAAGGAGAAACGCAAGAATGCCAATACCGAAAGACTAGATATGAACCCAGCCCCCTAAAGGACAAACTAAGGAGATGAGGGCAAAAAAATGAAGCAATATAGAAAAGCACACAATAAACAGATACTATGAAGCAAAGGAAAACCATCTCAAGATCCCAAAGCAAAAGGAAAGGCAGAAAATTCTATGGAACCCTCAGAAATAATAAAATGCATCAAGAAATCCTTAAAAAGTTCCTAAGAGAAAGAAAATATTTAAAAGAAGAAATAAGAATGGAAATTAGGGCAGAATTTAGGGTTAAAATCACAGCTATCAATGAAGAAATCAGTAAGAAAAAAAGACAATTTAGAATACATGACAGAGAATACCTCTAAAAGGAAAGAGAATCTAAAAGACAGGATGCAAGATTTAGAATTCAAAAAGCATAGAAATAAAGTTAATTTGACAAAATAAAATATAATAATATTTGAAGAAAATACTAGTTTGAAACGAGACAAAGTGACAGTGAAAATATGAATGCTGAGATAATTTAAGTAATCTTTAATAATATCTTGCAGCAAATGTTACATAAGAAAACAAAAGCAGGAGTATTAAAAACAGAAGGCAAACTATAGGCCCAGTCCAATGGGGGGCATCAGTAAAAGTATTACTAATGCTAGAAAGGGTAGTATGGGAAGCTATGTTATCAGGAGGGAGCCAGATCTCAGTAAGTACAAAAAGCTTTGAGGAATGAGAAAGGAAAAGGTTTAAGATGAAAGCCAGCTTGTTAACTATGGAGCAGGCATTCCAGAGAGCACAGTGGAAAAGGTGAGTATCTTTAAAATCGGAAGATAACAAAAGAGCAGGTAGATATGGGACTGAAACCAGGGTTTGAACAATGAGAAAAGAACCATTGGGACAAGAAGGGTATGACATGGTGAGAGTGTGTTAACCATTGAGGAATAAATTAAAATTGTCCCAAGAAATCAGGTAGTAGTGTGCAGATGGAAAAGTGAGGAGGGAGGCAGAAGGAAGGGGAAGGTGCAAAGGAGGCAACTAGATACTCAAAAGACATGATTAAACAAAAAGAATAAAATAGCACGTTTCCCAGATATCAAAGAAGGTAAAGTTAAAAATTATTACATAAAATTTTAAAGCTTTTCTATGAATCCAATAAATATGTATTCCTTAAATGCCTACTATGTGTCCTAGGTTTGAGGGTCTAATCCCTGGGATTAAGGAGATGATTAGTCTCTCCTGCCCATATTTCAACATTTAGAAGCAAATGTTCTCTAAGCAGATGGTTATGTAGAAAATATTACCAACTAGTTAGGAAAAGGCAAAAGCAAAAACCAACACATGACTGCCATATGCTACAGCAGGATTTATTGATAAATCATCTAGGTAGATCTCAGATGGCTAAAATACAAAGGGCTATAAATGCTATTAAGGCCCCTCAATTGTAAAAGAGACTAGAGAGAGAAGAAAAGGTAGAGCACAAATTCTCCTCCAATGCTATAGAGATGCTTGCTAACTTAGTCATCAATACACTACTACAAGTACCAACATCTACATGGGGACTGCAGGACAAATCCAACAGCAACACAATCTGAGGTTGGACTGTTGTCAGTTACATGGGGTGAAGGCTCCCTTCTCATATAGTTTATCAGTAATACCCTGCTTTAGGATCTGGCCTTGTACACTGAATAGCCAGAGCACATGCAATTTCATGAATGGTCTTTCTGAATTCATGACAGCTCTCTGGGGTAACCTGGTCCTAACATACATTCAACACTCTCAGTGGCCTCCAACACAAACTGTTATTTGAACTAGAGGTCTACAATGGACTATTTATATCATAATGAGCCTAAGGAGAACACACATTTGGTTACCTTTATAGGTAACTATAATCCCCTGGCAGGCAGCTTGCACAGTATGGATGCTAATAATCATCTAGAGAACACCTCTGGAAGAAGATACTGTGTTCTTAGGAGGAAAGGTCTCTTGCAATAAAATAAAATACAAAAAGATAAAAAAATTTCCCTTTTAGTATGCAAACCATGAAACTACAAGTTATTTATATCAAATAAAATTATCTCTTAACATGCAGTGAAAAAGATTACAATAAACTGATGTTAACACAAACATTTCTTTCGCTTAAGGAATCTCCCAATTTAGAGATTATACTTGCAGTTTCAGTAAACAATAAGTGACAAATGGACCAAATCCCACACAGTAGTTAGTTCATTTACCCTTACTTCAACAGGTATAAATTTAAACATCATAGCACCTTGAATTATGAGGTGCCTGCTATGACTTCAGGCCATAATGGCCAATTAAAAGGGTCATCTAGGACACTACAATTAAGAAACAATGCAAGGCGCTGAGAACACAAAATAAAAATGAAATCATTCCTACCTTCAAGAAGCTTAGATTCTACAGGAGAAATACATCATGTAAACACACACACAATAATTCACAAACGAAAACCAATGCAACTAAAATAATGAGATAAACTGTAAAGTGCAAAAATCTTTGCATGAAGCAGTTCTGATAAAAGTCTAATATCTGATACAATGGGTTATTGTCAATACCACTCTGACTCCATTTTTACATTAACAATCACACCACCACGAAAGACGAAAGAACTCTGAGGTGTCTGCCACAGAGCCCAAAATCTATTCAAGCAAAATCCAACAATATAATGATAAAATGATTATTGGAGGGCTGAGGAGGGATACAAGATCTGCTGAAGAGCAGTTTCATTTTGGAGAGACTGTAGATTAACAGTTAAAACAGATTTAATAATTCAAAGGTCTCAGAGATCTAGAGACGCACTTTTCAAAGATGCTGACAGTACTGATAAAGTCCTAGAATTTAAATAAAAAGAATTTCATGTTGATAGACCCCAAAAGACACAAACTTATAAAAGGAAAAGAGTTCTCACCAAAAAAAATCTGTGGGTAATCTAAGTATAAACACAGCTAAAGAACCAATCAAGAATATTTTATAGGGTTTGGAAAGGTTGGGAATATTGAATATAAAACCAAACAAAATGAAGGGACTTCTAAAAAAATCACACATATAGATGAAGAATTATAAAAAACTGTTAGCAACCAGATACCATAAAATTGGCTCTGGGAAGTGTGAAATCAAACTGCAGAGCCCAAAGTAATATAACAGCAACAACAGAAAAAAGGAACAGACATAACAAGCTGTCAGATGAGGCGATGCCAAAATCAAGTTCAAAGCCAAAACTGAAACCAAAAATTTAATAACTATTCTGATCAAGGATATGGAAATTACAATAGTGCCTATGATGGTGATAAAATTATAGCAGCTATGATTCCAACTATGGAAACTACAGAGACAACGTTACACTTCCTACAGCAGTCAATAATGTGTGTAGAAACAATGGTACTCCAAAGAAGCAATTAAAAAAAAAAACTTGGAGGAAACAGCAACTTATCTTGCAGGATAGCACTGAATAAAAATTAAAATTTAGTTTAGCTTTCTTACTTTTGTCTTTTGCCATCTGTTAGGACAAATGTGTTTTTTGTGCTCTGCTGTCTGTTATGACAAATGTGGTTTTCTGTTCTCATACAACTTTCATTTGTATAATTTAATATGATCATAGATCTAAAACTGGATGGGACCACACATGGTGGTGTGTGCTTGTGTGTGCTCTATTACTAAGTATTCTAACTATGTACAGAATGGGAGGAAAGCTGCTGAGTCTTTTGGGTGGATTCTCTTTGATGGACTTATGGGAGGATATGTACAAGAGTTACATAAGACAGACAGACGTGTGTAAGTTGTGATCTTCCTCACTGAAGGGAATACCCATATGGATGAAATAACAATCCTTTCTGAGTTTCTAACAGATATTCAGACTGAGAAACACTGTAGTTTTCCTTGCCTAGAGTAAACTAGATCTTGATCTCAATTCTTTGTTCTGCTTTCATCCACTATAGCTTGATTCCTTTTCAACTGAAACATAAGTTTGAGTTGGAGAAGGCAGGTTGGCAGTTTATCTTCTTTAAAAGTCATTCGACTCCCCTGGGGAGTGGTAATAACAGATTTTGCAAATGAATTAAGGTTGAAGTTTTTTTTTGATGGCTGGAAATGAGACAAAAGGGCCAAAGGTCCCAAGTAATCCCAGAGGAAAAAGGTTAGATTTATAGCCATTTATGGGCAATGGTGATACGGCAAATACTGACTTTGATATTCATGATAGCTGAAAATGAGTACCTTTTTATGTTTTCTGCAGGTTCTATACAGCTTCATACCAGTGTTTAAATTTAAAGGCTGGTTTTTAGGTTACCTGTAGGCAACAAAAGAAATGGAAATACACAATTTGGATCATTTGGACAAATTGACTTTAATTAAACAAATATATATTATGCTCTAAGGTAGGTGTAAGGAGCATAAAAATATATGAGATAACTTTCTCATGATTCCAAATTGTTTTCCATAACAGCTGAATTGCTTCACAGTTCCATCAAAAATGAGTATATCTGTCTTCCAATAACTTATTTTGTTGGGTACTCACTGTCTGTTATTCTATGAAAGAATGTATTGAGCATTACTTACATTGTAAATGTGTTCTTGCAGAATTTATTTCTTTTTGTTTTCATGTGGGAGGTGGGTATGTAGTTTTGTTAGGATTCTAAATAATAGTTTTTATGAAAAGTTTACTCCACATTTAGACCACTTTCCCTGTCCTGCTATTGTTTCCATCAAGGTTCTATTCCTTTTCTCCATCCCAGCATAGAGGCATCACAGAGTTCTTGAAAACTGAACTAACAGAACATGGGCGGTACAGAAGAAGGAGCACCAGATTTGGAGTTAGGACCTGGCTATACTGAAAATGACTTTAACATCAAGATACAAAGGCAACATGGTATATGAGGCATAGTAGGCATTTAGCAAATGTTTGTTGGTAGATTAATCATTTGTTCTCTGGGACCAAGACTAGTGATTATAATTAATCTGAATTCAGCTGCTTTTTCAGTCTGGTTGTTTACATTATTGTGATCGTTGGGTTTCTTCTACTTACTTTATAAATTCAGACAAAGTCTGTCCCTAGTTCTCTGAATTCCTCATTTCTGTCACTTCTCACACCAGCACAACAGAACTCCTTTATCATGTCCATTATTATACAATTTTTTCAGCCATTCCCTGACAGGCCCTCACTTTGTTTCCAGATGATATAAACATTTTGATATATGTGGGACTTTTTGTTCTGTCTTTGGCTTCCTTGGGGTCAAAATAGGGTCATTTTTCCACATAATTCAAATTGTTTTTCAGAACAGCTAGACCATTTCAAAGCAGGGCATTAATGTTGTTCTCATTCCACGGCCCTTTCCAATGTTGAAGCAATATCGTTCATAATCTTTCATCATTCATGTCTGTAACATTTTGCAAATAAACTTATATCCCAAATCTGTGTTGCCCTTAACTGCCATCTCTCTCTACTTAACAATTAAGTCAAGGGTTCATTAGAGCATTTTGGGGGAGCTGTATCCACTAGAATGCGAGCTCCTTGTAGGTAGGCCTTTTTCTTCCTTTTCTTTGTATCCCTAGCACTTGGCACAGAGCCTAGCACATATTACATACTTTGTTAACTAACTATGACAGATTTATGTCAGCCAAATTTCTTTATAAAATTATTATAATTTATATGCTTTCATTCACTCACAGCCCTTTATTCACCATCAATTTGTTTAAATACATCAGAACAGCAAGGAGTTTTGTTTTTTTTCCAGCTTATTAGCTTTGATCTTTGCTCTGACAAGTCAGTGGTCTATATAAAGACTGCTGACTCAGGAATAAGTCCCACATTTGTAATAAGTCATTCCTTGTCAGTTAAAATATGATCTATTTCATCTTTTATGTTGGTATTCGGTGCTCCACCTTGATCAGTGCCTTCTCAATCTTTTCTTGAAGAAAATATTTATGATGAATAGGGAAAAGGCTGCTGTATATTCTACTAGTGTTTAGCCTCTCTCATTCTTTACTCCTGACCCATATTTTTAATTGTCTACTTCCATTCTCACCTTCAAATGGAAATCAACTGATGCAGAGGGAAGTGAATCCAACTAAGAAAACAATTTCCACAACTACAATATTGAAAAGGTAAACTATGAAAGATTTAAGAACTATGATCTATACAGTAACTAATTATGATTCCAGAAAACTGATTCATACTTCCCACTTCCTGGGAAAAAAATGATGGCCCAGAGGTACAGACTGAGAATACCTCTGTATCTTCAAACATGACCAGTATGAACCTGTTTTTTTGTGTGTAACTATACTGATTATTACAAAGGAAGCTTTCTATGGGGGGGGATGGGAGTAATAATGACACTAAAAAAGTAAAAAGTATTAATGAATCATCTAAGAAATAAACAGAATAGACAAAATTAAGTATAGAAGGGAACACAGACAAGTGAGAGATAAGTGAGAAAACCACCATGTTAAAGTATGTCCCAAAAAACGCTACACACAATGAAGAAGCACAGAATTAACTACACAAAGTACACAATTCTGTACTTTGTGTAAGGAAATGTTCATATTGACATGTCAATTTTATAATAAAAAGGAAAAAATAATGGAACCAACAACAACAAAAAAGAAAAATTGAACACCAAGCAGTCGACCCGCCAGTGATAAGCCTCTGCGCTTAGCTTGACAGAGTTTGCTGCCAGAACCACATATGAAGCCTTTACAATACAGCAGACCCTTTCAGAGTTTGCCTTTCAGCGACAAAGTCCTTGTGATCCCAAGGTAAACTCCAAGCCAGGATGAGGCACTGAAGTTGGACTCTGGAAGTTCTTTTCTGTGAAATTTTACCTGCTCTATTCAAATCACAGGTCAAGCTAGGAGAAGGGAGAGAGGTAGAGAAGAAGGAAGGAAAAGGAGAAAAGAGAGGGATGGAGGAAAGAAAGGAAGGGAGGAAGGGGAGGGAGGAGGAAGAGAGGGAAGGCAGGGGAAAGAAGGAAGAGAAGGAGGAAGGGGAGAGAAGGAACAGCAGGGAAAGAAGAAAAGGAGGAAAGGAAAAGAAGGAAGGAAACTAGGAGGTAAGGAGAAAGAAGGGAAGGGAGGAAGAGGATGGAGACAAGGGCTGAGGGAAGGAAGGGGAGAGAAGGGAGGAAAAGAGGGAGAGAGGGAAAGGAGAAGGGAAACTGAGAGGGAAGGAGAGAGGGTAGAAGGGAGACTGGGTGGGACTTTAGTGGCAAAGTGCCCCCGCTCAGGATCTTCAGTAGCTGTGACTGTAACCCCTGAAAGAGCAGTGGCCAAGCTGTATTTACAGGCTGCAACCCCACAGGATGATAGCGCCAAGAACTGGGCTGGAAGCACTGCTATTCTTCAAGTTCCTGGGTTCATCAGTATGAGGGGAGATGTCGGTCAAGGTGGTAGGCATGGTTTGACTTGCCTAGCACATGCTACCTACTGCAACTCCCTTGTGGTACCTTATTGCTTCAGGTAGTCTGGTTTACCGTGTGTGTGTGTGTGTGTGTGTGTGAAGAGGAGGAGACGAGTAAGACAGAACTGGTTGGCAATTGGTAGGAGTGGTTGACCCCCTTCTCCCAGGGGTTGCTTTCCCAGATAATTATTATAAGGGGTGGGCTAAAAGCAGATCATTGGTCTAAGAGGTACTGTCATTTTCAGAGCTCTTTTGCTTACCTGTCTATTAGTAGCAGTTGATCAGTAGTTGCTGCTAGCAGTAATGAAAGTAGAGACCTTCTCTGCAAGGATGCCTCCCCTCAATTGTGGCTACAGGGGTTGAGCTGTAAGCCTGTCTGCTGGTTTAAGGGGCACTATAATTCCTAAGGATCTTGGGTTCAGTCTTTGCACACATCAGTATTTGAGGGGAGATAGTAGTCGAGGAGCTGGTGGGGGTATGACTTGCCTGGTATGTGCTCCCTCCTGCTTCTCCCTCAGTGTATCTTGTTGTTACCTATATATCCCATCTGTTTGTTCTTAATGCTTTAATATATTTCTTCTGCTACTATCAGACCAGCATTCTCCCAGACTCCAGACTTTTGATCAATGTGCTAAGAGTTGATAGGCAAGTCAATTGCTTGAAACAAAGAACGGATTTAACCAGAGAAAGTATGATAAGTTAATGGGGCACAGTAAATAAGATTGCCTGGCTTGGAATCAAGAAGACCTGATTTCAAATGTGGCCTCAGACATTTACTAGTTAATTATTTCCTCATCTGTCAAACAGGAATAATAGTAGCGCCCGTCTCCTAAGGCTGTTGTAAGAATCAAATGAGATAATAATTGTAATGCACTTAACATAGTGCCTGGCACATAGTAAGTGCTATATAAATGTTAGCTTGTTTATCTTTGTTAAGTGACACACAATCTTTTCTTGCCACAACCCGTAAAATGGACACCAACAAAGTGCTGGGATCTTACAGAACTAAAGACATAGTACCAATGTTTAAAAAAATAAAATAAAATATGTGAAAACCTCACATTTATATCAGGTAACACACCTATAAGCAGAAATGAGAGAAATCACATTTGGTTTTCCAATAGAAAGATTACCTTTGGTGGGGCGAATTTGCTGCCCAAGAGTCAGAATGTGAATTAGTAGCGATGACAACAAACAGTATATTAAGTCAATAATAAATAATATGCCATCAGCTATATATAAAAATTGTTTAAACTAAATATGTATTTTTGCTTGTTTCAGAAATTGATTCAGGAATAAGAATAAGGTCAAAGGCTTATAGACTACTCATGCCTATTTGTTATAAATACTTTCCTCAATGAGAAGATGTCAAATTCATGGCCTCCCAAGTGCGGCAGAACTAGATTAAAATGTAATTTGAAATGCTTAACAAAATACTAACATAATAGAACATAGATAAAGTCAATTTGTGGTTTTCTAAGTCAATATACAGATGCAGAGATTTGTTTCTATTTGAGTTTGACATCACTTATGTAGCTCTCAAACAATCCAAACCTTTCCAACCTGTTCAACTCCTGTTCATGATAACCTATAAATTCCCCACAGAGGGGCCCCAACTGGATACAGGATTTCCTCTATGACCCAATGATCCTGAATTTTCATGGATACCAGTGGAGGATAGCAACGGCCCACTAGCCATCACTCATTCTCACTATATGTTCAGACCACCTCCTTTTCTAGTCAGTCACACTTCTCCTATGATATCCTTTAGCGCTACAACCTATTCACGATGTAAATGAGATTTTCCTTTTGGGTGACAAATTTAATTCTTTGGAGACTGTGATATTCCATAACTGCTAATCATACAGAATCAGTGGAAGGAAAACGATTTTTTAAAAAATGAACTTTATATCAATCAAAAAGAATTTAAAATGGTCCTTCTTGTCTATGTAAAATCTTTATGAGAATAATTTACACAGGTATTAAAATTATCATCAATGAAACTGTGAAGAGGGAACATGCAAGGCTTTCACAAACCAGGCAATGGGATGCAGTGCAGAAGGGTAGGTCTGGAGTTTGAGGACCTGGGGTCCAGCTCAGCAGAGAAAACAGGTCACCAAACAACTTCACCAGAAGACATCAGCAGCTCTGAAGGGAATCAAGAAAAAGAAAAAATAGAGGAAAGTTCTAGCATGGATGCAGCCATAGGAGTTTGATTCACTTGGCTAGGTATTCCCAGCCATATGCATACCCCACAAGTGTGCTCCCTGTATGTCTCCCCTTTCCCATTGTTAATGTAGTTATCTGTGAGAAAGTATGCTCCTATATGTGCTGGAAAAGGTTTCTTCTCACTAATTTTCCTACATTATTTAATCATGTTTTTGCTTTTAAGAAAACTATTAAGACAAGTTCAAATCCCAGCTGTGCCTCTTACTGCTTAGTCACAATGCCTTTAACCTCTAAGTTCTTTCATCTTTAAAAGGAGGAAACAGACTAGATGCCGTTTTCCCCTCCACGTTCAAAATTTTTAAATTTATTATTTATTTTTAATAATCTTTTCTTTTTAAATTGAGTTGCAAATTCTCTGCCTCCCTCCCACAACCTCCAACATTCACTGAGAAGGCAAGCAATATGATATCAATTATACATGTGAAATCACGCAAAACATATTTCCATGTTAGCAGTATTTCCAAAAAGAACCAAAAACAAAAAGTAAAAGTGAGACAATCATACTTCAATTTGCACTCAAAATTCATCAGTTCTCTCTCTAGAGATGAATAGCATTTTTTCATCAGGAGTCCTTTGGAATTTTTTGGATCACTGCATTGATCAGAGTAGCCAAGTCTTTTACAACTGATCATCATTACAACATTGCTGTTACTGTGCACAGCGATCTCTCAGTTCTTCTCACTTCACTTTGTATCAGTTCATATAAGTCTTACCATGTCTTTCTGAAACCACCCCCCCTCATTATTTCTTACATAAAAACATCACAATCATATGCTAAAACTTGTTCAGTCACTCTCCAATTGATGAGCATCCCCTCAATTTCCAATTCTTTGTCATCACAAAAAGAGCGGCTATAAATATTTTTGAACATATAGGCGCTTTTGCTTTTCCTGTGGTCTCTTTGGATACTAACATAGACATGATATTGCTGGATCAAAAGACTTTCTAGCCACTTAGGACTAGTTCCAAATCATACTCCAGAATAATTGGACCAGTTCACAACTCCACCAACAATTCATTAATGTACCTGTTTTCCTTCATCCTCTCCAGCATTTATCATTTCTAGTAAGTGTGAGATGGTACTTCAGAGTTGGATTAATTTGCCTTTCCCTAATCAACAGTGATTAGAGCATTTTTTTCATATTACTATAGATAGCTTTGATTTCTTCTTCTGAAAGCCGCCCAGTCATATCCTTTGACCATTTATCAACTAGGGATATTTTATTTTTATAAATGACTCAGCTCCCTATATATTTGAGAAATAAGGCCTTAATCTGAGAAACTCACTGTTTAATTTTTTTTATATTATTTCATCATCTATGGCAACTTTTAACAAAATATAGTTTCCCTGATTATCTCTTTTAATTACGTCTATTTCTGCCTTTGCTTTGTCTGAGATCATAACTGCTACCCCTGCTTTTTTTGACTTCAGCTAATGCATATTAGATTCTGTTAGCGCCTTTTAACTCTGTGTGCCTTTTTGTTTCAACTGTATCTCTTGTAAACAACATATTGTTAGATTTTAGTTTCTAATCCATTCTTCTGTTTCCATTTTATGGAGGAGTTAATCCCATTAAAGTTCACAATTATGATTATTAATTGAATATTTCCTCCCATTCCATTGTCTCCTTCTTCCCCTCCCTCCCTCCCTCCCACTCTAACTCTACACACACACACACATATTTATGTATATACATGTCCCTTCCCCTCGTCCCTCCTCAAAAGTCTATTTTGCTTCTAACCACTGCCTCCCTTAACACGCCCTCTCCTTTATCATCCCTCCGTGTTCTCTGCTCCCCTTTCCCCACTATTTCCCTGTTCATCGAGTTCCATTTCTATACACGACCTGAGTCTAGATATACAGTCTTCCTTATGTAAACCAATTCCAATGAGAGTGAGGTTCAAGTACTGCCTGCCACACTCCCTCATCTGCTTCTCCATTATAAAAGCTCTTCCTTACATATCTCTTTTATGTGAGAAAATTTTCCCCATTCTACCTTTCCCTACTCCTTCTCCCAGTGCATCCTTCTTTCTCACCCCTTCATTTTTTTGGCATGCAATCTAACATAACTGACTCATACCCATGCCCTTGGTATATGTAGCCTCCTCCTAACTGCCCTAATAATGATAAAGTTCTTAAGAGTTACATGTATCATCTTCTTATATAGGAATGTAAACAGTTTAACTTTGAGTCCTTTATGATTATTCTTTCATGTTTACCTTTTTATGCTTCTATTGAATATTGTATTTGAAAGTCAAATTTTCTATTTAGCTCTGACCTTTTCATCAGGAATGACTGAAAGACCTCTATTTCATGAAATATCCACTTTCCCCCTGAAAAATTACATTCAATTTTGCTGAATGATTCTCAGTTGTAATCCTAGCTCCTTTGCCTTCCAGAATATTATATTCCAAGCCCTCTAGTTGCTAAATCAAATTGCTAAAGTTGCTAAATCTTGTGTGATCCTGTCTATGGGTCTACAATATTTGAATGGTTTCTTTCTGACTGCTTGAAGTATTTTCTCTTTGACCCAGGAGCTCTGGAGTTTGGCTAAAATATTGTTAGGAGTTTTCATTTTAGGATCTCTTTCAGGACATGATAAGTAGATTCTTTCCATTTCTATTTTGTTCTCTGGATCTAAGATATCAAGGCAGTTTTCCTCAATTTCTTGAAAGATTATGTCTAAGCTCTTTCTTTGATCATGGCTTTGAGGTAATTCAGTAATTCTTAAATTATCTCTCCTTGATCTATTTTCCAAGTCAGTTGTTTTTCCAATGAGATATTTCACATTTTCTTCTATTTTTTCCTTCTGTTAAATTTGTTTGATTGCTTCTTGATGTCTCATGGAGTCAGTAGCTTCTACTTGACCAATTCTAATTTTTAAGCAGGTTTTTTTTTTCAAGGAGATTTTGTACTTCTTTTTTCATTTGACCAATTCTTGCTTTTTAAGTTCTTTTCTTCAATGAATTTTTATGCCTCTTTTACTATTAGACCAATTCTGTTTTTTAAGGTGTTGCTTTCTTTAGTATTTTTTATACTTTTCATAATTTTCTTGCATCACTCTCATTTCTTTTCCCAATTTTTCCTCTACCACTCTTATCTCTTTTAACTCTTCCAGGAATTCTTGCTGGCCTTGAATCTAACTAGCATTTTTCTTTAAGCCATTTTTTGTAGCTGCGTTTCACATTGTTGTGTTCTTCTGAGTTTATGTCATGGTATACCCTGCCACATAGCTTTTAATGATCAAGTTCTTTTTTTGTTGTTTGCTCATTTTTCCTGCCCATTTCTTGACTATGAACTTTATATTAAAACTGGGCTCTCCTTACATAGAGGGAGGGAGCAGCAGAAAGCAGCACCTCCAGATTTAAGCTTTTTTGTGCTATTTTCAGAGCTAGTTCTGGAGGGGTCTGTACACTTTTGTTGCTTCCAAGGGGGCATGACTCTGGAGAGGTATGGTCAAGTTTTCCCAGTCAAGCTCTGGTCTTTACTAAAAAACAGGCCCCTAGTTCCCTGCAGCCACAAGTTCTAGCACACCTCTCTGCTTTGGTACTGTGACCAGGGCTCCTATTCCCTTGTGATCAACCCACCAGAACTCCTCTCCACCCTGGAACTATGACCCAGAACTGCATATGGACAATAAGTTTGCCCATCAGCACCAGTTATACCCAGTGTCAGCAAAGGGTCCCCTGTAATCTCTTTCTGAGCCACTGTCTAATGCCCTCACCATCTCTAAGCTAATGGCTCCCAAAGCTGCTGCAGCTTCTGGTCACTCATATATGGGCTCCAGAGAAACCTCCACCCCAGTTTTACAGATTTCTCCTGCCTACCTCTTTAGTTTTCTTGTGCCAGAAAAATATCTCACCCTGACTTTTTGCTAGTTCTGCTACTCCAAAATTTGAGTTGAGGCATTATTTTAAAGTAGTTTGGAGGGGAATATTGGGAGAGTTCAGCTGGATCTGCCCCAATCTGCCTTCTTATAGATGACTTAGATCTAACATCACTTCTATCTCTAATTAAAATCCTATGATATTATACAAGAAACCAGTCTTTACAGTCTCACACAACTGACTAAAAAGTTTAGAGAAGATGAGGTCATATGATGTTTGTTTAACTTTTTTTAAAGGTATTTAATTCAGTAGAGCACAATGTTGTCTTAAAGTAATTCCTCTGAATTCCTCTCATGCATATATCAAAACCACTAAATTTAAGATTTATTGAGAGAGAGCTTTCTCAGTCTCCTTTGCTGGGTCATCATCTTTGCTGGGTCACCCCCTAAGTGTAGGTCCTACCAAAGATTCAGTCTTAGGTCCTCTTTTCTTCTCCCTCTACACTTTTTCTCTTGGTATCAGTTTCCATGAGTTTATCTATCATACCTCCGTAAATGACTCACAGATCCACATAGCCAGTCCCAGTTTCTCCCCTAAACTTCAGTCTCACATCACCAACTGCCAACTGGACATTTCAAACTGAATGTCCTAGAGAAATCTTAAACTTAGCCATGTCCAAAACTGAACTCATTCCTCCTAAACTATCCCCTCTTCCAAATTCCCCATTTCTGTTGAAGGTACCAGCACTCTTTCAGTTTCCCAGGTTATCTTAACCTCAGCACTTTAACACCCTACTCTCACCTCCCTGCCATAGCCAATCAGTTACTCTATCTTCCCATTTCTTCCTCCACAACAGCTCTCGCAGCCAGACTTCCTTTCTTTTCACTCACCCAACTACCACTTTCGGGTCATCTTTACCTCTTGCCTAAATCTACAGAGCTATTGTGCTGACCTCGTTGTCGTATGTCTGTGAAACATGTATGGTCTAGCAGTGCCTTGCCAAGAAACTGAATCACTTCCATTTGAACTGTCTTAGGGAGATTCTGGTACCACCTGGCAAGACATGGTACCAGACACTGTGGTCCCTTCTCCAACCAAACTGCCAACCATTTAAACTCTATCTACTGCAGAGAGTGTAACTCTGATGGACCGCCCACACTGTTCAAATGCCAAACATGTCTGCCTAAAAGACTATTTTAGAGAGAATTTACACAAGGCTCATTCAGAGGTCAGAAGAATCAATACAACGATTTGTGTGACATGGGAGACCCTGGCAAAGGACCACCCAGCACGGTGTGCCTGCATCCAAGAAGGAACTGTGCTCTATGAGTGACGCGGAATTGCAATAGCTTAAAAGAAACATGAGATGCGTAAATTTAGAGACATTTTCATTCCACGTGTTAATGAGGACAATTTGTGCCCAATTTGTGATAGAACCTTCTCAGCTCATATTTGTCTTGATCAGCCAGTTGGACACACTATACATTGACCTCGACATAGTGACATAACTTTAGTCCTCTTTAAGAATGAAAGACAACAACCAACCAGGTCACTGTGAAGGCTTCCTAACTAGTTTCCCTGCCTCAAGTCTCTCCACATTCTGATCCACCATACTCATTGCTGTCAAAGTAATTTTCTTCAAAGACCAGGTAACTCTCCTACTCAATTAGTTCCAGTGATTTCCTAGTGACTACAGGATAAAATATAAAATCCTCTGTTAAGCCCAACCACCCCAACCAAACTTTACAGCCTCACCGGACATTACTCCTGCATTCATACTTTGTGATCCAGACAATCTACCCTTCTTGCTGTTCTTTACATACAATATTCTATATCTTATCTTCACACCTTAGTTCCCCAGCACTTAGCACAGTGCCTGGCATTTAGTTGTTGGCAAAGTGACATCCCTCTGATTATGAACATCACACAAAGCATTAAACAGGAAGTTACAGGTTCAACAATTGTGTTTGGCAAAAAGACAAAAATCGCAAAGCTAGATACATATGTTTTGTAAAATCTTGCTTTCTCTAGCCCTGTTCCCACCAGACACCCAATACCTCTGGTGACTCAAAAACACATTTTTCCTCCTTTCCCTCTCTTCTGTAATTTTATCATTTTCAAATATCAACCCTCCTAGTACTCTTCCTTCCTTACAACAAAACTCTCATTCTCCTAGAAAGCCCTTCCAGTTCCAAATTCTAGGATTTCTCATATTTAAATAAGAAAATTGAAAAAAAATTGAGAAGAGAGAAAACACTATCATTAGGAGGTTCAACAGGAAAAGTTTCCCAAAGAAACTGACACCTGATCAAAGCTCTGAAGAAAATGGAGGATTCTCAGAAATGGAAGGCATTGGTCTCCATTTCTCTCCAAAGGTATGGAGGCAGGAAATGCAACACAAAATTCTAAGAACAAGCAGGGAATGGATGGAACAGAGAGGATGAAAGGATATAATGTTAAATCATTCTGGAAAGGAAGGTTACTGAAATAATCTAGGCAAGAAGTAATTACCCTTATTAGAAGGATACTGATGCCCTCAACGAAAAGAGGGAAGTTTGGAGTACAAATAGGATTGTTGAATATGAGAAATTTCATTTTGGACAGATTGAGTTTGGGATGGAAATGTCCAGCAGGGAGCTAGTGAATGAATGAAAAAGTGTTTAAGTGCTTATTATGTGCCAAGCACTGTGGTAAGCCATGGAGATAAAAAGACAAAAAAGAAGACAGTCCTTGCCTTCAAGAAGATTATATCCTAAAAGGGAGGACAATAGACAGGACCACAGAGTAACAAAGCTAAAAAGAGGCCCTAGAGATAGGTTATCAAGCCTAAATTCCTCATTTTACAGATGAGGAAAGTGAGGTCCAGAAAAGTGAAATGATTCCTCTAAGGTAGGGAAGTGGTGGCCAAGGAAAGTTATTTTGTTTCGGAAAGGTAAAAAGATAGTTAAGAGCAGTTAGAAAGCAGACTAGTATATCCTTACTAGTAGAAATTGATTTGATTGTAGTTTTAGAATTAGAAAGAGGGGAGGAAAGGTGGTGGGTACATACACAGCTGTAAGGGGTGACATGGGAAAGGATATCAAGGACTACCTAGATGGAGTGGGCCACAGGAGTCACTCCCCAGTCAGGATGAGGAGGGAGGAACCAGTGCTGGAATTTCAGAAGTGAAACAGTTAAGTCCTCTAAGGTGTCATCTCTGGTTCTAGGGTATAGCACTTGTGAAGAAGATGTCTAGGGAGTAAAAAAGTGATTCTTTTCTAGGTTCAGTTGATTGATGGGATCAGAATTCATACTACAATATGGGAAGCTTTTTTTCTGAGTTTGCCCATGAAATGGAAAAGTGATAGAGAACTACAGATTGAGGGGACTAAAGGTCAAATGAATGTTCTTTAGAAATGGGACTGATAAGAAAGCAGTCAGCAGAAAAGAAAGATTTTAGATAAATAAAAGGAAAATGGTGAATAAATGGACTATCTGCCATAAAACATGAAACCAAAGCACAAGTAGAAGGAAGGCACTGGAGCAAATGAAGAAAGAATGTGAGATGATGAAAAGGGTAGTGAGGTACAGAAATGGGGAAAGATGGGGCTCATGATGGATGTACATCATTTTCTTAAAGTAGAAGGTAGGGTTCTCTGCCAAGAGAGAGAAGAGTGAATAGTCTAGTAGGTTTGAGGAAAAGAAGAAAAGATTTGGAATGGCAACACGGAAAGATTTATAGGGTCAACTAGGGAAAAGTAAAAAAAAAAAAAACAAAACCAGCTTGCAGCAATAGTGAACTGGTTAAGAGTAAGTAACATAAAACATTAGTTGGCTGAGTCAGTAGGGTTGTAGGACTTTTTCTAACAGCAGTCGACAACCATTTATTAGATGCCCACAGTGTTTTGGGCAGATTGCTACAGGGTGAGGATACAAAGTATGGCAACAACAGTCCTTGCCCTTAAGGAGTTCATAATCTAAAGAGATAATACAACATCAAACAAACAAGATTAAAACAAGATAACTTGGAGATAATCACAGAGAGAAGAGCACTAATATTAAGGGAGACTAGGAAAGGCATGCAAATAGGAGTGAAAAAGGCAAATGGTTAAAGCACAGTTGAGGTTTTTTACTGAGGCAAGAGCACCAACAGGACAAGGGGGCATAAGATTGTGGATGGAGAACAGTATAGACAATATATTGTCTAAAGTAGTTAACTATAAGGTCAAGACTGCAGAGGGAAGAAAATGAGGGCATGCCAGAAGTAGACCAGAAAAGGAGGGATGGAATGAATGGAGACGGCAATGAAGACAAAGAATATATTTAGGAAGAGTAAAGTAATACAAAGGGAAGAGCAGAAAGATAGGTTTGGAGCAAAGAAAATAATTTTACAATTCTAGATCAAGAAGAGTTATAGGTGATGATGAAATCAAATGTATGACCATTCTTGTGGTTGACATGCAAAAGTACAATTCAGGCAAGGCAGAAGATCTGGGAAAACAGGTTGTCTGGGAGGACATCATGTGTATACAATCAAATCATCAAGTAAGAGAACAGAGACTGAGTTGAAAAGGAGACTGAACCAGGGACTTAATTCCTTGAAAAGAGAAGGAAGAAATGAACTGGAGGTTTATAGATGATGACAACAAAAAGCTATATAGTATGACATGGATGAACAGAGTGAACCTTAAAGGAAGATCAATGATGGTAAAGGGAGAGTCTAGAAGAGGCTGAATGGAACAAGGATCATGGCTACTCATCCCGGCCTGGTGTGTCTGGGACAGTCAAAACAAAAAGGCAAACAAAGGATTTTATAATTTGATTCTGGAGTATGTAAGAGACAGTCACTGGACTTTACTGAACAGAGAGAGGTGACATAGTCAGACATGTGCTTGAAAGGACGATCAATGTGACAGCTGAGAGTAGGGGATGGACTGAAGTAGGGAGAGACTTGAGGCAGAGACTAATAAGCAGGCTATTGCAATAGTCCAGACATAGAGTGATGAAGGCCTGCAGTGGAGGGAAAGGGGATGTTATGATGTTAGAAGAGATGTTATGAAAGTAGAATCAAAGGTAGAAAGAACAGCACTTGGCAAATGATAGGATGGGGGGAAAGGAAAACGAGAGAAAATGAAGAGTCAAGGATGACATCTGTTGAGAACCTAGTTGAATGGGATGACAGGGTGCAGGGGGCATTTTCTCTGGCTCTTCTCCATGCCTGGAAGGCTCTGCCTCCTCCATTCCATCTACTGACTTCCTACTGGCTTCCTTTAAATCCCAAATAAAATCTTATCTTTTACACTCATAGAGCACTCTAAAAACATAAAAGCAATATCAACACAATAATCTTAATAAAGTAAATCAAAGTAGTACCCCTGTTGCACAACTAAAGAAGCCAACTGGGTAAAACTGTTAAGGAATTTGCCCAAGACTAAACATATGGCAAAGCTGAAAATAGAATTTGGGCTTTTTAAAATACTGGGCTTGTAGTCCCTCTTATATTGAGATAACACTACCCAGGATTTCCTTCCACTATTGCTATTTATTAATGAGCTTAAGAGGATAAATTATCAATAAGAACAGATGACCTTTACATATCATCTTCCATCATATGATATTAGTAATAATCCTGGGAAGGTACATTTCACAGATCAGTAAATCAAGGCTCAAGAACTGACTTGTCCATGGTCCTACAACTTATGTCAGGTATGGGATTTCCAACCCAAGTCTCAGTGGTTTCAGATCCAACTTTTTTCCCCAATACATCATGCTGCCTCCCTCCTTACCAAGCAATGCTTAAAGAATCACAGTCGACTCATAAATCTCAAACTAGAACCGCCCTCGAGGGCCAGCCACCTAGTCAAATCCCACTCATTCTATAGAAGAGAAACTGAGACCCAGTGAGGTTATGCGGTTTACTCAAAGTCATACAAATAAGCATCAGAGGCAGAATTTGAACCCAGGTCCTCTAGCTCCAAAGCCAATTTTCTTCTCACTGTACCACACTTGCCTCCCATAGTCTGAGAGATACGCTTAAAAGCCTAAAGGATAAACCTCTCCCTTTCATTCTACAAAGGAAGATAGAAGAACTCAGAATTTCGTTTGGTTCTATGTAGTAGGTATAATAAAATACCTTCAAATGGCAATGATTACTGGAATACGGGAAAAGCTGGCGTTTATACAAATGAGTCAGAATGCTCGACAGGAAAAACCAGGTTAAAGTGTGTGCATTGTGGCTAGCGGGAGCAATCTACAGATTGACATCATGACAGCAATGACAGCAAGCAGGGCTCCTTCTAGCGCCGTCACGAACCCAGCCCGCCTCTCCCTCAGCGCTGAGCTCAGCCACGGAAGGATGCTCATTGGGGAGAAAACCGAGAGGTACCCACGCTCTGCGGCGGCATCCG
>CM053626.1:70987265-71026092 GCA_028646595.1 Phalanger gymnotis
CCTCCCCCTCCCTCATCCTTCACCTACCCTCCCCTGCCCCGCCCCGGCCCCACGATTCCTAAGGCAGAGGGGCCAGCGCGGTATTACCTCGGGGCCGCAGCAGCCTCCACTGCTTCCAGACATGTCACCGGCCCCGACGACGACCAACGGCTCCCGCGGAGCGTCCCCACCCGCCCACCTTCCTTCCCTCCCCCCCTCCCTCCCCGCCCCCGCGGCCCGCCCCCGAGCCGCGCACCGGCTTCCGCCGTAGCAGCTCTAGTGCTCGGCTCCGCCTACCGCACCTTCCGCCCCGCCCCAAAGCTGTCGCTCAATCACCTCTCGCGAGAGGAAGAAGGGCAGCTCTCGCGAGATGGCGCATAAGGAGGCGGGGCTAAAGAAAATCCTTTGAAAAAAGGAGAAAATAGAACTTCAGGAGGCCTCCAGCCGTGGGTCGGTCACGTGATGACGAAGCTGCCTTCCCATTGGCCTGAAGGCTCGCTCAGCCGCACGGGCTTTAAACCATAGGCTGGCATTTTGCTCTTCTGCTGCATTATGCTCTTTGCGAATGGCCTGCTGGGTGTTTGTGGTGACTATGCAACCTCTGCCCTGGGTGCTGAATCCAGGCCCGCGTCTACAAGGGAGTTCCCTCCTCCAATCAAATAATCATTAAGCTTTTATTAAGTTCATATTATGCAGCAGGCACTGTACTAGGCTGCCCTCAATTCAATCCAGTAAACATTTTTTAAGAGCCTACTATGTGCAAGGCTCTGAGCAAAACAATGGGAGATTGCATTCAACTGCTAAGTGAACGGGCAACATATACAAGATAAACATAGAGAGATGGGGTTGACCATGGGGCGATCAGGAAAGGTTTCTTAAAAGAGGCACCCCTCACAGGAATGATGGCGGTAGGGAGAAAAGAGGATGGGTTTGGCAGGAAAGATGGATCCCACTTTGGACTTATTAAGTTTGAGATGCCCACGGGACATTCCCGTAGAGATGTCCAAGCAACCAGCTGCCGATTCAGAGCTGGAGCTCGGGAAACAGATCAGGGTTGGCTGTATAGACCTGGAACCATCTACATGCAGGCGGTCATTGACTCCTTTGGAGCTAACCAAAGTAGAGAAGGCTCATGACAGAGCCCTAGGGGTAGACTCCCACAAAGGGGCTGAAACACGGGTAATGATCCTACAAAAGAGACTGAAGGACTAAGCATTTATTAAACTCCTATGTGCCTAGTACTGTAATGAGGGATGATACAAAGAAAAAAAAAAGAAACCTACTTTGCCTTCAAGAACCCTATATTCTATGGGGAGGTCGAATAGAGACATATACGTGTAGGTATATTCAGAACATATAGAAAATGAATACAGAATGGTTTGGGAAGAGAGGGCACCAGTCCTCTCATTTTACATATGAGGAAACTGAGAACCAAGAGAGTAAACAACTTGCCCATAGCAGCTCAGTCTCTTGACATAGGTAGTTTTTGAATTTCTTGTCCTTTTACTCCAAAGCCAAGGGTTTTTGTTTGTTTGTTTGTTTTTGTTTTTTCTTACATCAAGCCTAAACTTCCCTCTTTGCAGCTTCTACTTATGAGTTGAGGTTCTGCCCTCTGGGGCCAAACAGAATGAGTCTAATCTTCCTTCCACATGACAGACACCCTTTCAGATATTTGAAGATAGTTGTCAGGTCCCTCCACATCTTCTTTCATGCCCATTTCCTTCAAGTGATCCCCATTTGTCATGACTTCAAAGTTCTTTATCATCCTCGTTGCCTCATTACTACTAGATTATTATCCTGGGGTTATCACTCTAGTGCACTTTCCATTTTATCAATGTCCTTCTTCAAATGATCATCTAGTCCTGGAGTTCTTAAGCTTTTTTTGATGCCTGGACCCCTGCGGTAGTCTGATGAAGCCTATAAACCACTTCTCAGGATAATATTTTTATTAGTATTGCATAAAATGCAATAAACAATTGCATAAAATAAAAACACCAGACTGGAAAAAAAAAACAATTATATTGAAATAGTTACCAAAACTTTGTAAATCACGTTCATGGACCCCAAGTTAAGTACCCTTAAATTCTAATTGAACCATCTTACCCTACAAAGGAGGAGTTGAGGCCCAGAGAAACTAAGAAACAAGGTCAAGAGATCACATAACTATTCAGTGGCACAGACAGGATTTCAATCCAAACCCCTTGTCTCTCAGTTACCTGTTTTCTTCTACTTCGCCACGTTGTCTTATAGTCTGCAAACAACCCCATGAAGCCTATCAAGGAAGACTTGCGTTTTTTGGTCCTTTATTTTTACCTTAAAATTACATCATATAGATTCAATTCAATAAGTATAAATGTGCTAAATGCCAGTGATACAAAGAGAAAAGTGTAATGATCCCTGCCTTCAAAGAATTCACATTTACTGAGGAGAAACAGCTTGTCCACAGATAAGTAAGTAGGAAATGCATACAAAATAATTTTTAGGGAGTGGGGAAAGCACTAACAACCAGCAGAATAAGGAAAGACTAAGGGCCTATACAAAGGCATTGAAGCAGGAGACAGGGAGGAGCAACAAGAAGGCCAATTCAGCTGGTACATTTCATTTTTATTTGTCCAGGTCAGGAGCAGTAGAAAAGCTGGCCGACATTATCCCTTGGCTTATCTTCTTAAGTGATCAAAGAAACCAGAAAAGGAAGGGAGGGGAGGAGGAGGAGAGAAGTAGGGAGTTATAATTGTTAAAATCCTAACTTTAGCCATAGTTATTTGCTAACGATCAAGGGAGATCCCAGATAATATTGTGAAAAAGAGAAATTAATCTTAGGCTTTGTCCCTCCTAGCACAGGGCTATTCTGTGTTTTAACTCCCTCTCTAAAGAATTAGCTGATAAATAGTTGTTGGAATTTTTAAAAGGAATTCTTGAAAACCCCAAATCCTTCAGGACCTTAAGGAGAAGAACCAAAAATGGTAGAACTCTTGACACTAGGAAAAGGGAGTAATGAAAACAGCTATCTATGTATCTATGTACTAGCTATCTATATCTAGCTATCTACTAACCTGAATATTATCTATCTACTGTCTCTCAAACAATCTACCTATAGCCACCTATCATCTATCTACATAAATATCAATCTATTACCTATCTAAATATCTATTATCTATCTGCTATGCATTATCAATCTACTATCTATCTACTATTTATCAATCTACTCTCTCTCTACCTGTTTATCTATATCTATTATCTATCTAAAATCTATCATCTATCAGTCAGTCTACTATCTCTCTATTACCTCTCTATCCATCTGTCTGTCTGTCTATTTGGGGAGACCTGCCCTAAGTCTTTCAAACCACACCATATAGGCATGCTCTGCTTACTTATAAGGCTAAGCCTTGTTCAGGCGGCCCCTTTAACAGCCTGAATAGGAGGCAGGACCAGCACAGTGTGAAGGAAGCAGAGAGAGGAAGTAAAAGGAAAAGAGACACCCAGAGCCAAGGGAAGGTGCCAAATGAAATTGAACACAGCAGCTGAGGATCTTTAAAAAAGATTAGAGTAGATACCAGGAATTCTTTTCTAGGAAAGCTTGCCCTTCTCAGGGCTGTGGAAACAGAAGGGCTACCACCTGTTCTGTGGCCTATTACCTTCCTCATCAGATGTTCTGTACTTACGTACCCAGCTAGTAAATCAAAGAATGATTCATATATTCCTAGTCAGGGCTTAATAAGAGGCAGAAAGATAATACCTCAAAGAGGAAGAGGAGAGCTGAGGGAAAACTTTATGCTCTGTATAAGAAACTGGCCATGGCACCTTTTAAAAAATTCTGAAGCAAATGAATGGTAAGGACTGGATATGAGACTGACATAGATATAACATGGCATAATGAATAGAAAGCTGGCCTTGGCTATGAGTCCTGCTTCTGACATACATTGGTTGTGTGACTCTGGGCAAATCAAGTAACCTCTCGCTGTTACAGACACTTTCTAAGCTGCAGAACAGTTGGTGATCCACATTCATAGAGGAAGTTCTCTTCATTAGGAGATATCAAAATAATAAAATCACAGACTGAGACTGAAAAAGAGGGTAAAAATAGACTTTTCGGGAAGTAAAACACTAAGATAATCAAGTTATTTTAATAACTTCTAGAGTATGAACAACTTAGCCATAAAACTTTGAAAATGCTAACTAGGCAAGTCTTATATGTTTTACAATATTCATAATAATTCAATAGAACATCCTTTTTCAAAAAAAAGCAGTAGTTTGCTTTGATGACATTAGAATTAGTAAAACTTGGGCCCCGTGTTTTAGTACTTCTTTCACTCTTATTGTTGTGATAATGGAGTTCCGGCATCTCAGAGTTGTAGGGGACCTCAGAAACCATCAGGTACTTCAGTAAAAATCTACTCTACAAAGTCGCCAACAAGTGGTTATCCAGCCTTTGCTTGAAGACCTCTAATGAGAGAGGTCTATCCCAGGCCCCCTCAAGACAGAATTCAAATTATTAGGAAGCTGCTTCTTATATCAAGCCTCAATTTCCTTCTTTGCAACTTCCATTGAGTACTCTTGGTTGTGCCTTCTGAAGGCCAGGAACAAGCCTAATCCTTCTGCCTATGATAATCCTTCAAATACTTAGAGACAATTACCTCCTAACTTTTCTATTCCTGGTTAAATTTCCCCATATCCTTCAACTGATTCTCATATGGTGTAATTTGAAGGCCTTCATTATCCTGGGTACTTTCCTATGGATACTCTCCAAAGTTATTAATGATCTTCCTAAACTATGATTTCCAGAATTAAAGGCAATCCTCTATATAGCAGCAGATCAGGAAACAGGAGAGCAGGATTGTTACATCCCTAAGCCTGGACTTTGTGGCTCTTAAGGAAGCCTAATTTATTAACTATTGACTGTATATCACACTATTGACTCTTGTTGAGTTGTTTAGTCCACTAAAATACAGATGAATTGCTGCCTAAAAACATCTAACCCATTCTTGTATTTGTGAGGTTGATTTTTTTAAAGCCAAATATACATTTATCTCCATTAGATTTCATCTTATTATACTATTATTATACAGCATGATGTTATTGCTTGTCCCTATCTTCAGTTTTCCTGATTCTCATGAGTTACCTATACCTACTAATTTAATAAGGAGAGAGAGAAAATATCCATTCAGGGTCATGATGAGGACCTGGTATAACAGGTATACCCAGGATGGCTGCTAGTGCATTCTCATGAGTTACCTATACCTACTAATTTAATAAGGAGAGAAAGAAAATATCCATTCAGGGTCATAATGAGGACCTGGTATAACAGGTATACCCAGGATGGCTGCTAGTGCAGGTTCTTAGATCTGCTTTACTAAGGAAGCATAGCTGCTTCAGGGATCAACAATCTTTCTTCTTTAATCACATAAAATACAAACATAGGAAATACAAACAAGAGAAATAAAGACCAACAGATAAGGCTCAACTGACTGAATCAAAGCCTTACATCCACCACCAAATCCAGAGAGCTTTTACCCCTGGGGAGTCGGGGGCTCAGAACATACAGCCACTCAGAATCTTGACCAAGGAATCACAACCCCTTTCTCATAAGCGAGTCTCCAAAGCAAAAGCTCTCCTCTCACAATACATACTCTTTCAGCTAATAGGCTTAGAGTCAGAAGGCATCACAACCTGGCTCATTGCCTAATTAGCTTATTGACTGACAAAAGGTATGCAAGCCTTCCTATAAGTCAGCTTCCCTTAATGGGCTCCACATGAGGCCTATTAATGGTCGAGGAAGGTCTTACATCCCCCCAACCCCATTAACATTACAGATGGCCAGAAAAGGGCATGGAAGGCTGGGCCCATAAATAACCAGCAGGAATAACTTATGACTCCTGCCAGAACTAAAGTACAGTACTATATACTTGACAGGAATGGAGCAATTGCAATAAATGATGCGTGGAGAGCCTCAATAGTAGTAAGGAGAGAAAGATTAATGGCAGGTCAACAAGGGAGGAGTTCCAGTGGTGAGCAATTGGAAATAACAAACCTTGAATTTCTCCTCATTAGAGTCCTATCTTGGCCATTACATTGAGTCATGGAGATGATTTTGGTCCATAAGGTAAGGGATAGAGGATGGCTCAACTAAGAAGATACTACTTGACTTTCTAAGGGATCAGAAGCAAGGTTTGTCTGTATTTATTACTTTGTAAATGGAATTTTGATGATTTGATCCTTGTGAGCTAGAGTGCCCATAAGGCAGAGTTGGTGGCTACT
This sequence comes from Phalanger gymnotis, assembly GCA_028646595.1. Classification (NCBI taxonomy): domain Eukaryota; kingdom Metazoa; phylum Chordata; class Mammalia; order Diprotodontia; family Phalangeridae; genus Phalanger; species Phalanger gymnotis. The sequence goes on from CM053626.1 coordinate 70,993,500, forward strand.
CTTGGAGGTGTAAGGAGAGGAAATATAACAACCAGGTATATCAGTTCCCAGGTTTCACCAGACAAGTGTAAAGTTCTCAAAGCATAACCAGACCCTTCATGCCAAAAGGAAGTATCTACCAGAACAGTTATATAGTAACCCATGGTAATGCAAGCCACAAGGAGAAGTCCCAAATGGAGAGAATTCAACATATATAGTGGCTTCCAGTTCTTTCTGTATTTGATTCCATGTCTTCATCTGCTTGAGTTTTACTGATATCTTGGAATCTAGAGAAGGTCTGGGCAATTGTCACCAATCACACCCATCTTCTAGAGTTACCCTGGCCCCTTTCTCACCTGAGTTATGGAAAAATCCTGTTTCTTCCTAGTTCAACTGAAACAAGGCTGGAATTTTTCCAAAGAATGTGAACTAGGAAATGAATGGGGTGGGTGGGGGGGATGGAGTGGGAATACAAAAGTATGAAAATAAATAAGTTTGCTAAATGAAGGACTATCACCCTAAATTCAATATCTAACTAAAAACTTATAGCCAAATCATCTTATGGGGCACTTGTCCTTCTATTCAACTGTGGACTGGATGCTAAACCCAAAACTTCTTTAGCTAAAGCTAAAACTTCTAGTCCAAGGTAGATCTGGGTCTGCACTGCTTCCGGTACTAAAAGGATCATCACTCCTTCCCAGGAATTGCTTCTAAGGATGGTGGAATTCTCAGTCCCTCTTAAATCTCCTTCCAGTTGTGTAACCAAATATGGGATCAAGAAAAGTCACACTTTTTGGTCCCAAGCTACACTATACTTCCCCTTAAATGTTAAGAGCCATTGCTTATTGAAGAGGAATTGGAAATGAAGATAAAGGATTTCCAATATATACCATATATCTTATGTACTATAAAATCTTATATAAGTCATCAGGAACATACAATTGGACTTACAAATCTTCAGTGACAACTTTTCAGGAAGTCCTGTGAGATAATTTCATGACGATGAAACGATGATCAAATGGCTGGAACAAATTGTCCTGAAATTGCTCCAGTTCTCTTGCTCTGGTGTGTTGCATTATAGACCTTTTAAGCAAGTGAGCAAACTGCCCTGTACATAAGAGCTTTCTTAATATTTATTATGCTCATCATATTTTACCAGAAAAAAAAATCCTAATATGGAAGAACTCCAAGAAATAGTATTATGGGAAACAATATTTTTTGTTGATTGTTGAGCCAGAGCAATGTTATATTCCTGTCTAGATTAATAAATGCTTAAATGGTTTGGTAAAAACAAGTCTGAAAAGCACCTACAATTTAGCATATACTGAGTTACATGCCTTCCAGGGTCTGATTAGGTTCTAAGCCCTTTAGAACATCCTGAAGATTCAGGTCTACACCTGAGACATCCAGTTTGGGTCTGGATTAGTCTCTAATATAAAGAGAACCAGGAAGAATCTCAGTGATTTCTGTTCTGTTTACAAACACGCAAACTTCACTTTACTTTATCCTCCATATCCAGTGAGTTACCAAATACTGTTACTTTTGCTTTTGTTATGCCTCTCAAATCCATCCCATCACAGCCACCACACCATCATCTCACACCCAGACTACTAAAATAATATTGCAATAGCCTTGTGATTGGTCTGCCTGTTTCTAATCTCTCCTTTCACCAGTCCCTCCTTCACACAGCTGCCAAAATAATATTTTTTTAAAGCATGGGTGTAGATAATGAAATTCAGAATTCCAGAAGTATCATCAAAATGTAAACAAGATACTAGATGTAAAATTCTTTTTAGTGGAGTAATCTGGACTTCTCCGAGCATGCATAGTTCTCCTAACATGGAGACACCAGTGCAAGGTCTGTAGAACATACTGTTTTTCTAACACGGAACCTGCTGTATCCTCTACCACACAGGTGGGGTAGCCTCTTTTGGCTGACTGCCTATTTCTTTAAAGCTGGCCAAAATGAGTCATTCACTTCTGCTGCTGCTGTCTTACTGGCTGTGCCTTCTCCCCATTTCACCCATAGCAAGGACCATGAAATGAGCCAGGGAGGGGGAAAGGCTTTCCTTCTCCTGCTTCCTTTGTCACCCCAGCTCCGCAAAATGGGCCTGGGGCATTTGTTTCTGTTCTATATTGTTTGTCCTCTTAGTTTCAGGTGCCAGAAGTGATCCCTATAGAACCAGGAGTCTGAGCCATGGTGACCTATACCATCCCAGCAAGGAAGACCAGAGAAATAATGGTGCTTGGGACTTGAGCCCACAGCAGATATGATTTTCTTGCTTTTTATTCATTCATTCATTCGTTTGCCTGTTTATTTATTTATACATGGCAATATGACTAATACGGAAATATGTTTTGCATGATTTCACACGTATAATTGATATCATGTTGTTTGCCTTCTTGGTGAGTGGTAGAAGGGTAGCAGGAAGAGAGAGAATCTGGAACTCAAATTTTAAAAAGAAAGAGTGTTAAAAATAAATACTAAATTATTTTCAATGAGAAAAAAAAGAAACCTCAGGGAAAAGTGTAAGTCTCATCTAACCTGACCTTGAAGTGGTGTGAGCCAGAGTGGTCTGAGTTACAGAGAAGAAGTACTACATCCTTCCAATAAACAATGTGTCGGGAGTTGGGTGGAGGAAGGACAGTATTGACCATGTTACTTCTCTGCTAAAGAATCTTTAGCATTGCCCTATTGCTTTTAGGACAGGGGTTCTTAACTTTTTGTGTCATGGACCTCTTTAGCAGGCTGATGAAACCTAGGGACCCCTTATCAGAATGATGTTTTTAAATTAATAAAATAAAATACATAGGCTCACAAAGGAAACTAATTATATTGAAATAATTAGGGGGAAAAACAACCAAATTCTTGGACCCCAGGTTAAGAACCCCAGCTCTTAGGTAAAATACAGACTCCTCAGTTTGGCACAACCTTATTTCACCCAACATTCTTACATGTCCTACTCACTTTCCCTAAATTTAACATTCTATTTGTTGTGCCATGCTTTGCACAGGCAGTTTAGTCCTCCTGGAATAGATTCCTTTATCCCCTTTGCCTCATAGAAGCTCATTTTTTCTAAGAGACAAAGGCAAGGGAGGAAAATATCCCAAGGCTTAACTCATATACCACTGATTACAGCAAGACTTTCCTAATGCCTCTTGCTGCTAGTGCCTTCTCTTTCCTCAAATTATCTCATGTTTACTTATCAATATGTGATATATCTACAATATAGTATTAGCCAGCTGAGAGCAGAGATTGTTTTTCATTTTCTCTACATATCTTCCAGTAACTAGCACAGTGCCATATTGAATCTGCAGCCCCACATCAGGTCGTCCATACTGAGAGATCTCTGCTCCATAAACTCTTCTTAATTTTCCTAAGCAAGCCACCCTTAAAAAATATCACTGAATCTCCAGTCTTCAGGTTCACACTGACTCTCATATACTTCCTCTATCCTCACAGTAAATCCAAAAAAAATGTATCATTGCCTTTTCTTTCAAATTCCCCTGCTTACCATACTCAAACTGGTTTTCATGAGCCTCCAAATCATATACTCCTGCCCTGGGCCTACCTTCTTATGCTGTATATATCCCCTGTAGAACTGCAATCACTCACCTTTCTCTGCAGCCAGCAACAGACAGTGATCAGGAAGAAAATCTTCCCGGCAAAGGAACAACACCTTCCACTAGTCTTCCCTTCTTAGCCTCACAATGTTCCAAGTTCCTGACACATGTCACCACTACGTTCCACAGCCTGCCTGGCTGATAACATTTGCATAATATCTGGGCATGGCTTTAGCCAAGTTTGCCACCTGCTAAATGTGTTTCTCTGTTGTCAAGCATGCATCTCTGACACATCTATTGAGAGCTTATAATGGATAAGAAAGACACTGTCTTAGGCCCTGTGAGGAATATAAAAAGTAGTTAGAGACAGTGTTGTACAATCTAGTAGGAATGTCAGGACAAACAAATGAAAAAGTGAAACAGCAATACAAGACACTGATAGAGAGAAGAAGGGAGAGAATTTGGAACTCAAAGTTCTAAAAACAAATGTTAAAAACTGTGTTTACATGCAAATGGGAAATAAGATATGCAGTCAATGGGGTATAGAAATCTATCTTGCCCTACAAGAAAGTAAGGAGAAAGAGGATAAGGGGAGCGGGGGTAGGGTGATAGAAGGGAGGGGAGACTGGGAAAAGGGGTATTCAGAATACATGTCATCTTGGAGGGGGCAGGTAAGAGAGGGGGAGATGATTTGTGATTCAAAATCTTGTAGAAATGAATGTTGAAAACTAAAAATAAATAAATCAATCTTAAAAAGACATTGATAGATAATAGTTCAGTAAGAGAAATATCATATAGGTTAACTCAATAAATAGTACCCCTATACTTTTGAGACTTTGCTATTTACAGTAGAGGCTTTTATACACCTTGCCATGATTCACCTTAGCGGTAGAAATAAGAATCTTAAATACCTATTTCAAACTGTTCTTGTTTGCTCCTTTTATTACTTAAAAAAATCAAATATCTCTCTTGTTCCTCATTTACAGCATTCCTACTATGTTCCTTCTTTTTGTCTTTATCCTTTTGGACCTTTCTACCAGCAAAACTGTCATTGGATTATACTTCTGTAGACCTCCCTTGGAAAATCCCTTTCTTCATCTATAATCTATAAGCAGCATGTTTGAAATTTGACATGGGATTTCCTAAGCAATTTAGAAATAAAGAAAGGCAGCCTGGATATGGGCTTTCAGTCTGCATAAGACAGGGCTTTTTTCATCTTCCTTTTCTTTCTATCCTTAGTACACCAATTAAATAAAGGTAGTAAAGCCTTGGTGTGGACCACTGAGCACCCTTCTCTCTCTGACTCACTCACACCAAACCTGTCCTAACACTGGGGGATGGGGAGCAGAAATGAGTTAGAATGGAGAATTGGCCATAGCTACTACTACTCAGCTACTACTCAAAGTTTCATAGACCTAGGAGTAACTAGGAGGGAGATTCATTTTTACTACTCAGCATTTTAGCTCTTGAGCCCACAATCGGTGTGCTTCCCACTTCCACAAAATCAGTCACATTAACACCATTGACTCAAAACTAAAATATTTATTAAATGATAAGGCAAAAGCAAGAATAAACATAACATTTACTCACCAAAAAGCAAAAGTAGGAATAAACATGTTATAACTGTTCACCCATAAATTTGAGCCACACTCTCCCACCAATGCATTTTGTGTCCATGGAAGAAAGCAGACACATACTTACAGAAACCTAGCAGAGAGATACACAAGTAGGAAAACTTATGTGCCTGGGAAATCTAAGGCTGTTGTCCTTGGTTCCTTTGGTGAATAGTATACACCATGTGTCACTTATTGGTCAAAAGCATCTGCTATTTACTCTTCTTCTGCTCCTCAATGTTCTCCTAGTAGGCAAAGCTGCTAATCTTGGGCTACTGAAATAACGTCAAGCTCTTTAAGCACACAGCCTCCCTTGGCAAGGTGTTGAGAAAGTGTTACACAATTTTTAGCAAAGATATATCAGCATAGCTCCCAGCCAAACAATGTCAAAGACTGACTTTTCTTCTTTTCTTTCCCACAACACTGACAACACTGACACAGCCATAGATGGCATTAGAGAGCAAAAATCCTTGACAGCTCTTCATAAAGCAGCAGGATTCATCACTCCTACAATGAGCTACCATCAGCTACAGAGGCTTTTAGGCTTCAGTCAACTCCCTCAGCTGACTCAGCTTTTCTCCAGCCAATCAGCTCTCAGCAAAGAGATGTCTCTCTTCCAAATAGCACAGCTCTCAGCAGAGCGGCTGAAAAGTCTGTCAGCTCAGCTTAAATAAGCTTTTATATTGTCTTCTGTAGACAACTTCTCTCAGCTCCTTTTGTGTCTCCCGTTTCTATATTCTTCTGACTCATTTTGTACTTAGCATTTCCCACTTTCTAGCTTGATCTGGCTTCTCTGGGATCTGATGCCTCAAATTAGGGCCTTATAAACAGTGACCCAACTCTAACTTGTGATGTTAAACTAAAAGAAAAATTCATTTTATTCCAATGTGATTCCAATAACCCTTACATAACCATCCCACATTCCCAAGTCACTTGATTTATAACTTATCAATTATATCCTTCAAAACTCTGAAAACAATAATATGTAAATGATCTGCTGAACCAAATTGTACTGCAGCATTTTAAAAAAAAACCTCAATATTTACTCAATCTTTTATTCAATCAATATTCTTCTTCCAGACCAGTCCCCCGTGGGGCAGAGGACTTAAGAGAACTTTACCTCAGATTCTCAGAACAGACTGTGTTTCTCCACCAGAATTTTTATTAAGGGGCTATTTATGAATGTTCCTGATGCAAATGTTCTTTTTTGTCCCTTTCAGCAACCAAAATGAACACATAACAAAGAAGGCAGTGCCTACACTGGGAATAGGGCTATCAGGGACCTTGAAAGGGCAAAAGTCAAATTTCTCAACAAAAAAGTACAAAGGAACACATAGAACTAAATATACTCAGCAGTTAAACAGCAAAATCTATTTATTAAAAGAGGGCTGAAGAGAAAATGAGTTGGCAGAAATATAAAATTTAATCATCCAAACCATATCCAATAAGCAAAGAGACAGAGAAAATATCACAACACAGCACAAATAACACAAAGAACCACAGAGTCCAAAAGACGTGTTCTTCACTCATCAAAAGGAGGGAATTGTACTAAATGATTTCCCAAGTCCCTTCCAAATCTCATATTCTATGCTGTTATAATTTTACGGGGCACAGTGGCTTTCCTGGTCTCTTTCCCTGACCCCTTGAATCCTTAACCCAAACAAACATGTCACTTGACTGGACACATTGGTTGATGTGGTTTTGCAGTGATGGCCAGTAGGAGTCATGGATTACTCTATATTAGGCCCCCTGTGGCCTACCGCTACAACACTGTAGCTGTAGGAAGTATGTATAAGAATTGATGTAGGTTCGGGAGTTCACATGAGACCCATGTCCCTGGATTTCAGGTAAATAGCCCACTTGAATGTCAGATAGTTGAGCTTGAATGTGTCATAATTGTTGCTGGTGGATTAGCTCTGATAGTTCCAGATAGAATCCAGCCTCTATGAAATTTAGGTCTATGGAAGGGCCTTTCAGGCTGACTGATCTGTTTGGTGACCACATTTGGCTTTTCATGACAACCCATCTGCCCAAAGATTGCAAAGTCTAGGAACATAATGATGGTTAAGTTGAATAGACTAAAAATTAAGGTCGGGTGGATCAATCATTAATTAAACTTACAGATAAAGTATTCTATGTCCTCAAGGTCATTGTGGAGAAAGGGTGGGTTTTCCTCCCCTTTCATTTGATGCTTTCATGCTTCAAAAGCAGCTTTACTGTTGAGTAGGTTCTTCCAGCTGGGATGTTGTTTTGCTCTGGTAAACTTATAGAAGCTGTACGTGAAAGGCACGTGCATTGGGGGTAGGAGTGCTCTATGAGAAAACATTTCAATGAATTCTTCCCACAGATACAGGTAGATTAGAAAAGAGGATGAGGTAAATCATTTTTTCAATTTATTCAATGTGCCCTCTGCTTCAATTATATAATGAAAAGCTTGGGATCCTCCAGCAGGTATGCTGTATATATGGGGTGGGGGGGGGGAACAGTGGAAAAGAGCTTGTATTGTGGGAATTAACCACAGTCTGCTATAAGTCTTTTGTGGAGGTAGGGTTTCCATGCTGCATTACAGCCTCCTCTTACTTGACTCTGCAAACCAACAGCCAAGAATCCACTGTAAGGTTTTTATGGAGGTGGGATTCCTCCACTGCAATATGGCTTTTTCTTACTTGAATTTGCAAACACTTCCCACTGCCTACTTCTGGGTGCCTAGAACTCCATTTCTTTTTTTCTCAAATTGTCATTTTTCTAGTTCAGGTGCCAGAGAACAGACTGGATCACTTCAGTCCATTGAGTAGCATCTCAAGTCAAGGATACAATCAAGATGTATTACCACCTTCCTGGTCCTGATGATCTTGGTAAAATTTCTAAAATTAAACCATAAAAATAAATGTTCAAGTACAAAAATGAGAACAAAAAGATTGTCCAGGAAACTGTAAATTTTTGTTATTTTCAGTTTGTTAGTCCTTTTGCCCCATTGATATCCATGCAATGCCAACAAATATAGGAGAAAGTTCCAAGCAAAATGGGTGGAACCTCTGTGGAATTCTTATAGACAGGCACAGACAAGAATCACACAGGAAGGGTTGTATTGCAGTCTGTACTGTTGGATAGAGGCCCTGTATCAGATAAATCATTAATTCACCAAAATATTTTAAAAGGTATAAATTCATGATGAGATGAGAACAGAACATCCTGTTAATTTCGATGTACCCTTCTGAATTTTTTTCTTTGAGTATTTTTTCCAGATTTTTTTTTTTTTGCTATTATTACCCAAATACTCAATTGGGTCTGTGATCTCATCTTATCAAGGAGGTTCACTCAACATTCTGGTAGCCTTCCTTGATTCCTCCTGTCATTACCAGGTACAAGTGGGACACTCTGTCATCTCTCCATCAGGCATTCTTCCTCCATGTTTTGTGGCCCTCCTATTTTCTCTTGCCTTGTGGCCCTTCTGCCTTCTCTTCCTATCATACATTTCCTCGATGACATCTTTTACGCCTACTTTTCTTCTAAATTCCTCATATGTTTTAGGTTGCAGCTTGCTCACACCCACAATATGCCTCTCCGCTGCCTTCAATATGATATTAACTTTTTATTCTTCAGACACTGCTGTAGTTCTTGTCTCATTGCCATACAGCAACATAAAGTATTGCGAACAAAATATATTTCCCATTGCTCAGTTATAACAGAACAACATGAAACAATGAGAGAAGATGACTGAACTGAATCTAAATGAAAAAAAAACTATAAGAAACTGTGGTACTTCCTCTTCATAGTTACCAGAATTTTGCTGCCATCTTTTTTTTTAAATTGGACATTTATAAACATGGTTGGAATGTTTGAACTAAAAGGAACCTTACAGAGCAGTTAGTTCAATCCTTTCATTTTACAGATGAGGAAACTGAGTGCCAGATAGCTGAAGTGGCTTGTCATGGTCACACAATTAGCTGATCCTTCCTGAAATCTATCTACAGATCCTTTGGGAATCTGTGGACTCCAGGTTAAGAACCCAGGGACCAATGTGGAAAAGTAACTACAAAATAATACAAAATAAAGGCAAATAATATTGGGAGTGAAGAAGAGGCCTGATTGGTAAGGGGGAATCACAAAAAAGCCTCATAGAGGAAATAGAGTCTGAGTTAAGCCTTAAAGAAGGTTATCGATTCTAAGAGTTAGTATTGAGGAGGCATGGGTGATAACCAGTGGAAGGCATTGAGATGGCCTCATGATGCATGATGAACAGACAGTTAGATTGCACCTTAGAATGTATAAAAGTGGATGGTGTGTAATAAAGGTGGAAAGGTAGGTTGAGTCAAAGTTGTAAAAAAAAAAAGAGAGGAGAGTTAATGTTTGAAAATTCATTGGAGGATGAATATAGTGAATCAATGTGGAGAATGAGATAGTGAATCAGTTAGGGAGTAGTCATATTTCATGTGGACCCAGTTGGGATTAAACAGCTTAAATCTGTAGTGGGCACAACCAGCACGGTTCCATGATTTCCTCCATCTCCATTCAGCAGCATATGATTTCATTTTGTGTATGATTATGTGTCTTACTAATGGAAAAATAAATATCAGGTGGCCTTGTTTGTATGATTAAGGCTGGTATGTCTAGCGTTTTAAGAAGAGGTTTTGATCCCCGTAAAGAAGTGGGAGACATTCCTCTCTCAATGGGAACCGAGGTTCAGGGAAAAAGTGGTCAATATCAAATCAATGGACATGCCTTAACTACTTGATTTCTAGTTGAAATTTTACAGTTCACCAAGCCATAATTAAACTAATTAGACTTATATGTTTCATGTTAGCTAAAAAATAGTTAGCAATTAACTGGCCTCATACGGTGAGCCATCATTGAGTAACGAAGCATTTATATATTCACACATTTAGCTGGACAGTCTTTTCCGGCAGCCTTGAGATATTTAGTATTAATATTTTAATGGACATAGGCTTCTGGTCCTTAATTTGATAATTGCTCTCGGGTTGAGCTGCATCAAGAATATGTGTATATGTATATATGTATGTATATATACACACACACGTGTATGTATGTATGTTTATAATATGTATGTATATGTATATATACACAGACATATGCATGCACATGTTACAACCCAATTTTAAGTGACTATTTTCTATTCTGTTTGGCAAGTGTAAACTCTCATCAATGGAGGCTACAAAGTATAGGCAATTCTCCTCTCCAACGACTCTAATCGGTAACTTCTCCCTTTCTCTTGCCTATTAAATCTGTTCAGTGCCCATCAAACCTTTTTTTAAAACAATATTTTTGTTAGTATTTTTAACATCTAGACCAACTTCATTTACGTCTCCCCCCACCGACAAGATATCCCTTGTAACAAAGATGTAAAAAAAGAAAGTGGAAAAAGCAGATGAGCAAAACCAACCCAATATCAACCACGTCTAAGAGGATATGTAATAAACTCTCCCCAAGGTCTCTCATCTCTGCAAAGACATACTTTTTTCACTCTTCTCTAGTGCCAAAGTTAATCATTAAAATTAAAGCATTCAGTTTTAATTTCAATTTCAGCTGACACTATCATAGTTTCTGTTCATCCTGTTTTTCTTTTTCTCCTTACATAACTCTGTATCAGTTCATATAAGCCTTCTTTGAGTCCCTGAATTCATTTTAGTTATTTACTCCAGCATAATCTTTCCTAATTCATGTACTTAGGCTTCTTCTTGGATTCCTTCATCAACTTGGACTCCCATAATTTTTTGGAATGTTGTCTTCTCTGCAACCTAGATCTCCTTTGCTCTTCCAGCTGTGATGTTTTTGAAATTTGCCTGTTCCTTTCCTTCCCGTTGCCACCATGCTAATCTAAGTATTCATCACCTCCCCTCTTAATATGTGCAGCAGCTTCCTCACTGGCTCTGTACTGGGCCTTCTTTTCTCACGCTAGAGTATTTCACTTGGTGATCTCATCAGCTCCCGTGAGCTCCTAAATATCACCTCTAGATGATTCTCAGACCTATCAGTCCTGTTCTAGCCTCTCTCCTGACCTGCAGTTTCACATGTCCAGATACCTACTGGACACCTTGAATGAATGTCCCATAAATATCTTAAATTCAAAATATACAAACTGGAAGTCATTATCTACACACACACACACACAAACACCACACACACCTGGTTCTCTCCCATTCCTAGCTTTCCTATTACTTTTGAGGGCACCATCTTTATTCCAGTCACCCTGACTTACAACCTAAGTGTTCTCAGTTCCTTACTCTCTCTCATTCCCCATATCTAATCATTTTCCAGGTCTTGTCAATTCTATCCTTATAGCACCTCTCATATGTGCTCCCTTCTTTCCTCTGACCCTGCTACCACCCTGGTGCAGGCCCTCAACATCCCCTGCCTGGACTATTGTAGAAGAAGCCTGCTGGTTGGTCTCCCCACTTCAAATCTCTACTAATTCCAGTCCATCCTCTACTCAGCAAAGATCTTCCTAATGCTCAGGTTTAACCCTGAAGTCCCATTTTCCCTTCCTTCCCCTCATTCACTAAACTCCAGGGGCTCTCCATTACCTTTAGATCAACTATAAAATCCTCTGGCTTTCAAACCCTTCATAACCTGACTCTTTCCTCCCTTTCCATTCTTCTTATACTTTATTCTCCTCCACATACTCTGCAATCCAACTACACTCCAGCCTCTTTGTCGTTCTTCACACAAGCTACTCCATCTTCCCATTCTGTGCCTATTCAACAGTTGTTCTCCATGCCTGGAATTCTTTCCCTCTCAAAATCTACCTCCTGGCTTCCCTAACTTCCTTTGAGTCTCAGTAAGTCAAACCTTTGGCAAGAATCCTTTCCTGGTCCCCCTAAATAAAAGTGCCTTCCCTCTGAGATTACCTCTAAGTTATTCTGTACATATCTTTTTATATCTAATTGGTTGCATGTAGCCTTCCCCACTAGATTATCAGAGACTACTTTTGCCTTTCCACTCCCAGGGCTTGGGACAGTGCCTGGCACACAGTAGATGTTTAATAAATGCTTCTTGACTCAACTTGACTATCGTTCACCCAGTCCCCCATATTAAAAACTGATCTCCCAATCTTGGTCAAATCTTGTCGACTCTATTTTTGCAGTCTCTCAAATTACTTCTTCCTTTGGTTCCCGCTGCAATGAGTCTGGTTGAATTTCTCATTACCTTTCATCTGGATCATTGCAATAGGCTCAAAACTTGTATCCCTGCTTGTAGTCTCTTTATACTTATAGTATAGAGTTATGTTTCTGTAATTCCTCTGTTCCAATGAATCTGCATAGCCCACCAAATAAAGTCAGGTCATTGATGATTTGGAGCAGGAGATGAGAGATATGTGTCTAAATGTGGGAGTCATCTGCATATTGAAATTATGGAACCTAATGAGATCATCAAGTGGGTATATAGAGAAAAGGACCCATTAATGATTCCTGGTATACATTCATGCAAGGAAGGCAGAACATGGGTGATAATCAGCAAAGGATTTTGAGAGACTATGGGTAGGAAGAGAACCCAGGAGAGAGCAGTTCTGACTGTCCACGTGGAGAAGGTCGTGAACCATGGATGAGAATGACTGAAAACAACTTCCTCACCTGATGGCCAGTCTTCTTGTGATAAACCTCTTGATTCTTAGGTTGGTCGTACTTTTAATGCTTAATGACTGGTTGATATAGTTGTATCATCAACAGATTTTCACTACCTTCAGATCAAGGAAGAGACTTAAATGTTTACTTAATGGAAATGTAATAGAGGGAGTTGGGCTGGGTAAAATACCTAGTTTTTCAAGGTCCTAGCGCCCAAAATCTTCTCCAAAGAAGGCTTTAAAATATTTGTTGCTTTTCTTAACAGAAGTACAAAAAATACATACTATTTGTCTCCATTTATGGAAAAAAGAGGCACCTAAAAATAAATGTGTTGTCCCAAGATTGCACACAATAAGTTAACAAAGATGAATTGGAATTTTCATATTTTCAACCCCATATTCAGCTAAAATTTGGCTTGTGAGATCAAGATCTCAAAACTTAGATCTAAACGTCTTATAGATTACATGCTTTTCAATATTTGTGCATTTTTGGAGTGGCCATCGTTCTTGTAAAAAAAAAAAAAGCAGAAAAATTCCAAGTCTATTACTTGTAGTTGAGAACTTCCCATTTCCCTATAACCATGAAAGAACTTAGGCTTGACACATTCACTGAATGCATTCTGTTTATTTGAGAAGGAAGATCTCAAGTGAGGATCCTTTGGGAGAGACATCTCCCATCATTATGTACAACAAAATCAACCATTGCTTCCAGCAGGGTACAAAAATACACATCTCAGTGACTTCCGTACAATAAATATGTAATCATGCATCCAACAATAAAAGGCACCGAAAACTGGTCACTTAGTAGTCATAAAAATTACTAACTACATTAACAAAGCCACCAAAATCTCTGTACAAGGAAATGTAACAATATATTCCAAAGGTGAAAACACATAAAACATCTTTAAAATAGTATGCAATAAATATACCTCAATTGCTGTATACATATATATATTAAAAATAAAACTGTGCCATTGTAAACAGTATGTAAACAAACAAAACTCAACATTTCCTTACAATTATTAAAAGCAGATAAAGCCAAAGTAAAGACTCTTGTTCTAATAGATTTATTTTATTGGCATATTTGCCAAACATACAGTTTCACTCTTTTCTGTAGCAAACAGAGCCTACTGTGTAAAAGGGAAAATCCAGTTTGCCTATTTTGGGCATAAACTGATAAGAGTTTGACAACAGATTAAGTGAGTTCTTAAAAACAAACAAATGACAAGGACTGAAAAGGACAGAAATACCACTAAAAGACTAGTTTTCGCAGCGTAAGGGTCGGAAGGAACTGCAATTTAATTTCATATAGTCAGGATAATTATGAACAGGAAATCCACTCAATTTGTGATCATCTTTGCTGAAAGAAAAAACAAATATGTGTTGTATAAAGATGTCATGTCTAATCAGTGTGCCTCACCTTTTCTTTGGTAGATGGTTTGCATGATAAAAACAGATGCACTAAAGTTATGTGAAGTTAGAAATAAAGATGCAAACTGTGATTCCAAATTAGGTCTGCTTAAATAATGTTTTTAATTGCAACAGGAATTTTTTCCTTTGGCATTTAGTAGTCACATAGATATACTTGACTTTTTCTCAGGACAGTGCTCAAAGACTCTTCTCTTATAACTCACAACTGATTCTTTATTTCAGATATGTCAATGCACATGAATCTGAATATAATGTATTTGCTATAGGCTTATATTAGGATTGTTACATATCCTTATCTGAATGTTACATGTTATTACATTCCATTCCATTGTAAGTAGATTAGAAATGCAAAATATAGATATATGCAATTTATATATCCATAAATTTGTACACATGTCCTCAAAAAGTCTGAAATAACCCAGGAAATGACTTTACATGGTTTTTTCCCCTATAGGTGTAGATTAACACTCCATATTACATGTTTTGGTTTCTATAAAGTAAAGCAGAAAATTCAATCTCCTGAAATGAACCTTGAATTTAACTCATATTCTATTTTAAAGTTAAAAATTATCAACAGGATCAGTCAATACAGCCTGTAGTTATGAGGAGAAATCAATCAAACTATGTCTTTCTAACTAAAGGTGGTTAAAAACATTCTTGATGCCATCACAGAGCTATGAAAATATCTGAGCATAAAGATGGAGTGAATCTCTTGTAATGCACATTTTAGTTGTTGGCAAGGATGGGGGTAGATGATTTCCACTATAAATCCGATGGTAATTTAAACTAAAATATACTTCATTTCTCTGCAAGACCTACTTTAAAAAAATTTTGTGTGCTTGCATTTGCCATATTACATAAGACCTGGTGTTCAAGTTTATAAACTGAATAAAATTAATTTATATTTTAGGTATCTATTTAGTATTAAACTCAGATGACAGAAAAGAAGTCTCAAAAGGAAAACTGTTTAACTGGAAACAAATTCGGTCTTTAAGTGATGCTATAATTTCCCAAGCCTCCAGATCATGGTATTAATAAAAATCAAAAGTGATAATAAACTAGAAGTGTTTGGAAAACATAAAGATTCAGAATGTTTAGGTCATTTTACTTAAAAACAAGTTCTACTTGACTTTCATTTTGTTCTTCAGTATGCAAAAGCACTGAAAACGTAGTTCATTCTGAATACTCAATAAATATGTAAAATGTCTGTGTATTTATATTACATATGATAAATATGAATGTCCAAAATAGGAAAAGAATAATAGATGCCTGTTAGTGAATTATGTTGTGCTTTAAATTCACAAATATATGTGAGCTTCATAGGCTTGCATGTTGAAGTAGGAATTCAGTTTGGGTAATATTTTCTGATAAAAATAGTTGTTATTTGGTTAACTAGTTATTACCCTTTATCAAAAAATGTTCAGCATCACCTGAGGTAGGATGGTAGAGTGGAAGAAGCGCTGAACCTAGAATGAAAAGCCCTCACTTCTGGGTTCAACTCTTTTACTAATCACCATGTGATCTTAGGAAATCAATTCAATCAAGACACACTTTAAGGGCATACCACGTGCCAGGCAAAACATATAATCTTTCTGGATCTCGGTTCCCTCATCCATAAAATAAAGGGATTAGATTAGAGTACGAATTCTTAACTTGGAGTCCACAGACTTCCCCCCTTCGGTCCATGAACTTTGATAGAGAAAACATAACACATCTTTATTTTTGATACCTTTTGCTTTCCTTTGTAACTCTATGGAATTTATGTTACGCATTTAAAAACATTATTTTGAGGAGAGGTTCATATGTAAAACTTCACCAGACTGCCAAGTTAAGAATTCCCAAACTAGAGGCTCTTTAAGGTTTTGTTTAGTTTTAATATTCTATAGTTCATGAATCTGTCCAATTTTCTCCCTGCTATGGATATAAGCTTCAGTTTAAGCTTATTGCTAGGACAAATGCACACATACACTTGCAAATATAGGGTCTTCCAATAGCTTAAAGCTACAATAAGACTTTTAGAAGACTTTGTATATTAATACCATTTGATGAACTGTATCATTCTTCCTAAGTTTTCCCTTTGAAAAGATACAAAAGTAGCATTGTCTGGATTTTATGTTTGCATTCTTGTTTTACTGTATGTATCTAAATGGTAACAGATTTTATGTAATTTGAGATGGTCATCCATCCAGTGACTCTCCCTGCCCCAGTGATAGCCTCAATGGCACAGGCACTGTGAGAAGTTTGCTTTGGCACTAAAAAGAAAATTGTCACAAAAATCCCCACATCTCCATTAACGGCACTAGTACATATTATACTTTGTTTCCAATTAGAGGTTACTATGTATCTTGGCTGGAGGGGAAATTCTTTTCATATAAAATTCAATTGCTATCATCCTCTGCAGACGAAATAATTTTATTATCATTCTATCATCTTTCATGAGCTAATAGCAATAGAATTTCTGTCTCATTTGCTAGGAGGAACAGTAGAAATGTACAATTTTGAAAGTTTTCATTCTCACTATTCTATATGTTGAGAAATGACTCAGAAATTTAACCTTTTCTTTTCTTAAGGAAGAAAGGACTTCAATTTCTTCCCGTTTGCACAATAGGCCACTGGATCATTATTTTTATCCATTTTATATTCTTGTCGTATAGTCTACTGATCAGCCTAACCATACCAGGCTAACCACCATACCAGCTGGTAACTGGGTTGTCACTGTCTGTCAGTTCATATACATCAACAGATAATACATGATGTGACTTACTCTCCTTTTTATTTTTTTTAAAGCATTCACAATAATTTTTTTTAAATTATCCTTAATATTCCATGACAGTTTGGAAATACATAAAATCTGTTAGTTGCCTTATAAAAGCAAACTGATTTTTGAATTGACTTTAGGGTTTCTAAGACTAATAAACTAAATTTAGGCACACAACACTTTCATATTAACTTCGTATAGATTTTTTGTTTGCATGATGTAATTTTTGAAATTGTTTAAAATTTTGTTTTTCAAAACTTGTAAGTTTTTTTCATATCAAATACATTTAAAACACGTACCAACATAATTAAAAAGACAAGTATGCACCCAGTTGTATAACTCTTGGTAATTGATGACAAAACAAAATGGTTCCCTAGATTTCTAAAGAATGCAAATAAACTATATCCATACACAGATAGTGAAATTGCAATGCATTCTTAAATAACTATGTAAATGAAACCCCAAAATGGGTCTTAATACTTCCCTGCAGACTGCAACGCTTTCTATGCTTATTTGTATATATGTTAGGTGTGCAATTATTGACTTCTCCCAAGCCACAAAAATGGACAATTAATATTGGGCAGAAGTTTGGGTTTGAAGAGAAATTTGCTTGGGTGATGAAGAAAAAACTAGCATACTGGAACATGTAGTTAAAACATTAACATTCTCAAATTTTTGAAATTCATTTCCATTTTCTGATTTTTTCCACACTTTAAAAATGCAATAATTCTGCAATAATATCCCAAATGACCTTAGCCTGTAGTATTTAATTTCAGCCATCCATTTATTTGTAAGAAAGAGTCATCTTTCCATTAACAAGGTGTTTCAGAAAAGAACAAGATGGGCTTCTGTTTGACAGAAATGAGTGCTTCAAGTATGTAAGCAAATTATTAACAGCGTTATTAACAAGTAAGCAACAGCAGTATAAAAGAACTAGAAAATGCGTTTTTGTATAAAAGATCAAGTTCCTTAATATATTTTATAGAGATAAATACATTGATTTATACAACTGGTGAAGCCTTCTACTGATTATTATTGTGTTAATGCCATATATCATCACTGCTATTGATGTCAACATTTCCTTTTCTTTCCCTTTCAAAAACAGAATACCAAAATTTAAAGTTCTTTCCCCAATGTTAACCAAATATATAAATCTAGTTTGTTACTCAAATACTTTATCTGCTTAAAATTCCTGCAAATCAGAATAAATCTTTGCAGTTTGAATGAGCAGCATGATAATATTCTGATATAAAAATCATAGCAAAACTCTCATTAGGAAAAAAAAATCAGTAAAAGGAAAAGCCTGTTGTATAAATACCCTATATAATACAAAAGCGAGAATTCTAACTCACTTCTGAGACTGGACAAATAACCAATTTATCATTTGACAATTTTGAATTATCATGTATTTTTCTAGTTATAGGACAAATATATTACTCCAACTTATTATCTTAATATACAACATTTCTTTCATAAAACTGCAAGTGTTACACTTATCAAAACCTTCTAGAGCACTAATTGCCAGTTACCAGAACCGTAAAAAAAAATTAGCTATTCATAAGCTTAATACTTAGAGGTACAGATAACGAATAAACAGTGGTAAACATTAATAGTGCAATCAAACATTAAGGATCACAAACAAAATATATTCTATGTCCTTATCAGCTTGCATGTCATATTTTATTTAACAGAGTATCAAACTCACATATTTTAATGAATAGTAGAAGTAGCACTACCTTCCTCTAGATTTTGTTAATTTACTCTGAAATGCAATTCTTACCAAATAGATAATTTACCATGTTTTACATAATACACACACACACACGCACATGCATGCACACACACACACACACACACAGCATTTATAACTTAGAAAAACAGTATTTTAAAAACATGTTTGGATAGGGTGAATAATTTTAACATTATGGCTTGTTTTTATTTTTGTTTTTTTCCAATGAGGATTTGAAAGGAGATTAAATATAAATATAGGTAAATAGAGCATGTTAAACATACGAATGGAATAAAGTTCTTGTTTTCTATTGAATGAAATAGTGTTTATACTTGATATTGAATTGAACTTTGATGCATTAGAACTGACTATATTGGAATTCCTTTTCCCTAAAAATGGAATATATGACAAACAAAAAAACTAGAACACAGCTGCCTTTTGCCTCAAATCCTTTGAACTATTACATTTTATATACCCCTTTTCACCAAAAAACATTTAATTTGGGGGAAAAATAATAAAGCAAGAACAAGAATGATAGTGATAAGGAGAAAACCAATGTAACATTCTCTTCACTCATTACAAAAATAGTGATAATCCTGATTTTTTTTTCAAATTTATAATTTTTTTAAGAAAATTTCCTATAATTCAAAGGCAGCTAGTACCATTCTATAAAGAGGCTGATAGAAGAGTTGAATACCAGAAGTACACAGAAAGCACAACTAAAAATATTGTACAAAAAGAAGAAAAACCAGTAGGAAGTCATAACAAAACAATAAAATTAAATTCTAGACTCTTTCACACATACCACCACCATACCCATAACTGTGCCCCCTCCTTCCCCCCCCATCCCTGCCCCCCCCACACACTTGTTATTTAATACTAGTAGAATGAAGAGTAGGGAATGACTAAATTCTACGAGAGCTGCTTGGGTCATCCTTCAATCAATGATCTGTTTGCATTTGAGAAAATTGCAGGGCAGGTTTTTTCCTCTATCTAATTTATACAATTCATTTTTCTTTTCACTTTCATAACCACTGTCTAACATTATAGCTTTATTCTCCATGCATTTTCAAGGTGCATAGGCAAGTTATTTAGGGAGAGGAGACAGGAGCATTTATTAGGTTGAGAGATTTTCTCAGTGCATAATTAGATAGCTACATCCTGTAGCGAATTCACATCTACATAACATGAAAGTTTAAAACACTGACTTCTCAGTAAGAAATTGTTCTTAGTATGCTTTGAAATCATGTGTACAATTAATATCAAATACAATTGTCTAAGTCACAGTTTACATTAAAGTTGTTTTCCTGAACCAACGCCTAATTAAAACAGCCTAAAGTAGTTCCACTTAGGCACCAAAATAGCAAGTGCATCTTTGGCAAAGTTTTAGTAAATAACAACCTGTACATTAACATTGATAAGTGAAAGACTTCTTAAACCAAGTGAATTCTGAAAAGATATCTGACTAAAATAACAGACAATAGGATAGATCATATAAGAAACTATGTGACTGAGGTTAGGGAAGTAGTGAGTTAACTTTCAGAGTACTCTTTAGAGGTACCATTAATTTATGAAGTCCTACTTTACAGAACTAAGACAGCATACTACAAAACAATATATCCTTGTCTTCATTATTTCTTTTTTTGAAGGGCTTACATGCAAAATGTGATTTCA
Source organism: Phalanger gymnotis (assembly GCA_028646595.1). Classification (NCBI taxonomy): domain Eukaryota; kingdom Metazoa; phylum Chordata; class Mammalia; order Diprotodontia; family Phalangeridae; genus Phalanger; species Phalanger gymnotis. The sequence goes on from CM053626.1 coordinate 71,013,827, forward strand.
GTTGTGATCACTTTAGACTTTCCATTTTTATTCAATGCACAATTAATCCTTTCTATGAACTGCTTTGTGTTCTCAAACGTGAAGCAAAGCAAGCACAAGCATATTTAAATTAAAAACAAAAAGATTACTATGGGATTTTTGTTGCCCAAAGATTTATTCCTTTATGGATATTTCATTGGAACAAACATACATTGAATCAAATCAAAAGCTATTGCCAGAGAAAGTATGGAAGTCTGAGCAGAGGTGGTATTGATGTAAGAATACCATCTAGCTAGAGCAATTATTCTAATTTTTTTAAACTTGGGCTAAATGGCTACATAAACAACAAACTATGACACCTAAGCATACATAACTAGAGTTGATGCTAGGCTTGGGGGGACACAGAAACCCAGCACCTCTGATTTTACTCCAGTTCCCATAAGACCAATCTTCTGATTACTCACTTGTGGTCACTAAGTACAGGGTTTCAACTAGAGAAGAAATCTCAAGTCACCAGAACAAAGGAAGTAGGAACTGGTAAATGATAATTTAAAAAAGTAGAGGAATATGTCTGAAGATAGCTCTAGTGGCTTAGGCACAAGAAAAGAAATTATTTTAAAATTTTGATTAGGGCTACTCTGCCCTCTGTTTTAGTCCAAAAGAACAAATGGTAACCAGCCTCTCACTTTGTAAAAGATGGCCCAAGGTGGGGCTTCACAATTCCTTCTGTTGGGTCCTCAAGCCGCTGAAAGGATGGGGGTGAGGGAATCAGAGGAAGGTTGTGCCCACCATGGTAGTGGTGGTAACTCAACTAGCTCAGTCCAGGGAAATGAGCTTTCTATGTCCTAGCCATGGCATGAATCAGAGAGCAAATATCTTCCCCTTTACTCCCCAACCCTCCTTCCAAACTCTACCTATAAAAGTTTCTTTGCCTTCTTTTCTGTACCTTACTAGCTACAGGAAGCTGGCTCCCACATCAAGCTCATGGGAGTCCAGAGAGGCTAAGGGAGAAAGCCCAGGGATAACTGTCAGTGTATTGCATTGGGCTGAGGCAGTTTTACACATAAACAAGGAATATTATTTTTAAAACTAAATCCTTAATATCAGAGTTGCTTTTTGGGGATGATTCTTCTAAAAGACAATTGAGGCAAAAATCTCAGTTCTAGTTTTGAAGTTCTAGCTGGTTATATATAAAGATCACACAGAGATAGCACATATACCACTTAAAATAAAAGGGGTTAATGTCAAGGAAAATTTAAAAATAATTTATTTTAAAACATTAAGATGTTTATGCCTTCTTGAACATATAAGAGCTCAAAAGCCTTCCTTTTCTTAAAAGCTAAGTAGAAATATTTTATTTAGCTTATTTGTTTTTGCTAACTGTAGCTCTGACTTCCATATTTTCCAAGGAAGCTTTCTACTTCTCTCTTTTTGGTAAAGCATGAGAGGCACCTCTGATAGAAGAGTTGTGAAGTTTTGGTTCCGTCTCTTTTGTTGTGCAAGCTAATAGGAAAAGTGCTTGGATCATAAAGGAGGGTAAGGAGTATGAAAAGGGTAGAAGCAAGGTGTCCTAGGTCATATGTCAGTGTAGAATCATATAATACACACGAGACAATGATCAGTTCATGCCTAAAAAACAATTTTAGCGTTTAGGCTTAAAATTTCTCCTTTCAGTTATTTCTCATGATTCCTTCTTTTTAACATGGTGAACAAATATTTTGCTGGAAATTAAGATATATTCATAAATTAGATATGAAAGCATCAAGATATAGATATGTGATGGAATACAACAGTCTGCTAGCCAGGAACCCAGTGGACTCTTTTTTTTTTGTATAGACACCCAGAGAATGACGGAGGAACCTACTCTATTGGAGTTTCATGATCTCATCAGCTATAACATGCACAAGTCACAGGTAAGGATATCAAATACTTAACCACTCTTTACTTTTGAAGAGATTTCCTTTTAGTTGCTTTTCTATGAATTCTTTTGTCTATGTATTTGGCAAACAAATGAACATCAACGAAACGGTATCTCAAGATTACATTTGGGTTAAATTGTTGCTTTTCTTTAACATTTATTAGATAGCCCCAAAGTACAATATGGAAATAGTCAGCACTGGGTTAATACCCTACCTGCTTTTGTCACATAGAAGATGGTTATAAATAGCAAAGCTAAATATTCTTAAATGTCTGAAAAAATATTTTACAAGAAATGTGATAAATACACCAAGGATATGTTATACATCCAAGATGGAACATGAAAGAACTTTTCAGTTTAAATGCACTATGAGAAACTTTTGATGGAGCTTTTCATTTGGAGAGTCAGGTACTAGTTTTATGATACAATGGGTCTTAATAAGATGAGAGAAATTTCTTAACTGATACACCTACTGCACATGATTTGCTGAAAGAAAACTAGCTTACATAAAATGTACATTGGTGTTGAATATGGTACAAACACAATGTATTCATATCTACAAGTTCTTAACCACAGGATGTTTAGGTAAAATAAAACACTAAACAATAGAGAAACAACAAAAATATAGTTGGGGAGTAATAAATTAAATCCTTTTAAAACTAATATTGAGGTTGTTCAAGTGTTAAAAGTATTAGATGTGTCATGCAACAAAAAGAAAATCAGTTCAGGCAGGAATATCGTGCACTGTAATTTGTACCCACAGTATTTGTGGAGTTGACTATATTTCCTTGACCACTGGATGCTGGGCTCCTGCGGCAGTATCAATCTCTCATGCAAAACCACAATCTCTCTCCTCTGAATAGAGATTTCAAGGAAGAAGCTCTGCCTCAGATCAGTCAAAGTGAAACCTGTCTCCACATAATGATATGTTGTTGCATTGTAGATTAGGCCAGGATTAAGGAAATTCTCCACTTCACAATTCCATCTTTTAGACATTGTAGTTTACTGTGCTCCTAGATTTTCCTCCATATGTGCACATGGAACATGCCAGGTCCACACAATAAGAAAATGGCTTTCACAGAATGTACTTTTTGGGCACAAATCTTTTTTTTAAATACCTCCAACCAAGCTTTTCATCCACAATATAAATAAAGCCACCTACATGGGGTGCACTAGTGCTTTTTTATCCACACAGTAAACTACAAGGATAGCAAATTGCCTCCGATAATTTTGCATTTACTAGTAATTCTCCCTCTTTCGAGAAGTAGCACCAGTAGGATTACACCTCAGACAGTAGAGTGCTCTTTCCTAGCTCTTTAATTCCCTGAAGAATTCGCTTCATATGACCCACTTTCGTTATCCCCAGATCCTACAAAAAAAAGGAGAGGTGGGGGGGGGAAGAGAGAAAGAGAAAGAAGAAAGTTTATTGATAGGAGAAAACTCATAGTGTAACATTCAACTTGGTGAACAACTAGATCAGACCAACACTGAATCTGCTGAGTTCTATGTTCAATGGTTCTGAATGTGGAATTAGCAAGAGGCAAGAAAAGGCACTCATGAAACGAGTATTTTACCTAACTCACTGTGAAACCACCAACCTGTGACCATGGTCCTCTAGAGGAAATACCTACAGACGCTTCACATTAGTTCTTTGACAACACTGTTGGTAGCTTCTTCAAGATTCCAGATATGGTTTAATATCTCTCTCCTAAACACAGGGATGTCCATGAGGGAATGATGCACATTGTTGGCTCTGATGCATCTATAGTCTCCTACATTTTGGCCGAAGCTCAAGTTGTATAGTGAGGCAAAACAGTGTGAAAGCAGACACCAATTTCTACAACTCTAGGTTAGGAATGTTTGTTCCTAAAATGTTCATGGAGAAATAATCATTGGTGATAACCTTTAATTATATACAAAAATAAGTTTGATTGTTACATCAGTGATTATGAATGACTAGAGAGTATAAATAAGTATCCCTGCCTACCCTAGGAAAGTGCTTTTTATGCTGGGCTTTTGACTATTTCCTAAAACTCCTCATTTCTCAATAAGGTTTTTTAATATCAGATATCAATGTTGAACTTTTATAAATGTGTGATTGCTGCTGATCCAAGACAGGCAAAATTTCCCACATCTGAAATACTACCACATCAGGAGCTCCCCATGTTGATGAAACCATGTTTTTTCTTTGAGAATGTGAAAACTTATTATACTGGATTTAATTAATCAATCAATAAGTGATTGACGTTTTCTTCTTGAGAAAGTAGATATTGTTTTATACTGGGTTAATCCTCATATATTACTTTGTGGTAAAATGAGCTATGCTCTCGCGATAAAAGTTATCTAAATTTCCTTGCTATAATTGGAGTCCCTTGTAATTTGAACTTCTCTCAGTGAATTCCTATTAAACTATATATAACCCATGAAGACTTTCTTTCTACCTTTCTTTCTTTCTATATACACATATATACATACAAATACATGTGTATATATACACCACATAGGATTTTTCATCTTAATTTTTAGCTCTTAGAGTAACCACTTGCAATCTTCTAAGTTATGGTACTTCTTTGTAAGAAATAATTCCAAAAAATCTGTTAATGTTTAAAATGAGACAACCACTTAGCAAATTAGAAAGTCAATGAAATGACTTAAAAACCAGTGGCTTTCAGGCAGCATGCAAAGCAATGTAAGTAAGATTAAAAGGAAATGCAAAATGATTTGTCCAAATAAATTAACAGGAATACTCCAAATTTTGCCCATTTCTCTAAAAATCATAGCCTAATCCATTCTTTAAAATTCCTGAAATGTGATAACATTTATCTTACAGCCATATTTTTAAAAGCATCAACAAACCAACAAAAAATTCATGAATCTTTCTGATACTACAATAGATACTTCTGATGGCCCTGAGTATTTCCAATAAATGTTACTATTTTCAAATACCTATAGTTATTTTCAAGCTTGAGATCAATTAGAGATCTGTTCCTATAAAACTTTATTAGTATGTAATTGACTCATCAAAAATTTTTTTAAATGTTTGCTTTGCAACTCTCCATATATGTTATTTTCTTTAGAGGTAGCATGTAGCATGAACTAATGGAGAGAGGACTAGACTTAGAAAATGCCAGGTTCATTCTATAGCTACATGACTTCAGAAAAGCCATCTTCTCAGTGCCTAAGGTAACTTTCTGAGACTTATCTACAAAGTCAAAGGTGGCTGGGTGGGGGAAGCTACCACATCAGAAGCTCCCCATATTGATGAAATCACATATTTTCTTTTTCACAACATGGATACTTTTTATACTATGTGTGTTAATCCTCTTATAAGGTATGTGTGGTAGCTGAGTTTTCTCAATAAAAGTTGTACAGACTGATTACTGAATGTCCTTTGTTTTAGTTGAAGTCCGCTATAATTTGACCTGCCCTCAGTGGACCTCTTGAACTATGTATCCTGCTTATCAAAATTCTCACATTTTCTCACATAGTTCTGGCCCATGGCTTCCTTATTCATTTCATTAGAGGTATGTGCCTAAGGAAAGACAAGAACTGTGAGTCCAGCACCACTGCTTCCCTCTTTGCTCAAACAGTCTCACCTGTGGACTCATTCTTGTTGAAAGCAGTAACTACCAATACTGTGGCAAGTGCATGAGGGAGAGACAGATGGATTTTGTTGAACGTGCTTGCCAGATTTTTATACCCTCCAATGAGAAAAATCTCAGAGCACAAATGTTGATATCAAGCCCAGAAAAAGTCAATGAAATTCCACTCAACACTTAGTTATCCATCATTTAACAGTCATTATACTATTGACAGATACCCAGAAAGTACAATTTGATAGTCACTATTTACCTGCCTTATCAGTATATTTCTAATACTTTAATTACTTTGATTAATTACATTCTGGAAGACAGCACTATGAACCTTACAATTTTTCCTCTTCCTTAAGGGCAGTTTATCATCTTTAAGAAAGAAATAAAATGTTAGTATGATTTCAACAGACTACTGCTTAGCACTTTATTTCCAAGAAATCTTAAACTAATTTTTTGTTATAAATAAAACAAAAATCTTTCAAAGGTTCCCTTGGACTAAGGGACTGACTGTCCTTGGGGTCGTTAGGTTACATTTAGACCACATATTTTCCTACCATTCAGTTCCCAAATCTAATAGGAACCTAAGCACTTAAGGAGTATAAATGATACTTAATCTCCACTAGACAGTGCCAAATGAATCTCAAAATAGATGGCTTCAAAAACATTTCTCAGCACTCTATCATTTAAGAAAGGATTATTTGAAGCATTTCCTGTTCTTGTGAACTGAGCTTATGGAAACTATTATAGCTAAAATTGATTTAGATTTTTCTCTACGAGACTCACACAAGGATACATCATTACATTATTGTCACAGGGTTACTGTGAGAATAAATAAGATATGTATGTAAAATGCTGTATAAATGTTAGATGTTATTGTCATCCTCTTAGAAACTGATGACATGTATATAGATACTAAAATGACAATGCTTTTTGAAAAGTTTCCTGTATTTAAAGAACCTTTATAACAAGTACAACTAGATTTTTGAAAGTTGGAATGGATTTAGATGGCATCTAGTCCATCTCCTTCAATTCATGGAAGTATGGCTGAGAGAACTTATGCGCCCATAGTCACGTAGTAGCAGAGCTGAGGTTAGAATTCAGTTCTCCTTCATCTCAGTCCTAGTCTTTTCCATTCTGCCTTGCTTTCTTCCAAACGAACACTTTTATCCTCACTTACTTTCTTCTTTCTCCCTTAATTACGAGGAGATATAGTTGTTTTTCTCCTTTCCAGCCAATAGCTATTAGCAACAACAGACAAAGTCCCTAAAGCACTCTGCATTTTTGGGCCATGTCTCTTGGTTCTCCTCCTACTTGTCTGACCTCTCCCTGGTCTCCTTTGCTGGATTTTTGTATCATACCCAATAAATGTTGGTATACCATCAAAGTTCTCTCTAGAGTCCCATTCTCATCTATCTATGCTCTCACTTGGTAATCTTATCAGTTCAATTATCATCATTACCTAGATGACTCCCAGATCTGTCTATTTATCTAGCTATCTGTCTAATATATACATATATATTCACATACATACATATACACATATATGTATATATATATGTGTGTGTGTGTGTGTATCTACACACGCACACACACATATAGGTACATATCACCACCTGCCTATTGGACATCTAAAACTGGATTTTCCATAAGCATCTCAAACAACATGTTAAAACGCAGATAGTTGGTACACTGGATAGGATAGAGTGCTGGACCTGTAATCAGAAAGACCTGAGTTTAGACCTGGTCTCAGACACTTATTACCTGTGTGTCCCTTGACAAGTTACTTAACCTCCTCTACATAACTGCCAAAATGATTTTCTTAAAGTGTAGGCGAGACCATTTCAGCCCTCTAACTCAATAAACTCCCTATTACATCCAGAATCCAATATTAGCTCTTTTGTTAGGTATTCAAAGCCCTAAACAATCCTTTCCCTTCATACTTTTCTGGTGTCTTGCACATTGTTCCCCTCTACTTACTCCACAATTTAGCCATACTGATTTTCTTGCCACAGTCCTCACATACAATGCTGCATCTTCTATCTCCATGCTTTTCCATTAGTTGTCCCACACATGCAGCCTGATCTCTCTTCTCACCTTGCCTTCTCAGAATCCCTAGATTTCTTCAAGTCTCAGTTCAAACACTACCTTCCACCAGATACTTTTCCTGGTTTCTTCCTATGTTAGAGATGTTAGTTCCTATCAAAAGTTACCTTTCATGCACTCTGTATGCATCATGTATGTACCTATTTATATACATTGTTTCTCTCTTTCAATTTTAAGCACCTTGAGGACAAGGGTCATTTCTATTTGCCTTTTGTCTTCCCCAGCATTTAGCAGGCGCTTGGCACGTAGTAGGTGCTCAATAAATGCTTGTGGATTAATTGATTATTGGACATAAATATACTGATGGAATCCAAAATACGCTATCAAAATAAATAAAACTAAGCTCATTTTCTAAGAACTAGATAAGAACAATCAAAGAGTATGTTTAGCCCCTTTTGTTGAAAGTAAATTTTAAAATTCCTAATGCTTGTTCACACCTCTAGCCATCATTATCAATTCTTCCAAGACTCTGGTCTAGAGGGGACCCTTGACCATAGTCACGCCAACCAGCCAGGAAGAGGTTGTCATCTGAAGCAGCAGGTTTTGCTGCTGGCAGAAGAGTAACAATTCTTTCCATTATCATTGTACTTTTTGAAATAAATCATCCAGGGGAAAAGCAAATGCTATATAAAACTTTGAAAGTCTAATTTCCTTTCATAATGAAAAGACAACTTTAGCAATCCTAGGGAATGCTGAAGATCTATACTTCCCTTTTGAACACTTTTACTAGCGCATTTGGCTGGTTCTCTTAAAATCCATATAAACAAAGGTATCACTCCATTATCAAGACACAGTGAAGGCAGAGTTGTAATTTCACCATGCAATTGGTTTGAAGATGCATTGTATCTAAAGGTACTGACCACTTGTAATTCTTAATGCCAACATAAGCAATGTATACTGTTACAACATGCAAGGAGACATTTTCCTACCTATCATTTAAGCTAGCAAAAATAATAGCTAATTATTATTGGATCATTTGTAATGAGAAATGCAACCTTCTATTCACTAGTTGTGGGCAAATCATTTAAATTGCTATACATATGTGAGCTTTTAAGAATTATTAGCAATGATAAGCTTTCTAAGCCTCATTTTCCTCATCTGCAAAGTGAAAATAATACTTTTCTCATCTATTTCTAAGAGCTATGATGATCAAAGAGAGGGTGTACATGAAGTACATTGCAAACTCAGTGAATGTAAGAGTAATAAAAGAACAAATCAAATTTTTAGATACTTCCTTCTCACACAAATCTAGAATAATTTGGATGTTTCAAATGCTAATTACTGGTCAAATAGTGTTTTTCTCCAAACTGAAGTGTAATTATTATCTATCCCTATCACTTTTGAAAACCTAGTTCCATGTTGTTTTCTTTTAAAATGATCATAATTTTGATTTAATTTGTTAAAGAAAAATGACTTTGTAAGTAGTTAACTGATAGGAAATTTGAATTTATTAATATTCTTATTAACATGATTCATAATAAAATATCAGCTTTGCTATCAGATAAATAAGATCTGTACACAGCTATTGTTCTAACTCTCACCCATTAGGTCCTTAGGTATGCTTACTAATATGCTTAATTACTGTGAGCACATTTTCAGCTCTTGACCTTACAAGAGAAGAAGCCTTTAAGATCTTTCACCAGCAGCTGCCACCTTCCACACTGATCCCATGCAATAAGCTCAAGCAGGTAGGAGTGCAGTCATAACTGCTGCTGTTGCTGAGGGAAATGATTATGTCTACTGAGCCTCGGCTACATTATCATTCTGTGTGAAGCATTTGACAAGGACATGTTGCTGATATCCTCAGCTTTGAGTACAGTATGACACAGAAAGAGCTCAGGCCATGGGAAGGTGTGGATTAGTTTACTGCATATTTGCACAAGGTAAGCCAAGCTACAAGCACATAACAAAAGGCAAACAGAAGAAAGGAGTTAAGGTATAAGAAAAATCTTAAGAGCAGAAAAGTAGCACAAAGGAAATACCTTAAGATCTCGCCTTTCCAGGTGCAAAAGCTCAGCCCCTCGGATGTCATGGCGGATGAAGATTTCTGTGTACTCTCCCAAACTGAGCTGATCCAGCCAAGCAGCAACTTCATCTGTGCCCCACTTTTGAACTACCAAAGTTAAGAGCAAAACCCCCTTAATTTCTACATGCTCAATGCATTACAAGCAAAGGATGGCAAAAGAGAGAGGAGAACAGAGTAGAACAGCAAGTGCTAGCCAAGGAAAAGATTAAAGGTATCATTACCACAAAACTGGACAATTTCCTGGGTTTTGTTTTTTCCATGCAAGTTACAGATTAGCAGTAAACATGAGAAAATGTCTCTCCAAAGACAGGGTTCATTGCCTTGCAGCCGTGCTTTCAGCTTTAGTAATTAACATTACCTAAACTACAGGAGATGTAGCAAAACTTTACTTTTTTACTATTAGGATTAGTGATGCAAGGGCCAAATGAATTCTGATTACTTCTTAATGACCATTTATAAGCTCCATTATCAGTAGAAATGAGCTACAAATTCTAATTAGAATATAAAATCTGATATGAGGTTTTCAATTTTATAGAAACTTTGTTCTGATTATAGTCTTTTTGAATTCCAGTCCCTTCCTCTTACTGATTTCTCTAGTACTCTTAATTAAAGCAGCCAATACTCTGTTAAATCAATTTAATAGGCCATTTAAAAGCTTTGTCAGCACTACACTCTGAGGTTATTCCTATTAGATTATTGTTTGATGCAGAATGATCATTCCTTTGTATATTTTATTAAACATTGATTAGCTTCAGATTAACCTACTCATGTGCCATATTGTGTTTTTTTAATCAGTTCTTAGACAACCATTTTATAAACCCCATCATTAAGATTTTATGAGCCTTTTTTTGAGTCAGACAGCTAATTCAAATAGGTAATGAATTTGGTTGTAAAAAAGCAGCTACCACCAGAAAGGTCAGCTCTTGTTTCTACTTTAGGCATATAATGTCATTAGGTTTGATATCTAGGGATGAGTAAAAGGTAAACTGGAAAGAGAACAGCAAAGAGATTGTTTAATCTTTACTTTATAAACACAGGTGTTGCTGTAGATTGCCATCAGAGCGTGTGTGTGGGTGTGTGGGTGTGGGTGTTGGGATGGGGAAATAGCAGGGTAAGATTCTATACTTGAGAGGAAAAAGAGAAAGTATGGCTATAAGGGAAACATATTACATATTTAGTAGATTAAAGGAGCAGATAAAAGCTGCTATACTCCATTAAAGGACTCTAGAATGTCTGCATCCTTCCCTTTGAGGTGGAAAGACAAGTCACATATCAGTATCTTGGATTGCTGTGTAGGAGGATAAAGGATCATCCAAACACAGATACACTAACATTCACCAAGCAAAGTAGAAGGCAAAAAAATAGTTACCTTATTTCCTTATACAGCTGATAAATGTGGATGCCCACTGGCTCATTTCTATTTATTTTAGGTGCAACATTATTTTCATCAGTTCTGTTACAATGAGAATATGGTTTTGCTTGTCACATGGAGCACCTACCAGGCAGTGGGCTCGCCTTCAGCTTCTGGACCTTCTCCTTCTTAAATTTGGGCACAATGCGAAACACGGTGCTTTTGTTTCTTTTTGTATAATCCAAAGGAGGATCCTATTTGAAACAGATTTTAAAATGAGCCACTTCTTTGCTATTTTAGGAAGGGAAACTCACTGATACAATCCTTGGATATTTCCTGTAACTGTCAATATTATGAAATAAGGGTAACTTTAAGAAATTTTCATTATCCAGTGGTTGCTTCAAAACATGTTAACATCCCTTGGCTACCTCTGTTTATATAAGGACTTTAATTCTTGTGCAGAGAAGCAAGGCAGCTGGAAGTCAGAATTCATAAGTTTGCCTTGGCATAGAATGAAAAAAATCAAGATTATCCTTAACTATTTTGTCTGTTTTATATACCCTCTTTACTTTTAATATAGAACCAAGTTCATATAGAAATGAAGCAAACTTCACGAACCTCATCATCATTTGAATGTAGAACGCAATAAAGCCATGGAATCTCTGCTAACTTCTGCAATTCCACTTCCACGCCATGTAAAGCACTGGATACCAGTTCTTCATGTGGAGATTCCAACTGCTATTTACCAGAGGATTAGAAACATTCCTTTATCAACCTCACAGAAAAAACTTTGAAAGTAACTTCGTACAAGTTTTATTAATCTAGTTAGCAATGAAAAATGTTTTTTTCTAACTCACCATATGAAACATAACAGCCTTTCCACCCTTGTTCTAATACCTGCTTCCCAATGATATCAGTAGCAGCTACTGTACCTTTAGCAACCTCTCAGGGTAAATGTGCTGCTTTTTCACATTTCTATTCACGTGGATTATCACTGAGTTGTTTACTTTCTCTACGTGAATAGATAAGAAATGACTCTTCTTCAGATTGGCTAGACCAAATATGTGAAATAAACATAATTCTTAAGAGCATAAAGGTCATCGTGGCTACAAAAAATAATAATTAAAGTACTTGCCTTATGAGTACTGCTTGACACAGATACCTTCTGGCAAGCTTAATAGAGCAAGTGTAAGAAAAATAAGCAAGAGGGGGGGCGGAGCCAAGATGGCGGCTGGGAAGCAGTGACTGGCATGAGCTCCCCACCAAGTTCCTCCAAAAACCTATAAAACAATGGCT
>CM053626.1:71026592-71047931 GCA_028646595.1 Phalanger gymnotis
TTTTTTTTTTGGTTGGGTTTTGTTTTTGTTTGGTGGGGGAGGTTGGTCTAGACCAGTGATTTCATTTGTTTAGGGAACTCTCAGTGTGGAAATTCTTTTCACTATTGCAGCTTAACAACTAGTATGTAAATTCATATTTTTAAAGGATTTCCCTGAGAGATTAAGCAATTCACCCAGGGTCACATTGTATGGGTCAGGAGCAGGACTTTAATGTTTTCCTGATTCCGGGATTGCCCTTTTATCCACCAGGCCATCCGCTTTCTGCCTTGCACGTAACAGGTACTAAATAAATGTTTGCTGAATGGTCACAATAGGATTGTGATGAGGGGTTAGTCATTTTGGACTAATTGTACCAGTAAAACTGACAGTGCATGGAGCTGATAACCATTACCATTAAACTACCCATGAGGCAGCATGCCCCTCAACCCCAAGGTGCTCACCATAAGGAACTGTTTTAAGACACTAAGTTTTCAGAAACATGAACTACTCACCTATCATTAGTCCTCTAGAAGAGGAGGATAAAAGTACAGAAAAAGCTATGTGGTCTAGTATACTTTACCTGCTGGAAAGGTTTAGAAACTCTTAGTTCTAATATCTCCCCCGTACAAATCTTCATTCTAGCAGTTGGGACCAAAGCCATATTTGACTGCAGTTGCAAAAAGTCACTGCCAATCATTGCTAAGAATGGGTGATAAGGCTGAGAAGGAGTGAATGCCAGGTGGCACCGAATTCCATTTTGTCACTACCAGTCATGTTTACTAAGAACAGGGCTATTCCAAGCTTCTGCAGTGTGGTGGCTTTGGAGCCCTGCATAGTGATTCCAAAAGGAAATGCCTGTGTACACCAGGGCAAGGGAATGAGAAAGAAGTGCCATCCTATCATGAGGACTGGCCCCAGGCTAGTTAGTTCCCTCTTATCTTAGCACTTGTATTCCTTAAATTACTCATCTTCCTTGCTTCCTTCTTCCTTTCTTGCCTTCCTTCCTCCTTCTCTCTCTCCTTCACTTCCTTTTTCCTTCCTTCCTTCTATCATCTCTATCATCTATTTATCTACCCATCATCTATGTAGCTATGGATCAACCTAAATATCTGTGTGTGTGAGAGTGCTAATATGTGTGCATGTATGCTTGTCTATTTCTATGGGGATTGCCTTGCTTATGTGTACTTATACCTCCAGTGCTTAGCACAATGCCTCATACCTGGTAATCATTTAATAAATGCTTTATAACCGTGTGGTCTCCCATTGCATCCTGGGTCATCTCCAGTCATCCTGATGAATATCAGGTCACTGGACCCAGATGGCTCTGGAGGAGAAAGTGAGGCTGGTAACCTTGCACAGCCCTCTCTCACTCAAATCAAAGTCAACTGCAAGTCATGTCATCATTTCCTGATGTCATAGTCCTATTCAAAAACGAAGGACAAACACAACCTTTAACTGTCTACGTCTGTCTGACTGTCCATCTATCTCTTATCTATTTTAGCTATCTATGATATCTATAATTAATTCTTAGTTAATACTCATTCAAAATATTTATTAAGCACCTACTATTTGCACTGTATTGTGCTCAGCTGCTAAGGAAGATAAGAGCTGGAGATTCATAGACTGTTGTTTCTAGACTGGACCTTAACTACATCCCCAGGAACAAATCCTAGGATTGGGGTTCTTAACCTAGAGTCTGTGAACTTGTTTAAAATTTGTTTTATTGTAATTGTTTTCCTTTGTAAGTCTATATATTTTAAAACATTCTAAAGAGGGGTCCATAGGCTTTGGCAGATCGCCAAAGGGGTCCATGACAAAAGAAAAAGCTTAAGGAAGAACCCCCTGCCTTAGGAAACCAAGATCACATCTCCAACAAAATTCAACATTCCAAGGTCCTTCTGGCACTACGCTTAGATAGCCTAAAGAATAAACTATGCTCGAATACTTTGCCTCTAGCCAAGACCAACCATGTTACACATTTGCCCCCTTCTGGGCAAATGGGAGATTATATCATTTATGTTTTCAGTGTTGATTGAGTGAACAATAACTTGGCTTTCCTCTAGAAGTGTTTCTGGGGAAACACTGGCAAGAGAAGGCTTATGTGTTTTCAAGGAACACCCTACAATTAAACACAGTCAGGGCACGGCATCTGGGGCAGATTTTTCTTGCTTTTGCCTAGCACTGATTTTCATTCACCAGAGGGAAGAACTTTAAAAAAAAAAGGGACAGGAAACACCCAAACCTCATGAGCAAAGGTTCATCAATGAATCTGAGGCCTTCAAATGAATTCTCTCATGACTGCCCTAATATCAAACATTTCTTTCCCTCTTCTTACCAAAGGAACTCTCCCAATCAGTAAAGACTCCGTTTCATTATTTAATGCCTTCACATTGACAGCGATTTCAATGGCAGTGTCTCTGGTAAGACTCTGAAAAGAAAAACATTGCAGAGATAAGTGGTAGTGAATTAAACTCTGATTCGATCATCAGTAATCAGCAAAATATTGAGATTCTTAGTTAAATTGGCCTTGTAATTTTCCAAAGCCATCTGAACTACCAGGATTCCTTTGAATTTGCAAATTTGTCTCATCCCATTTGTCTCTTTCTTCCGTATCTTAGATCCATGGGCTAAAAGAATGCAAACATCTCACTCCAGTAAACATTCTCAGTTCCCCACTTCTAAAAATACATTCTCTTGAAAACCCAAAACAAATAAAAGGAAAGACAGAGTTAATTAAATTTTCAGTGTTCTATCATCAGATTCCTATTCAGATTTCTTTTTAGGTCCTGAACATGGGGCCAAATTCTTGTTTTCAAGTCTTGATTAACTTATTTAAAAGCATGGCAGAATGAATAGAGGGCTAGCCTAGGAGTCAAGAGGACCCGGGGTTCAAGCCTTGCCTTTGATACATACTAGCTGTATGACAGTGGGTAAGTCACTTAACCTCTGATTGTTCCAAATAAGTCTCTAAGAGGAGTTACTTATATTAAATTAAATCATGGGTAAAAGAAAGACAAGTAATTTCAATTGGAGGAAGTAATAATAATAAAAATTTAAAAATGATATTTACCTAATTCTTTAGAGTTTGCAATGCAATTTAAATAATTCAGTGCAGTGCATCATTTCATTTAACCTTGCAATAACCCTGTGAGATGGGGACTGCAACCATTATGAGGAGATGAAGAAACTGAGGCTCACAAAGTTAAATGACTCGGCTGAAGTCCCACAGCTTATTGGGGGCAGGCGGGGTGCTAAGGATTGAGAAAGGAGAAGCCACTGTGATTCAGTCCCTGGGAACCTACAAAATAAATGTTTGGGTAGAAACAAGATATGTATTGACCTGACTGATTGGCTTTGACTAAAGCCAAGGAAGAAATGGTTACTCTAGAGACCACTGACAAGACCTAAATAACCCACTAAGGAAATGGGTGAAGCTGGGAATTCCCCAAGTGCTGAGTCAGCAGGCCTTAGCCAGCCAGGCTAAATCCAGTGCCGAAGGTGATGTCCAAGTGCACTTAAGTTGTTGTCCTGGTAATGAAAGCCAGTCACGAACCAGGCCTTATCTGAGTTGTGCAAACTGTGATAAACAATAAAGGAATGATTTCTTGGAGGGTGAGATTAGTGATGTAAGGAGAGAAATGAAGGATGATGCCTAGAAGTAACACAAGTGGGTCAGGGAAAGAGAAAGGGTTAAAACAAACATATGCATTATTGTCTTATAGGGACAGGACTCAGGATGTACATACACACATAAACATTATATATATATATATATATATATATATATGCATATATACTCACATAGCTATACTTGGTAATAAAGTTCTCAGATAAGATCTAGGTTCCTTTACTTTACTCTTAGTGACCTTGGGGCCATGGCAAGGGGGAAGGAGAAAGTCAACACAGCTAGTAAAGTCGAGTTTGAACCCAGGCCTTCCAGATTCCAAAGAGAGCAATTAATCCAGTATGACAAAAGAATGAAATCTTCTTATGATCTACTTTTACTATTCATTCAGAAATAGTATCATCTTTCTAGAGGACTTGTGTTTTAACAAACAAAAGTATTTTATCCATTTGAATAAAAGGCTATATATTTCAAAATTATAAAAAGTAACTATTTTGAACCTAATATTTAAAAATTAAACAAGAATACTTTCAGCCTATATCTTTGAAAAGTCCTACACATCTTTGATTAAAATGTTTAGGAGATAAAAACTGGGATTCCATTCATGTGGAATCATAGGGAAAATAGGAAGTGTGGGAAAAAGAAGTAGAGAGAATTGCTGGAGGGAGAGAAGAAAGGAAGGAATGGGAAGAAGAGAAATACGTGAAAGGTCACATTTAAAGGATGAGCTATCAGAGAAGGAAATGGCAAATCACTCCAGTATCTTTGCCAAGAAAACCCCAAGAGGGGTCACGAAGAGTCAGACGTGACTGAAAAACAACTGAACGACGACAAAATTATAGAGCTACACAGAAAATGGAATTGAAAGTATAATAGGAAAAAAGGAAAAGAAAAAAAGAAAGAAAATGGGCCCCAAATGAAGCCACATGCATCAATACAAATCACACATTTCTCTTAAGATCATGGCAATTCTTAAGCATGTTTTGTTTTTTAGCCATCGGTAATGACCTTAATGCACTAAAAAACACAGTGAACTGAAATATAAATAAAAGATTAGATTTTGTTTAACCATAAGAACTAGTTCCTTACCTCAGGAAACCTTGGGTTGGCTTTATTCAGGGCATGGGAACATGCATTCACAGCATGAGCTAATTCTTGCTCCAAAAGACTGTGTACTTTTGCTGCTTCACAGATTCTATAAACAAAACAGAATTTTAGCAGCCTGCCTTTTAGGGGATCATTACTATGGAGTTTTTGTGGGATCAAGATGGAAAGATGTGAGACTGGAAAATGTGGAAAGACTGTAAAGCATTTAAATAAATTAAGCAAAATGATTTGCTTTTAAGTCAAAATGCATCCATCATAAAAAGATGCCTGTTTAAGCATCATTGGTTTAGATCAAATTCTATTACAACAAACACTTTTATAACAAAAAAACCTTATAAAATGTGTCAAGGCTTAGTCAATGACTTATTCAAGTATTATTTGATATAATATAAATTCGTTAACTCTTTCTTTATCTCTCCCCATTGGAGAATCTAATTGTTGTACTAAAGGTGCATTTTCCTTTTCATAGAACCTTAAGTGCTAAAACTTTATTTTCACCATTTTTGGTGGGTATATTTCTAAAATAAATGTGGACCACAATAATTTGGTTGCAAAAAATGGGTTATAGGACATTAATGATAAAAGATATGCTTAGAAAAAGAAATAGGAGAGTCATTATTGATAAAAATAATAATAGCATCTAGCATTTATATAATGCTTTAAGGTTTGCAAATATGTGAACACAGTTTACATGCTATCCATGTTGTTTCCTGACATAAATGTAAGCTCCTTCAGAGTAGGGACTATTTCATTTTTATCCTATTAGGGCTTGTCCATAGCTAAGCACAATGCTTGGCACCCAGTAGAACAGGTACTTAATAAAGGTTTGTTGATTGGCTGATCAAACTCAGTCAGTTTACTAGTGCTTACCGAGTAATGAGTTCTTCTGCAGCCTGTGAACAGAGCTGCATCTGTGTAACTTCCTCTTCTGTTGCTAAATCAATAGCTTGTTGTGGATACAACTGAGGTCGGGGGGGTACCTTAGAAGCATCATACTTTTGTTTGTCTTCCCAAGATTTGAGGGTGTTTTCAAAAGCCTATTGAATTCAATATATAGTGAGTTATTAGCTTATTGTGTTGCAACCAAATTAAATAAGGATTTGCAGAGCTTACATTAATGTTGCATGAAAGCAGTCTCTTCCCAATTAAACCTTTTATTAAATCCAATGAAAAATAGAGGAAATATACTGGATGAAATCTTTTCATTTTGCTACAAAAATAAAAAACAATTATATATATGTAAGTTATAACATTTAATAAAAATATACAATAGAATACAAATTATTATATATTACAAACAATTATGTAAACATATACCTACATCTGTTATATAGGTATATGTGTACATATAATTTTCTGTTGTAGCAAAATGAAAACATGTGTGTGTGTGTGTGTGCATGTGTGTGTGTGAGAGAGAGAACTGACGTAGCACTGAAATGGCAAAGTGCCTGAATTTTATATTTTAGTTTCTAAGTTAAGATAAATATGGGCAGAGAATGAAGTCTATTTTTTTATGTTTTAAGTGTTTAATCTTAGAATTAGTGAGCACATGAGTTTATCATAAGCACATGAGCTTATCAGCACATGAAACTCATTTGAGTTTCTAATATTAGAAGGAATCCTAGTCTTTCCTTTATTTTCTATTTTCCAGAATAAGTCAAGTTATGTGTATTGTTGTTTTTAACAAAAGACTTTATAGCAAAACAGACACAGGCAGCAAAATGGTTCCTGTTACATACTCTGTCTCTCGTTAACATCTGAGCTCTGTTTTTGTGCACGATTTTAATAATCCCTGGAGGCTGGATCCATGCCTCTCCATCTACTTGTACTGGCACCCCTTCATCTCCAAGTATGGTGATCTTTACAGACCGACACTGAAATAAAACAAAGATGTTATTTTATGGCAAAAATAGACCTGAATAATAGTCCACCTGCACTCAACTCCATTTCAGAGGCTGTGGCTTTTAGCCAGGATTATCCAGAGAAGGATATGTTGCTGTACTTTGTTCATCAGTTAGGGTGACTCATTAGCAGTTGATATTAAAACAAAGTCAACACTTTATAAATTAATGTCTGGCATAAGAGTTACTTAAATGAGCTCTCTTCTCCTGGCCCAAGGCCTGCTGTTGGATGTTGCAAAAGATACAGACCTGAGCTATTCGGTGATGCTGCAGTTTTATGACTCTGGACATTGCCATCTGCATGCTACCAAATACTGCAACAACCTCCAGTATCTTGTCATCAAATGATGGTGCAGTAAATATCTGCAATGAAAATGAATACACATCCAGAGAGGGGCCTAAGAGTTAGACAGTGTTAGGTTACAAGCATAAGGCAAACTTCACTCTAATACTAAATCAATTCTTGGAAACAAAAATGTTCTGCAGTATAAAAGCACTTATGATTTAAACGATGAAGAGAATAGCAGGTAAAATATGGTAGCTGGGTCTGTTGTATCAGGACATGGCCTGTCAACAAAAAGAACTAGAAAAAAAGTATAAAATTATACCCAAAAATATAATGAAAGCAGGCTGTTGAGATAAATACACTTATAATGATAAGTGCTTCAGGCACCATGGGGCTACAACTTCCATGCCTCTCTCTCCTCAGAAAGCAACCTTCTAAAGTTATTTGGTAGGTGTCAATGCATTTATAAATGCATTATACTAGCATAAAGCAGCTTTCCAAAAAAATTTCTCATCATTCCTAAAAATGACATGTGCCTATTTAGAAAACCAGAAAAGTTTATAAGCTGAGATAAACTTGATAAGCTTAGAATTGGTAAACAATGAAATTATGGCCTATTTTAGTTAAAGTGTTCCAATAGGTTCCATTGTTGAAGGAAAACCAACAAATAGTTATGAACAACGAGGGTGCAAATAAATCACTTAGTGAATAGTAATTTATTTCTGGTGATTAATGCAGAAACAAAACCACCATTGGAAAATTACCATATTGTGTGTTTACAGTAACACACATCTCCACAAACCTCTTTGTTATGAAACACTTTGGGCTTTTAATCAGTTAGGATGTTTTACTTTATATTCTTCCCCCAATCCCATAAGTAATCCTTTTATATTAAAAATAAAACAATAATCATTCCACACAGAAAAATGTCAGGCAATATGTGGGTTATCTTAAACCTGAAGTGGTATTCTAATAAGTATGCATGTGAATACCTTAGTAAATAGTGTTTTATTTCTATCTATTAAAGTGGAAATAAAACCTTTAGTGGAAAATTAACAAATTACTTTCAGTAATAACATCAAGATACATATCTTCCTATAGAAGCTAATAAATTACCCCCAAAATTTGCTGACCTACTATCATTTTAGGACCACTGACTCCTTAAAAAAATATTTAAGTGCATATCCATAGGTTTCAGAGCTGGAAGGGACCTAAGACCATCTAGCCTAACTTCTTCATTTTTGCACGAGATGAAATCGAAGAATCCCAAAGCTGAAGTGACTTGCCTGTGGTCACAAAGATAGAAAGTAAAAAGCAGAGTCAAGATTCAAGTTCACTCCTGGACCCCTTCTAGTGTGCTATAAAATTATCTTACCTTATTGCCATTTTTTTGACCTTGCCCCACAAAGAGCAAAATACCTTCAAATTACCAAAGTGATCTGTACTTTCCAATTTATTTTCATATTTCATTTTGCATGTTCAGGGTAGAAAAATGGGGGAGGGAGTTATGAGAAATCAGAAGGAACAGAAAAAAAGCAATAAGCCAAAGACGAGAGACCTCTTTTTATCTCCATGAAGAGAGATTATTAAAGCACAAGTTATTTTTTTGTTATTGTCATATATACTCTTGAAGTTGTCTCCTGATCTCAAATTCCTGGCAGTTAAAAGTAAATTCAATCAGAAACTATTTAAATAAAGCACTAGGGTCATTTTTTTTTTCAAATTTAAAACTAATAGAAAGCATAGTCTATCTGTGGCGGGGTTGGGGGAGGGGGAGATTAGATTGTTTTATGTGTCTTCTGAAGCTCTCCATCATGTCCCAGTCCCAGGTACTTTCTCCTCTGCTCTCCTCTCAACTTTTCAGCTTCCTTTTATGTGTTTCTTCCCCAATTAGAATATAAACTCCCTGAGGAAAGTAATTTTTTGCTTGTATTTGTATTCCCACTTAGCACAGTGCCTAGTACATAGTAGCGCTTTAATAAATGGCTGTTGATTGATTGGTATGTCTTTCTGCTAGTTTTCTAAAGTGAAGAGTGAATAAATAATAAAGTGAATTTTCTAAAAGTTAATAGAATAATTACAATGAAAAGGATCACAATGTTTTTATTAACATATTTCAAACTACTTATTAATACTACTTACATCGTCCTCTTTAGTTCCGCCCCAGAAATTAGTACCTCCAGCATAACTTGGGATATTCAACACTGCTATTCCTTGTAGACTAGGAAGGGGGATATATTGTCCATCACACTGAAATATGAAAAGATTTATAAAAATTAAGTACAAATAAATATGGTAAAGAAATCTGGGAAATACTTCACAATTGTTATTATCTTTTCACATGATATTCTGTCCAATTATGAAATCCATAGGAGTTTTTCAAGTATATTGAATATTTTCTTTGACTAATATCTGATTCCAAAGGCAATCCTGGGCTCTTGAATGCTACCTCTATGGAATATACGCTGGAAAGGCTTTGATGACAGGCCCTTTGAAAAGCTGTATGCTTATTGTACATGGATCTATCTGAGTTTGAAGAAACAGAACTAGTAGGTTGGCTATCAGAAAACAAGTTGCATTAACCACAGTAATTTAATAAATTCTCTATTTTGGAATGGAGGATTATGATTCTTATTGGTAGAGGCAACAGCCACACAGATGAAATCATAGATCCTTGAAGAATTAAGTACCGAACAACCTAAATCAAAGCACATGTGGAAAAGTGTCCTAAAGCTCTTACTTTGTGACTCATCACTCACTAAACTATTACTTAAGTGAAAAAGGTCCCAGTGGCTAGGAAAATGTTTTTCTTATTTATTTCCTTAAAATACTTTCTCAATTGAGTTAACATGGGCAAAATACTTTGCAAGCCTTAAAGCACTGTATAATTGCTGGCTACTACTAGCTACTATATTTTAGCTATTACTATTATTTTCAGTTGACAAAAGTATTCTGTTATTTTAACACACAATTTCTCTCCAGACAAAATTAATATCTTCACTCATTTTATAAAGATCAAGTAAAGATTTTATTTGATTCAATAATGGACAATATAAATATTTTCTTATAATCAGTTAATTATAATTTCCTCCTCTTCTTTTAACACCATGATTAACTGTAAGGCTTGACTAATCATTTTTAATAAATTAACAAAGTAATAATTTCTTTCTAAACCTAAATAATTAAATAAAGAATTCTATGGTATAACGTTCCCATTGAAAGAAACCTTTTTGAAGTTATATGAATAATTTAAACTACTTTTGAATTATTTTAAATTCTACTACACTTCTATAGATACGAGGTATTTTAAAGAAAATAATGAAATTTGGTTAAAAATTACACTGTCTTGTATATGGATCAAGATAGCAGTCTTATATGCAGGAAAAGGTTGGCAGTATATCATATATACTATAAAGGAACAAAATATACGTTTCCAAAACACTCTGAGCTCAATGCCTAGATGTTGTTTCACAGATTCTCCTGGAAAACACAGGATACAGGAATCATATTTCTACCAAAAGAACAAAATGAAATAATTTCACTGGAAAGTTTCTCTCACCTCAGGATATATTTTAACTAACATAATATTCTTCAAAATCCTTCCCATATTTCATGCATTGTCTTACATTAATATACTTACCTGCCTTTTTGTTTCCTGATGTTGCAAATGACCATAAAACTGTATTTAAATACTTTTTCTAATAATTTTCTTCCACCTCCTATAGTTACCCAAATCATTTCATATGTATTTTGTATAATTTTGTAAATACATACGTGCATATTTACATATGGTATCCCAAAAGTTTTAGTGTAGTTTTAAGCTCTAATAGCTTTAACACTGTGCTAAGACCTTTGGGATCTCCTATACATACATGTTGTCCCCCCTAACAGAATGTAATTTCCTTGAGGTCAGGAAATGCTCTGTCTTTGTATCTCCAACACCTAGTATAGTGCCGGGACCTTAGTAGGTGCTAAGGTTTCTTGATTGCTGGATGACTGATCAATTTTAAGTGCTAATGACAATTTGGTGTTTTTGATGTAGCATCATCAAGCAAGAACATGGTCACTAGGAAAGCCATAACCAAGAAAACAGAACAATGATTTAGGAAATTCAGTTTTATTAGTGAGTATCAAAAAGTGAACATAAAAACAAATCCATAACAGCTGCCTCTAACAGAGATTTGCTTTTATAAGCTATTCTCCTTTGCTTAATCTTGATCAAATATCCAATTCTTGAAGAGGCTCAGAACAATTGTGATCATCATTTCTCACATTCAAATTCTGCAAGCTGTTAGGTGAAAGAAATTGAGACAAACTAAAGACAAATCGGTTGCCTTGCCTAACCTTCTCATTCCTCATATGTAGGTACTTTTCTGGTATGAGGAAGGACATAGAAATATCATGGCTCCTACCGCCAAAGGCCTTAACTGAAAAGACAAAAGCACCAATGGAAATTACTCAGGAGTAGTCCAATGAAGTACCAAACGAGGTAAGATAGAGAAAAGGAGTTTAGGGGGAAAGGAGATGTCTGTTGGATCAAAATGGTCAAGGACAGCTCATGGAGGGTGACACACTTGGGTGAAGACTTGAAAGAGGTATGTTCTTGAGATAAGGTCTAGGTAAGATCATCAAAGATCTGTTTTTGTGTGCAATCTACAAGGCAAAAGATATAGATGAAGAAAGCTATTCAGCTAGTCCTAGAACCAAGGTTTCCAAGAGCATTGCTTTTATTACGTTTGATAAACTACAGTTATACTACAAAAGATTATTATTTCTAAATGAAAATATTATTTACACACAAAGCCATGACTTCAAATGTGAAACCCATAGATCAAAGAAAATCAGTATTGTTTCTAGGATGATACAAATGGCCAATGTACCTCGTGTTTATTTTGTAATGTGGACTAATCAATCATAATGCCTGCTTTTTCACTCATTCATGAGTTCATTAATCCATTCATAATTTACTACTTGGTAGTAAATTGATTGGGCTTGAGTATTAGACAGGAAAGGTTCAAGCTTGATAGTTGTCAGATGAGTTAAGGCTATTTCAAAACTAATTATGTACGAAACATCAATTTACAAAAAAACTATAAATTGGATTAAAACTTTTCTAAAAAGAATATTTAAATCTATACATACATTAACATATTAGCCCAGAGCTTAAGTTTACAAATTTTAAACTTTCCTGAAATTGTACATTCAATATGTGTAAGTCCAAAGGGTTCTTGAATTTGATATTGAGAATGCATTAAGGCTTTAAAAAAAGGGTATAAAATTAGAATATATCTAAACTTTATTTGCTTACCTAGAATGAAAAAAAAGAGTACATATTTTAAAAAAATGATCTACTCAAGATATAAACTGGAATCTTGGGCTTTCAAAGCAAGTAGCCCATGATTTCAACTGACAGGCAGCATATAACTTTTGTACACAAATCATGTCCATTCTTCAAGAACCAGAACAAATCTCTATTTCTCCACAAAATATCTCCTGAATACTCAGGTCTCACCCAATGTCCTTCTCAGAACACTCTATAACAGTGTGAAATAGTTGATTTATTCAAGGTTGAGAGACATTAGTCAAAGAGATTGTCAATTCCCATATCACTGTCTGACCAAAGGGAGAATCCACACTTTCCCAGACCTGAGTAAACACAACAAACAGGGATCCACTCATTCCCCTAAACTTAGACTTTCTTTATTGTCTTTGATTAGATATTAGCCATCCTGGCTGGGTAATTCTCTGCCTAAGATGAACCACACTGGCTGGTTTCTGGATGGGGGAAAAAAGAAAAGGGAAAAAACCTTGGTCCTAAATGAATAATTAGTTATTAATATATGAAAGAAATAATAATTTCTATCACATTATTTATAAAAGCTAACATCTACATAGCGCTTTAAGGTTTGCAAAGCACTTTACATATCACAATAACCCTGTGATTTCTCGGAGGGTGGGATTAGTGACGTTAGGAGAGAGATGAAGGATGATGCCTAGAAGTGACACGGGTGGGTCAGAGAAAGAGAAAGGGTTAAAACAAACATATGCGTTATTGTCTTATAGGGACAGGACTCAAGACGTACATACACAAGGAAACATACATATATACACATATGTCTGTGTGTTTTCTCATAGCTATACTTGGTAATAAAGTTCTCAGATAAGATCTAGGTTCCTTTACTTTACTCTTAGTGACCTTGGAGCCATGGCAAGGGGGAAGAAGAAAGTCAACACGGCTAGTAAGGTCGCGTTTGAACCCAGGCCTTCCAGACTCCAAAGAGAGCAATTTATCTAGTATGACAAAAGAATGAAATGAAATGAAAAAGAATGAAATGAAATGAAAAGAATGAAATCTTCTTATGATTTACTTTTACAATTCATTCAGAATAGTATCATCTTTCTAGAGGACTTGCATTTTAACAAACAAAAGCATTTTATCCATTTGAATAAAAGGCTATATATTTTGATTTCCTAAGATTTCCTTGTTCAGTGTCAAGTATCTCAAGACCTTCATTGGAACAAGCCTCCCTCTCATTATAATACTCACTTTCTCATTATTTGTTAGCCAATCACAGTTGATTTCTGGTGCACTCCCTTTTCTAAGGGCCTATAAACTGTGAGTTCACCACCATGAGTCATCTTTGGTCCAAGAGAGATGGCTAGATGACCATTCCTCTTATACTATTTATAAAAGTTAACGTCTACATAGTGCTTTAAGGTTTGCAAAGCACTTTACGTATCACAATAACCCTGAGAGAGGTATAAGTAACCTGCCCAGGGTCACACAGCTAATGTCTGAGGCAGGGTCTGAACTCAAGCTAGCTGCCTAGATACGTAAGAATAAATAAATAAATAAATAAATAAATAAATAAATAAATAAATAAATAAATAAATAAATAAATAAATAAATAAATAAATAAATAAATAAATAAATAAATAAAATTTGAGTTTACCAAAACAAATACTCTGCCTCAAGATTTACTAGAAATTATTCCTATATGCTGCATCTCCACAGTTCCCTAGAAGAAAAGAAAAATTTAGCATAAATAGTTGTCATCATTCCAGAGCCCCAATAGTAAGGAAGTATGCTCTTTGGTATTTCTGGATGACTTTACAGAGATTTGATAAGCCCAATCTGGAAACTATTCCACTACTCCTGCCGAGGTAAGGTTTGGTCACTGGCAGGTTTTCCAATGTAATCTAGCACAAAGATTGTCATATAGGCTCCATATGTGGTATTTTAATAAATTAAAATGAAATTAGTTAAAATAATCTTACCTCAAGTTGAACTCTTTGTTCTAAATTCTTATAGGTCCTTTGTAATAACTCTTTGGTTCCAAGGACCCCATACCACATCATGTTTTTAGTTCGGCTCCTAAAAATAAAATTATTTAATGTACTAAAAAAATATACAATTTCAATGAAATTTTAATTATTTCTCCTTCAAATAAAAATCATTTTGTGACAAATATCAATAGTTATGAAATTAATTGACTATGCCCAAAGGCCTATAAAACCATTCACACCCTTTGATCAAGCAATACCACTACTAGGTCTGTATCCCAAAGAGATTTTTAAAAAATGGGAAAGGATCTATGTATAAAAATATTTATAGCAGCACTTTTAATGGTGGCAAAGAATTGAAAATTGAGGGGATGCCTATCAATTGGAGAATGGCTGAGCAAGTTGTTGTATATGACTGTTTTATGCTATGAGAAATAACGTGCAGGATGCTCTCAGAAAAACCTGGAAAGAACTTACATGAACTGATGCAAAGTGAAATGAGCAGAACCAGGAGAACATGGCACACAGTAACAGTAATATTGTATGAAGATTAACTGTGAATAACAGCTATTCTTAGCAATACAATGATCCAAGACAATTCTGAAGGACTTATGATGAAAGGTGCTGTCCATCTCCATAGAAAGAACTGGTAGATTCTGAATGTAGACTGAAGCATACTTTTTCTTTACTTTTTTATTTTATTGGGTTTATTTGTCTGTGTTTTCTTTCATATCATGACTTACATGGAAATGTTTTCTGCATGACTACACATGCATAAGCTATGTCAAATTGCTTGCTTTCTCAATCGCAGGGAGAGGAGGGAGGGAAAGAGAGAATTTGGAACTCAAAATGTGATTTAAAAAAAAGAATGTTAAAATTGTTTTAACATGTAATGAGGGAAAAACAAAATGTTAAATTTTTAAAAAGAAAAAGAGAAAGATTTAATTACCTGCATTTTTCAGGGTGTTCTTCTCGCTTATTGTTAAACTCTAATGAAATTTTTGCATCTAATCCAATTCCGAAGTAATTGTTCATGACACATTTTTCTGAATATCCTTCTCTATGTTAAGAAGAAAAATAAGACATAGTATCAGGTACATTAAAAATAACTGTAATCATTATACACAAATGTAGTATTTAGAATCTCCTTTATTGAGACTGACTTATCTCAGGGAAAAGGAGCAAAGTTGGGGCTTCACATAAAAGTGACCAAGAATCACTCTCCATCTTTGAGTACAAACTGCAACATTATTCAAAGACCAAGGTGCTGAGAAGGAGACCAATAAATGTAAGACATGACCTCTTGAAAACATAATCTTGGGGTAGCTAGGTGGTACAGTAGATAGATCAACCAACCTTGGAGTCAGGAGGACCTGAGTTCATATCTGACACTTCAGACACTTACTAGCTCTGTGACCTTCGGCGAGTCACTTAACCCCAATTGCCTCCAAAAGGAAAAGAAAAGACACCATAATCTCTTAGTGAAAATGTGATATAGATGACATATATATATATATATATAGTCACATATGTCATATACATGTGTCTGTATAGCAAACATACATATGCATGTATACATATATGTACTTTTGCTGTAATTTCAAAATTGTTATAGTGAGGAAAGGAAAAGAGAAGGAAAGGAAAAGGGAGGGGAGGGGAGAGGACAGAGAAAAAAGCTGAAATAAAATATTCATAAAAACAAAATGTATTTTCTTACAGTGAATCTGGATCTGGGTCAATAAATGGTGTAGCACCAAAGGGATCAATATTTGCTAGTAACATTTTGCTGATAATAGAACTCCCAGCAATTGAAGCAGCTAATCCTGCTCTCAAACCTGATGAGAAGGAAAAGCACAAAAGGTAAAAAGTAGTTACTACTTTTGAAGTAGAGGAATTGTCAGGGAACACACAAACTAAACGTAAACCACTAAAGAAAGAACTCAACTATTTTGTGTTTATAGACACCAAATTTTTAATTTCTTCAAATTAACTTCAAAATGCAAATAAAAATATAAATCAAAAGTAATTCAGTACACTACAACCCTGACACCGGGAACAGAAGTAAAATCTGAGAGAATAAGACAGCAGAACTTAGGTGAATAAAAAACACAAGAATACAGCATCAAAGCAAGGGGGGAAGAAGGAATGATGAAGAGGGAAAAAAAAACAGTTGCAGGTATAGTATATGTTGGGGAACTAGTAAAACACTACTGCTTTAGCATGACTATTGTTCTCCATCATTTGAACCACTACCACCCCAAATCTCTTTTCTTCAAGACAAACTTTTACTTGAATTATTAGGAGTGAAGTCTGGCCTACTATGAAAAGATGAGCTTAATTTTATTCCGCCACCAAATCTGAAAGTTTTAGAAATACTAATTAAAAAACTAATGTTAATTTTTTTACATGTAATTGAAAAAAATAAAATATTTAACAATGAACAATAACAATAAAAAATAAATACTATACCTTGTTACCTCAATTTCCTATTAATTCAAACTTTCAGTAACAGACTTCTTTATTTTTCAGAATGTCATCAGAGGGCTAACTTTCTATACAGCAAGCCTGGATATCATAGCAAGCCTGAAGTGTAATCCTTTCCAGATCTTGACAGACCCCCAATCTCATTCTAAGGGACCCTAGTAGCAGGTTGGTTGGAAGACTCCACTCCTCCACCAGTTACAACCTACAAAGGAGTTGAGGAAAAATCCAGAAGTCTCCAAGTGTAGTGTTGAAGTCAATGGGGATACCCATTAAGTATTTCTCTCACCCCAACCAAAAATTTCTCTAGATTATCTTAGTAATGGTCCAAACCCAGACCAAATTGATCTCAGGCCCTTCATGTGTGCTCCAGTCCTAGACCACCCCCCTCTGATTGGTATCCAGAAGCAGAGGAAAATTTAGTGGCCTAAAAATGGCCAAGTGTGGTGCCACCTGGGAAGCAATAATGGACAGGCTGACAAATGTTATTGGAGAAATTAGGAACTTTAAGTTACGGTCATTCAAAACATGATTTCTTGGTTCACATAGAGTTAATGTGTTTCAGAATTGGTACTACCTGGACAAATTATTCTGGTATTAAGCACAGGAAGATTTTCTTTGTTGGATGTCAATACTGGACCAGAAATTGAGATAGGTTGAGAACAGCCTTGGTTGATACACGTATCTGGGGACCGAGGTGCAATTTTAACTGTTGGCATAAAAAAACCAACCAAATTAGAAAAAGAAGTAATAATACGTCCACAAATAGATACATGTGCCCATATACCCAAAATCCAAAGAAAAGGAAAGCAGGCTTAAGGGAAATCAGGATTCTTCTCTCTAGTCTTTTTTCACTTATTTTTATTAGGAACCAGCATGTAAAGAAGATTTTAAGATTATCTGATGCAGATAATTGGTTTCTGATTTCAAACAGGATCATAAGATTTAAAGAAACAAAGGGGCCTTTGGGATAATCTAAGTCATTTGAGAGATGAGGAACTGAGGCCCAGAGTGGGGAGAGACTTTCCCAAGATCACATAGGTAAATAGTAGTTTTGATTTTGGACACAGGTCTTTTGATTCTGAACCCAAGGTTCTTTTCGCTACATTGTGTCATGATAGAGAGAATAGTAAGAAAAAAGGTGAAAGAATATAATCATTTACATACATGGGAATGGTCAGTGGAAATTTCATAGGTAAACACAATTTATTAGGTCTAATGACTTTTTCAAATAATAGACTGTTTTGAGGGGGTAATTTTTGCCTTAGTAAACCTACAGGTCTTTATGTCTGAGAAAGGTCTAATAATACCCTTTACATAATAAGTACTTACTAAATATTAATTTTAAATAAAATACCAAGAAGCAACTGAAGAATTTTCTTCTACAGATCTTTGGAGAAAAAAGCATTTGACAGCAATATTTTGCTTTCAAATGAAATGCAATACACTAGCACTTATAGTCCTCATGTGAAATTAGTGCAAATCACTGATTGCCTCCTCTGTTCTGCCATATACCATAGTTATGCATAATATATATGTACATCAATATATTATTTGAGGTATTTTTAAAAAAAGGAATTGTCAAACTATTTAGATTATGATCATTTAATGGTCAAATAATGTCTTCAACGGTGCAGCTAGGTGGTTTGGTAGATAGAGTGCCAAGGCCTGAAGTCAGGAAGACTCATCTTCCTGAGTTCAAATCTGGCCTTACACACTTACTAGCTGTGTGACCCTGGGCAAGTCACTTCACCCTGTTTGCCCCAGTTCCTCATCTTTAAGATGAGCTGGAGAAAGACATGGCAAACCAGTCCAGTATCCTTGCCAAGAAAAACCCAAATGGGGTCATGACTGAAATGACTGAACAATAACAGAATGTCTTCAACTAACTTGAAAATACCCTGGCAGATGATTTTAAAAACAACTTCCAAATTGAATTATCTTTCACTCTTCATGATGTGAAAACAGATTGCTAATCTTATAATTCAATTGTCTTTGTGTTTTGGGACAGACCAGGTGCAGTGAAAGAAAGCAGAGGGACAGCTGCTCTTTAGTTTGACAGATGGGACTCCTGGGGCTAAGCCGCCAAAAAAACAACCTTTTGATGTTCATGCTCTGATAAAAACCAACAGTCTTAATGACAAAAACTGATGCTGCATTGATGGTAATTTAATTCATATTTCACGGTTTCTTCTTAAACAGAACATACCATTGATAGCATTTAAATGTACTATGCTTCATGTATTTTAGACCTATGACTTATAATATAATTTAACAATAATAAACATGGGCTTAGGCCTAAAGACAACACATACTTAATAGAAAAGCATCATCATGCCAGCATTAACTAATTATTCTTTCAGGGACAGAACAATTGCCATCCAGAAAATAAGCAGATCTACGAGAGAGAGAGAGAGAGAGAGAGAGAGAGAAACAGAGACAGAGAGAGAAAGAGAGAGAGAGAGAGATAGGTAGATAGATAGATGATAGATAGATATCAGTATTTAACTAAATTTCTGTATTCACCAAAAACAAGTACACTATTTATAGGGGGAATAAAAGCCTCAAATATCCGTGCCTTAAATAGCTTCTAACATAAGAAAAAATGGGAAAATTTTCTGAAGTTATTAGCTCATCAATCAATTAAGAAACATTAAGTACCTACTATGTGCCAGGCACCATGCTAAGTGCAGGAAATAAAAAAAACAGGCAAAAGACAGTCCCTGCCCTCAAGAAACTCACTGTCCAATGAAAAAGCAACATATAGATACATTGGTCATCAGCCATTAGTTCTGAGGAGTCTATGACAAAACCAGGTTGAAAAACTAAAGCAGAAAGGTTAAATTGCCCCATAATTTTACTATTAGCCTCTCACCAGATGAGTACTCCTTTCCATCATCATCCTTATCTTCTTTAGAATATTCTGTTTCTCTACTGTCATCTAGGGGAGCTGACAGCAGGTTACCCTCTTCATCAGCATGAATATTCTGCTCATCTACAACTAGCAATAATAGGAACAAGATAAATTTAACATTTCTATGAGGAAAAAAATGATTGTAAGAATGGGAAAAAAGTGAAAAAAATCATTTCCCTTTTCTTCCTAGAAACTTTAAGAGAAAGTAAACATTAATCCAATAATGGCAGATGATTCAATGATAATAACAGAATGGGTTTTGGATGCTGTGATTATTATACTACTTCAGAGACAATGCGACAGCCTTGGAGGTGGTAGGACCTGGGTCAAGATTAGCCCCTAAAAAAGGTATCTGGTAACTTTCTAAGTTTGTTTTTAAACTTTCTAAGTTGCCCAGACAACTTTCTAAGGCCATTATTTGAAGAACGGGTGCAGTTCTACTTTGATAGAAGTTTCCTATACCAATTAAAGTACAGGTCTGATTCTAAAAAAAAAATAGGCAAACCATTAGTGTAGCTAAGATTCTAAGAGAAACATTCTCATTTAAACAAAATTTTATATTCCTCTAAAATATTAAATTGATAGGGAAAAATAAAATGCCTGTGTTCTAACACAAGAGATGGAAATAATTTGTTCAAAAATTTTAACCCAAAAGCACTATGTAAATTGAAGACACTAATATCAGAACATACTAAACTTTTCTACTGTTCCTGAAAAAGCAGATCTTTGTTTATTAAGAATTCAAAAGTTACCCAAAAAATCAACTTCAATTTTAAAAACATAAAATCAAGAGTTGTAGCTTGTAAGTAAATAATCTAAAATGAATACCATGTAAAATTATTACCCAACTGAGTTAAACATTTCAAAGAATTCATTTTAAAGCCTGCTTTGCAGGTACTCAGTATAGTACCATTAAGATTCCACTTACTAATGGATTAAGAAAAAAGCATTAACAAATTTTATTTCAGTAGTTCCATTTTCCATTGAGCTCATAAAATCAGGTTATTGAAAGGGTGCCAAGCTGACTCAAAAGATGAAAACTATTTACATGATTGCACATGTATAAAATAAATCTGTTCACTTATCATCTTGGGGTGGGGGAAGGAGAAGAGGGAGAGAAGGATAGAATTTGGAACTCAAAACTTTTTTTTAAAATGTTAAGAAATCGTTTTAACATGTAATCGGGGAATAAAATATATTATTTTTTTAAAAGAAAGATGAAAATGATGATGCTAACTGGAAGAAAGAATAGATGCTTCATGACCTTGACTTTGCTCAAGTGTACCTTTTTCAGCCTGTTTGATGATCTGCCTCACTGCTTTCTTTAAACTGTTTGCTCTCAACATTAACTCCTTTGGCTTGAAAGTTTTCTGTGCTGGAGTCTTTGGAGTACCCTCCACAATGCTTCCCTTGCTGTCAGATAATGACTCTTCACTTGAAAAGTCCACAGATTCTCCTTCAACACCGGGAGGACCAGGATGTTTGAATACTGAGACGGTCTGGGCTTCTGCATGTAAAGTCTGCAGTAGTTGGTCAAGTTTCTCATTTAGTACGGCACACTGAAAAAAAAATGAGTAAGAAGGATATAAATTAAAAGGAGAGAAGTAAGTGGAGGTGGGGGTAGAGGCGAGGGAATCACAAGACAAATAGGTTTGAGAGGTTAAGGAATTTAACCATGAGCGAGAACCTCTAGAATTTAAATACGTGTCTCTATACATGATCAGGTGTGTGTGTGTGTGTGTGTGTGTGTGTGTGTGTGTGT
>CM053626.1:71048431-71085673 GCA_028646595.1 Phalanger gymnotis
TATTATTGTTGCTGTTGTTTTTGTTGTTGTTATTAAGATTTGTCTGCAGCCAGTACAAGTCAGACATGAGACTTGAACCTAGGATTTCTGAAATCAAAGGCTGGTACTATCCATTATGCCTCACTGCTTCTCGTTAAGTTGGGAAATCCTTAATAAGAGGATTTGTTCTGTCAAGTTTGGATTCAGACAAAGGGCTGTACTTGAGGCCCTAAAGGGGCACATGTGGCTTCGAGGCTGCAGGTTCCCCACCCTTGATCTAAACCAATGGACTCTGATGACAGGCACACCAAATAAACTCATTTTAAAAATTTGACCTGTAAATGTTTATAAATTTATAATTGTACTTATGGAATGTCACACACACACACACACACACATATTTATAAAATAGAAAAGAATGATCCTATAACTTCTTAAAATTCTTAACTTTCAAGAAACTATCCCAAATCCTTCTATGATTAAAATGTTCTAAACATTTTTGTACAGCTATCCTTCCTTAAAGACCAATTTCTTTAAAATGAAATAGTAAATATCTTTTAATCCTAACTCTTTAAAATGGGAACACAATTTAGTATATATTTCATGCACTATATTTTAAATAATGTCCAGTTACCTGAACCTGTGGAGCCATTTTGACAATCATAATTGGAAGCTCTGTTCATGTAAAGTAAACTAGCTGGCCATTAGAAGTTCCTTGTACGAAAGAATTTGCATTTGTTGTCTACCTTGCTGAATAATAACTCCATAGAAGAAGAAAGTGAGGAATGAGGCAAAACAAATGGCAGGCATACATTCTGTTGCTATTGTCAGCTTTTTTAGAGTCAAGAAACATTTTGGTGGGGCCTAAATTTCACCTCCATATTAACCTTCCCTCTTGGGATCATACCAGCCTCCTGCTCATCCTTTTCCTTGACTTGATGGAACGCTAAGACAGAATGTTATAGCAGAAACTATAGAGTATAAAAGTGATGGCTGAAGAAGCTGTCTGCCTTCCTGAAATCTTAACAAAGTAGAGGAAAAATGGAACAGGAAAAAGAGACTGGAAGTCATTGCAAGGGAAGAACATCAGCAGCCATAGGCTCAGTACCAACAGTTTTTTTAGTGGAGATAGATAGGATGGTTGTAGTAGGATTGACAGAGGGAATGGGAAGCAGGAAGACCCACAAATCTCAAATCCTTCCTTTGATACGTTAGCGACATGATCAAGAGCAAATCGTGTAACCTCTACCATATAGTGTCCTCATCAAAAAGTGGGAACAACAATACCTGTAGCATCTATCTCATAAGGTTGTGAGGAATGGATGATATTGTGTAAAGAAAATGGCAATGGTTATTCATGCTGTTGGGAAGCTGAAGGTATCAGTGGTGTGAGTAGCAGGGTACTTGCCCACTTCCATTCTCTCTTCTATTTTTTTCCTCTTACAATCTCTCAAGGTAATGGGTCTGGAAAAGGTAATTCCATTCCAAACACCAGATCCACACCACGAGAGGTACAATAAGGGTCTTGGGGATTTATGTTAACTTCAGCCTTACTCAAGGGCAGAAGGGTAGAGGTGAATGGAGAAAGAAGTCAGTGCAAGGACTCAGACCTGGAAAAGGGTAACAAACCATACAGATTAGGACATGGTGGAAGACATACTAAAAGGAAATCCCACTAGCAAAAATGTACCTGGAAGAGGAAAACAATTTTTCTCCTTCCCTTATATCCTCATGTACTACCTTTACAACTGACAACTGTCATGCATTCCCCCTTCTGTGATGAAGTCAACTGAAGACTAGGATTCAGTTTACATAAATTTTCTTTTTAGACAAATTTAAAGAATGCACATATTTTACATACTGAAGTAATGAAGGTGAATTTACACATGTCTATGTAAGCTTAATAAATGAAAATGCTTATATTCAACACCAAATTTCTTTCTCCCGGTGCATGAAACATTTTAGCAGAGAAATAAATGCTTGATGGGTTGTACTATGAAGGGTAGTTTCATTTCAAAGGTGTTCTTCTAGGCCTGTGATTTTAATGATGTCAGGAATTCCTAGCAAGAACCTTCTTCCAGTGCAGATCTAAATTTTCTCTACAACAACAGTCTTAGAGATGTGCCTGAGGCATGCAGGAGGGTACTGGGGTCACACAACTGGTTGGTATCAGAGGCAAGATTTACCCCAGGTCTTCCTGTCTCTACTAGAGGCTAGCTCTCCATCCACTATACAATGCTTCCTTACAATTAGCCTCCAATAAATCTTGGCTGAGAGGAGAGGCATCATGGTGTGGTGGATAGAGAAGGAGCCTCAGAGTCAGGATGACCTAGGTCCAAATTCTACTTGGGCTAGGCAAATGATTTGATCTCTCAGTGGCCCAGGCAACTCAAGTGCGAATGCTTCAGTACAGGCACCCATCTGCATTGGTGGAAAGATTTTCTTCAATGAGAGTTCCCCACACAGATAATCCCAGATCCAGAAAGGAAGAAGGGGGAAGGAGAGGAAAGTGTTCACTGTTAGCATCTGAAAAATTTTCTTACTTTAATGGCCATGGCATCTGCTACATCACTGTTTTCCTCTGTTCTCTCATAAGTCTTCCCAACTTTGGCAACAAAGTCCTTTACAGTCTGACATAAAACCCTTTGAAGAAAAAGGAGTGGAATAGCATCATTATATACACGTTGAAAGAAAGCACCACAAAATAGAGTGCTAACTCATTCTTTTTCTGAGTGTAAATTTTAAAAAGCTCAATGAACTCAAGCAATCTTATATGAAAAATGTATAAATGAAAGCAACATTTTAAAACTTTATTGTTAAAGTTATATGAGAGAAAAATCTTAAAGCCCACAAATATTTAATTGTATAATCTTACGAAGGGTATATTGCCAGATGCCCCTCTTTAGTAGAGTTAATTTTAATTATCCTCATTTATATCATTGCTTCCTCTGTCTTAGACATCTGAATGGTTTCTAAGACTATTTGCAATGTTGGAATGTTTTATTATTTATTTAGCTATATGGAAGAGAAATAGTCTTTCTTACATGTGAAATCAAAAATCCCCTCCTACATCCCTTACTACCTCCCTGCCATTTTTTGCCTCAAAATTAATGAGCATTGGACTTCTTAAATGACCCTGAACAAGTGACTTTAATTCTTAACTGTATAAATGAAGGGGCTGGACTATGTGACCTTGGGAATCCCTTCTGGTTCTCAATCTAAGAGCCTACTCTAAATTTTCAAAGGAGATATCACATAGTCTAAAATAAATTAGTGATTCATAGGGATCATGGATTGAGAGCTGGAAGGAAGTTTAGAGGTCGTCTCATCCAACCCCCTCATTTTACAAAAGAGGATACTGAGGCCCAAAGAGGTTGACTGACTTTGCCCAACCTTGATGTCATCCTCTATTCTTCATTCACATTCATTCTATTAAATCAAGTCTGTTGCCATGTCTCTCCTATATGTCCCTTTCTCTCCACCAGAACTGCCACTACCCTGGTAAAGACCCTCATCATCTCATGCCTGGAATATTGCAATAGACTTCCTGCCTCAAGCCTCTCCCCATTCCAATCCATTCTTCACTTAGTTGCAAAAGCTGTCATCCTAAAGCACAGGTCTAACTCACATCACCCCACCGGCTCCCTGTTACCTTTGGGACCAAATATACAGTTTTGTTAGGTGTTTAAAGCCCTTCATAATCTGGTCCCTTCCTGCTTTTACATTCTTCTTACACTTTACTCCTCTATGCATTTTCATTGGCTGTCCCTCATTCCTATTGCTTCCTCTCTTCACCTCCACTTACTGGCTTCCTTCAAGATTGAGCTCAAATCCCACTTTCTCCTTTCTTCCTGACCCTCTACTGCTAATACCTACCCCACTAAGATGATCTTATAGTCTCTGTCTCTCTCTCCCCCTGCCACCATCACACACACACACACACACACACACACACACACACACACCATATATACATAGTTGCTTGCAGGTTTGTTTCCTCCTCCCGTTAAAGTGGAAGCTCCTTGAGGACGAGGGAAGTGTTTTTGCCTTTCAGAGTTTATCATAGTAAGCACTTAATAAATGCTTGTTAACTGACTATTTCTTAAGACCACACAGCTAATAAGTAGAACAGCCAGGATTCAAGCCCAGTGCCTTTGGTCTCTAAATCCAGCACACTTTCCACTGTACCACATTGTCTCTCTAATTCTAAATAGACATAGGTGTCCCAGATTTCTTAGGGCCATATTAAGCTTTAATAGCTTAAACTACACTAAGACCTCTGACTCAACCTCTATGTGTGAACAATTAAAATGAGTGGGCTATTGTAAGTAACATATTTTCTTTTGGGATCTATCAACTACAGATGCTACAGACAGAGGTCTTGCCTCCAGCAAAGAAAATGATGGACTCTTGTTACACTTTTAATGCCTCATCTGGGCCCACAACTGGTTTCCAAGCCATACTCCTGGCAGCAGGGTGAGGGTAGACTAGTCACCTAAAAGAGTCAGGCCTCTCACCAGGTTTACAGCAAAAACTATAAAGCAAACATGCAGGTTGTGATTGCCTTGGAAGCAGAAAGGGACCTGGCACCTACATTATCTCTACCTCAGGGAGTAATCAAGGTTACTCAAAATGTCTAAAAAAGAGCCACTACATTTACTTTCATTGTCCCATTTACATAAGGTTACACAGATTACAGATCTCTCTATATACATAACAAACATATACCAATGCCCTCAGAGCTTGGACAAGAGTACTTACCTGATATATTTTGTATTCTGAAATAAATGTGTCCCAGAAACTACCGTGCTTGTGTGAGATTTGCCCAAGGCCACACAGAGAGGAACACTCTCCATCCCTTAATTTGACTTGGAAGTCTTCCTCTCCTCCTTTCCCTTCATCATCAAATTGGCTTGATTCTTTCTCCACAACACTGATTTTCTACATTTGTTCCTCTATATTTCCACTGCCACCCACAAATGAAGTCTACATTATTTTTTAGCTGAATTATAACAGTCTACTAACTGGTCATCATCATCAATGTGGCTCCTCTCACCAGAAGCGATCCCTTTCCTCCTTTGAATTTGTACAACACTTTGTTCATATGACTGTTCATCCAACACTTTTTATAACATTTGTTTGGACGTATGTCTTGTCTCTGCCTCCTATCTCTTGCATTAAAGGAACCATTTGCTGTTTAACATGATTATACATGTATAACCTATATCAGATTGCTTGCTATCTTGGGGAGGGGGGCTGAAAGAGAGAGAGGGAGAAAAATTTGGAACTCAAAATCTTACAAAAATGAATGTAGAGAACTTTCTTTACATGTAATTGGAAAAAATACTATTAATTCTTTAAAAAGGGAACCATTTGCAATTCATCTTTATATTCCACTCAGGGTGAAGTATAGTGCTTTTGCCAACATAGATGTCAAAAGGTAAGAGGAGCTACCTATAATGTAACAAAAAACCTCTTCTATTAGAAGGTCTGAGAAGACCTATGTCCTGGACCTTACTCTGACACTAATTAGCTAGGGCTTAGGCAAGTCAGATGACTGTTTCCCTTTTTTTCCCCCCATTTTCATAAGGAAAGATTGGACTAAGAACGCTTACATTTCTAATTTGTTTTGATGATACAATTTTAAAATTTTCACAAGAATGTTATATTTTCTTAACCTAATTAACTTGAATATTTTATTAGATGTGTGATCTGACCAGAAAGTATCCTTTCAACATATATTCCTATGGGCCACTTCCTTCATTCCCCTCTCAACTTCTTTGCAGCCCCTCAATTCCTACGACTTTGATACTCTACAGAGCTAGAAAGTCCAGCTAGAATGAAAACATAGAAGGCGTAGGAGGAGTAGGTTAAGATTGGACAAATGAACTTAGACAGTAGCAAGGGTGAGGAATGTGGTCTGGGATAAAGGCCAAAGCCAAGGCCAGGAACAGAGCCATGAAAACCTACTGTTAAGACAGAGACTAGAAACAGAGCTGGATGAAAATGTAGGCAATAAAAATAAGAATAACTTACAACTGCATAGTATCTGACAGTTGGTAAAGCATCTTTTGGACATTAGATCACTTAATTCTTATAACAACCCTCTAAGGTAGACAGAATAACTTCACGTTTTTACAAATAAGGAAACTGTAAAGTCAAGTGACTCAGCCAAAGGCTTGTGCTAGTATCATTGTCACCAAAGACTAGTCCAGTAGTCTACAGCGAGGGGATAGCTAAATTAAATCTATAGGTCACATGATAATCTTATTTTAGACACCTCTTAACCTCTTCCCCTACCAAACCTTTTGTAAAGTCTTTTAACAAGAAAAATCAAATAAGGTGTTGTATTAATTAGTAAAATAGTCAAAAGACAAGAAAAAAAAAGAACAAATGCCTTTCATAATCCAAAAATTAGATTACTCATTTATGAAAGGCAGGTAGCCGTTGAAGAGGTAATTCTTTGCCTGTTTCTTGGGAATGTTAAGCAATTTGTAAAAACAAATTTAGCAAAGGGTCTTGTGTTAATCTTCTCAAATATTATAATTTAGTTAACAGTCCTTTCCTCTGAAACTAGAGATTATCATTCTTTTCACAAGCCTTCTCAGAACCGAGATTTCACTATTAGGCTTCTTGATGTATGGGGGAAGGGGGGAACTTAAGGAAACATAGATATTGAATCAAACTAAATTCACTGCATTCACTAAATTCAACTTCCTGATTTCCTTGGCAATCTTATCCCAAATCCTCCAAAATGATAAATTTGACCTCCTGGGCTTTCTCTCCCCTTCTTCACTTATTCCTTTCTTACTTTTTCCAGGATATCTGCTGCCCACAAATAATGTGATTTAT
Source organism: Phalanger gymnotis (assembly GCA_028646595.1). Taxonomy (NCBI): domain Eukaryota; kingdom Metazoa; phylum Chordata; class Mammalia; order Diprotodontia; family Phalangeridae; genus Phalanger; species Phalanger gymnotis. Next base: position 71,055,263 of record CM053626.1, read on the forward strand.
ATTTTTGCTTTTAGTAATTTATATTTTTAAAATATTCCACTCGCACTGTCATCACCCTAGTTCAGGCCTCCAGTGCCTGCCACTATTACAAGAGTGTTCCTACCAGATATCTCTCCCCTCCCTAAACCACTCTCCACTTACCTGCCAAACTGATGTTCCAAAAGTGTAAGTTTCATGTCACACACCCACTGAAAAAGCTTCCATGGTTCCCTCTTAGCTCTAATATAAAACGAAAACTTCTACGACTGGCTTTTAAAGCCTTTCACAATTTGCATCTCATCTACCTTTCCAGATATTATGCCATACTCCCTTCTCCCTCCCTGCCTCTCACATTCCAGAAAAACCAGCCTACTCACTGCTCCCAATACATTAAATTCCATTTGCCATCTCCTCTGCACAGGCTACTCCATAACTGGAATGGATTCTCTTTTCATTTCTCCAACCTTGTGGTAGGAGCTTGGCTGTCATTGGGGAGCCTCTTACCCCCAACTGCAGAGTGGCCTAAGCCTTCTTAGTTTTTGAAGCCCTTTCTGGAGTCTTTGCCTTGGCCTTATCCTTCTCCTGCTCTAAGCCCTAAGCTTGACAAACGTGGAAGCTATAAGTATACAAGAATACTAATCAGCTTTTCCTGCCTGTGAGAAATAAGAAGGTGACAAGTTGCTCTGGGACAGCTGAGCATTTTACTGCTTAAAGCATGCCAAGGTAGTTGGTTACCTTGGGGACTGTGGAGTTCTGCTTGTATCTGATGCTCTCCCAGTTTCTCCTGGCTTGGTACTTGTGGAAGTGGGGAGGAGTAACTTTTACACTTCAAATAAATTGATGCACATCATTTTAAAATGTGTCTTTTTAAAACTACTTTTAATTGGATTTTATAATCCATGAGTACTTACTGCATTTCAGCCTTGAACCTCACTAGGTATGGCCTATTTTAATCTTGGTCTACAACAACACCTCCTATACCAGACCAATCCTGATTGTCTTCTCCTATCCCCCCACCATTCACTGATGCCTCCCCTGCTAAATACCTTGTATCTTCTTTGCATCTATTTTGTACTGATTTTTCCAAGTGCAGGTAATACAACAGGATGTAAGCTCCTCGAGAGCAGGGATTACTTTGTTTTTGTATTTGTATCCCCATTGCCTAGTAAATTGCTTGGAATAGAGTAACATTTAAAAAATGATTGCTGAATAACTGAATGAATCAAGGGTTTCAAGTCACATTCATCTACACACACCTTATTCATTACATATAAACTCCCCAACTCACTTAGCAGATGATATGACCACTGAGTGTTGATCAGAATTGAGGATTTTTGCAAGATGAGCCGCAACTGAGTCCTCATAGGATGACATCTGAATTAAAAGGGAAAAACGTTTGTTTATTTGGATGGTATCTGACACAGCACAGTGATGACATTGGCAGAAACAGAAGTGTTTCATAACACACGAAAGGCAGTTGCATCTATATATGCAAACTTGTTCTGTCCTTAGAGATGTAGAACTTTCTTTCTTGTGAACTGCTTTTTAATTATGAAATTATTTCTTGCAGACCCTCAGAAAATCACAGAAATTACCACAACCTTTTAAAAAAGCCCAATGAGATGGAATGTTAGCTTCTTGAGAGTGGGGATTGTTCCATTTTTGTCTTTGTGCCTCAAATGTCTTGCAATTAGTATTAGGTGGTTACCTAATGCTTGACTGACAGTCACTTGTATGAATTTTTTTTCAAACTACAATGAAAAATTCAAATTTGGAAGTGACTTAAAGACTTCTGCTTGACAATCAAATTTTAATACCTCATATGGAAGACAAATTTTATTTTTGTAGATAAATATAGAAATATATTCAATCTAAACACGGCAGTCTTCGAAGCACTCTATCAGCCACCCCTCCCCCATCATAATTCTCCAATGTCATATTCTATATATTCTAAATCATAGCCTTTCTTCTTTTTTTTCTCCTCTTGTACATTTGCTCATACTAGGTTTACTGCCTGGGACTGTTTGTTGTTGTTTATCCTTCATTCTCAAAGAGGACCAATGATATCTTTTAACTTGCTCGTGAATTAGATTTAAGTGAGGTAGAGCTGTGCAAAGTCATCTCATTGGCTTTTAAGGAAGTTCCATTATTTCTTTCCTAATACGGTTAAAGAAGAAACTCAAAATTTTAAGAAGTTTTTTAAACTTGACTTAACTTTACAGTATTTATTCTCTTGTTTTTCATTCCAAGTAGATTGTGAACAATCTATAGTCAGCTATCCTAGTTTCCTGTATGTCTTAATGTTGTAAATAGGAAATAAATTCCTTAAAGAAAAGTCCATGTTTTCTATTCCTTTTGAATTTCTCCAGCACTGAACATTATTCCATATAGAGAGTACTCAACAGTATGTACATATGCTGTATGGGCTAAATAATTAATTGTCCTACTTACTAATAAAATGCTAAAATGCTTCTGCCATTTCGCCAATTTGGATGCTCTCAAACAGTGAAGGTTACAACCTAACTTTCCATAAGCCCACCACAGGGCATTCATCCAACATGCAAATGATTTTTCCTGCTTTCTCCTGACATCTCAGAGATATCGGTGAATTATCAACCTGTCATACTTCATCCTCACCAAATAACCAATCCGTCTTCTTGCCCTATCATATATTTCTTTGATGATATGTCTTACTACTGTGTTTTGCAGTTCTTCATTGATTACATATGGCAGCCTGTTCATACCTACCATCATATCTCTCCGATACCCTTTGTATGCTATTCATTATAAATTCTTCAGAGATTATTTTTTTTCTATCTCACAGTCATACAACAACACTGATAAAATTCTGGTGTTCAAAATAGAGTCCTTTGTTTCTAGGAGAAGCTTAAGTGTTATTAAGAGCTTTGCAATTTTCTACAGGCAATCCAGCCCATTCTCTTCTTCCTGTTTATTTCTGAATCCAACTCATTGTCCATTTGTCTTGTTTGGCCCACAGATGCATACTGATGTATAAGCACAATACACTACACATCCAACAGCACATCATAATCTGGGCAACAGATAATCATTCACTTGGCTTTTCCTGTGCGAATAATCAGGCTAAATCCTTATTTAGTGGTTATGGGTCTCTTCTACAAGGCTCTACAATATATCGTGGCTTTATAGAGCCTCGAACAGGAACATCTGCAGGACTTCACCATCCCCAGGGAATCTCTCTTCACTTTGGACCCTGTTCTGAACCTCCTCCATCACCATGGCCAATGCCTTTAGCAAGCATACATCTCCATGCTTTATGCCTCACCTGTCATTTATGATGAGAGCCACTGAACATTGGCAGGTAAACCAAATGTTCATATTTTCAAGAAATCTGGGATGATTTTGATTTATGGCTGAGAAACACTTAAAGATAAGCTTTTCAAACAGTGTTTTGCTCAACTGAATTAAATGCTTGTTGTTGTTTAAAAGAACTGTTGACAAAATGACAGTGGAGCTGTGAATTGGTCTAGTCATTCTGGAAAGCATTTTGAAATTATGCCAAAGAACTTACTAAACATTCCATACCCTTTGACCCAGTTATAGCACTACATCCCCAAAGTCAAAGAAAGAGGATTATGAAAATGTTTATAGCAACTCTTTCTGTAGCAGCCCAAAATTGGAAGCTCAATGGGTGTTCTGTTGTTAGGCAATGACTGCTTGTTCTTTGGCATAATTCCAACATACTTTCCAAAATGACTGGACCAATTCATAGCTCCACTGTCATTTCTTCAACAGTTTTAAAAAATGAAAAAAAAAGATTCAGTTGAGTAAAATGGCTTTGAGAGGCTATCTTTTTTACATGGAATTGAGGGAAAATTAAAATAAAATTAAATTACAATACTATTTTTAAAAAATGACTCCCATCCATAAATCAAAATCATCCCACATTCCTTAAAAGGGAAAAGAGGGAAAGAAAAAGGGAAAAGACCTATATGGACAAAAATACTTACAGCAGATAATATTGCAACTAGATGATATAATAGGTAAAGTGAAAGGATTGAAATCAGGAAGACCTGAGTTCAAATATGGCCAGACATTTACTAGCTGTGCATAAATGTATGTATCTATTTGCTCTTTCCCCAGAAAATGGGAGTGATAATAGCATCTACTTCCCAAGGCTGTTGTAAGGATCAAATGAGTTAATAATTGTAAAATGCTTAGCACAGTGCCTGGCTCATAGTAAGAGCTATATAAAAGTTAGCTATTACTATTAGAGCATCACTTTTAGCAAAGTGGGTTCCCAATCAATTAGGGGATGACTGAACAAAACATGACACACAAATATAATGAAATATTATTGTACAATAAAAAATGGGGAAAGAGATGGATTCAGAGAAACCTAGGACTTTTGTGAACTGATGCAGCGAATTGAGCAGAACCAAAACAATCCATACACTGACAACAATGTTACAAAGAAAAACTTTGAAAGGCTTCAGAACTCTGATCAATGCACTGACCAGTCACTATTCTTAAACACTGATAATGCATCATGCTTTTTATTTTTGGCAGAGAAGTGACAGACTAAAGATTTAAAAGGAAATATTTTCAGAGAAGGTCAACGTGTGGATTTGTTTTACATGATTATATTAATCACTATAAAGGAAGACTTGGGGGGAGGAAGTTGAGCAGTAGTGGGGGGAGTGACAGTAATACTAAAAAAGGGAAGGAAAGAAAGAAAAGAGCATCGATGAATAATTAAAAACAAACATGAGAACCAAAGGAAGTTCAGATTAGGGCCACAGACAAGCCATCTTGGAACTAACACATAAAAAATTTTAAAACTCAAGTTGTACATAGTAGAGATTAATGATTTCATATTCGGTGTCTTTTTCTGTTCTTTGTATAGGGCAATGTTCATGTTTGTCAAGTTCACAATAATAAAAAAATTTTTCAAAAGAAACATTGTAATGATTTATTTCTTAGCTTTCTTGAAAACAAAAAGGTCAGATCCAATTCATTAAACATTTGTAACCACCTGCTGAAACAATCTCCTGCTACATAGTAGTTACCTTTTTTTTTTCTCTACATTTTCCCAGATCTTTAGACATCAAAGACAGATGGAAATATGAAGTAATAATGGTTACAAGATATCTATCACAAATGGTGCAGCTGTCAGAGTTCATGCTCAGCAAAGACTTTGAAAGGGTCAAGATCCAGTGTTTGGGCTCTCTCAGGGTTTATCTGTCTGTTTTTCCGTTTCTGTACATCACTCTCTCCATCTCTGTCTCTGTTTCTGTCTCTCTTTGTTTCTTTCTCTGTTTCTTTGACCTTTTCTCTCTGTGTCTCTGTCTCCATCTCTGTTTCTGTCTGTTTGTCTCTGCCTCTGTGTCTCTCTCACTCTGTCTCTGCCCCTGTGCTTCTGTCTCTGTCTCCCTGTCTGTCTGATCCTCATTCTCATTCTCATTCTCTCTCTCCCTCCCTCTCTCCCTCCCCCTCGCTCTCCTTATCACGAAGAGGAGTTAGAGAGGAAGCTGCCTGGAGGGTGATGTCAAGTCACTCCTCAAGTCAGTCTACCAAGGTCATGAACCCCATAATCACCTGGTTGTTGGGCCAGCCTCTACAGGCCCAGCAACATGTATTATTGATGATCACACTGGCAATTCAAGATGACATTGGCCAGAGTGTGATGGACTGAGGTTTCTCCTTATCCTCCTTGATTTCTGAAACTGAGAATTCTTGGTAGTATCACCTACATAAAGGGCTTAGATAGCATAGAAATAGCCTAAAGAAGAGAATAGATGCCTTAGAAATTCCCATGGAACTACAGGAGGCTAAGACTTCTGAAGGCACTCTAGAATTAAAAGTTGTTCAATCTTATTTTCAATTTCTTTTTAGTGAATTTCAATTAAGCAAAGTAGCCAAGTAATTTCTTTGGGACTACATCAAGAAGAGAAAACAAAAAGAATCTGAGATGCAAATGGGCGCTGGAGTCATTTCATGTGTTACAATTTGGAGTAAATTCATTCATATTCCTAAATATGAATACAAAGTAGCATGCCCGGGAATGTATAGAATTGAAGGACTAGGAGGTACACCTGGAAAGGCTGCTTGCAATGAACTGATCTAGTTCAATACCCGCCACCTGGTGGCTTGCAGAGATGTTGCACCCTGCAGCTACTGCTCTAAACTCTAATCTACCCTCTGAGAGAAACATGAGTGGTTCACCAAGAATCACACAAACGAAATGTTTCATAGTTTTTATATGCTTTATGTGTGCTAGACATTTAGAATACCTGTAGCAAAACAAGCCACTGTCTTAACTTTCAAAGAACTGACAACCAGGGAGATGCTGATAAACGTTTAACAACCAGCTGGGGGTGGGGGGAGAGGGTAAACTATTTTAAATGTTTAAATTTAACCTGCATTATTATCATTTTGTCCATCACTTTCTTAAGTCTAGACCAGGTGTGGGAAACCTGTAGCCACGAAGCCACATGTGACCTTCTAGGTCCTCAAGTCCAGCCCTTTGACTGAATCCAAACTAGACAATCAAGAAAACAATAAATTGAATCCCTGATTTGTAATGTTTCCTGATTTCCAAAGTGTAAATGCTCACATCAAAAATTTAACAATTCCTGTAGTAGAAGTTGGCTCCTGCCCATACACCCTTGCTTACATCCTAATGCTGGGGGTGGGGTTTGGGATGGCTGCTGAGTAAAAGAAGAAGGGAATTATTCTTTTATCATCTTAAATAATTCCTTAGAGTAATGGCTAACACTAAACATTCATAAAATTAGAAGATCATAGGCCTTACTAAGCCAGAACTTACAAATAGATATAAAGAATGTAGAAACTATAAATTTATTTTCACATTCAACAGACCATACAAAAAGTATGTCAAGTTCTGATCTTTTAAAGAGGGAGGTGTAGAGTTTAAATATAAGGTAGAGATATTTAAAGATTAGAGGCTGTAAAACAAGACCTCCAGAAAACAATTTAAAAGAGCTAGAGTTACTTATTTGGAGAAGAGGTTGATGGGGTGTTTTTCTAAGGACATAAACGTTTCTTACAGGGCATAGTAACCAGCTGTCTACCCAGGCCATTAGCAATAAACCAAATTAGAAGACTTCAGAGATTTAGGTTAACGATAAGGAAGAATTTTCTGGCATTTGGTTGTTATTAAATAATAGAATTAGTTTCTGAAGAAGGTTGTTGAATTATCTTCTCTAAAAAGGCTTTTAAAAACAGATGGTTTATGTGTAGTTCTGTCTGGCAGCATGGAGTTAAGAAAGCCCTCAAAATCCTGTTAAGCTCTGTTTTCCTATGATACTAGCAAGATGCTGAAGTTAGTGCGTTAATTAGGAGGAGATAGTGAGTTTTGCATTCTTTCCAAGGAAAACTGAACAGGGAATTCACAATCATGCCTAAGGGGATCTGAAATGAATACTGTATGAGAGAACTACACATTTGGAGTAATGAGATTTATTCAGGAGAAGGGAGGTTGAGATGTCTTTAATGCAATTTATTTCTTCAAAACAAGAAAAGCACAATCAAAAAAGAATATGTATGCTATTTGATAGGACCTTGGGCCTTTCTCTGGGTTGTGTAGAACACTAGTATTAGCCAACAGGTCTACATATGCTATTCATTTACAGAGAAAAAAAATTTAATAGGTAACAGCAAGGAAATGATAGAAATTTCATTAAAAAAATATTTTTATACTGAAGAAAAACAGGCTTTCCTCTAATGAGTAGAGTACTAGATGTAACTTGGCAGAAATCAATATAGTGCCACTGTTTAACCTGTTAGATAATTTTTTTCTTAATTTTCCAAATGTAGGTATTATTTGTTGATGAAAAGCTGGTTATTATTCTATTTCAAAATACTATTTAAAATGCTTAGCTTCTGCAAGGAACAATTTGATCTTTCAATTTTATATTCTTTACACTTAACAAAATCGCCACATTATTCTCAATGATACAAGGATTCCAGAAATCAAATAAGCATACTTCTCCCAAATGAGAAAAGTCTGTGCCCAAAGGTGGCCACAGACTCAATAATCTTAATCATAACTATCTATCATAATCTTAATCATAAAACTATAAAAGTAAGTTAATACTTCGCAATTATAAAGACCAAGTATGGCCCCAGAGAAAGGAAGGGAACATGTCCCTTCCCATGTTCTCCATCCCTCTTTTCCTTCCTTCTTCCCTACCTCCTTCTTTCCCTTCCTTGTAGAAGTACAGGACTATAGTGGAGCTTGGGGGAACTTGAATGTGTTGTCAAACCTATTAAAGACGTTAGTTTTGCTAAACTGATTTTCTTTGTTTTCTCATTTTTTTATTCTTTCTCACAAGGGATGGCTCACTGGTATAAAGGAGAAAGAAAGGAACAGATCCGGAGACAAAGGTGATGTAAAAACAAGAGATATCAACAAAAACTAAAGTCCTTCACCACCTAGGTTTAATCAGAATTATGGGTCTTTTTTTAGCAAGGCAATAGGAGCTAAGTGACTTGCCCAGGGTCACACAGCTAGTAAATATCAAGTGCCTGAGGCCACATTTAAATCTAGGTCTTCCTGACTCCAGGGCTAGTGCCCTATCTACTGCACTATCTAGTTGCCCCTAGAATTAAGGGTCTTTGAAAGCTTCTTCTGGTACTCCTAATGGGATATCATAGTTTTTTGGTTTTTTTTTTTTACTTTATTGATCTACCTTAATATAAAGATACTGAAGTCTTAGTAAATATAAAGAAAAAATAAACACATTTGGATTTGTAAAAAAAAAATGAATACTGTGATGTTTAAGTTAAACGTATAGAATTGAAATTCTATCCAGTGGCTTTTATATCGAAGAAAAAATATCCACTTCTGCAGTTAAGTATGACAAATAATCACTAATTTATTCCAAAATTAATTATTCCCCAATCCTTGACACATATTTAATTTGGAAAGGCTTATCCTAGGTATCCGAGGAATAAAAGCCTGTTAACATAGCAGGTGAGCAAGCAACTTCATTCCCATGCTATATGTCTTATTTACACATCTTTTAAGGCAAACAAATTACTTTTCCTTGACATTATTTCATCTATGAATTTATACTGTCAAGCTGCCACACATTCAGAGCCAATGATCCCAAACCCCTAATTTGAACCTGGAGCTACCCAGGATTGCTGCTTCTAAGGACTGTTAATTTAGACATTTAAACTCTGTTTGGTGAGTGGAAAAAAGGGAATTTGCTTCATCATATTCATACACCTTCAATAATAAAAAAAGAATCAGAATAACAAGAGTCTCTAACGCTAATGACAGTGATAGCAACAGTACATTGGGAAAAGTAAACTAGTCTCCTGACTCAAGCAACCACTAGGAGCAGTGCCTCTGCTTGGGCGAGAATACACTGGCTCTACCTAACAATTTGGGGGTCACCCTTTCAACCAGTGGTGACAATACACCTAAGTAATTTCCTTACTCATTCAGTTGTAGTAGTCAGGAGAAATTAATTTAGAATAAAGGCAATATGGAATAGTTAGGACATAAAATCAAAAGATATGGATTCAAATCCCAATTCTGTCTGGGAGACATTAGGCAAGTCTAGTGTCTCAGGTCTACAGTTACTTCCTCCAAAATTAAGGGGTGGAACTAAGAAATCCCTCTGGCTCTAAACTGTATAATCCTACAATTTGATATTGAGTGATACATAAATTAGGGCAGCTAGGTAGTACAATGGATAGAGGGCCAACCCTGGATTCAGGAAGATTCATTTTCATGAGTTGAAATCTGGTCTCAGACACTTGCTAGCTGTGTGGGCAAGTCATTTAACCCTATTTGCCTCAGTTTCCTCATCATAAAAAGAATATGGAGAAGGAAATGCCAAACCACTCCAGCATCTTTGCCAAGAAAACCTCAAATGGGATCTTGAAGAGCTGGATATGACTGAAATGACTGAACAACAACAATTCATAAGTTATTCAAGTTAGCTGTTCCAGACCATTTTAATTCAACAAACATAAGTAAAAAAATCTAGTACATGTCAAGCATTGTATGCAAAGATACAGACCCTGCTATCTATGGGTGTACAATTTAATTGTGGGAGAAAGCCATATATACAAAGAACTATTATGCACAGAAGATGCTACTTCCAGGGAATTCTCCATCACTTATCTGGGTGTTCATTTGTTAAGAAGGTCACAGGGAGGATTCTTACATAGGTAGAGGACAAAATAGACAGCTTCTGGGGTTCTTTCTCAACCTGAGGTCCTGTGATTCTAAGAAGACTTAGCTAAGTACATGAAGAATAGGCTCTAAGAAATCTGGGGAGAGTAAGATTCCTTTTACATGAGTAGGGATCAGGAAAGGCTTCATGGAGGAAATGGTACCTGAGTCAAATCTTGAAGGAAGGGAGCAACTTCAACAAAGACATGAGGGTAGGATCCCTACTCTTTATCCTGACTTTCAAGTCACTGACCATCCAGAGCAAACACAGATAACTACAAAATATAATATTACATAGTAAACGCATCAGAGTTACAAAACCATTCTTTTTACTATGCTAGTGTTATGACCTGTCCAAAGAGGAAGGTTATTAATAGGAGAAAGGGAGGGATGGGCCAAGTAATGTTTCCTGAAAGAAGTGGTATTGGAATTGAGTTTTGAGAGGCAAAATTCACTGGGTAAAGAGGGAGAAGGAAAAAGCCAAAGATTAAAGCAAATCAGACTTTGTGGTAGAATCCAAGGTTAAAAATCGTTATAGTCTGCTATGGTGAAAAGCTAGAAAGATTAAGGAATATTCATATACCAGCAGTCATTGATAGCTTAGTCAAGTAGGGTTTCTTTTTAAAGAATGCAGAGGAATAAAATAATTTGAAATATAACTATAATTTGATGACAACACACAACCGTGAAATTAGTGACTGTGCAGCCTACCTCTCCTCTTTCCTTTCTACAGAGCAAAATGCATAACTGGATATATTTATTTTTAAATTACGGAACTTTAGAATAGGACGGAACTTTTTAAGGGTCACCTCATTCAGCCTGAGGTCCCATGCATGACATCTCTGATAAGTAATCATCCAACTTCTGCTTGAAAACATGCATCAAAGGGAAAAGTCACCACCTCACCCAGTAGCCTATTCCATGTCTGGACAATTCAAATTGTAAAGAAGTTCTTACATTCAGAGTTGGTACTGAAAGGGACCTTAGGCATCATCTAGTCCCCTGATTTTACAGACTAGGAAATGATGGGATTAAGTAACCCTAAATCACCCAGCTAGGCAAGCTACAGAACAGGAATGTGAACCCAGGTACTCTACCTGCACACTCACCCCTCTTCCTATTGTGCCATGTGGTCTCCAGAGCAAGAAAAATATCAAAAGGACAGTTTGGATAGTTCATTCATACCTAAGAATGCTCTTCTGTCAACATAGGTAGGAAACTATGACATTCAGATATATTCATATATAATTTTTATGTTAATATGTTTTAGTGAGAGAGATGAATTTAACATGTAGAGAACGTGGTTTGAGCTAGACTGGATACAACTGACATTGCAGACTCCATACAAATGGATTTTATTTAAATTAAGAGTTACATCTGCCCTCAAAGCTGGAAATTTTCATTTTTAAAATTGACCTTCCTTTTATGAAATCTCAACACACATACTATCTATAGAGTTCATTTTGACCCTTGATTGTATATGCTATTTTGAATTATTGCTTGACAATTGGGGTCAATAAGACATAGTGTTAAGTGTGATTAGTTTGCAGGTAGAAGACTTGGGTTTGGATTCTTGCTTCAACACTAACTAGATGCATAACCTTGGGCCAATCACTTCAATTTTCTAAATCTTAGTTTGCTTATCTGTAAAACAGATCTAGAATTTTAAAGTAAGTTGTCTAGGATCTTAAGATAAAAATTACTTGCTTTATCTTCCTCATAGGACCATTTTGAGGAAAGATTTAAAACCTTAATGTTTTTACAAAATTTTCGTAGAAAAAAATATGAGTTATTAAAAACTGAAGTCTGATCTGTTTATGTCTGTTTTGTTTGGAATAACCAGCTGGTCCATAAGCTTCTGTAGGCCAGAACTTTATACTTCCTTTGACTGCCATCCAGGAACCAATTTTCTGTGTATAGAGTTGGTGCCTGATAAATTCCAAATGAATAAAAATAGTGCATTGGGTTATTTCCTTGCTGCCAGAACAACCAATCCATGTGTTATATACGTACTTCTCCATTGGTGAAAGAAATCACAAGTAGTCAATGAAACTATCAACATACTATGTAGAAAATTCTTATTTGAAATTCAGTTGACACTTCCTGCACATTTCACACCTCCTATTATTTAGTGATTTTATTTATCATTTCAAGATGTTCACTAACTTGATAAATATTAAGCACATGCAGAGTTAAGCCTTACGTAAGATTCCTCATTTTCCTCTTCTGGAGTGATGGGAAGGATAGAAGGTTTTGTTGGCAATTTGAGTTCATATGTCATTATACTCCACCTGAAGGAAAAGAAAGCAGTGGCCTAAAAATCACTTCAAAACCTCATGAACTGATATATTTACCTGCTCATAAACATATTTGTTAATGGTAATTCAGTTGTCCTGGATCTTAAAATCACAATAATAATTTCATGTCAGGAGACATGAAATTCTAATTCCACGAGCCTCATAAAACCTCAAAGATACAAGAATTTATTATAACTACCCTCCAGCATAGTTCCTTTCCTGGATTAAGTATATTTGTATTATTCAAGTTGTATAAATCACCTTTCATGTAATGATCCCTCTTATTCAACTGTTTTGTCCTTAAAAGGCAAATTAACCCTATTCCAATTAGGGAAATATTTGAGGGTGGGGCTTAAGCAGAAATTATAATGAAGATATTTAATTGAAATAAAGGTTTTTCAGTCATCTTTTGTTGCTGGAAGCTATTGTGTCTGAAGGCAAATATTTAAAACTTTGGCTATCCAGAAAAAAAGAACACAGAATAAGCCCAGCTCAAAAAAGGGTTCACAATTTATGATATATAATTGTGCTGATGTAACAATATGTCAAATAAAAATAACTCGTGAAAAGTAACAAACCACTCCTACAATACATGCTTATTAGAAAAGGCTTACCATGACTGAATCTAGAAACAGAATATAGAGGGAGAAGGATATATGAGAATAAATCCTAAGTTCCATATGTCAATTAAGTCGATATACTAATGTCTTCTGTCCTTATTCACACTAATGGAGTTAAGTCTGGGTATGATGAATTTTATTTTTATTCAGTACAAGTGATTGGGTATTTTACTGCTGCAGATTACAATTCCTTTTTCCTTAATGAGATGCTGTGGCTGAAAAAAAATTTATTTACCTAGTGGCCACCCATTAATCAGCCTCCTTAGATTTATCTAGGTTGGACCTTGAATGACAAACAAGTCATCAGATGCTCAAAAATCTTTCTAGTATCCAAAATCTTCTCCTTTCCCTCTCTTCTTCAGGATCTCAGATAGAATATGGCTTGGTTAGATTACCCACCACCCACTCAGATCACAAAGGTGCTCTCCAGACAAATGTGAAATGTAGTCTCCAGATGCAATAGGAACAGGTAGATGGATGAAAATTATTAAGTATATTTGCCATTTTATCCTCAACTCCAACACAGACATCCTTAGCCAATCCGCTTACCCATCACCTTCTTGGGTCATCATTTCCAGGGATGGAAGTAACAGATATAACTGTGATTAAATTAACAACACTCAAGACTCCAAAGAACTAGTCAAAAGGAAAAGATTCTAGATCATGTCCTCACCCTGGTGAAAACAGCAGGGGCCAGGAAGAAAGGAAGGTAGAAGAGTATGAATATACCATGAGCAAGTGCCACTAACAGTATGGTCAAGAGATTGAGTGATAGATTAAGTAAAGGTGGTGAGAATATTTCAAAGAGGATTTAACAGAGCTCGAATGCAGAAAGGGTTTTGTATATGCTGAAATTTCAATGTGAAGGAAAATTTAAGGGTCCCTGTGTAGAGCTTTTAACACAATTTCAATATGAAAAAAGAGAAAGAAGAGAGATGAAAAACAGAACAGAGATAAGGGGCTAGAGGGCTACTATAAGATTTTTTATTAGGGGATAGGAAATCTTTACAAATGATTAAATTTAGTTGGTGAGGGAAGTCAGCTTCTGCATGGCTTCAGACTGGCTCAACTGCAGTAAAAAATATATCTCTATATCTTCCTTTTCTTTTTCCTTTGCTCCAGTCCCAGAAGAGGAGGTGGTCCTTCTCCTGGCCAAGTCCACCCACTCCACCTTTGCTTTTGGGTCCCATTCATTCTTATTCTCATTCTCACTCTCACTCTCTCTCCCTCTCCCTCTCTCCCTCCTCTCTCTGTCTCTGTCTCTCTCTCTCCCGATCCCTCCCTCCACTTTAATCTCTGCTCTCTCCCTCTCACCATGCCATCTCCTCAAGTAATTGTCTGGCAACTTACAATTTGTCTATAATGGTTCAGTGGCTCCTCATTGGCTCTTTAACAAAAATATCAAACTCCTTAGCCTACCATTTAAAACCTTCTACAACCTGACGCTGATATACCGCTTCTTGCCTTATTTCACAGTGTTTGCCATGAGACATACTACGGAAGAGCACCACTTACTATTTTCTGATCCGCTCCCACGCTGTGCCATCTCTATGAATTTACACGAGTTGTTTTGCCCAAAATGCACTTTCTCCTCACCCTACTTGCTGACATAATTTTCTTGCTTCAAGATCCAACTCAGGGTGCTGCTTTGTCTACACTTTCCCTAATTCTTCTACTGTCCTCTGCTCTCATCTTAACACTCAAATTTTCCTAAAGCAAAAGGTCTAAATCTTTATTTTGTGCTATTACACTTCACATGACTTACTTCACTATATTATCATTTATTGTATGATTTCAGGTAAGTCACTAAACTCTTCTGTATCTTAGTTTCCTTATTGACAAAATGAGGATAATACTATTTGCACAATTCACTTTGCAGGGTCATTGTAAGGAAAATGCTTTGAAAACTTTAAGGTACTATGTAAATATGAGTTACAAGCAAATGAGATAAGGTAAGTAAAGTACTTTGCAAACCTTAAAGATCTACATAATTATGAGGTGTTGTTATTACACTAATTTGTGCACAGATTGTATCCACTCTCTTGATTTTAGGTTCCCTGACTATTTGATTTTTCATCTTTTCACAACTCTGCATCTAAACACAAAGTCTCAGTTTCCTCATCTGTAAAATGAGGGGGTTGGATAAGATGATTTTTGAGGGGTCTTCTATATTTGCTAAACAAATTGACATTACTGAGGATCTAGGACCAATCCTCAGTTTTGTATTAGTTTATGTATATGTATATTTGTATTAGTTTGATCAGGAGTTATCAGAGGCAACATACCATAGGGAAAAGGGCTTGAAGTTAAGAAGTTAGGAAGGCCTTGGTTCAAACCCCACCTTGGCTGGCCAAATCACTTAATGTTGTGCCTCAATTTTTTCATCTGGAAAATGAAGTGGTTAGACTCATTGGCCTCTAAGGTCCCTTCCAGCTTTAAACCTATGAATTCATGCTGCCCACAATCATAAGAGCCCTGATTTATGAGCCAACTTAAGCATAAGGCCAAGTCCCTAGATTAGTAATGCCAAGGAGCTACATTTAGAATTGGCATAGATTTCCTTCAATTAAAGCAATGAGTTCAACAGATTACTTTCCTCATTTGATTTTTTTTTATTTTCCTCCATTAAAAACTAAAACCAAAGCTTCCAAAAAATGTTTTGAAAGTGCCCTTTTCAACCTTCTACCAAAAAGTATTCCCCTTTACCTGTCAAGCATTTTTGTACTGGCTCGTTCCAACTTCTCCAATATCTGTGGTAGCTGGGTGTCATCATCACATGAACCACCCCAGCCAAGAACCCGAGCGAGGTCATTTCCTGTACCTAAGGGTAAGACTCCCAGCTGACACTGAAATAAAACACATTTGGGAGACCTTTAATTTAAAGAGCCTAGGAACAGAAAACCCTTCCTTTCTCCAGATGCTGTTTATGTAATTACTTAACACAGTAAGTAACAGAAAATTGATAATAATTGGCAAAAGACAGGCACACATACTTGCCTGTTTGTGCAAGCTGAGTTTATCAATTTCCGACAAAACCCAACCAACGCTTCCATCTCCTCCACAAACAAGAATCCGGAAGTTGTCAAACTTCTGAAATAATCGTAAGCTAAAGGAGGAAATTGTTTCATTTTAGTAAGTCAACTAGTTCAGTGAAAAGTCTAACATTTCCCCAGGAGTACTGCTTTCATTAATATAAACACAATTATTTCAGATTAATTACAGCTAATTTTATGGGTAAGCTAGTCCTAATGCAGTTTTGCACAACCCATACTTTTCTCAGAAGATAACAAAGGGAAAATAAAAATGAATAAGGTGAGAAATGAAATTAGGAAGAAGAGAAAAATGAGTGATCATATAAAAGGATAGGATAGAATGCAAAAATAAAAAGAATGGAAACCGTATTTTTATATTTCAGAAACAAAATAGTATTTGGGTTATTAGTATTATATTTTAGACAACAGGTTCTTAACCTAGAGTCAGTTACCTTTTTAAAAAATTTCATGCTAACTGATTCACTATGTGTTTCCTTGTAATTCCATATATTTGATTTTATAATAAATTTAATTTGGTTTTATACATATGTGGGTATGTATATATACATACATACTTGATTTTATACATGTATAAATATATGTGTGTATGTGTGTGTATCTATATATTTAAAAATATTTTTCTGAGGAGTCCATAGGCTTCAACAGACTGATTGCCAAAGGGGCCCATGGCACCAAAAAGGTTAAGAACCCTTGGGCTAGATTCTTTTATAGGCACTTATGGTATTAAATGCCACCTAAAGCAACTATTTTTAGTATTAGTCTACTATTTTCTATCATATACATTGTCTTCTTTTCTCTTTTTTTCCTCTCTTTTTAATTCTGTTCTCACTCTCATTATTCACTTTTCCATTCCTAGTATATTTGTCCCTACAGATGGATCTCTCACTGTCATTGGTTTGCCTTGTTAAGTTGGTAACCTTTCCTAGGGAAATTTTGCACAATACCATTGATGAAGAGCCATGAGTTTATATACTTTACTTAGTATTTATTAGTAGGCAATGGAGAGTTACAGAAAGGTTTTGAATTAAGGGATAAGGCCATCAGAGTGGCACAGAACCTCAACAACTGTGTAAAGAATATGTTAGATTAGGACAGAAGGCAGCAAGAGCAGTTGGGGGCCATTACAAGAGTCTAATAGGAAGAGTCTGAAATACAATAGGTGCATTGATTTAGGTTAATCAGTAGCATCCATGGCCGCTGTCAAGCATAGCTATAAGTATCTAGACTCTAGGTCCTACAGTAGACAGATTCATATTGCAAATAACATGTCATCTAACATTACTTCTGAAAAAATATACACACAGGTGTTTTTATTTCCTGGGACTTCCGTTTTCTTCTAATGAAAACACTATATGTATGCATGCATGTATGAAATCTTGACATTTTGAAGTAATAAAACACATTGAGTACATAATTTGAAAAAAAATGGATGATGGAAGACTTATTTTGGTCACTCCAATGTGAATGGAAGAAATAATTATACACCCCAATGAAAGGAATACATATACAATTGCAACGTATGGATGATAATAAGTCAAGTATTCTTACTATTGGTGTAAGGGCAGAATGGTTATCAGCAGAAGTTTTGCTGGAAACAACGTATAGGAACACCAAAATTAAATGATGAAGACAAACAAAATATGTAGTCTTCACCCAAAATGTACAGAATACTATATTTTAATTACATTGAAAGAAGGTAATGACTGGTTACCTAAGTAATCTGTTACTTAGGTGCTCCAAGCTGTTTTAGTAAAACAATACTTTTTAAAGACAGCACATCGTTTTAAATAGCTTATGGGTTCACTTAGAAAATAAGTTTATTTAAAGAGTATGTTTGTACTTGCCTCAGTTGAACAAGGGGTTCAGAGTAATTTGGCAATGTTAAAAATCACCCTGTTTTAGAGGCATATTGAACAACAATAACAAGAAAACCACATCCAGTTCTAGAAGAGGTAAGAAAATTATTTGATATCATTAGGCCATGCCAAAGTATTGACACTTTTATGGAGAACATAGAAAATCTTATTCTGAAAAAATGGGAAATTAAGAAAATCACAAAGAAATTGAAATATATCTGAATGAAGTTTAATTATTGCCCCCATCACAAATACCTCATGAGAACTAATGATTATGTCATGAAACTGTTTTGCATTCTTTTGGACAAAATGCAATAAAAACATGATGTCAATAAAAAAATAAATTGGAATATTGTTTTCAAAATAAAAGGATAAGAAAAATGCTGCACAACTGAAGTTTTTTTAACATTTGGCTTCCTTTTAGGAGAAAATATTACCAAAAATGGTATTTAGTGAGGGAAAACTATTGCATTAACACTTTTTTAAAAAAAATCTAACAAGTCATTCCTCCATTGAGAAATGGTCAAAGGATATGAACAGGCAGTTTTCAGAGGAAGAAATTAAAGATATCTATAGGCACATGAAAAAATGCTCTAAATCATTATTGATTAGAGAAATGCAAATGAAAACAACTCTTAGGTACCACATCTCTCCTGTCAGATTGGCTAAGACAAAATAGGAAAACAATAAATGCTGGAAAGGATGTGGGAAAATTAGAACATTGTTACATTGTTGGTGGAGTTGTGAACTGATCCAGCCATTCTGGAGAGCAATTTGGAACTATGCACAAAGGGCTACAAAAATGTGCATACCCTTTGACCCAGCAATACCACTTCTAGGGCTGTATCCCAGAAAGAACACACAAGGGGGAAAGGGACCCATATGTACAAAAATATTTATAGCAGCTCTTTTTGTGGTGGCAAAGAATTGAAAATCAAGGAGATGCCCATAAATTGGTGAATGGCTAAACAAATTGTGGTATATGAATGTAATGGAATGCTATTCTGCTATAAGAAATGGGGAAGATACGGAATTCATAGTAACCTGAAAAGAACTACATAATATCATGCTGAATGAAAGGAGCAGAACCAGGAGAACATTGTACACAACCACAGACATATTGATTCTGTGATGACTAACTTTGATAGACTTGGCTCTCCTCAGCAATACAAGGCTCAAAGACAGCTCCAAGGGACTCATGATGGAAAGAGCTATCTACATCCAGAGAAAGAACTATGGAGTTTGAATGTGGATTGAGGCAAACTATCTGCTCTCTCTTTTTTTCCTGTCTCTTCTGTTTTGGTTTTGTTTCTTCTTTCTCATGATTCAGTCCATTGATCATGGTTCTTCTTTATGACTTGACTACTGTGTAAATATGTTTAATGCAAAGGTATATGTAGAACATATATTGGATTCCATGCCATCTTCGGGGAGGGAAGGGAAAGAGGGGAAGAAAATCTGGAATTCAAAAACTTGTGGAGCTGAGTGTTGTAAGCTAAAAACAAGAAAATCTAAAAAAAAAGTAAAATCTAAGCCAGGCAAATTCTATAAAGCTACTAAATAAATTGAACAGGGAAAGGGGCTGACCTGTGATTTCATTGTTCTAAGAATGACCTGATGGGGAAATTTCAGGTAGGTGACACAGGTAGGTGCCTTCTCTGAAACTACAAGTCTTAAGAGAATTGCCTTAATAAACTTATGGGCTAAGTGATTTTTTCTAGTTATATGATGTCTTTCCCTTTCTCAAGCATCTTGAAAATTGATTTCACAATGCCTTTAAAATGATGTTAATTCCAGTCTAAACTTCCTTTCTGTATGCAGTTGTTCTGATCTAGCTGCTCATACCATCTTTGTTTTATTTCATGTCCTTTTTACTTCCTCATGTGACATACTGAGAAAAAACAGTTCCATTATAGTTCAAATGTGGCAGTTTTACTCTCATTGATGGAGAAAAGATCTTCTGTTAAAAATCTTGAATGTTCTTTTCCATTTTTCCCCTATAGTCGTTCTCCTAGTTTCATCCTTAAATGCATTTGAGATGATTTAACATAATTGAGTTTCATATCAAGTTTTCTATGACCTCATTTTTCTCTCCACCACATCTGAGAGTACTATGAGGCAAAACTGGTCATAAACTACCCCTATAACATATTGTAAACACATTTACATTCTAAATTGAGATTATTATTAGTTGCCAAATGGCTCCACTTGGTAAAAATATCAACTGTTTATTGGCTGAGGTGGTCTCTAAAGACTTGGATTCCTATCATACCAACTATCTTACATTTATACTGACATTTCTTATGAAATGGCAATAGTACATCTTGGTCTTTCTTCCTCTATCCATTTCCCACTTGAGGGCATCAATAGCTTGTTTATATAGGTTGAGTTGGAGCTATTTTAAATGCATTATAAAGCTCAATTTTATCTTCTAGTTTGTTGTTAGTTTTAATCTCCACTGTAACAAACCAGCTGTATACATACAGGCAGCTGATTCAGAAAGGACTTTGACATTAGTAACTTTTTGCATCTGTGGTTGCTTCTCATTCGTTAAGCTACAGTTATTTCATTTTTTGTGATGTTATTTGGTGACTGTCATGTTTATTATTCAAATGTTCTTCTTGAACAAATCTATATAATCTATAATATAATAAATACATTATCTATGTAACATAATAACATTAATATAATATAATCTATAAACACGCATCAGCTAACCCAATCCCTTCTTTTTACAGATGAGGAAAGTGAGGCCAGAACAGGAGAAGTGACTTGCACAGGACCACAGAGCAAGCAAATGACAGATTTAGTGACAGATTATTTAAGATTTAAACTCAGCTTCTTTCACTACAAATCCAACTCTCTTTCTACTGTACCATATTTTCCAATATATACTTTTTTACTATCTTCTTTTATGCACACCTTTCCATGATCATGGTATTGTTTTTGCTTAGGCTATCATAAGTACCTTAAAGAGGACCAACTGTGCCATAAGATTTTTTAGTTCTTGGCTTTGGCTGCAGGATAAAATGAACTCTGCCACCTCCCATGTTTGCCTCTCTAAGGACAACTGGGAAGTCAACTTTCCATTTAATGGCGAGAATGTCAATATTGAAATGATTACATTCTTTTAGTAACATGTCAACTCAGCAGTCACTAAGTGACCTCTGTGGCCTTAGAACTCCAATTTACAGTAGCAACAGAAAAATTAATGTTTCTAGATGGTCTAAAAATAGATTCTCGGCATGTTCTGCTCCCTTTTCTGAGAGCTGCCAGTACCACTATAGAAGTAAAAGAGACCATTTTGTGACTTTCTTTGTTTCATGGGTTATGATGACCAAAAACATCACTTAGTAGCCAGACCCTCCATACTTAGCTAGACTGATCTCCAGAAAACAGCCAGTCTATTGCTACAACTCTACTCGAAGTCTTTTCATCATAGTAGAACCTACTAGAGCTTGGTTTTTACTGATAGCTTTTGGGAGCACAGGGTTACCTTGACAATACAACAGTGATATACTAGAATAGATCTTTTGTGAAAGTACCCTTACCTACTGAGGCAAACTGTAATAGTACACTATACACAATTTATATAATTAGAAATAAATGAATGTTTTCTAGAACCAAGCAAACTGACATAGTATTACTGTATATAATTGCTAAATGGAACTCTTTAAGACTTAGCCAAGTTCTGAGAAATCAAAAAACTTAAAATTTAATCTATATAAATGTCCAAAATATCAATAAAACATCTATAATTTAATAATTTTCTATAAAATAAAAATCAATCATTTATCTATATCTGTTTTTAGATGCACCTACAATAGTGAGGGCAAATGCATGAAGTGGGGATGCAAATTAAATTTCATATTTTATACTAGGTTTTATTGAAAGAAGATTTCTCAATAATGCATAATGTATTACCCCAAGTGAGGTCCTCCATTTATTAAGTCAAACACCTGAGCAGGATTTAACAACTGTTTAAATCGACGGAGAAATTTTACTCCCTGATTATCTCCACTTTTAGAGTTGACAAATACCAAAAGCGGGCTAGCACGACATGGTGGAGCTGTTGCTTTCCAAAATCCTGCAAAAACATATACGGCAAGATCAGTAAAGATGGCTTTTCTGTTTAAATAATAGTAAATCAGAGAAAGGAGAAATGTTAAAATTTATAAAAATACTATTAGCTGAATATTATCTACTATTTGAATATTTGAAATAATGAAGCCACAACATATGTTGCACCTTAATTCAATTTTTAAAAAATGGTTAATGGTTACTGTTTGAATATAGTTAACATTAGAACATTTTTTTTTTGTATTCTAATGATTAGCAGCAAAAGATTTCAAAATACTAAGGATGAAAAATCAGTAGTAGCTACCATTTTCTATCTGTTTTGAATAAAGTCCAATTAAATACATTTTAGACACATTAATTGGCTTCTTCTAGGAACACTGACTTTTTAAAACCACAATGTATAAATTTAAGTTTAGTTTATAATAATTTATTAATTATTTAATAAAATATTTTATCTCCTTTTCAACTTCCACCCCTTGTCTAAATAACTATTCTTTAATTTAGAATGACCTCAACAGAACTTTGATGTGATTTGACTTAAGATGGCATGTATTTAAATATGATGTAAATCGAATTATATTCTTTGAAAATAAGATTTCAAAAATATAAAGCACCATATCAATGTCATATAATAAAGATGATGATGATGATATAGTTAAAGACTTATACTAATAATATAGGGTTGAAATATTATATATCTGTATATGTGCTTACATATATGTATATGTATATATGTATGTGTGTATATATGTATGTGTATCTGTGTGTGTATATATGTATGCGTGTGTGTGTGTGTGTGTGTGCGTGTGTGTGTGTGTATAGGCAGCATGGTGCATAGAGAACAAGCCTCAAAATTAGGAAGCCCTGGATTTGAGTTCTACCTCTGATACATACTGGCCTGTGACTGGGTAAGTCCTATAACCTCTCAGTGCCCCCCAGGGCACTCTCTAAGATTATAAGTTGCATTGGTATAGGGAGTTTCTTCAATCAGATGTACCCTATACCTGTGGAATAACAGTTCCAGTCAGACAACAAAACAAAACATAATTATATAACATATTTAAGCTTTAATGCAAGTGGTTACTAATATTTTCTATTCCCCATGTTATAAAGAACAAAGGCCCTTAATTCTATATTTTGTATTTATTGCCATTCTTAAAAGAGAATTATGATGGAGATTGTATAATACTTCATAATCTAAATTAAAAATTACCTCCAAAATCATGCAGTCAAGTTTTTCCATAGTTCTTTTCAGGCAATAATCAATAATGATCTTATTTTACTATTAAAATGAATACAGTAACAAATAATACATATGAAAATTTCACAGAAAAGCAATGGAAATTTAGAACTGTAATGCTTCCATCAATTCATAATTTACAGATAATTTTCTCGCTTAAATGGTTTAAATGAAAGGACAGAGAAACTAATTTTCGAATAAATAATGGCAATTGTGTGCATTAAGCAAAAATATACTTATGCACAATAATCATATGTCAAGAACACTGATAACTTATACTATTACGTACCATCAGAATCTATGCTGTTCAGTGCAATCGGGGGTATGATAGACACCTTACATTGGTCAAGCGGACATTTATAAGGAAACAAATCTTTGCAGGCAGTGTGTACCTAATAACAAATGAAAGTGGTTAAATACCAGTGAAAAAGATTCAATTCCCTAACAACTAATAATTTATATTACAAATATAGGTGAGCATACATCACAAAAGGTCTAATCATTTGTAATAAGATTCTAGTTCAAGGGTATCCTACCTACTCAATATCAATTCATAGCTACTAAAAGACCAATAATTTAGTAATTAGCATCCTTTTTCAGGATCTGCTATACAAGGAACCCCCTCTCCCCAAGACTTACCTTAAAACTTCACTAAGACTTTGAGAACACCCCACATTCACTACATTATGCCAAGCCAGATGCTTAACCTATAGGTCACAGTTTTATGATCTGCAAGATAAATAGACCTGACGCACTAAATAAAATTCCCAAGATGGAAAACAAAAAAGGATTAGGGGATGGCTGCTAATACTGAGAACAGAAGCAATGTTTCATGAGATGAAGACAAAGACTAACTGTAATCACTCAAAACCAGGCCTTAGATACTTAAATAAGTGCTAACTTACTTAATAAGGCTTGTGTGGTTTAAAAGAGTTTGTTATACAGGGTCCCCAGAGATCAAGGGTGTGTGTGTGTGTGTGTGTGTGTGTGTGTGTGTGTGTGTGTGTGTGTGTTTCTAAGAGCAGTCGCCTTTAAAATATTCTTTTTTTATTTTCCCATCGGTCTTTTTTTTGAAATGCCTCCCACCCTGCCATCACTTTCAGATTGAGTTCTCCCTTGCAACAAAGAAAAAAAAAGTGAAAATCCTCAATGCAACAAATGCTTATAATAATGTGCATGTTGTTTGAGCCAGCCTTTTAAATTAGCAATAGACATAGAGTCTGCACAACTCAGAGCTATAATTGTGGTGTCAAATACCTGAAATATTGTACAATTTCATTCTAATTTGTGTAAAACATTGAAAAATAACAAACAATAACAGTGGTTACTGGAAGAAACTGATAAAGAAGGAAAAGAATATTTTGAGGGAAATTGTGATAACAAAAATAAAATTAATCCTGATTTTTCCATACATTTTTTTACAGCTACTTTAGCACCAGATTTTTTATTTCAAAAGTATCACATTAAAATCTAAAAGTATGCTTGAAAAAAGCACATCACCATATGTAGCTGTAGCAAAGGTTGTCATTCTCAGATTCTTTGGAAACTCCCAATACAGCAAAGCTACATGATATAGAAATCATAAGCCCTTCATGCCTCTGTAGATTTTTTTCAAGAATTGTTGTGCTACAACATTACTAATGTGGAAATATGTTTAATATGAATGCACATGTATCACCTATATCAGATTGCTTGCTCTCTTGGGGAGGGGAAATGAGAGGGAAGAAGGAAAATTTGGAACTCAAAATTTTACAAAAATGTGTTGGAAAAAACAAAATACTATTAAAAGTTGTTGTGGTAAAAAAAAATTCATCACTTGCTATACACACTCTGGTTACAGGTCTCTATTAATTTAGAATGGTTATCTGACAACAAGTATAATCTGTCCTAGGGATTTAAAAGTCTTTCCAGGATGATTGCACCTAGCATGACTTGTCTTCCCATCAGTATAAGTCTTTGAGAACCCAGGATTACCCTCATACCATCACATGTTATCAGATCAGAATTGGAGTAGAGGAAAAACTTCTTAATACAAAGGATAATCTATGTCCATATGAAACATATGATCCATAACAGGGAAGCCTATTTATAAGGGCTTTAGATGGTAAAGGGCAACTCTACATAATTGTAATATCAATTAAGTTGGGACTTTTTTACTGTTCTAGAATGATAAATTAATTGTCTTTGATTGAGCCTTTCTAGGTGCAAAGCCCCAGGCCCAAACCTATGTAGGCGTGAAGCCTCCAGGGCCCTAAGGGGAGTTGCTAAGACCAGAGCCAATAGTATGCACCTAAGTTCTGGTCACTCAGATGACATCTGACGATATCCAAAGACTGTATAAAAAGAGAGAACAGAGCTACTTCCTTGGGGCTCTGAGACACAGGAGGAGTGGCGCATGACTCTGGGTCAGCCGTTGTTATGAGCTCCCCAGGTCCTGAATTCAGATGTTGATGCCTTCTTGGTAACTATGAATTGTACTTGGTCTGTTTATAATGTATCTTTGTGATTTGTTTGCATTTGCTCTGAAGTCCAGGGTGCTGGCTTTTTCCCCTGAACTAAGTGAATGATATTTGTATGCTGGATCAAAATAAGACTGTTAATCCCTTAATGCTACTTTCCTTAGTTAAGCAGATCAAAAAACCTGTGCTGGCAGCGTCACAGTTTTTGGACTTATGTTGGTCTTTCACCCCCACAGCAGCTGCTAGCCAAATTGTTGCAACAATAATATATAAATGGCATCTGTATGATCAACTCAGCCATGCCCTAGGTTCTCTGTCTTGCTTACAAATTTTAAGATATTTAAGATGAAATGAGAAAATATGAAAACAAAATTCAAAGAGTAATACAAAAAAGAAAACAGATATCAAGGAGCTTTATATGCCACAATAAGAAATGCCTACCATAGCTTTACACCAAAGGCACTTCCAATCTTGGAGACGTAGGACGCTGCCACAAGTCTTATCACAGACTGCGCATTTGGCACTGACAGGCAAGTTACCTTCTAGCCATTGATGAGGCATTGCTATCTGTGGGCCACAGGAGAAGAGGGAAGACTGAATTAGATAGCACAGAAACAGATAAACTCAAAACCACTTACATTAATCCCCTCTTTGAATTAATATCATAGGTAAAGGTATCTAGATTAAGAAGTATCATTCAAGTCCATAGAGTTTATGAACAGTGGCTTTAGACATGAGAAAGTAATCTTTACTTTGTATGTTCTGTACCAAATATTTCTAACAAAAAATCTTTTGTAATCCAGTCTTTTTGTTTATATCCATGTACACACACACACTGCAGTAAGCAATGTTATCTTTGAACATGAAGAGATATACATACACATAAACACATGTGCACACAGTCAGCTTTTATGCCTATCAAAAAGAAGAAAGGATTTTACAGTTTTCCTCCCCATGTGTAAGAAGGAGAGAAGGGTCCATTCTTTGCTATCACGTAGGTTATCTATTACTTTGTTAGTGCTTATAAATACAAATAATTTAATATGGACAAATGGTATACATAATTAAAAAGTCTGGATAGTGCACTTTTCCTAATACACACATGGAGAAAAGTACCACTCTCTCACAAGGACAGAAGGAGTAGCATTGAAAATGAAAACCTGAGATTTCTAAAGTTCTTTATTATTACCCTTCTCAAAAAATAGCTCAATTTAAATGCAATTTGTGCAAATGCAAGAGTTGTAAGAAAATGAATACAATTATCTTTACAATCTAGAGCACATGCCTTCTTAATCTAGCTTTAAATTTAAAAAAATATTTTAAAATGGTCATTTCCATTTAAATTCTAACAGATGATAACAGATAAATACAGGTAGTTGTATTTAAATTTTAAAAATATTTTTAAAGTGGTTATTTCAATGTATTAAATTCTAACAGATGATAGCAAGTAGATAAATACAGGTGCATAGCTAGTTGTTTAAGATTTGCAAAGTACTTCTTATACATTTTCACATTTGATCTTGGGCTTCAGTTAGGATGGCAGGAAATCAGTAAATCTTTAATAATGCACAGATTCTAAACTACTTGGCACATTTTTAAATAAGAAGCAGCTGGGAGTAAGGAGTGGTAGCTAGCAATAAACTCTTTTTTGTACCTTCTGTCTCTATAATGGATATGAATGATTCCTAGAAATACCCACCCCCTCCTGCAAAAGCCCCATGCCTTTTCAGCACTGCTCAGTAGCCTGGTATCCTGGAATCTGCCCTGGATAGAGCTAGTCCATTCCCGCACAAAGAGCAAGAAGCTGAAAGGAAGCAAAAGTGCAAAACTGTCTTGTTTTTCCATCAAGTCAAAAGCAAATGGGCAAACGCCACTGTTCTACTACAGAAAACATTTCTTTGCTAACTTCTCTGCGAAATATTCCTTCAAGACCTCAGAGTTCTCAGAGAGAGTTGAAAAGAAGCCAAAAATAAAAAAGACTCAAAATTAATACTAGTAACAACCTCATCCTGATTCTGTAACTAAACTTATGCTTGATGAGAGCAGAGATACTGCTCAATCAAGAGGATCAGTTTCTCAAAGAATGTGGATGATTTAATGATTCTTATTGAATTTAGTAATTATTACCCCCACTTAATTCTGAATTCTATTTACCCAATGCAGAAAACAAGCAATTATGGCTGTAGGAATCGTCTAAAACAGGCAAAGCAGAAACTTACACCATCTTCATCCTCAATGATGTCTTTCCCAATGGAAGCCAGAGTGGTCCATTTGCAATTGTTTGTTGCCCTCACTGCACATCTTTTGTGTGCTTTGAACTTACACACTAAAAAAAAAAAGCGTATGCATACATCAACCATTCCTTGTTTTTTCACAGTACCAAATGCAAATTATCCATGAAATTAATTTCAATAGACACTAGAAAAAATTAAAGCATATAATTCAGATGTAAAACTTTAATTCTAGTTTTGTTGCTTTACATACAGTCATCATATTATGTCTGTATTCATGCCTAGACACTTAAAATTAATTGTTCCCGTTTACATAACACTTTACAAAATTGTGCCTCACACAAGGATGCTATGAAATGAGTAATTAAAGTATAATTATTCCCATTTCGCAGAAGAAACTAAGAAATGAAATGATTTCAAGAGACTCAGAGGTGAAATGATTTTTTCAAGGTCATACAGCCAGCAAGCATTGAAGCCTAAGTTTCAGGTCAGGTCTTCTGGCTTCCATGCATACGATGCTACTGCTACTTCATTATGTTACTTTTTTAGGAAGCTATTATCAGAATATGAAAGTGCCATACTCCTTAATGGGGACAGAAAAGAAATACACAGTTAATTCTCATCTTGTCTGAGGATAAAAGTAAGGGAGGAACACCAGATTACCATTTTTTAGGGTAAGAAAGAAGAAAAATGCAAAAACATGATCAGGAGCCAGAAACAGAGTGTTCTAACTTAAAGTCATAATTCTGGGATACCTAACTTGTAAATATGAGAGACGGACACAGTGATGTAATTCTGCCACCAAATTAATCACTACAAAGAATCTCACTAGGATATGATATCCAATACTATAAGCTAAAGCAATCAATCAATAAGCATTTTTAAGAACCTACAATGGGCCAAGCACTGGGCTATGTGCTTGAAAGATAAGGAATCGAGCAAAGAAAGACAACAGGTAAGTATGTACATGCATGTGTGCATGAGTGCATGAGTGCATATGTGTGTGTGTGTGTGTGTGTGTGTGTGTGTGTGTGTGTGTGTATCACAGGATACACAAAATAAGGCAGCTAGGTGGCACAGTAGATAGAGTTGTAGGCCTGGAGTCAGCAAGATTCATTTTCATGAGTTCAAAACCGGTCTCAGACACGCACTAGCTCTATGACCCTAGGCAAGTCATTTAACCAGTTTTCTCATCTGTAAAATGAGCTGGAGAAGGAAATGGCAGACCACTCCAGCATCTTTGCCAAGAAAATCCCAAGTCAGGTCATGGAGAGTTGGACAAGACCGAAAATGAGTAAACAACAGTAATAAAATAGATACAAGGTGACTTGGAGAGGAAGGCACCGACATTTCCAGGGACCAGGAAATCTTCAAGTAGAATATGCTGCTTAAGCTAAGATTCAAAGGAAGCTGTTTTCTTAAGAGGCAGAAATAAGGACGGCACGCATTCAGGGCAAGAGGAACAGCCTGTGCAAAAGCATAAAGGAGAAAGAAGTCCACATGGGAAGTTGAGTAAGAAAGACAGCTTTGACCCTGTATTCCCAGGGCTTAGTTCAGTGTCTGGTATATGGGAGGTGCTTAATAAATGCTTGTGGATTGACTGACTCATTTGCTGTACTACATATGTATATATTGTATGTACTGTAATGTATATATGAAAGGAAGCAATGTATAACAAAGTTGGAAAGGTAGGATGAAGTTAGGTGGCAGAGGGCATTAAATCCTAAAAAGAGATTCCTATGGGTAATAGGAAGCACATGGTGAGGTTTCAGTGGAGAGTTAAAAACATAAGGCAGTCCCCGAAGATGTCGTTTCTTCAGGCTACTTAATTCTTTTGAAGTTCAGGAAGAGCCCTTCTCTAGAGTTTACCCTGTAAAGTTGCCTTTTCTCCCTTATTCTGCTCGATGGGTTCACATCCCAGCTAGCTCCACCATTATGTAGCTTATGAGAGAAGCAGAGAATAGAATTATAAAGCATTACTGCTGTAAGGGACCTTGAAGATCCAATCATCAAAGCCCTTACTCCTCCAGCTTGCAGATAAGAAAGCTCATATCTAGAGAGATACTGTGACTCAGTCAGGAACTAATAAGTGGTATACCCAAAAGGGATGCTTAAAAGTCCAGCAAGCTTGCTGTTAGAGCACACTGTCTCTCCAAACAAAAAATGGTGTCTGCTCTCATGAGGCTAAGGAAGGGATGGAAAGCATATAACTACACAGCCCAGATGAT
Organism: Phalanger gymnotis; assembly: GCA_028646595.1. Lineage (NCBI taxonomy): Eukaryota > Metazoa > Chordata > Mammalia > Diprotodontia > Phalangeridae > Phalanger > Phalanger gymnotis. Next base: position 71,085,498 of record CM053626.1, read on the forward strand.
TTAGGTAAGGGCAGCAGCCAAATGAACAAACTGAGGAGGAATTCCTCACTGCGGAGAGGAAATAGAAACTCTGGGGAGGGAAGAAAATGGGAAAGACAGCAGTTGTGGGCCATGGAAAATTATTTTAAAAAGTCCTACATGAAGAGATTCTTTTTACAATTCTGGGACTAAAAGAA
>CM053626.1:71085773-71150315 GCA_028646595.1 Phalanger gymnotis
TCTCTCTCTCTCTCTCTCTCTCTCTCTCTCTCTCTCTCTCTCTCTCTCTCTCTCTCTCTCTCTCTCTCTCTTTCTCTCTCTCTCCCTCCCTCCCTCCCTCCCCTCCCTCCCTTTCTCTCTCGCCTTCCCTCCCTTTCTGTCTCTCTCCATTCCTCCCCATCTTTCCCTTCCCTCCCTGCCCTCTCCCCACCTCTCTTTCTGAGATAACGTGACTTCATTGCTTCATTGCTAGCCTTTGGGACAGAACACTGGGGGAAATATCCTAATGCTTCTAGGTTGTATAGGTAATTAGGCAACTACCTAGCAAGGAAAGAATACCTTCTTGGGGACAGAGGGAGCAGTCACTCAACTGTCAGTCAATAAGCATTTATTAAATGCCTACTACGTGCCAGGAACTGTACTGAGTGGTGAGGATAGAAATAAAGGCAAAGCAGTCCTTGCTCTTAAGCAGCTGTGTGTCTAATGGGAAAGACCACATGCAAACAACTACTTAGAAACAAGCTATATCCAGTTGAAGTTGGAAATGATCAATAGAGGAAGGCATTAGCATTAAGGGGGAATCAGAGTCTAGACCCATTGGCTGAGACTAAGTGAGTAAACCTCAGGAGCAATGAACAAGACTGCCAACTATAATACATTAACATGCGAAAGTGCAGTAAGAAAGGTACAAATTGTTATGGAATTTTAAAGGAGAGGAAAAGGGAATAATTTATTATAAGTAGATGCTTGCGTGTGGTCTCTCCCATTAAACTATAAGCTCCTTAAAAGCAGGGCTATCTTTTGCCTTTATGTCCCCAGCACTTAACACGGTGCCTGCAATATAGCAAGCACTTAATAGATGTTTAGATGGCATCTGAGTTGGGTCTTGAAGGCAGTGTGTGAATGAAATGGAACAGCGCAGTGGGGAGGGAAAGGAAAAGGGCATTCTAGGTAGAAAGAGTAGTAAGAGCAAAAGCATAGAGATAGGAAATGATGTGGCAGGTCCAGGAAACCATGAGGAAGTGAGTTTGCCCAAAGCATTGTCTGAAGGAGAATAGAAGATCAAGCTGGAAAGGTATGTTGGGAACGAATTGGTGAGGATCAGCTCCTGGCTGGGGATGGGGGAAGGAAGGAAATAAAGCATTTATTAAGCACTTGCTATGTGTCAGGCACTGTGCTAAAAGCTTTACAAATATCTCGTTTGATCCTTATTATAAATCTAGGAGGTAGATGCTATTATTATTCACAGTTTACAGTTAAGGAAACTGGGGCAGACAGAGGTTAAGTGACTTGCCCAGGGTCACAAAACTAGTAAGCATTTGGAGTCAAATTTGAACTCATGTCTTCAGGACTAGCACTGTCTCCATTTTGCCACCTGGCTGCCTAGAGATTGATAGGTTGGGTGAGACAGTCTAATACTGTCTATAACAAAAAAATTAAAAACTGGCCATAAAACATCTGTATTTGACTGTACGTTATAATACCAGAGGGATATTTATCCTTCTAAGCACTCACCATCATTGTCATCATCATCATTAACATCATCACTATCACGCAGCTTTTCAAGAGCTTTGCTCATTTGATCCTTTTAACCCATTTAAGTAGAATACACAAAAGTATCTGTATATTAATTAAAGGAGAAGCAAGTTTTATAAATGGCCATCAGTCCACAAAGACAAGGAGTTCCATAAACACTAAAAAATATACTCATCGTTTTTTTGGTCTAGATCTGAGATTTCAAGAATAAAAGGAACTCTGGGTATGGAAATGCTCTGCACTGTAATATTAGAGAGCTGCCTGGGACACTAATGTCATTAATAATCTTCATTGTTATAACATTTCAGAAGATAATTTTTGTTTCTAGCATTTTACCTATGAGAAATATTTTCTCAAGCTGCTATCAGGACAATGGCTACACAACAACAGTCTTCCTCCATCTAAATCAGTAATACAAAGATCAAAAGATTGGAGAATAAGCCAAGCTCTTCTGAAGGGTCTGTGAACCATAATCAGACAACATTTGAATGAATGAATGAATGAATGAATGAATGAATGAATGAATGAATGAATGTAAAAGTAATAACATTCCTAGTTTGATTTCTAACTCCACTTTTCCCTTGTGTTTAGAAGAAACTCCTATTACATGTTGCTATTTCATGGAGCAGTCCAATTTTTTAAACCCTGGAAATTCTTTACTTTGGTATAATGTAATATATTCTTGAAAACATACTCTATACAACCAAATTGTTAATATTTCTACATAATTCTGTACAACTTTTACTGTCTAGCCTATAGGTTTTATGCAGAAAACGCGTACCTTAATTTTTAGATGTTTGAGTGAACCAGTACCCCAAGCATGGTTAGCTTAGACCAGATCAGGGAAGAGAATGAAAGATGATGAGAAGTGACATATAGGATTACTCCATTAGTATCAATGATTATTTCATCTACGATTTCTATGTACAGAAATAGTAGTTATTGGTCTTTTATACAAAGTATTCAATAACAAATACATAGTCAATGGCCCTGAGATTCCAAGGTTCCACTCAAAGGGCAAGAAAGATAATAAGGGAGAAGGAAAAATAAATGTTTATAATAGCCTTTCAGTGCTTTCATCATTTAAAATACTGATTGTTAAAATCAAGTCAGTTTTTGTAAAAAGAAAGTGTCTCATGATAAGCTACATGAGCTGAAAGCTGAACAGAACAATATTAACAGTGGGTAGCATCCAATTAGATCGTTGTTGGCTGTTAAGGAATGGAATTTAAAAAATAAATTAATTACATTTGCTATAATATTTCTTTCAATGTTTAGAATTATTTTTCACTTTTTAAAAATATATTTTATTTACTTTGTCAAATATTTCCCAGGTACATGTAAACAAATTTTTAACACTGCTTTTTAAAATTCTGAATTCCAAATTCTCTCCCTCTTTCCTGCCCCTCCCCTACCCCTTGGGAAGCCAAACAATGTGATATCGATCATGCACTCAGAGTTCATTAGTTCTCTCTCTGGAGGTGAAAAGCATTTTTCATCATGAGTCTTTAGAAACTGTCTTGGATTATTGTCTTGATCAGAGTAGCTAAGTCACTCACAGTTTATCATCATTACATTATTGCTGTTACTGTGTTCAATGTTCTAGTTCTGCTCACTTCACTTTGCATAGGTTCATACAAGACTTTCCAGGTTTTTCTGAAACCATGTTGGTCATCATTTCTTATAGCACAATAAGCGGCATTCCATCACAATCATATACTAAAATGTGTTCAGTTTTTCCCCAATTAATGGGCAAGTCCATTTGCCTCACTCCCTCTACACACACATAAAAAATACACACACCTACAAAATTGTTCAGATGACCTGAAATTGGATAAAGCCCATTGAGTTAGTCCATAAGTACACACGCCTTGGACAAGTATTAGAATTTGACAATAAACTGGGTCCAAAATGTACTAGGAAGAAATAATCTCCAGCTGATCCTTGACAGAAAAATTCCCTTTTTTGTCATCATTAATCTTCAGATTGTGATATAACACTATCACTCACACATCCTCACAATCTTTGAAGAAGGAAAATAGCTGATTATCCTAAGGGCAATGGCAAGATGGTTGGTAGGGATGAATAGGACATACCATGTTACTAATTATGACACGTTGATGGAAGTGGTATAAGAATATCACCTAAGAAATGCATAATCAGAAAAGAAGGTATGCTGGGCAAATAGTCAAAGCAAGAGATAACCTATAGACAGGCAAAGTGCTTTCCTGGTACCCAAAGAAGGTTAAAAGACCAAAAAGAAGATCTCTAGTAGATTATGTAGATAGCCTATGGAGGATTTCTTGGAAGATGTGGGCAAAAATCAGCAGACAAAAAGTCACGGATGTTATCGTCTACCTCCTCAGAGGAAGTGTCTGCATCAGCGAGATCACCATCTACCGATGTAATGACTAGTAAAAGATAATTCCTCAAAACTATGTTGATATTTTTCAGACAAAATCAAAACAAAAAAATCAAAATCATCAAATCAAAATCAAAATCTTGGTAATGTGCTTCTTGTATCATATTATTAGCATTTAGTAAATATTAAAAGAGGCAGCTAGGTGGCACAGTGGATAGAGTGCTGGGTCTGAAGTCAGGAATACCTGAGTTCAAATTCAGCATCAGGTACTCACTAGCTGTGTGACTCTGAGCAAGCCACTTAATCCTGTCTGCCTCAGTTTCCTCATCTGTAAAATGAGCTGGAGAAAGAAATGGCAAATCCCGCCAGTATCTTTGGCAAGAAAACCCTAAATGGAGTCATGGAGGCAGACATGACAGAAACAACTCAACAGCAACAACAAAATATTAAACTGCAAAGGTATAAAGTCATTATGAGTGCCTTAGGAATGTAGTGTGATACAGAACTCACCATAAAGAGAATTAGATAGGGAGTCAAAGGACCCGACTTCAAACCCCAGCTCTGCCACTTACTATGTGACTTCTGAAAAGTCATTTTCCCTTTCTTGGCATCAGTTTCCTGACCTGTAAAATTATAGTAGAAGGGGGTGGACTAGATAACCTCTAATGTCATTTCCATATCTAAATTTATAGTGCCATAATCCTAAATTTTTGATAGTGGCTTAACTGATTAGTATTGATTAAGAAATAAAACATTATCCTGACAAGGAGATTTTGATAAATTGACATTTCTTGTTAACTATCTTCTCAATTCTCTTGATAGACTATTCAGGAATTATTTTTTAATATAAATAATTTACATAATCCTTACTACATAGAAAGCTTTAAAATGATAATTCTAGTTATTTTTCATTATAGCCAAATAAAATAGATGGGCATGGTCCACAAGTAGGACCCAAGGTAGAAATGTTAAGTACTTTCCAAAGGTCCCATGAATCAAGAACACCTTGCAGGTAATACTACATTGACACCATCAAAAGGTAAACTTCAGTGTCTTGTAGAATTTCATGAAATTTCCCAAGTATCCAAGAATACTAATAAGCAATATGCCATAGCTTTTAAAAACAGACCACAGAAATCATTCAGGAAATGACTTGATTGCTAATGCTTCAGATGATCTCTCCTGTCACATTGGCTAACATGACAAAACAGGAAAATGATAAATGCTGGAGAGGATGTGGGAAAATTGGAACATTGTTACATTTCTGGTGGAGTTGTGAACTGATTCAGCCACTCTGGAGAGCAATTTGGAACTATGCCCAAAGGGCTATAAAAATGTGCATACCCTTTGACCCAGTAATACCACTTCTAGGGCTGTAGCCCAAAGAGATCACACAAGTGGGAAAGGGACCAGTATGTGCAAAAGTATTTACAGCAGCTCTTTTTGTGGTGGCAAAAAATTGGAAATCAAGGGCATGCCCATCAATTGGGGAATGGCTAAACAAATTGTGGTATGTGAATGTAATGGAATACTATTGTGCTATAAGAAATGAGGAGCAGACGGACTTCATTATAACCTGGAAAGACTTATATGAACTGATGCTGAGTAAGGGGAGCAGAACCAGGAGATAATTATACACGACTACAGACACACAGTATCTGTAAGGACTAACTTTGATAGACTTTACTCTTCTCATCAATGCAAGGTTCAAAGACAACTACAAAAGACTCATGATGGAAAATGCACAGCCAGAGAAAAGAGTTATGGAATCTGAATGCAGATTGAGGCAAACTATTTGCTCTCTCTTTTTTCCTTCCTTTTTGGTTTCGTTTCTTCTTTCTCATGATTCATTCCATTGGTTATAATTCTTCCATACAATTGGCCTATTATGTAAATAAGCTCAATGCGAAGGATTATGTAGAACCTATACCAGATTACATGCCATCTTGGGGGAGAAGGGGAGGAGGAGGAGTGAGAGAAAATTCGGGACTCAAAAACTTGTTCAAGTGAGTGTTGTAAACTAAAAATAAAAAATAAACAAAAAAACAGTCATGATGGAAACATTCTAATGAAGTAGTTAAGAAGACTTCTTTGTTTATAGGAAGATATAGCTATCTTATTGAAAGGAGGTTCTAGGTATCCTGCTCTTAGGAGCATAATTTTCTTGTTTTATTTTTAAATGTTAAAGCAGCTATATAATCAGTTTATTTTCAAGCTTAATTCTCTCAGGATAATATAAGTAGTTTAATAAAATTCACAAGGCAAAATTCTTCAACAGAGTACCACATTGTATCCCAGTCAATACATTTTTTTAGTTTGGGAGAGTGAGAAAGGACAATTAGGCCTTGTACATTTTTTTTAGTTTGGGAGGTGAGAAAGGGCAATAAAGCCTTGGATGCAGGATGGGAATAAATTATTCACCTCCTAGAAAGTGCATTGACTTTTTCAGACTGGTAAATGAACTTAAACTACATGTTTTTTAAACAAAGAGAACATTTTTCAAATAAAATAAATCCTACACACTTGGAATGCCTCCCCTAAATCTGATTTGAAAGTGAGCAGGCCCATAATGCAACTTGAGGGTACAAAGCTTTATAAAAGTTATTTGGGAAATCGTTTACAACCAGAGTCTTCCTATAAATTCCCACATGTAATGATAAATCATTTGACTGGAAGATCTATGGTAATGTTAGATTGTAAGCGGCAGTCCATAATTTAAAACCACTCAGCTGATGATTAAAATCATGAGTCTATTACTGCATAATGATTCAATTATAAGGCACCATCTATTACAGACTACTTGAGATAACTTTGTCCTCCAGCTCAACAGTAAAAGGGGGCATGGTATGCTTATGAGTGGAAGGAGAGACAGCATGGTGTAGTGGATAGGAAGCTCATTTCCTACCTCTCTCACTATCTGTGACCATAGTAAATTTACTTAGAACTCTCTTTGCCTCTGTTAGCTCATTTGTAAAATGAGGATAATGATACCTGTAGTGCCTACATCCCAAGGCCATTGTGAGTCTCAAATGACACAAATAGATCAAGTACATGGCAAACATTAAATCATTCTATGAGGTCAGTCATTGTTACTGTTATTATTACTAATGCCATGAACAGTTAGGGTTAAAATTCAACGCCTCTAAAAGAAAGATTGACTTTCTCCAAAACTCTGAATTTAAATATTTTAATGAAACGTGGAGGGAGCACTGGTCTTGGATTCAAGTTGTAGCTCAAATGCTTGCTAACTGAATTACCCTGGTCAAGTTGCTTCATCTATCTAAATCTCAAATTTCCTCCATTATAAAATGGAGATAGTAGGGGTATCTACTTCACAAGGTCATTGCGACTATAAAATAAGAAAATACACAAACAATACTTTAGTAAACTTCAATGGACTAGGAAAATTTGACTTGTTACTATAATTCCAACTCATCAGTCAAGAAATAAGCCAAAGCCATACCAATAAAACAAAAATGGAAATGCTACCAAAGTAATTTAATTTTACTGCTATGCCAATCAAACTATCAAAGGGATACTTTACAGAACTAGACAGAATAACAACAAAATTCATCTAGAGAAACAAGGATCTAGATTATCAAGGAAAGTAATGCAATGAGATAGTAATAAAGAGGGATTAGCAGTTCTAGACCTCAAACTATGTTATGAAACAGCAGTCATAACAAACATTTGGTATTGGTACATCAATGGAACAAACTAGACAAGGGAGAATAAGGAACAATGGAATTCAATAAACCAGTGTTTGATAAAGTAGAAAATGAATTATTTGTGCAAGAACTCAGTATTTCATTTTTTAAAAAATGCTGGAAAACTGGAGAGCATCTTGGCAGAAATTAAGCTTAGATCACGATGTTACATAGTATTCCACAATAAATTCTAAAAGGATATATGACTTTAATGTCAAATATCATACTATTTGAAAAACAGAAGGAAAGGCATGTCATGGGGAATGTCACAGCTATGGATATTCTTAGCAATTACGAAAGATAAAATGGTTAACTTCCAATTACAAGAAATTGAAAACCTTCCGCAAAAACAAAATGAATGAACCAAGCATGGGAAGGGAAGAAAAAAATCTTTGTATCATGTTTCTCAGATAAGGGTGTGGCAACCAAGATATATAAACAACTAACATGTATGTATGCACATATACGTACATATATGTATATATACATGTGTGTGTCTATGTATGTATGTGTATATCCAATAACTAAATGGTCAAAGGATATGAACAAACAGGTCTCAAAAGAAGAACTGCAAACTATTAATAACTATATGAAAGAATGCTCCAAATTACTACTAGTAAGAGAAATACAAATTAAAACAATCCTAAGGTTTCACTTCATACCTTGCAAACTGACAAAGATGACAAAAGATGGGAACAGTCAACATGGGGAGTATTGTGGGAAGACAGGCACATTAATACATTTTTGTGGAGCTGTGAATCAGAGCAACTATTCTGAAAAGCAACTTGAAATTATGTAAAGTACATCACTGAAATGTCCACATCTTTTCACAAAGAGATTCTACTTCCAAGCTTATACCCCAAGGAAGTGATGGATAAGAACAAAGTCTCCAAGGGAGAGCCAGCCCTAACATCTGAGTGGATCCCTTCCACTTGCCCCATGGTCTGGAAAAACTTCAGCTCCATCCAGGGTGTTTGCCAAGAACTTCTGCTGCTGCCACCCCCCTCCAAAGTTCCCCTTGAATCTGGCGCATGGTTCAGTTAGTATACCCAGAATAGGTGGAACATGGCCAGTGTCACTCTCCACGTGGCTTTAATAGTCTACTTTATTGCTGCTGCTTTCCTCCAGTACAACAAGGCCTGTAGGATGGACAACATGGCCCAGGTGATATCCATTTGGCTCCTGATGGGTTGGCTAGGCAGAGACTCCTATAACCTTGTCAGCTCTTTCCTTGCCAATCAAGTAGACATACATCAACCTCTACAATATGCTGACCGACCTCCTAATACAACCCTTTGCTGCTACTACAAATACAAAAACCAAGGCTCCTTAATAACATCCCCCATCAACCTGGCCTTCCTTTTCATCTCTTTGGGGGCAGTATCAGCTGGCCTCCTCCTCCTCCTCGATCCCAGTCCCCGAACCCCATAGGAGGTCTTCAGGGGCAGGACCTTCCTGTCTATGGAACCCATTGAAAAACTCTTCACCAAGCAGGCTACATCATTGGTTTCATCTCCAGCCTCCTAGACCTGCTGTCTTGTCTGTCCCAGATCTACACCAGTTTCCACAGGAAGCCCACTCACGGAATCAGCACTTCCTATTTGCCCTGGTGATCTGGGCTAACACAACGTATGATGTATGGGCCGAGCATGCTGCTGAAAAGCCCTGCAGTACAGTGCACTGATGGTAGCTTCCTGCTCCACCATATCCCCTAGTTCACTGGCAGGCTGAGCATACTGTTCCTGGACATCATTACCTCAATTCAGTTCCTCATCTACAGAAAGCAACTTTTAATTTCTCGAGAGAGAGGCACCCCTTCTCAGCCAGAATCCCTGCTGACCATGTGCCAAGGCCAAGTCAAAGATGACCAAAAGACTAGGCAGATATTGAGGGAAGGAGAGGAATTTGAAAGGGAAACATCCACTATTTGGGAAGTGTTTAGGTGCTAAGAAGGGAGCTGGGGGTAAGGGGAAGTACCTAAACTCTCCTGCCTCCTGCTACCTTCCTTGACCAAGTCTTCTGCTCTCAGATTTCTGAAAGCTTCCGTGACCCTGTTTCCCCCTACCCCCAGGAGCCAGGACCAGATTTTCCAAGAATCAGACCCCACTGTCCCCCAACTTACAGCTTCCAGGCAGAGCAGGATGGCCAAGGATTTGTGGTGGAAGAATCAGGCTATTTTCATTGATGATCACCAGATTATATCCACTCACAGGCCATCCTTCAGCTGCGTTGTACCCCCTCCCCTCACTTCCCTAGGAGCTGACCCCTGGTCCCCTAGGAAACAACACAACTTAACTAGCAGCTCTCTTTCCTCTGTTTTACCCAGCACCAAACTTTCTAGCAAAATCCATCCAAGTGGGACAGCCAAAAGTAAAAGTCTCCATATATACCAATATATTTATAGAAGCACTTTTTGTGATGGAAAGAATTGGAAACAAAACATATGCCTATTGATTGAGGGATAGTTAAACAAATGGTGGTTTGTAAATTTATTAGAATATTATTGTGCTGCAACAAAGGACGAAAATGATGAATACAGAAAATCATGGGAAAATTTCCATAATCTGATGCAGGGTGAGGTCTTCAAAGCCGAAAAAATAATAATATTGTTGAGTCGTTTCAATCATGTCTGACTCTTCCTGATCCCATTTGGCATTTTCTTGGCAAAGATACTAAAGTGATTTGCAACTTCCTTCTCCAGCTTATTTTACAGATGAGGAAACTGAGGCAAACAAGGTTAATGACTTGCCCAGAGTCACACAGGTAATAAGTGTCTGATGTCGGATTTTAACTCAGGAAAACGCATCTTCCTGTCTCCAGATCTAGCGCTTTATCCACAATGGCTACAACAATGTAAATGAAAAGAACAAACACAAATCCCTCAAAAAATAATGTTTCAAGTTACAAAGAAAAAGCATGGATCTAAAGCAGAGGTGTGAGAAGACATTCCCACCCTATTCCTTTGCAGAGGTGTGAGGTAATGGGTGTAGCACATAGCTCTCTGGGAAAAAGGATGGAGGAAAGATACTGGGAGAAATGTTGGTGATATTAAAAAAAAGATGAAAATGTATTCTAAAAAAAAGAAAAATAGATCAAAGATTTTAAGAGTTTAAATGGGTTAGGGAGGTGAAAGATTCATACAGCTAAATATAAATTTTTAAAGAGTAAAGTAAGCACTGTTCTAAACTATAAATAATATCTAAGAAGCAATAATTAAAGGAACATATTTTGCATTGTATAGTCAGTCAGATCCAAGCAAATAATACCAGAAAAATAGCCATTTGAAAAAATATTCCAAATTATTACTAACGAAATGCAAACTAAAACAATTGTGAGGTTCTACTTCGCCTCCATCAAACTGACAAAGCTGACAATAAAATGAAAATGATAAATATTGGAGGGGTTATGGGAAAACAGACATATTGATTCACTGTTGGTAGACCTGTGAATTGATCCAACAACTCTGGAAAGCAATCGGAAATTCTTCACAAAAAGATATTAAACTATACATGCCCTTTGGTCCAGGAATAATAAATGTTTGTTGATTGATTGATTGATTGAATACCACTGTCTATGCCCAAAAGAGATCAAAGAAAGAGGGAAAAGTCCTATATGTGCAAAAAATATTTACAGATGCTCTTTTTTGTGATGGCCAAAAAATCCTGGAAATTAAGGGGATGCCAATTCGTTAGGGAATGACTGAGCAAACTGAAACACAAAAATGGTTTCAAAGAGACATAGAAAGACTTGCATCAACTGATGTAGAATGAAGTCAGAAGAACCAAAAGAACAATTTATAATATCAATATTGTAAAATTGAACAATTCTACAAGACTTAAGAACTCTGATTAACTAAATGACCAACCACAATTCCAGTAACAAAGAAGAATGCTGCACATCTCATGACAGAGAGATGAGGAACTAACACATAACATAAGAAATGCATTAGACATAACCAATATGAGAATTTGTTTTGCTTGACTGTGCTTGATGGAGGACTGGCTTTCTACATCCTTCCTTTCTTCTCTCCTTCCTACCTTCCTTCCCTCTTTACTTCCTTTCTTCCTTCCTTCCCCTTCCTTTTTTCCCTCCTTTTCTCCTTCCTTTTCCTCCCTTCCCTCCTTTCTTTCTCTCTTTCGTTCACTCCTTTCCTCCCCTCCCTCCACAGGGAAAGAGAAAAAAATGAATGCTTCATAATTGAAAAAATTAAAAATTGTGTATATGTATATACTTAAAAATAGAATGTTGATATAAAAACAGAAAATAAAAGATTTGATCAAATGAAGCTGCCAGTAATTTCAGAGGATCAATGCCTCACCCTATTTTGGTTTACATTTTCTTTCACACATTGGTCTTTCCCATTTCTATCACATGTTCCTTTAAGACAAATAAATTTCAAAGTTATTCCTAGGCGTGGAGCACAACTTGATGCTAAAATAAACTCAAACCACTGAAGTCAATATTTTATAAAAGCTATGACAGTCTCAACCTTCTTTTCTACCCATAAGGAATTTTTTTCTGTCATTAATAGTTCTGTTTATTTCAGAAGAGTTAGAAGCATTTCTAGCTCTTGCATCTCATTCTTATATCTTTGGGAGACACTGAAGTGGGAGAATAAGCCATTGGCTGAATATATTACCTTCACAAGACAGGCCATGGGAAGTAACTCCAGAGAGACTCTCTCGGCACACATTACAAAAGGTAGGTCGAGCATGGGAGCAGGCATACCAGTTATGCATCCCTGAGAAATGTTCCACATTAAACTGTGCTGCCTGGTAAAGGAGAAGTTAAAACAAATTTGCAAGTAGCGAATATGGCTAATGATATAATTAGGAAATGTGTGTATGTGTGTGTACTTATACATACATGTATATACATATATGTATGTATAAGTACACACACATATACACATGCACACATATATATACAACACAAAAGAAAAACAAAATTTAAAGTGATGGATATTTAAAAACTATAGTACATTCATTTAAATTTTATATATATGTGTATATACAAAATACAGAAATACTGTATATGTAATTTATTTTAATCTAACACTTAGAACTCTAGTGAATTTTGATTTTGGAATAGCAACATGATACAATGAAAGGGATTTTATCTACCTCATAAAGTTCCCTTGACTGTACAGACTTCAGTAAACTGATCCAGTCTTCCATCTCCTTTCTGTTTTCGGCGCACAATACCAGCCTCCTGAATGGGGTGATTATCTGAAAGAAAGTTCTCAATTTAATGATTCCAAATAATAAAAAAGAAATTATAACATCTAACAAAGCAATTACACTTTCTACCTCTTTGCCATTCTTTGATGATGAAAACAAAATGCACTCTATGAACATACATAAGATTTAATCTCAAACCATAACGCAATGCTTAAAATGTAAAGCTTCTATCTAGGGAGGAAAGTACTTTTATTTTTGATCTTTAGGAGTCTCTCTTTTTTAGTTACATTATTACTTATTTATCATACCATTTTGAATATGATCTACTTAAATTAAGAAGCAAAAAATCTGCTTCTTTATAAGGAGAATGTCATATAAACCTCAAAACAATACTGAAGCAACTGTAAGCTTTCTAACGAATTACATTGTGAATGACCTCAAGAATAAATTGTAATAAAGGAAAAAAATAGGGACATCCAGTCTGTTTAGTATTTTATTTCTATTGAATTCACCATAGTAGTAAGTGTTTGGTTAGTAATGAAATAGTATGATGTGGCAATGTTATATATCTGGTGCCTTTTGACTTGGATTTTAAGCAGGGATTTAATTTCGTGGAAATTAAAGTTCTGGAGGTCAAGTGGGGAGCGTGGAGAAGAAATGGGAAAAAGATAACTCGGCTACTTTAAGTAAAACAGACCTAGTATTTCCCATATTACTGTAAAATACCATACAATTTTTCTTGGTTCATTAGTATAAAAGGCAAACAAAATACATTAAGAAATGTCAGGGTTAGGCTATGGCACAGCACATGAAACTTTGTTAAGGAGCCCAGATTCCTGAACACTGAACTTAGAACTTCAAAATTAATCAGTTTTAGATACAGGATCATCATGTATGTGTTCAGGAAAAACAATTAAAAACCGGGAAAAAATCACAATCTAGAACAGAAATTGCTTTAAATTGTCAACTAAAAAGCACATTGACTTAAGCATTTATAACTTCTTTAGTCAAAAAAATCTCTCTGTAGAGTCATAAATTAATTTATTCCATATTTCATGCCTCATCCTCAAACAGACTGTACAAGTAAAACAAAAACTAAACATTTTAAATGACTTTATTTTTCATTAATTCATGACAGGAGAAATATCAAACCAAAACAAAGTTATTTTAAAATGTACATTGACTTTAAAGTTGAGAGACAGAGAGACGAGACAAAGACAGAGACAGAGACAGAGACAGAGAGATATCCAATCAGTCTTAGCCACTTACCCAGGCCCTGCTGGATTTTATCCGCTGTTGATTTGGACTCAGCAGTAACTCATTAAGCTCAGTTGCACTTTAATATATCTGCCCAGACCCTCAAATGCAGCAGGCTACCAGTCACATGGGCAAGTAACTCAAACCTTTCAGCTTTGGGTATTTTTTTAACTGCATATGGAATTGAAAGACATTTCACTTTGGTCTTTCCTTCAGTTTTCTACTACTCTCTTTTGATAGAGCTCATTAACAGTTGCTCTCCCCTCTTCCTGAATAAATAGTTAATGCAAAGAGCAATACTTCTCTCATTACTTAGGAGCCAAATGGATGCTTTATTACTTGAATTTTTTTTTCCCTAGGACAGCTCATCAAATGAAACAGAGAACCAGTAAATCATAATATAGTCCTGGCTCCAGGAGCCAGCAGAGCGCTCCAGAAATCTCTAGGCTTCACTGAACTTACTGATATTATCAAGACAAATACCTCCAAAAACACGTATTTCTCTTTATCCCATATGACATCACTACAAGAATTCTCTCTGTTATATAGCAAGATAAACATTAATCATACAAATAAACCAGTGTTCAAGTCTTTCTTCTCAACTTTTGCATTATATTGGTGGAATTCTAGCAAAAGTATGATGTACTTGTAAAATTTTAATTAGTCTTACTCCTGTTGTTCCTAAAAACCATTTTTAAATGGGAAAAAAGATCATATAAGGGGAAAAAATGTATTTGTCTTGCATCTTTAAAAAAATAGGTATATACAAATGCCTCAAGTCAACCAACAGGCATTTATTAAGCATCTATTATGTGCCAGGCATTGTACTATGTGCTGAAGAAACAAATACAAAAGATGAGCTTATCCCTCCCCTGAAGAAGTTCACATTCTAATGGGATCAAATGTTCAAATAGTACAAATATTTTTCAGTATTTTCATGGTTATATATGTATATATGCCATGTGTATATAATCTCTATATTATCATGAAATAAAAAAATGCATTTAGTTAACTCATTTTAAAATCGACCCTTGTAAAAGTAGATTGATATATAAAAGACAAAACAGATTTTGAACAACTTTGTTGCATATGAAAATAAATATGATAAATAAAGTTAAAGGCAGTTTCTGCATTATATATACTAGATAAATGTTTTGCCTTTACAAAGTACTACCCAGGAATAGCAGGAAGACATAAATATCCTTCATTCCCTGCTGCTACCTACTTTCGGAATTTCTTGTCATTTCTTCCCTTCCCCTTCGTAGGCTGCTGACCCAGCTCACTACCCCTATCTACCGCCACTTCCAACCAGACATGAATTCTTTTCTCATCTTTTTCCATTCTAGATCCAGAGAGGAGGCTATAGCAGCAAGGGGTGGGGCAGTAGTGAAGGAGAAAGAAAAAGAGGAGAGGGTCCCACTGCACCCTCACTGGCCCCAGAAGCATCTCCAACCACCATCCCAGCTTAACTCTCCAAAAACACCCCATCTGAAGGCCTGGGACCTAGCCTTCCCCTCCAAGCCCAAGGCCAGTTCAAGGGAAGTAAAGTCTAGGAGAAGCTGGGTGTGATTTTCCTCTGAAATGTAAGAATCTTGTTTTCAGTCTTCACTATTTAGTACCTATGTGTGACTTTCTGCCTCTGCACCCTCCCCAGCCAGAGTCAAAAGTGAAAAAAAAACATGAAGGGAAGAAGCTTAGACTCTTTATTTCTCATGGGTTTTTCTTTTATTAGTACATAGGTAAATATATAAATAAAACCCTTAGGAAATATTAAAAGAGCTGTATTCAAGACAGCAAGAGAGGGGAGAAACCTTGATTAGAAGCAGTGCAACAGCCAGAAAAGATGGAGAGTGATTAATAACAGGTGAGGCCTAAGTGTTCTGGGAGGACCAGTTCTTACCCCCAGCACCCTGAAGGCCATTTATCATTC
This sequence comes from Phalanger gymnotis, assembly GCA_028646595.1. NCBI lineage: Eukaryota > Metazoa > Chordata > Mammalia > Diprotodontia > Phalangeridae > Phalanger > Phalanger gymnotis. The sequence goes on from CM053626.1 coordinate 71,101,725, forward strand.
CCCTTCATCTCCCTAACCACTCGCACCCCTCAGACCCAATCTTTGGAAGCCCTTGCAACAATGGCTTGAGGGCTGAAGGAATTCCCAATCCCAATGCCCACCAGGTGGGAGAGATGGAAAAAGGGAGAGTCCCAGTTCCCCTCAGTGGTTGGGGGAGATGTTTTCTGAGGGTCTTGAGTTGGAATCTGGAATGCATTTTCCCATAGAAACCTCATTACACAAGGTGATTATATTCCACAAAACTATTGGCACAGTAAAGACATCTGCAGGTGAGGCTGTGAACCTAACAGTTAGTTTCTGGGAGAATGGCTTTTAAGTTCCAAACAAATGACTACAAACAAACAATTTGTTGGTAAGTTAAAGACTAGCTTTTATTCTGGTTTTTTTTTAGGGCCAGTATGGCAGTACCTTGGTTAACAAATTCCCTGAATTCTCTTTTTTTAATCAAAGTCAGTCTTTCTTAAAAAAAAAAAACCACATTGAATTGTACAAAGGCTGGCTATCTATGTTCACACATATGACAAAAAGCCTTTGTTTATCCTATATGAACATATGGCAAAATTGCAAAGTTCACAAAGTTTGTTTTCTGTTCTTAGTCTCTCCTTTAGGTACCCTTTGCCCCACCTCAGTGTAGATTCTGCCTTTTTCATCCATCCCCCAGGACCTTCTTCCACAACTTCATCCCAAGCAAAACCAATAGAGATCAAATAATAACTCATTAGTGTTTGCTGATAGATTACATTTGAAGTGAAACTCATTTTCACTCAAGTATTAAACCATAGGTATAAGTCAAGTCAACACGTACTTATTACCAGGCACTGGGGCAGCTAAGTGACATAGTGGATAGAGTGCCAGGTTTGGAGTCAGAAAGACTCATCTTCCTGAGTTCAAATCTATCCTTAGACATTTACTAGTTCCTGGGCAAGTCACTGAAGCCTGTTTGCCTCAGTTTCCTCATGTATAAAATGAGCTGGAAAAAGAAATGTCAAACCATTCAAGTATCTTTTGCCCAGAAAACTCCAAATGGGGTCACAAAGACTCATACTAAGCAACAATATGTGCCAGGCACCAAGCCTAAGTGCTGGGGATATAAAAAAAGGCAAAAATAGTTCCTGCCCTCTGGACTTCCCGATCTAATGGGCAAAACAACAAGCAAACAACCATGTTTAGACAAGCTGTATACATAGAATAAATCAGAGATAATCTCAAGGAAAGCACTTGACTTAATGGGTAGAAAAAAGGCTTCTTGTAGAAGTTGAGGTTTTATCTGGAACTTGAAAGAAGCCAGGGAACCCAGGAAGAAATGAGGCATGGAAGCATTCTAGGAATGAGGGAGAGCCAGTGGAAATGCCCATGGAGCCTCCTATTCAAGGAATGATGACAAGGAAGCCACTATCACTGTCACAGCAGACTCAGGGATGAATAAGGTATATGAGGGCTGGCAAGGTAGGGAGGGAAAAAGGGTGATAAAGGGGTTTGAAAAGCAAACAGAGGCTTTCATATTTGATCCTGGAAGTAATAGAGAGCCACTAGAGTTTATTGAATGAGGGGTGTGTGGCAATGCTGGAGGTGATGAAAGGGGTTTTTTTTCCCCTTGTTAATGGAATTTCATTTTTGGAAGAGCTAAAGAAATCATATAATCGCTCCTTAGCTGGCCATAACTCAATCATAAGAGCACAAATTTAGGATTTGGGGGCCCATCCAAAGAGATAACTATAAAACAGGGTCACTCCATTTTTTTATTTAAGTTTTCTCAGAGAATATTTGAGTTCTGTTCCTGAGAGATGTTGGCAATGGAAAAATGTCAGTGTGTTTTTTTAACAGGGCCTGGGACCCACTTTAATCTAGTAACAAGACTGCCTGCCTAATGGCAGGTCTTTCCCTCCAGACTTTCCATTCGTTTCGACAAATACTTAAGAGTATTAAGTGCTAACAACTTGCTAGGCACTGTGTGTGCTAAGGGAGGAGTAAAGAGATAAAGGAAATCCATTCTATTCTGAAGAAGCTTAAATATGTAGCTTCTATTTTAATCACAGGTAAAGGCCCTCTACCTTATGTACCCTAACCTTCTTCCCAAAACTACTCTGAGCTTCTATTTTAATCACAGGTAAAGGCCCTCTACCTTATGTACCCTAACCTTCTTCCCAAAACTACTCTGAGCTCCCATCCCCCACAAAACTTCTTGTGTGCTTACCTATCTGACATTATTTTAATTTATAATTGGTGATTTTTCATCTTGTAATCTTCTCCTTATCTGATAGCTTGGAACACACACTTATCCTTCCTAAGAAGGAAGGAAAGAAAGAAGCATTTATTAAGAATGTGCTCAGTGTCGGGCACTGAGCTAAGAGCTTTACAAATATTATTTCATTTAATGCTCACAACAACCCTGGGAAGTTGGTGCTATTATTATCCTCATTTTACATTGAGGAAACTGAGTCAGACAGAGGTTAAGTGACTTGTCCAGAGTGACATAACTAGTAAGCTTCTGGGGCTAATGTCGAACTCAAGTGTTCCTGACCCCAAGACCAGTGGTCTATTCACTGCACCATATAGGGATATCTGTACCTCTGATTAAGAAGTTTCTGACAAAGAGGCATATCCCTAAAACAGTCTATTATACTACTCTACTTTGAGTGCTACTGGTTTATATTAATTAATCTTATATTTTCGAGGCCTTCTTAGTCTGGTTAGTGTAAGGTATGACAATAGTACATAAAACAGGTGCAAGACAATCTGACATGACATATACAAAAATTCTACATCAAAATCACATTACGCTTGCAGCTTCAAATGAACAGACACAAAAGAACTTGGATATGAAACACAAAATAGCTTGAGAAGGGAAGGATTCTAATTCTACATAGGTTTTCTGACCAGAACATAAAATCTCTGCAAAAATCTAGAAGTTTCCAATATGAAAACAGCAACTGAAACGCATGATTTGTGAAAACAAAAAGGAATTGACTGGCTTTCTTCAGGAATATTAGAGTAAGAGAAGAGAGGAATTTAATTATGGAAATCATTCAACTAGCACTTTTTAAGCACCTACTATGTGCTGGGCACTGTGCTAAGCACTGGAAAACCTAGATTTTGCCAACAAAAGCGTCGCTAATTTACAAATTACAAACATAAAGATAATTATGATAAGCTAGGCTTCTGGGGATTGCTATGAGGGGAAAAACACTAATAAATTAGTAATTACACAGGAAGGACTTTGCCATCTGCTAGCCAAGCACTTACAGAAAAAAACACTTTACTCGATGGAATTCTTAGAAGATCCTGGGTCTGACTAGTACCAAGTAAAGTGGATAAAGCCAAAGCATAAGACTGTAGAAGACGTTTAAAAGCTCAATTCTATCTGCAAGGAGTTCAAAGAACTAAAATATTCAAGACATATGATTATCTAACTTACCTTTGTTGTTCTCCAGTGAAGGAGAACCTTTGAAGCCTAGTAAAAATTCAAAGGCTTAATAACTCTTACTGTAAAGGAAACTCTCTCTTATTTCTATTATTTTTCTTATACCTGACCATTTAAAGTTCATTCACTGCTGAACTGTTGCAAACCATTTTACTCATTTTATTCTGTAATTAATAAAAAAATTGATTAATAATAATAGCTAGCATTTATGTAATGTTTTAAGGTTTTCAAAGTGCTTTACAAATTTTATCCTCATGACAACCCAGGGAGGTTGGTGCTATTATTAATCCCATTTTACAGATGAGGAAACTGAGGTGGTCAAAGATCAAATTACTTGCCCAAGATCATACAACTAGAATGTGTCTGATGTCAGATTTTAATAATAATAATAATGATAACAACAACATCTATATAGTGCTTACTATGTGCCAGGCACTAGGCATTGCTTTGCAATTATTATCTCATTTAACTCTCAAAAGAATCCTAGGAGGCAGGTGCTCTCATGATCCCCATTTTACAGATGAATGTATCTGAAATCGGATTTGAACTCATCTCCCTAACTCCAGGTACAGAACATCATTTGTCATGCTGCTACCTAACTGTAAGCCAAGCACTGGAGAAACAAAGAAATAAGTGCAAGTTTCTGTCCTCCAGGAGCTTACATTCTAACAGGTGGGCAACATGTATATCTATAATTATAGATGAGATACACAAAAAGCAAATATAATGCAACCTTGGCTATGAAGGCATTGAGAGCTAGAACAAAAATGGTCTCCTAAAGTCATCAACTGTCCAGACTCAATAATCTCAAAAACTTGAAACTTTCCTCACAAAATCTATATCCCTACTTTTTGTTCCTTCAGGATTTTCTCCAGTTTTTTTGGATTGGAGACTACGACAAAATACAAGGCCACAATAAAATACTGACATAAATTTTAAGGGATCTCCCTGGCTACAGAGGTACTCCCATTTCTATATTTCACAGATTTATTTTGACATCTCCCTCCACTTTTGAGAGAATGATAAGATTTCCCCTAAAGTTTAGGAAATGTTGGGTCTGTCCTAGGAAAATGGTGACATAGGCATTCTTGATCAACAAGAAGCTCTCCCTTTCATCTGCCCTCCTAGGAATTACAGAAACATCTTAGGGAATCTCAGAATCCATCTAGCCCAACACACTACATAAAACATGGCCTCCCATTTGGAGCACCACTGATGAGATATCTCGTCTTCTTTTAGGACCTGCAATTTTGAAGCAACACTGAGAATGCTCTTTTTGTATGGCTTAATTGTTAGTTTTTCCTTACATTGAAAACTCTTCTTTCTTGTAGTTTGCATCTATTGGCCCTAATCTTAGCCCTCCTGGACCAAGCTGAAAAACCCAATAAAACAAGCCTACGTTGAATGATGCAGAGATGAAACAGTTTAATTCTTTGCCTTGGTAATAGGGTCTAGTTAGTCACCAAGGTGCACTAGAAAGAATGGAATCAGTGTTGAAAATGATCTTTGAGCTCATTCTCAACTTTCTATTCAATGTAAGAATATTCTTTAGGATATTCTGGCAAAGTCAGACTCAATTTTTTCCAGTGACAGATAATTTATTGCCTGTTAAGGCATCACCCCATTCAACAGTGGAAAAACTATAATTGATATTGGAAGTCAATTCTTATATGAGAAAAAAACTCTCTTTCCTTCAACTTTCACCTTTAGGTGCTAGTACTGTTCCCTGAAGTCACAAAAATAAGGGGATTCCATCATCTACATGATAGCCTTGAAATATTTGAAGACAGCTACTACATTCCCACAAGTCTTTTCTTCCTCAATTCCTTTAACTTACCATCATATGGAATGATTTCAAGTCTCCTCACTACTCTGGGTCATTTTCTTCTGGACAAACTCCAGTGTGTCAATGCTCTTCCTAAAGTATTTGTTGAATTAAATTAAATTGAGTACCAAGTTGTACTCTAGCCAATGCAAAGGACAATGTGGGTATTTCTTTTTTATCTTGTATTCAACTTAACAAGCCCATATTAAGCATTTACCATGTGCCAGGCACTATGCTAAGCACTGAAAATACAAAGTCAGAAGTGAGAGCCCTTACCTTCTGCTGGAGGATACACCATGTAAATAAGCACAAGAGTGATAGAAATAAATACATATTGATGGGGCCCTAACAACTGTGGGAATCAGGAAAGACCTCATGGAGAAGGCGGCATTTAAGCTAAACCTTGAAGGAAATCAATGGCCCCAAGGGATGGAGATGAGGATGGAGAGTATTCCAGGAACATTGGACAGCCTGTGCAAAAGCATGGAAGGAGATGAAATGTCGTGAATAGGAAATAACGAGCAGGTGGGTTTGGAGGAACAATGTAGAATCAGTCTGGAAAGATATGGGAGAAGGATTGTGAAGGACATTAAATGTCTAAAAGAGGCATCTTTATTTATCTTGGAGGAAATAGGCAGCCACTAATGCTTCTTGAGTAGGGGAGTGACAAAGAACTGTGCTCAGGAATAGAAATCTGGCAACAATACAGAGGATGAGACTGGAGAGGGGAGGGGCTGACTGCAGACAGCACAATTAGGAGACTATTACAATAATCTAGGAGAGAGATGAGGAGTGCTCAACTGGTGAGACTGTGGCATAAATGGAGAATCCTTCACATAAGACTTGTCACTAGTGTTCTAAAGTAGTCCCTGGACTCTGCTAAGCTAGGTAGTCGTTACCCAGCTACAATGAGCCAAGGGGGTCCAGGGGTCATAGGACAGGGAGGAGAGCGTACTACTAGTCAGTCCAGGGGCTGAGATGGGCAGCCAGGTCATTCTGCTTGGCAAATAACCAAGTTCTGCCCAATCCCTGACAAGGCTTCCTAAAAATATCTAAAGAATGTATAATTTCCAGAAGTGTATTTGGAATCATTTTGGCTCTTGCCCACTGTTCACTGGCAGCTATGGCTAATGGTCCTATTTGGCTATAGGTGATGATCTCTTGAAAGCCTTTCTGTCCTTTTTGCTTTTGACTGACTGGCATTTTCCTGATTGGTGAGTCACTGAGGCTGAATCACAGATAGCTGATCTATGGCAGGCTTTATGTAATGAAGGCTAGGAGGTCCAACCCTCTTAGTATCACAAAGCAGACCTTCAAAATAAAAGAGAAGGAACATGAATTAGCAGTAAGGTATTGGTAATGCCATTTGGCGTTACACCTGACTGACGCATAAAAGTTAAGGGTTTCTGTATGTTAAACTTGTAATACTGTATTTTCTAGGTACAATTTTTCGTTGTTGTTTTGTTGTTTTGTGTTCGATTCTTTGTGACCCCATTTGGGTTTTCTTGGCAAAGATATTGGAGCAGTTTGCCATTTCTTTCTCCAGCTCATTTTAAAGATGAGGAAACTGAGTCAAACAGGGTTAAGTGATTTACCCAGGGTCACATAGCTAGTAAATGTCTGAGGCCACATTTGAACTCAGGAAAATGAGTCTTCCTGATTCCAGGTTTGGTGCTCTATCCACTGCATCACCTAGTTGCCCCTCTAGGTACAACACTTATTTATAAATCCAAACGATAGGTAAAATAATGAATAAACTGAACTTGATATACATGATACTTTGATAATTACTTGGAAATGATGAAACTACTTGGAAATATAAATGATACTTTGGTAATTATTTGGAAATAACAAGAAAATTTGCAAATATTGAAAATTTAAAAGATTTCAATGAGGAAGCTCTGTAATTATGTAATCAATTTTCTCCTCCAAAAACACTGCTATTAGATACAGAATCTTCTCATCATTAGGTGGAAAAGCCTGCTGCCTTATAAGGAACAAATCAATACATCAGTCTCCAGAAGCTACTTAATCTCCCTAACTTTAGAAAAGACTACACCGAAATTATCCCACACATGTACCACTCCATGCTCCTTAGAATATCTTCGTGAATTAAGTACAAAGTAAACTTTATTATTACTTATTGTAGATAAAAAAATAGAGTATGCAGACCGGATCTCTGCTGCAATTAATACAGGGAACAACCTGGAGAGTTCTAGTTGCAGAAAACTTCCTGCAGGACTGAGAGGTCTTTAAGTGACATACTGTCACAGAGCCAGGATATGTCAGGCAGGATTTGAACACTAGTCATCTTGACCAGTTCTTCATCTACTACACCAAGCTGCCTCTTTAAAAGAGGTGATAAAGATATCCAATATAATGGAGTAAAGCCACACATATTGAACATCTGGGTCTTAAAATTCTCATGATTCTCTTATTTTAACTTTTAAAATCTCCACACACTAGAGGCCTATGCAAACACATAGGAAAGTGAAAGCATCCAAGTAAGTAATATTTATTAGTTGATGAAATAACCTATTGTGATGGCGGGTATTGATGATGGGCTGGGCATCAGATAAGAAGAGGTAATGAAAGGACAAAAGAAATTCTTGTGGTAGGAACTAAAACATTTCAAAAGCTATATCATTAAATTTCTTATTCCAATTTCCAAAATTATATTCTAGGGCTAAATCACTACAGTTCTTAAAATAAAGCCTATTTACCATTTTTTTGTATTTTGAGATCATTGTGATTTTGTAAGTTTTTAAAATATATATGTGATGAACAGAATATAAACTCTGGTATCTGTTTCTGTGGGAATTAGGCCCACAGCCTCTGGTGCAACCAGTTCTAATGTTTTCATGGTATCTGATAGACAAAATTATTTTTAAATAGGATCCTAATATCTTTTTAAAAATGTCTTGTTCTCTTATTTAGTCATCAACATTTATTAAGCACCAACTGTATGCTAGGTGCCATGCTAAGCACTTAGAATATAAAACTAAAAACAGTCCCTGCTCTCAAAGAGCTCACAATCTAATGAGGGAGACAACATGTAAACACTTATGTACAAAAAAGATATATGGAAGATTAATTGGAGATCCTCTCAGAGGGAAAATACTAAGTTTAAGGAGGACCAGAAAAGGCTCACTTCAGAAGGATGGGCTTCAGCTAAGACAAGTATTTAAATAGAAAATTCAAACATAGTTAGAGTATGAGAGTAAAACAAAAATATGTTTTGAATACTGGAAAAGATATCAAGTCTTCTAAAGTGGTAGAAGCCATCATGGAATTAATTAGTTAACTGATAAAAGAAAAGCATTTATTGTGCTTATTAAGAATCAAATTCTATATGCTAAGCTGTAGATGCAAATGCAAAAGCAAAGAAGGTCCTTGCCTTCAAGGAGCTTCCATTCTAAAAGGGGAAAATGCACCCAAAGGGGTGGTAGCCAGGGAGGGGCACTTTGGTCTGAAGAAAGGGATGGTGAGTAGGATCCATCTGAAATCACAATACAGTGATAGTGAGGGTATGTCATTAATACTCAATGTTTATTAGAGCAAACGCTTCACTCCTCACCTCTCCTATGCATCTTTTTATCAGAAGAAGAAAGCTGATATCCAGCAACTATATCTTCTCAGAGTCTTAAATATACCCACATAATATACTTGTAAGCAAAAAAGTGCATTTGAATTCCTATGGAGGTCATGGTTTCGAGTTTATCTCTTGGATACAGGGTACTTAGGTTTCTGCTGAGAAGGAACTACTTTCCATTTTCCCTCGATTTGGAAGGGGGAGACTATGAGGAAATGTGGGGGAGGCTGACAGAGAAGTAAAAATCTCATGGAACACTCCGTCTGGCTGTCTGGCTGTCCTCTATTCCCTTGTAGGAATCTAAATAAACTTTGCAACTAGCTTGAAGACCTACCTTCAAGATCTCCTTGGAGGTCCTGATATTGAGTGTAGGGACTCTTATTTTAGCAGGCATCATGCCTACAAATCACATATTGTGCATGATGACAATGTTACAGTATGCCAAGAAAGGCATGGAACTGTCCTTCTGCAGGGTAACTGAGCATGCTGGGGTTAAACAAAGTCAGAATTAAAAGTCACCTTGATTTAAGGCAGAATACATTCTCTGACACTTTTGTACTCCCACAAATCTAAATACACATTATAATTATATTATCTCAATATTACAATGAGATTGGCAAGTCATTCAGCAAGCCTTCATGAAATTTCCAATTTGCTTCCTTATAATCACACCCTAATCTTCCATATTATAATCAACTAATATTTATGACAGAAAGTACCTTTTCTTAAAAATAACCCAATGATTAAAAACAAAATACCTTCAGGTAATTTAGTGATAATAGAAAAGTAGAATAAAGAAATTCAGCATATAATAATACTGCTTGGGGGTATCTCATTTCTAAGCACTTTTTGTAATACAACATGTACATCAGTAAATGCAAAATAAATGCAAAGCAATTGGGCTCTAGCCTATCTTCCCAGACTGGTTTTACATTACTCATGCTTACATGTGCTATTCACCTGTCCTCTGTGTAGCTTCCCACGCCTAAGATTTCATCTCCACCTCTGGGTATCACATAGATTGTCCCCAGTGCTTGGAAAACACTTCCTCTTCACCCATGCCTCTTAGATTCAGAACCACTTTCTGCAAGACGTTTTTCCAGATTCATTTACTTATTAATGCTCTCTCATGCCCCCAGAAATTACTTGGTATATACTTTGTATGGATTTACCCTTTGACTCATTTGTCACCAGCTGCACTGCTTTTGGATCCTTCATCCTCCTATGCCAGCTACCTTCCCTCCACCCCTAGCTTTTCAGCTTCTATTCCTATATTGTCTTCCCCCATTAGATCATAGTCTTACAGGATGGCAGGGAGTGTCTCAGTCTTTATGTATATTTGTATCCCTAGTGCATAACATAATGTCAGGCACACAGCAAGCATCTAATAAATGTTTATACCACTACCAGGCCTATACTCCAAAGAGATCAAAGAGACAAAAAAGGTTCTATATATACATGAAAATATTTATAGCAGTTCTTTTATGATGTCAAGGAATTGGAAACTAAGAGATGTGATCAATTGGGGAATGTCTGAATAGATTAGGTTATAAGAAACTATAAAAGGGAAAGTTTCAGAGAAATCTAGAAAGACTTGTATGAACTGATACAGAGCGAAATGAACAGAATGAAGAAAACAATTTATACAATTACAACAATGTAGTGACAAACAATTCTGAAAGACATAAGAACTCTGATCGATGTAATAATCAGCCATGATTCCAGAGGAACAATGATAAACCATGCTACCTACCTCCTGACAGAGAGGCGGTGAACTAAGTATGTGAATAGAACATATAATTTTGGACATTGATGATAAAGGAATTTATTTTCCTTGACTTTACATATTTCTTACAAGGGCTCTTTTTTCTCTTTCCCTTCTCTGCTCTATTTGGAAGGAGGAGAAGAGGAGAGAAAATAAATGCTTGTTAATTGAAAAAAAACAAAATAAAGATCAGCAGTAGCTTAAAGATTAAAAAAGGCCTGGGGTGTTTATCCTGAAGAAGAGAATGGAGATTAGACATTTTGTGCTCAATCTCAGGTGATACAACTGGGAAAAAGCTGAGGACAGTGCAGAAGATGCAGTGCAGAAAGAGACAGATTGAATTTTACTGTCAGAGACTTTTTATAACAATTCCAGCTATCCTAAAATAGAATAAGCTTCCTGGGAAAGTCACAAATATCCAAATACTGTGATTATTCAAGTAGAAGCTTGTCAGGGATATTGTAGGGGGATTTCCTATTCAAGTGTAATTTGAGCTAGATAACCTCTGTGATCCCTCCCAATTCTGAGATTCTTTGATTCTATAACTACGAAATTGATATTCTCACTACACATGAAATTAGAAGACTAAAGGAGATTGTGACTAAATAGAATGGCCCACAGGTTCCTTGGAGAAGCAAATGAAGGAGCCTAGTAGAGTTGGTTTTGTTGTTTATTCAAAAGCGATAGGAAACATCATTTCTCAAGGCACTTGGCCCTCTCATTTTGCATTGTCCACAATGGGATTTGTAAAATGACCTACCATAAAGGTAACTGAAAGTTATATATGCCATTTTCTCTACTATGGAGGATAAAGATTAGGGAAATTCCTCTGAATTAAATCAACATCTTGATTTCTTGTTGACTTTGGCACAAAGCTTGGCATAGAAAGGATATGAAAAATATACTGGAAAATATACCAAAAAAGAAAACAGTTTAACAAAGTCTACGTAGAAACTACACATATATGTTATAAATTATTTCTTCAAATTGGACAGGCCTGGCACCAAATAATATCAGAAAAAGTCCAACAAATTATATATTGACAAGGTATGATTGTTTTCACCAAGGTAATAATTTCAAATCAAGTATCTACGTATGGACAGTTCAGCACCTTCTTAGTGCAAAGATCAAAACCAACATCAAACAAGATGAAAGAATAAAGTTGGAAGCATGACGTGACATATAAATGTAAAACAACTTTGAAAAGCTATTGTTGAAAAAGCTATTGATATTTTTAAAGAGAAGACATTGACTGGTTCCTAGGTAAGGAAGTTTAACCAATCAATTGTTCTAAGGAGTAGGCCAAAAGGGCCAAAAAAACAACCACATTCGACAAACATTTTATCTCCTTCCCAAGCGGAAAGCCGGGAGCCAAGGAAAACACTGATTTAAAATATAAATTTTCAAAGAATGATGACGGGAACTTATAAACAGTGTTAGCTCATAAAACAAGAACAGGATGAGGGGAAAATAAGCTTATAAGAAGCTCAGTGAGATGAATAATAATAATAATACTATAACAGTAATAATAATTTATATAGTGCTTTAAAGTTTGCAAAGCACTTTATATGTTATCTCATTTGATCCTCACAACAATCCTTTGTAGTAGGTGTTATTATTATACCTATTTTACAGCTGAGGAAATGAAAGCTAAGAGAAATAGAATGATCTTCCATAGGTCACCCAGTTAGCATGAGAGTTAAGAGCCAAATCTAAGTCCTCCTCATTCCAAGTCCAGCTTTCTTTCTAATACGCCATAGTGTCGGATCATACTGAAAGTATTCAAGTATGAAATTAGAAGGAGGGTGGGAAATGACTTGAAATCAGGAGACCTAGGCTTGAATCTCAGCTTAGAGTTCATCTTAATATCTACACTGGAAAAGCCCATAGGACATAGAATACATGTTGTCCATATAATGGTGCATAGAGCCAGTCCACAAAAATGTACTTGGACATACACTATAGATGGACAACAAATCAGAAATCAAAATTGAATAGGAAGAAGAGAACAAACTGAACTGTACCTGAGAAATTACTTCACGACTTTTAATGAACCCAAGCATCTTCATGAAACAAAAGCCTCCATTTCTTTTACTGATTCTAAAAGTCTATGAGTCAGAGAAAAACTAAGGCTGTGGGTCACCCAAAGGAAAATGGGGAATATATGGAAGACATAAATAAGTTGTGGCATAGGAATAGTGAACAATTTCATACAAAAAGTATAAAGGATGTCATGAAAGAGATGCATTACCCGCAAAAAATACAGAAGGTCCATATGTTCCATTAGTATCAATGAAATGTCAGCAGACAGGAAGATCTTCAGTTCATTGGTTTGACATTCTATGGAAGACATGCTTGAAAAATTTGCACTGGATAAAGAGATATCTATGGCTTCCAAAATACATGTTTGGATGGGTACCCATGTCAATAAGATCACATAGCCATAAAAATATCAAGAAATTTGAATAGACTCTACTGGTAATGAAAAATAATTTTTTAGTAACTCAGAAGATTCTGTGCTAACAGCGTGGTTTTTAAAGGACTTTGCAGCTATAAAAGATCTTGGATCATCAAATCTAATCAACACATAAAATCATAAATTCTTAAGAGTTACAAAAATTTTAGGTAATTTAGTGTACTCCCTACCTATTTTATAGCTGAGGTCTAGCAGCATTAAGTGATTTGCCCTATACTGCATAGCAAATTAAGAGCCTGACTTCTAGTCCCATATTCTTCCAATCATATTAAAATTCGGGGAACAAAATATTCATTATACATAGTCATGCAGAGTTTGGTATAACCTTAAACCTTACACTGGTTACACTGTATATGGAAATTTATGTCCTCTTTTAATATTAATCACAATAAAAAGGATCACAATGAACTGATCAAATATTTATGTAGACTGTCACATAGTCTTCCATTGTAACTGAGCAACACATGAGCAGCAGTTAATGGAAACTTTAAGAATATTACCATTACAGTTAATATTTTCAGTTTGTATCCGATAGATTGAAGAAATGCATTAGCAATATTCCCTTGGCACAGACTCTTTTGGTTTAATAACAGTAAATTGTTATGCAGAGGACAAAATTGGCAATTTCAAAGGAAAGAAATTATTTTCTTTGTGCTGATCACCACAAAGTCGAAATATATTCCAAAAACTATTTTCCATTACACTTGGATAATAAGTGAGAGGCTCAGAAATAGTTGAAATTCCTGAAGAGCCCAAAATAATCTGTGAAAATAATACCATGTATATTACTTTTAAGTTCCTAAACAGAATGTTTTAGGTTCCTTGGACATCCCAAAAGATCTTATAGTAAGTGTATGAGGCAAATATAAGTACTGTACAACGTTAACATAGATTGAGCATGATAGGCATAGATTAAGAAACAAAAGGATAACATTAAAATTAACAAAGCAAACACAATAATTAAGCATAGAAAAAATGAAAAGAAGAAACCAGGAAGTATAACTCGCTTTCCCACCATGCTAGAAGGCAAAAGGAGAAATATTGATCAGAAAGAAAATAAGAAATTTAATATCTATATAATTTTCCACAATAGTTCTGCAGATTAAAAAAAATCACACATAGAAGAGTCACTGCCAAGGTGTTGTATCTTTCGTATAAACATCATACCCCGCTTTGTATTACTTTGACTGTATATGTGTCTTATTTTCCATAACAAATTACAAATTCTGGGAGGGAAAGGATCATATCTCATTCATTCGTTCAGCCAACAAGCATTCATTAAAAATGGACTTTGCACACAGCACTGTGTCAGGCACTAAGGAAAATAAAAAGGTTGAGATAAATGGAGTTTATAAGAAGGAGATGATATATAACATCACATTTAAGAAGTGTATCACAAAGTACCAAAATTAAGATGCTATGTAAAGTCTAGTAGAAAAAGTCATTACAAAGCAGTTAGGTCAGGGAAAGCTTCATAAAAGAAAATGCATTTAGACTGGCTTTAATGGGCAGGTAGAAATTCAGGAAATGAAGAAAGGAAGGAAGGGCATTCTAGAAATTGAAAACAGAGACAAAATCATGGAAGTGTATGGCATGTTCACAAAAAAAGAGTGGACCAGTCTGATCAGAAGGAAGAGTATAAAGAAGGTAATGAAAAGAAAGAGGTCTAGAATAATAGCACAACATCAGATTATGTTAAAGTTTATGTACCAGGCAAAGATGCTTGAACTCTACTATGGAGGTGATAGGGAGCCACTGAAAACTTTTGACATAACCAGACCTATATATGAGAAAGATTATTGTGGCAGGAGTATAAAGAACTCACCAGCTCTAAATTCTATGATCCAATGAAGGATGATGCTAAAGACAAAAATAATGAAATCAGGATGTGGGTGATAGGTACGGGAGAAAGAGAGCAAGTTTAAGGGAAAGGTGGTAAACTCAATTTTGAAGATGCTGAATTTGAAAGCAGCAACAGGGCATCTAGGTAGCGATGTTATCTTTTTCTTCCCCAGGAGCTAAAAAAGTGACAGTGAGTGTCCAACAAATAGTTGTTTGAGAAAGGAATACATACAATATTAAAGATTATTGCAACTTGGTCTTCTTGGTTTTGCTACAGTCTAAGTAGGTGCTTTGACATCCCTGCCCTCAAAGGGCAAACAGTTGTTAATTGGACAACTTGTTTCCCCAATTTAAGTAACTATGTAATATTTTAAACTTTCAAAACATCATTTGTAAAAATGACTCATTTGCTTAATGATCTTAATAGAAAAGAACAAAACTGAACTGTGAGGATTCATGATCCAATAAACACTTTCATTTCTAAATTAAAAAACTATTAAGAGGGAGCAATGAGATATCCCTCCTTTTTGAGTGCCAAGAGTAGCAAAGTATTTGTCAGCACCAAACATTTTGACCCTGGTTTTGGCACTTCATTATACATTGTGTTTTGTATTATTGTTTTTTCATGTGTATGCTTTATCTTATTCCTAAATCATGTTTGTTAAGAACACTAATTAGTAAAGTGTAATACTTAGGCTCTAGGCTCTGGATTAACCAAGAACTGGGTTCAAGTCTTTCCTCTGATACATGCTAGGTGGTACAGCAATCTGCGAGTTGTTTAATCTCTCAGTGCCACAATGAGGGCCTCCAAATGTCAACATTAAGTCACTTCACCCATGAGGACTATGGCTGCCAATCGGCATAGGCACAGAGAGTTTCCATAGTGGGAATTCCACAATGAGATGAAGTCCTAGGTCTGGATTTTTTAAAGGGTACCGATACTATGTCAAATGCTTCTTTTGTAGGACCCTACAGTGCTAGGTTCCTCATAGCCACTAGGTACATCATAGCTACTTGGTTACTTTTAACTTCTTGAATCAAGAGACTAAAATTTGGGATCAACTTTTGACAGAGAACAACTGGAAAAATATAGGAAAGAAAAATCTGAACGCACTCAAATGTTTGCCCAAAGTGGCATATAAGCTACTCACAAAAAATACATTTCCATAAACAAATTAAATGGACTTTAAAAAAATCCAGTACAATCTCATAAAAAATTTAATCGGCAAATAGGCATGGTAAGTGAAATTATATGTAATTATCCTCTATATGTAATTGTCCTATCTTCCACAGCATCATTAACTAAAGTAGAAAGATGTCTAAACTTCAGTACTTCCAAGAAGACTTGGTGAAGCAGGTAAAATCAGAAAGCAAACAATGTTATCATTAGTTCTGTACGATTTCTTAATTCACGGTCTTTGGGGGAAGAAGACGTTTATGTCAATAAAAATAACTCATATTTCATCAGTTACGAGCTCCCCTAGTCCACATATCAAAACACCCTTAATATCATCCCTTATTCTTTCCTCTTTTCCTCTATTCTCTGATGAAGAAGTGACTGCTCCAAGGCCAACCCTTGTACTTGTAACCTTGATCCTATTCCTTCTTGTTTCCTCCAGAAACTGTCCCCAAGTCATTACCCCACCCCCAACACACTAATCTTTATTTCATTTATTGGCTCATTCTCTGCTATCTGCCAAAATACCTTCCCCACCCTCAGAAACAAAGCAAAACGAAAACCTTCATTTGGCCCTACCATCCCCCAAAGTTAGTGTCATAATATCTCTCTTCTTTACACCATTAAACTCTTAGAAATAAAACCCATCTGTATCTATTTCCTTCACTTCTCTCACTCCCTTCTCACACCCTTGCAATCTGGATTCTGACCTCATCGCTCCACTGAAACTTCTCTCTCCAAAGTTACCAATGAGCTTTTAATCGACAAAGCTAATGGCTCTTTCTTAATCCTCATCCTTTTTTTAAACTTTAAAAAGTATTTAGACAAAGACAGATCAGGAAGGAATTCAAGGGAGCCAAAAGATAGAAGGTAACCTGAGAGTCAGATTCTGTGTTACACCAGTGTCTCAGACAGACAATTGAGAGCTGAAATGGGATGTCAGAGGTCATGTAATCTAAATTGCTCATTTTACAGCTGAGGAAAAATAGGTTCAGAAAATCTTGCAAGGTGCAGGATTACATTGCAAAATTACATATCTTGTTAGATAAAAAGCTAAAAGAAAGAAATTTCATTTTTACATACTCTGAATAAACTCTCAACCTGTACCCATTTCTAATGTCACAAAGAATCCACATCAGAATGTCCATTATATAACTAGCCTCACTTAATAAGCATAGCCAGTTCTCAGTCATATAACGAAGCCAAAAAATGTCTTCCAGCTACATGCCCCATGCCTATATTCCCTAGACCTCTTGTCCTTTACCCAAGAAAATCATCTCTAACCAGAGAATCATCCTAAAACCTACAAGACTGAATAACTAAGATATAGTACCTGGCTATCTTGGTGCTCTTGAGTTAAGTCTAGAGAAAGTCCCAGATTGGGTATCCT
The DNA here is from genome assembly GCA_028646595.1 of Phalanger gymnotis. Classification (NCBI taxonomy): domain Eukaryota; kingdom Metazoa; phylum Chordata; class Mammalia; order Diprotodontia; family Phalangeridae; genus Phalanger; species Phalanger gymnotis. Next base: position 71,119,213 of record CM053626.1, read on the forward strand.
ATTATCAGGAGAGAGAAAGACCACCTTAGATGGAAGTCATTAGTATCTTGAATCTATTACAAAGTACCTTCTTTTTAGATGAGTGGATTTACCCATTGTCCAGAGGAAAGTTTTTCTCCTCCTACTCCTCTTATTCTCCCAACCAACCATCTCTCTATCATCCATTAGGAAAATAAAAATTCACAATCACTGATCTCAACTAGTACTGATATGATTAGAGCAATTAACATAAAATTTAAAATGATCAATAGACACAATCCTCTTAGGAGTAGTTGCATCCCAAAAAATCAACTTGCTAACCCCCGAAGATTTTCAGATTGGTGGTATGGAGAGAAAGGCTATATTTAAGCAGAAAAGCTTGCAACCTAGGTGTTATCCTTGACTAGTTTTCTCTCACCTCTCACATACAATCTGTTGTCAAATCCTGTCAGTTTTACCTTCCTAACATCTCTCCCACATTCTTTTTTTTTCCTCTGACACTGCCACCACCCTGATGCAGACTCAGGCTGTTATTACCTCAACTATCATAATAAACTTAAACTATCACAATACCTTGCTGGTTGGTCTTCCTGCTTCAAGTCATTCTCCAATATAGTTCATCCTCCATTCAGCTGTCAAATTGTTCTTTCTAAAGCACAGATCCAACTGTGTCACTGCCCATCCCCCACTCAATAAACCCCAGTAGTTTCCTATCACCTCCAGGATCAAATATAAAATCCTCTGTTTGGTATTCAAAGCCCTTTATAATCTGGCCCCCTCCTACCTTTACAGTCTTCTTACGCTATAGTCCCACCATATACTCTGTGATTCAGTGACATTGGCCACCTTACTATTCACATAAGACATTCCATCCATCTCCCCACTCCAAGCGCTTTCATAGGATGTCCTCCTATGCCTTAAATGTTCTCCCTCCTGACTTCTAACACCTGGATTCCTCAGTTTCCTTCAAGTCCCGGCTGAAATCCCATTTTCTATAGGAAGTCTTGCCCAATCCCCTTTACATGTCAGTAACTTCCAAGAAGCACAAGGAAAAAAAGCATGAACAGATGACATTGCAGGTTTGTATCGTCTGATGGACAAGGTTATCGTGACATATTTCATGGGAGCCAGGCCAGAGGTTACAGTGTATCCACGAATGATCACATTGCTTGTTCTTTACATTTCATCCATACTCTGGGTCGCACAGCATCCATTAAACAAAATCTTTGAAATGAATCTGCATTTTTTGCCCCTGGGGGAGCAGCACTGAAAGGGTATGCTATCCAAGGAGAATCTCTTAAAATTTCTGGGTTTAAAATTCTGGCCCAGTTCTGAATAGTCCTTTCTAGAGTAAGTTCTGGAAATTTTCCCACTTGTGAGAACATTTAGGCTGAGGAAAGAACAGATAGCTTAGCACTGCTTGTCCTTGTAGTACTAAAAGCAAAGGGGAGCACAAGCACTTTCTCCTCTAGATATGAGAGTTACTAAGCTCTCTGTTTCCATTAGTATGGCTACATTATAGGTTAGACATGGTTTTGAAAGCTGGCCTGGGAACCTGACCATCATTTACAACACTGTTAGGTAGGGATATATACCAAGCCCTAATCAGTGAATTTATAAATGAACCTTTAGATCAAAATGTTGGGGACTGAATATGAAGTCTATTATAAAATAACTCCATATCGTACAACAATAATAACAACATGTAGCACTTTAGGGTTTGCAAGTCAGTGCAAGTTGAGAGAGAGAGAGAGAGACAGAGAGACAGAGAGAGAGAGAGAGAGAGAGACCGGGAAAGATATTTCAAGGCCATCTAGTCTAAGCTCCTAAACTTACACTTAAGGAAACTGAAGCCAAGAGACAAGAAGTGAAGTATCCAAGCTTATACACACAGCTCCAGGATATGAAGCCAGGCAGGTCTTCTGACTTCTCCCTCAAAAGCAATATATGCTAATTTCTAATAATTAGTCTATTTATAAGTACAATTCATGTGAATAAGACATTTCATTTTGGTTTAAGTTCAATTGAGATAAATATTGGGTTGGGGAGTGGCTTTTGTTTTGTTTTGTTCCTAAATACAAGTATATACAGACTGGTTGGCAGAGAAGGCCATATGAGTTGTTGAAATACACAACAAAGTAAGGAGAGGTGATATAAGAGGGAGTTATAGTAAGGTTCACCCACCCAAAGTTATCTCCCCCACTAGCCTACTACAGTCCCTGAAATTCCCAGCATTAGTCATCCCTTAGGGAGGCAATATGGTATATGACATGACAAAGAATATTTAACTTCATGTCAGCAAACCTGAATTTGAACCTTGGTTCTGCCTCATAATCTCTGTGTAACCTTAGGGGCAGCTAGGCAGCTCAGTGGATAAAGCACCAGGTCTGGAGTCGGGCGGATTCATCTTCTTGAGTTCAAATCTGGCCTTAGTAGCTCACCAGCTATGTGACCTTCAGCATGTCACTTAACCCTGTTTGCCTCGGTTTCCTCATCTGTAAAATGAAATGGCAAACCACTCTAGTATCATTGCCAAGAAAACCCCAAATGGAGTCACAGAGACTTGGATGCAACTAAACAACAACAGTGTAACCTCAGGTAAGATTTTTAACTTCTCACTTTTCTTATCTATAAAGCCAAGGGGCTGGACCAGATGACCTTTAAGGTTCTTTCAAATACTTTTAGTGTAGCTACTTAGTCATCTAACAGACACTTGAAGGAAGGGGTAGAAGATATTCTTTTGAGGGAAGAAAGGGAAGTTATTTATGTGATCTTGGGCAAGTGACTTAAGTTCTCATTATCTATAGGAAAAAAGAGGTTGGGCTATAGCTGGTCTCTAAAGTTGCTTCCAAGCCCCAAACCCATGGTCCATGTAATGGGGATTTAAATTTACAGTCAAATATATTGATTGGCCTAGTAGCTGTTCCATAACCTCCTCCCTTTTTCTCTTCTTTCTCCCCTTCTATATGACTTGGATAGTTGGTATCTCGTCAAAATAAAGTAGCAGGGCTACAGTAAGCAAGGCAAGAAGAAATGCAGTAAGAGCAATGATAACTGATATACGTACTCTACATCCTTTCCTTACTCCACTGAAGCAAAGTTTACAGGTAGAAGTAGTTTTTGTCTGGTATCCTCAGTGCCTAGCATAGTGCCTAACACGTACTATCATGGGTATTTAGTGAGCATTCGCTGAATAAAGGCATGGTGAATGAACTATTAGCATCATTCACTGTTTTCTTAATACAAAAATGGACAAACCATGCTCTTTTAGGAAGAATAGGGATGATTATTGAATGTTCACAAGTTGTCCCTTTAGTAATACATTCTAGACTTTTGTGAGAAATTAAAGACAAACTTGCCAGGCTGAAGTCTGCTGCTGATGAGATCATAAATTTGGAAACAGAAGGGAACATAGGGGTCCATCCAGTCCAACTCACTCATTTTACAAATGAAGAAACTGACTCCCAGTGTAGGAAAATATCTTAACTTTCACAACCAGCTTTCCAGGCTTATTTCGCAGCTCCCTTCTTGTACTTTTAATTATGGTCAAATTGACCAACTTGCTATTTCCTGTACTTAATCTTCCTTCCCCTGCCTAGATGTCTTTGTAGGCCACCCTTCATGCCTAGAACACTCTCTGTCCTTACTCCCACCTCTTAGAATGTGTAACTTCCTTCAAGGCTTAGGAGGAGGCACATAAGCTAATCTCCCTAACTGATTAGTGTTCCACTCATCCTCAATCAATCAGGTGCCCACTGATCTGTTTAGATGTTGTAACCTCCCAGGAGAATATAAGCTCTTTGAGTGCAGGCACTGTTTTCTCTTTTGCTAGGCAAAGTGCTTAGCACAGTGCCTGTCAGATTGAACCAAATTCTTGCCACATTTGGAATATGAATCAAACACGCATGGTTCTACTGACTTTGATTAACCCAAATCCTAACAATAAGGTTAGTAACAAGGCTTCCAGTGGTTTCTATGGCCGATGATTTTCTTCTCCCAGAATAGTACAAACCATATTCAAGCAAAACAATATATGAAGATTCTCTTGCCGGCACCCTCCCCTCAGCTGTCCCACCAGACTCTTCACTATGATGCTATCAGACAACGAGAAAAAGTCTTCGCTAAACACTGGGCTAACTTTCAAGATCTAATCAGCAAATGACACTTGGCAGCAAACAACCTAATCTTGTAGTCAACATAATAAATTACTATAACTGTAGAAATGTTAGAACTATATAAAGGAATGAAAATGACAGAAAACTGCATATGAAATAACTAGATGACTATGTGATTAGATACTCCAATTAAAGACAATGTCAATCATGTATATGTCTAGATTTCAACATGGCTTTGAATAAGATGAAATTAGATAATAAAGCATATGTTTAACCCAAACTAATAGATTCTTTTTCTAATGCTTGGGTGATTTTATATTTATTCAACTTAAAAACAAGATAACAAAAACTTTTAAAGAGGCTATTTATTGAACTATCAAAGTGAAGGGAAAATAAGAAGAAACTGTTACCATGAAGAATTCGAATACCAAGCATCCCGTGATTTTTAAGTGTATAGCATTCCTTTCTAGTGAAAAAATACAATGTGTCAGTTCCACTGAAATTAGCTATGAATTTCCACTTCCTGTTTCCTTAGACATGTTTTAGGTCTCTTCTAAGATACAGCACAAAATTCCTGCAAAAATAATGGATAGGCAAGAAAGGTAGCTGGGGCTTATGGCCAAAAATAGCCTTCAAAATCAAGTAACAGCCAAACTTACTATCAATAAAGTCAAATATTAAAAGAGTACATTATTCAGAATAGGTATCATTTTCATTAAAACTCTTTGTATCAGCTTGAAAATGAAGAAATGAATTAGAGTGGGATAAAAATCTAAATGCTTGACAAGTATGGCTCCAGGCTTCAGCATTAATTGCTTCTGTGGCTTCCATTCCATTTCTTGATGTTCTATCAAATTAATTTGATATTTTAGTTGTTTTGCTCAGGGTATTTTTAAATGTAACCTGAAAAAGGAAATTCTGAAAGAATTTGAAGCTGCACAGACTAATGAAAAGGGGAACTATTTGAAAGAACTAGATGACTCAGGAACCAAATAAATGAGGGAGTTAGTGACACACTTATATTAATGTCTTTACAGGGATTGAGTGAGATTGATTTTAATTTCAAGCTTATTTATGTTTATTACTGCTTTCTAAAGGAATAATTATGGGGTTGGAAGACATCATTAAAGACATGTTGAGGGATATCACCTTACAATGTGTTCCGGAAAAACAAATGATGTATGCTAATGAGGACCTTAACTCCCTTATCACATAGCACTGTAAAATCTTAGGATCAATTAAGGAAATGGCAGCAGGAAATTGGAAAGCATCAGTATATTGAATAGAAACTCATTTCTAGGATCTTACAGAGAAGGATACCTTAGTACAGTGCCTGGCACATAGTAGGTGGATAATAAATGTTATTGACTAAGTGACCATGAAGTACTAAACAGAACCAGTTCATTTGGATTCTAACAGGAGTCTTAGATTTGCTTAGAGGTGCAATTCTCACAATGGAATATTGTTGGCAAATGAAAAGTTCTCTTAATTGTATAGGACTTTTAAAAAAATTAGTTTATTTTTAGCTTTCAACATTTACTTTTATAAAATTTTGAGTTCTAAATTTTCCCCTTCATTCTATACCTCCTCCCTAAGATAGCATGCAACGCTGATATAGACTATACTCATATTAAACATATTTCCACATTAGTCATGTTGTGAAAGAAGAATCAGCACAAAAAGGAAAAATCACAGAAAAGAAAAAACAAAAACAACAAAAAAAGAAAAAATAGTATGTTTCAATCTGCATTCAGACTCCATAGTTCTTTCTCTGGATGTGGATAGCATTTTCCATCATGAGTAGGACATTTTTTAAAACATGAAAGATAAGGAGGTAAGACATTCTGGGATAGTTAGGGAGTAAAGCAAAGAACAAATAGAATCTTCATTGCCAAATCTCAGTCCTTATCTTTCTTGGCTTCTCTGAGGCTTCTTACACTATTACTCATTCCACCTCACACTCTCTCTTCCCTTGACTTTCATGACCCTGCTTTCTCCAGGTTCTCCTTCTACCAATCTGACTACTCCTTCTGAGTCTCTTTGTAGATCGTCTTCCACCCTTTAATTGTGGGAAGTCACCAAAGCTCTATCCTAAATCTTTATTCTTTTTTCTGATCTCTCTCTCTTCATCCTCTCAATGATCTCATCAGCTCTTATCTCTACACAGAAATAACCATCTACATATCCAATCTCTCTTTTTAGCTGCAGTGTCACATTACTAGCTATCTGCAAGACTTCTACATTTGGGTGTCCTATAGGCATCTCACGCGTCCAAGTAAGGCATATTTTATCCCTTTAAACCCTCCCTTCCTCCAAATTTCCCTTATTTAAATAAGGTCACCACACAGACTTGCAACCACTGAATCAACCCTGTCTCTTCAATCTCCCACATTCCCTAAATCCAATTAGTTACCCAGTGTTATTGCTTTTTACCTCCGCAGCACCTCTTGTTGATTGCTCTCTCTCTCTATATAAGCCGTCTGCACCCTATTTCTGGCCTTCAATATCACTCATCTGGAATATTAGAAAAGCTTTGCAATTGGTTTCTCTGCTTCATCTCTCACCTATCGGTCTACCCAGCTGCCAAATTAATATTATATGACACTTTGCAGCTCCAGAAACTTGTCTCCAGGATAAAATACAGACTCTTTGGGCTGGCATTTAAAGCCTTTACAGGTTAGCATCACAGGCTCCAACTTTGCCTTTCCAGACACAATTCATATTGCTTCACATATTTTACATTTGTGCCAAAAGAGCTACTTGGTTTTGCTTGGTGTTGGTATTTCTCCTCTTGTCACTTTGCCTGTACAAGTTTTGCCAAATACGTGGAATGCCCTCCTCTCTACCCCACTCCTTATACCCTCAATCCTCAGCCCTACTCCCCATTTCTTTAAATTCTTAGCTTACTTCCTGTAAGACCTATCTCGGGTAGTATCTCCTAAGGGAAGTCTTTTCTGATCCAGGTGTTGTGTCCTCTTCCTACTCAAATTATCTCAAACTATCATCTCTGTGTACAAGTTATATCACCTGCATCACCCACACCCAGAAAACATAAGACTGGGGGACAAGTTGGGAGATTTTTTTCCCTTTTATCTTCGGCAGTGCCCAACCTCTAGCAACATCCAGCAAGGTAAAATCTGAACTAAAATGACTCTTTTTCCAAACATCATGTAGTACTAAAAATAGGGGTTATCACATGGTCTCTCTTCATTTCATAGGATCCACTAAGCCAGAGTGGATTCTCAACAACCATGGGATTTCACATTCAGCTGCAGACCAATCATCAAGAATGTTAGCAGGGCATTTACATTAAACTAAATAAACTAAATTTGTATTTATTTAACACAGTGACTTTATTTGCATAAAATATTCTCTATACACACAAAAGATACTTCAAATCTTGCCATTAATTTTTAAAACTGACCATCAGTTTTAAACACTAAGCAAAATCTTCATTAAAATTTAAGGAAAATAATTATTTCCATTGAAAAGTTTTGAAAAATTAATATTTGCCTTCTAATTGTTCTTTGATCATCCAAAAAGTCCTCTTCTTTAGGCATAGAATTTATGCGCCAAAATGTGATTACCATTTACACTTTTATAAGAATCATCTTTCCAGCTAAAACTGCAGTCACTTCATCAAAACTAAATTATAATAAAAACCAATCATCACAATACCTCTTTGAAGTAAAAAGCATGAAGAGATTTTTCATAATAGATCTAACTTACACTCTCACACTATATAGAAAATTCTACACAACTAAGGCATCCAAGAGTTTGCTACCATTGGTAAGGTAGTGGCACACAGTGATGATACACTACATAGGAATTAGTGAAACTAATTTCTTTAGAATTTTACTACCCTGTAGAGTTGGATTTTTTTTTTGAAAATTGGGGGAGAAAGGGACATCAAGAATAATAGGAAAGCAATCAGATCAAAAAAGGTGGGGGGAACAAGAGAAAATTGTCAAAGTTAATAAGACCTCTGCACTAGGATTCAGGAGATCTGGATTCTAGTCTCTATTCTATTACAAACTAATGTGACTTTGGGAAAGCCATTTAATATCTGCTTAGTCTGTAAGACGGAAATAATCACTTAAGCCCTACCTTTCTCATAGAGATATTGAAGCTGAAATGAAAAAGAACACAAAAATATTATGAAAAAAGCATAAAACAACTTACAAAGGTAAGAAATGCTTTTTGCGTTTCTTTGTAACCCCAGCACTCATCACAGTGCCTGGCACAAAGTAGGAACTTCATAAAGGCCAGTTGACTGACTGAATCGTTCTTGCCTTGAGTAGCTGAAAAGCTTTTGGAAAAATAAAATTCTTCAGGTCCAAAGTCATTATTAGAACACAAATGTGCAGCTAACATTCCAAAGTAAATCAATAGTACCAATGAACTGAAAGGCTTTTAAAACACCCTACGCTAAGGTCAGCCTCTCAAGGGTCAGGTTTTTCCATTAGCCTCAATCATAACACTGATACCTAAAGCCACATAAGATGCAAAGCTTCCTGGCTTTGAACATTAACACTGCTTTTGCCTGGTGTAAAAGAAATATACTATGCTGTACAGTCAGACCTTAGTGGATTGTTTCTTTTAAAAGCATGTTTACTTCTAATTTGAAGTTAGCTTGCCCATTCAACTTCAACACCTGGGTTGAAACCAAAATGAGGACAATGAAATAGAAGGAAAAAGCTTTCAGGCCACCAAGTTTCTTTCTATTCTCGAAATAACAAGTCATGTGCACCAGCAGCACTCCTGCCATGTCAACTATTATTGCAGTTGAAACACATAATAGAAAATAGAGAAAGAGAATAAACACCAGTGGGAAAATAAATTCAAAAAGAGACTGACAATTCATGGGAAGGAGTAAGATAATGTGAAAATTCTCCATGTGAACTTAAAACAAAAATAAATAAACTGCTAATGGGAGACAGGGAGTGCAATAGGCACAAAATCACTACCAAACATTTATTGAGTGACCATGGTAAACAAGGAGGGCTTTGAGCTATGTACCAGTAATACAAAATTGAGTCCCTGTCCCGATAACAGTAAAAGATCAAGTGCATCAACTGACACAAAAAAAAATTTACAATACTTTTATTTTGAAGTAAGAATTTTTATCCTATCATAATCTTTTTTATATTATAGATTTTTAAAAATGCACTCTGTCAACTGATGCAGATTGACCTTTCTAGGAATTCTTAAAAACTAGTTCTTCTAGAGTTAAATGTTGATAATATATATGTATATATATACATATACATATATATGTATATATAACAGGCATTTAATAAATATTGATTGATTGACTGATTGAGCACCAGATGAAAAGTAGAAAGAATAAGAAGTAGAAAAGTTCAAAAGAGGGAGGGATCCAAAAAGTGGGCAAAGGATATGAAAAGTACTCAAAAGAAGAATTGCAAACTAATAATAATCATATTAAAATCCTCCAAATCACTAATAATAAGAGAAATTCATATTGAAAAAATCCGAAGGTTTTACCTCACACCATACAAATTGACAAAGATGATAATAGTCAATGTTGCATGTGGGGAGAGACATGAACACCAATGAATTATTGCTAGAGCTGTGAATTCGTTGTGGTTTTTTAAGCATTCTGGAAACCAATTTGGAATTGTGGAAATAAAGTCACAAAAATGTTCATACCCTTTGACCTAGAGATTTGTCTACTAGGCATGCACTCCAAGGAGGTCATTGACAAAAAAGATAGGCTCCATATACTCCAAAACATCTATAGCAGCACTTTTTGTGGTAGCAAAAAAAGTGGAAAGTAGATGCCCGTGAATTGAGGAATGGCAAAACAAATTATGGTACATGAATATAATGGAATAGTACTGTGTCGTAAGAAAGGGTGAGTGTGAGCAACACAGAGGTGTGCAGGAAGACTTAAATGAAGAGATCAAGGTAAATTAAGTAAAGACAGGAAAACAATATATTCAAAGATGCCAGCTAGAATACTAATTTACTAATGAGAGAATGTGTTTTCCTTCCTGAAAAATTAATTCACTTCTTTGGTCTACTCTCTACTTGATTTTATAATCATGTATCTTTTGTTTCTTAGATTTTGCTAGACAATTGACATTCTTTGACTGCTCAAAGTTTTTCAATGTGCAAATATTTTTTAAAAATTAAAACAAATAAAAAGAAAATTCTCCACCCTAATATCCATGCTCTCATTTAGTCATACTAACAGGAAAACATACATTTCATTTCTTAGTCTTTCATTGTGAGTGAAAGAATTTAACATTCTTCAATTTGGCAAATTTGCATACTGAATAATCTTCATATTCTTCTGAAGGAGTGATTCAAACTCTTCCCTTTATTGAACATCCAATTATTTTCTTTTTAAGGTCATATTTGGAGGATTTATCATTTCCAAGTACCAACCAATCATTCCTCTTTGAAATGTCATAACTCATTTTTCCTTTGTTTTATATATGTACATATATATATACATATATATAAAATCTTGTGTTAATTATAATCTAATTGATTTTCCTTGAAATATGAAAGGTTTTTTTTATCTTGTGGACTACAAAATTTATATATTAATGTATAGTTCTAAAATTTGATCAGGACATGTATTGGTGAGTTAGACTTGGGTTTCCTTTTGTTGTTCTATGGATTTTCTTAGTTTCTACATTGCCACCAATTCCCATTATATCTTGGCACAATTTTCTTACACAATTTCTTAAAATATAATATTCATATTTTCTTTTTTTATGATTTTTGGAAGATCTATAATTCTTAAATTTTTTCTTTATAGTCTATTTTCAATTTCATTATTCCTGGTTTGTAACAGTCTTGCACATTCTATTCTTTTTCAGATTTGTTTTATTCATTTTCCTTCTTATCTCAGTATTTTTGCATTATATTTGTTATTCTATTTTTGAGAATTATTGTTATGGAGCAGATCTCCAAATTTTCTTCTAAATTCTGTAATCTCTAATTAGACATATTGAATTCTTCCTTAGGAGCCCTAGTTTTGGTCTTCATTTAACTAGTACTATGATTTATCCACAGGATCATGTATCTAAAGCTGGAAGGACCCCTAGAGTCCACCAAATCTAATGATCTTATTTTATATATGGGGGAATTGAGATCCAGAGAGATTAAGCAACTTGTTGCAGTTCACAGAGGTAATAAATGATGAAAGTGAGATCTGACTCATGTCCTCTGATTCCAAATTCAGCATATTTTCCATTCTATCACACTGACTCCTCATTTGGTATGAGGTATTTGTTCACAGCCATTTGAGATGGCTCATTTCCTCAAATGTTTTATTTCTCTCTCTTCCTCAGCCAGTGTACAGCTGTCACTATCAATCACTCTGATGACTTTTTTGTGGTATACTTATTACAAATGTATGTCTTACCACTACTCCTTTCCCTCCTATAAGCCCACTGTTGTTGTGCCTTTTCCCAAAATATTATTGTCTGTTCTTGGTGTTTTCTTGGACCTTGGATCTTGGATCTTGGGTTGGATGAAATCTATAGTACTAAATGAATGAGAAGGACCAGGGACCTTTGCAAAGGTGAAATAGAGAAAAATGACCAAAACAACTATAGAAAAAATAAGCAAAACCAAAAGCTGTTGTGTTTTTCTTAAACAGAGAAAATTATTTTTAAAAATACTAGCTAAATTGATCGAAAATAAGAAAAATCAAATTAACAAAAATAAAAATTAACAGCTTCACAATGGAGCCATAATAAAGAAAATTATCAGAATCTATTATAAAAATTATATGACAATGATAGTGAGAATTCAAGTAGTTGGGCCTGTTGTCCGCCTTCTCATTCATTCTTCTGAATACATTTGTCATAACTGAAAGGGGAAGTAAAATAAATAATAGATTGAGAGGGTACCAGGATCAGAGGAAGGCCTTTTTTTTAAAGCATAGGAAAGATATGGTCATCTTTGTAGGCAGGAGTGGGGGAATTTGGAAGAAAAGGAAGATACTGAATATAAGAGATTAGGTATTCTTTGCTGTGTAATACTATGCAAATCATCTAAATTCTATTCCATTCATACTACCTAGAAAATTAACAGTTTTTTTTCAGAGCATGCAAACAAAATCTTATAATAATCATGTACATTCTTTCAATTTCCTAAATATAAGCTTAAAATTCTTCTCATGCCTAAAATTTTCATCCTCACAAAAGTGCTGTCCAATTAAGAATTAAGACAAACGAGAAATTCATAGCATATGCCTCTGCAAGATCAGTGGAATAAAGTATTGAAGTTAAAGGAAATAACACATAAAAGCAACAAAATCAAAAGGAAATGTCTGACTATCTCATAATTGAAATCCATTTAATTCAAAGTTTACATATAAAAAAGACACGATAAACAGAGTTAGAGTACCTAATTTAATGATGCTAGAGTGTAGAGTTTATTCATTTTATAAGTTCGTCAATAAGTACAAGTGATGAACAATTTTAATAAGTGCATTCTTGATAGCATCAGTAAAAAGTCTTTGGATTGCTTTAGGCTAGACTTATCAGAATCGCAACGTACCGTGAAACTGTTGTTGACATTTTTTGTGCTTGATTCAGCTACACTGGCATCCGAGAGGTCAACTTCATCAAATATTAGAGACTGTAGATGAAAAAGATGTAAATAAAAAAAACACATTACATACAAATTTGGAAAGAGATACCATTAGCTATCTTTGTGTTATAATAGCACTCATCACTGCTACTTAAGTAATGAAGAAGACGTAGGAAAGGTTGCTCTGCAGATAGGAATCAGTAATTTCTCTTTTGAAAAAGTTCGTAAGAATAAAGTCATCAGTGAGTAACCAACAAAGTGCGATCATCATCCACAAACTTAAAATGCTTTTTAAAAAAAACCCTTATCTCTAGACTCTATTTTGGAATGCAAATGACTTTTGCTATTTGGATGTTTTAATAGAATTTTAATAGAGTTCATGAATAAGCATATTCCCTCCAACAGTGTAAACCCTTGCCTTCCTATAATTTTGGGAAAATCAAATTACAAAAATAAAAATAACAGCTTTACAACACAGACAAAATAAAGAGAATTATCAAACACTATTATAAATAATTGTGTGACGGTGAAATTGAGAATTCACTAGTTGGGCCTATTGGGCCTATTCAATAAGCCTTGTCCATATTCTCCTGTATATCCTCCACCTGGCTATGGGAGAATCACAGGTTCTGAGCTTGAAGAAATCCTCTATTCTGTCAAGCAATCCTAATGACATAGAAAACTAAATTGCATATATTTATAATTTATCTTTTCAATACTAGTGTTTCATTGCTATTGCCATATGTCAAGAAGATGCGGAACACCACTCTCTCTGAAGAACTAGGGATCAGAAAGAGAACAGGAGAGAGGTACATGGTGGGTGTGAGCTTTTGCAAAATATAACCAACAAGAAACTACAGGGAAAATGGGGGGCAGGAGTAGCACAGGGTGGGTGGATAAAGGGTATTATCAAGGAATTGTAAAACAGGGAGAAAAGATGGGCTGGTCATATGGCAAGAGGGAAGGTCGAGAAGTAGATAGTCAGAATGCTCCAGTAGGATCATTTAGATGTGATGAGGAAACAAGGAAGGACTCCAGTAAACTGAATGGCCATCTTTGGGGAGTAAATGCACAAGAATTGCATAGGATGGGCAGGTATGGATGTAGTTACAATCTACATTGTTGGAGGGAAGTCTCAAATCGAGTATATGCTTAAATACTGATTTGAACAAAATGTTTCAGTGGTTAAAAATATAAATGAAATTATCAATGCTAAAAATTAAACAGGAAAATCCAATAAATAACAGGTAACATTAATACAGCACTTTAAGGTTTGCAAATCACTTTATAAATATTATTTCATTTAATCTTGACAACAATCCTGTAAAATAGGTGCTATTATTATCCCTATTTTCAGGAGGAATAAACTGAGGCTAAAAAAAACCTAAGTAACTTACCAGGAGTCACAAAGCTAGCAAATGTTTGAGATGACATTCAAACTCATGTCTTCCGGACTCCAAGTCCAGTGCTCTATGTAACTTTGCCTATCTTCCTCTCATCCATTCCCACTCTCTATGCAGTTTAGTTCTTACAGAATCATAAGTTTTTTGACTTAAAAGGGACATTAAAGGTCATCCAGTCCAACCACTTAGCTAATAAATGAACACCATCTACACCATCCCTAAAAAGTAATCATCCAACATCTACATGAACAAGAAACTACTTTATAAGCCAGTTCAACCCATTTTTGGTCAATTCTGATTATAAAATATTTCCTTATTTTGAACTGAAATCTTCCTCCTGATAATGTCCATTTAATGGCCTTAAGTTCTTTTCTCTAGGGAGTTGTTACTGAGAATAACCATTATCCTTATTTCATGATAGCTTTTCAAATATTTGAAGACAAATGTGTTTCTTCCCCAATCTTCTCTTATAGCAAGATCATAGTTTTAGAGTTGGGAGTACTTCTAGAGGTCACCTACTCCAAACCCTTCATTTTACAAAGGAGGAAACTGAGATGGAGAGAGATGGGATGATTTGTCTAAGATCACACAAACAGTAAGTGGAAGAACCTCAATTTGAACCCAAGTCTGCTGATTCCAAACCCAGGGTCCTTTCTACTGACTACAGTTACATAATTTTATTTATCTGGGGCTCAATCCCTCAACCCTGAGACTAAGCCCAACTGAGATAGATTCAACAGATTTTATGGCATGGTTAGTTGCTCCATAACCATTCCAGATGATTTTCCCTGGATCTCCTCCAGCTAATTTGTCAGTGTCCCTCTTAAAAGATGGCAGCTATAAAGAAACAAAATTCTCCAGGCAAGAGACGAGTCTCAAGTACAATAGGAATTTCACCTCATTCAATGCAAACATATCTTTCCATTGATGCTTCCAAATACCACGTTAACTTTTTTGTTCACAATTTCTTTAATTATGCCTCAATTTACAAAATGAGATGCTACATTCTCTAGAAAGATGGAAGAGAGAAAACTCTCCTTCCAACAATCCCTTCCCATAGTAAAACACAAAACTTTCCTTCGAGGGAACTTGATGATGTTTCAGTGAAAACAAATTTAACTTATATTAATAAAGTTTTCAACAATAATTAATCACATGGCCATCTATTTTTCATTTAATCTCTTATTCCCTGAGACAAATGAAGTCTCACAATTTTTTTTCCAAACAGAAGTTACTTTTGATCATTACCAGAGTTTGGGATATCAATTATAAATGTTTAATAAAAAGTTATCCCTTCCTTTACCAAGTCATACTCCAAAAAAATTATTGTGACATGGAGGCAATCTTTTGTTTTCAAGAGCTATGCTTACGGAACATACCAAGAAGGAAAAGCTTTAGGCATGGTCCCAGGAAGAGATTAAATCTGTTTTCAGACAGCCTGTCTAATCATGTACAGAGAACTCAAGTTTTTCAACTTGGTGATGAATTATTTGACCACAGCAACCAATGAAACAAAGAAAAACATAAAACTGCCCTCGTCCTTACACAGTCCACTTTTCTTCCTGTGAGGATAATGGCAGAGCAGCAGAAATGACAACATAGGTTGTCAAGAATAACACAACACTTTTCAAATCTATAAACATTAACCCAGTTGTTGGTACTTTAAATATGAGGTCCCTATACAATGACCAATAAAGGGATAAATTTAAAGAAACTGAGTCATGTCAATATTGACATTTTTACTAAAAATGAAATCAGAAGACAAGGAAGTTGCAATAAATGGAAGGATGATTCATTTCTTCTTCTTAGGCAAATAAAGGAGTTAGCAGAATTGGTTTTATCATGTGTTCAAAGGCAACAAGAAACATTTTATACTTATTTTATTTATCATATTTTAGACATTTTGGTCATCTTGTGCTACAGTGTTGAAGATAAATATTTATTCAAAAATGCAAAAGCAAAAGCAAAATTTCCCTGAAAACAACTGTAGCTTACTTGCTCCCACCTGTTGCAGAGAGTGAAGGGGTAAAGAGGTAAAGAAATTCTATGGAGGATTAAACTCACTGAATTAAATCAAAATGGACTCTAATGGCTGGTTACTTCAATAGAAAGGTAGGCACAGAGGAGAGTAAAATTGTTATTATACAGTTCAGGTATAATATAGTTTTGGTATAATAAATGTATATGGTTAAGGAATGTGGAATACACTGAAGTCTTGTGTCTATATATCATGACTTCTTTCATTCTCTTTGAGAAGAGAATTGGGAAGCACAGGGTAAGACAAGAATCAGTAAAATCAACAAATTAAACTAATTATAATTTTATAGAGATGAAATGGCTGGTTACCAAAGAACTAGTCATTTCAAATTCAGTAGGCTTTGGAGAGTCAGACTGCCAATGTGGCAGAGATAAAAACTGAATACAATGCAAAATTAGAAAATGATTTTTTAAAAAGGTATGGTACGCAACTGAGGCACCTGCAACCTATTAAAGGAAATTATTGAGAAACAGGAGACTGATTTAAAAAAAAAAGACATTGACATACACTAACACAATTTCCTGAAGAAGTTTAAATAATATAAAGCAATTGTAACAAAAAGACCTACACAGTGCCTCAGGCACAAAACACCTGATGTTCTTGGTGAGCAGATGGATGGCGCCAAGAACTACACTACTTTAAAATAAAAACCCCTTTGTAAGACATTATAGGAGAGAGGATTATGAAAGATTATGAGCAATATTGCCTCACAAAACAATCAGGTAATTTGAGGAAAAACAAACTTTACTGAGGCTTGGCAAGATATCCGACTAAGCCAGATCATCTTGATGTTATTTAAAGATGAAACAACTTATTTCACAACATGATTATGATTAATATGGAAATGTTTTACATGATTGCAATATATTGCCTATATCAAATTGCTTACCACTTTAGAGAGGCAAGAAAGGCGGAAGGGAGGGGGAAAATTTTGAACTCAAAATCTTATAAAAATGAATGTTAAAAATTGTTTTTACATTTAATTGGAAAAAATAAAATACTATTAAAGAAAAAAATTAAGATGAAACGAAGGAGGATAATATACAAATAAGAAAAGGTGAATATCTGTCAAGATTCCCATATGTCAAGCACTTCTGATTTTGTGAGGAAAAGCACTCCCTTCATCAACAAAGATCATAACCTCTCTATATCTTAGGGTTTTGCAGAGTAGTCCAAGGCTATTAAGATTTAAATTGTTTGTCCAAGGAAAACAGAACCAGCAAGTGTATAGGTGGGGCTAGAAATTAGGTCTGCCTGACCCCAAGCCCAGCAATAAGATTTCTATAACAAACTCTTTTCTTCCTTGTAAGAAAAGGAGTCACTGGAGATTAGACTTTTACATCAAAGTTCCTAATATGCCATATGAGGAAACAGAAACAACACTAAAGAAAATGTCAGGAAGAACGGCTGCAATAGATGAAATGTATACAAAGACGATCCACGCTGGAGGATATGGAATTTAAAGGACACTGAGGAATAGATTCTAAAGATATTTGGAAGAGGGGAGAATAAAAAAGGCTTGGAGGGAAAAAAACCCAAGCTTTAATATTCCCAAAAAAAGGGCAACCAAGAAAATTTCAATAACCACTAATTCATATGCTTCCTTTCCTACCTTTACAAAATCTTTATGAGAATAATGTACACACATATAAAGGACATCTCTAACAAAGGTAGGTATAAGAAGGGAATAGTCATTTTTGCAAATGATATTCAAAAAGCAGAATGAATCTTTTTTTATCAATATATTTTTTCAGAATGAATCTTTACAGTAATACAATTGACTAAAAGGTGGAAAGAATACAAGATTCCACTGTGTCTATTGTTTGTGGTACACACAGGCAGACAGATATAAGTAAGTAAGTAGGAAGAGAGAGAGGGAGGGAAGGAGAGAGGGACAAAGGGAGAGAGATGACATAGATATACATACACATATGCTTACTTTCACAAACAACTATACCTACTTTACAGGCATTTTCCACTAGCTTCAAAACTTCTTACCTTTGAGTCCTTGGCATAGTAAAGTGTGCGACCTCGAAGTTTGAAATAACGTTTTTTCCACCTTTGAAAGGAGCTGGTTTGCTTCAAGAGTAATCCTTCCTTAATACTTGTCTGTGGAGGTAAGCAAAATAATAAAATTGAAATGATGAATACCATCAAATGAGCATTTTATCCAATAAGATGTTGTCATTCTGTTTTAAAAAGATCCATTTCTATAGGGTTGCTGAGAACATTTTTAGTGTGCTTCACTCTACTGGTCATAGCTACTTCAGTGTGGACACATTATACAGAGTATACACATACATATATATGTATATACATAGTACATGCTTATTATGTGTGTATATTTTGTCTTCCCTAATAAAGTGTAAGCTCCTTTAGAGCGGGTTGTGTTTTAATTTTCTTTTCCTTTAGATCTTCAGTTCCTATCTGGTACACAGTAGGTATTTAACAAAGGCTTGCTGACTGACTTATTGACCAATTGAATGGTGGTCTTAAGTCACTCAACTATAAAGTATCAGAACCTGCCTTTAAACCCTGGATTCTTACTGATGCCAGATCTGGATGAATAACATACAATTAGGTGAATTCACATCCTACCCAAAAACATTAGTGAACTAATGAATTGTACAAAATAAATTTAGAACTAGACGGGATGTTAGAAGCCATCTAGTTCAACCTCATCATTTTACAGACGAGGAAATTAAGCCATAGAGAGGGTAAGGGACTTGCCAACATCATTATACATTTAGTAGTAAAGTTAGGATTCAATCATGCCTCCAGATCCAGAGTTCTTTCTATCATAACACATCCACTAGAGTGAGGTCTCTTAAGTGTCTGTGTATGTGTGTGTGTATCTGTGCATGTGTGTGCCTGTGTGTGCCTCTGTAGCTATATCCCAGTTTAATTTTATTGATGAAGGCATAAGATCATGAAAGCTGAACGGGATCTTAAAGATTATTTAGACTTAAAACCATTTTTTCAGTTTTCTAATTTAATATGTTTTTTACCAATTACATGTAAAAACTAGTTTTAACATTTATTTTTAAAATTTTTTCAGTTCTAGATTCTCTCCCTTCCCCCCCATTAAGAAAGTAAGCGATTTGACCACGTACAATCATGCAAAACATTATTTCCATGTCAGTCACATTGTGAAAGAAAACATGGACAAAAAAAAAAAACAAGAAAAATAAGGAATGTAAAGAAAAAAGTATGCTTCAATCAGCTTTCAGACTCCATCAGTTCCTTCTCTGGAGATAGACAGCACAAAACCTTCATTTTACAGATGAAGAAACAGAGGCCAGAGTGGTTAAGTATCTTGTCGAAGTCACGCATGTGGTAAACAGCAATTAGAATTTAAATCCAATACCATCCCACCCAATTTGGTGTTAACATTCTGTGACAACAATGTGGATAAGGTCAGAAAGGGTGTGTTACTCAAATCTGAAGATGACATAAAGTTGGAAGGCGGAGGAAGCATGCTGAATCAGGATTCAAAAAGACGTCAATAGGCTGGAAAGTGAGCCAAAACTAATAAGAAGAAATGGAACACAGACAAATAGACAATCCTACAGTTACCTTAAAAACTCCAATGTCAAACTACAGAGTAAGAGAGATGTGCTATAGATATCCTGGGGCCAATGTGCCTTCACTCAAGGATCTCCCAGGCCATGCAGCTCTCCTAGGTTAGTCAAAACTCAAGTCCCAAATATCTCCCCAGTTAGTATTTGCATCACTTATGCCCTTACATTCTGACATTTTCCTATGCTGATTCCAAAGAATCAGTCAAGGAACTTATTATTATTATTTTATTATTATTTATTATAGCCAAGCTTGGCTCTGGGGAAATAAGCATAAAGAATCAAACAATCCCCACCAGGAAAGTATCAAAGTCACAACCCATGTAAGTTACTATCTGAGAACACTTCTTTCACCCAACACAGGTACGATGTGGATTCCAGTGAATTTGTGAAAGCACCAGACTACACATTGTTGAAATTTAACAAAGAAAAAGGGATTTTTTAATTATTAAAAATTTAAGAGTATGAAACTTTAAAGAACAGTTCATGTACAATTCTATAAAATATTCTAACTATTCTAAAACATGAAAATATAAGCTGATCAGAGATAAAAATGGGCATCTCACAATTAACTTAAAAGGTATCTGTCATTTTACTATATTCTTTGCAAGATCTTGTGGAAAAAATGCTTGGCAAGGAATCCAGAGACCTAGGTTCCACTAAATTCTACCACTAATTGCATAATTTTAGGCAAGCTACTTAATCTATCGGGCCTCAATTTTCTCATCTGTAAAACAAGAAGAATGGAATGAATAATCCCTAAAGGTCCTTTCAGATTAAAAAAACAAACAAACCTATGATTCTAGGCATTTGTAATCAGTTTGAATTATTGGCTTTCATTTCAAATTGGAGATGCATTTATATAAGGAGAGAAAATGCCCCCAACACATAATAAAATAATACTTTAGAAGGCTAAAAAATTCATAATATATCTAAAAGTAAAACAACTTATGCTAAAAATATTTCTGATGAACTTCAAGACAAGTAACACAAAATTAAAGCAAAGTAGCTATGGCAGGTCAAGGGACAATATTTTTATTATTTGATTGCTAAAGTGTCCAAAAAGATAGCAAAGAAATAGAACATACTAAACTGAAAAATGACTTCATTTTTATCAAACCCCTCCATCATGAGTAGTCATTTTATAGGAAAAAAGATTGTATAGTTCTCTTTGGCTACTTGGATTTTTTCGCCCCATACTAAAAACCCATTTTAAAATTTAAGTGATTGAACAAGAGAGAGAGAGAGAGAGAGAGAGAGAGAGACAGAGACAGAGACAGAGACAGACAGAGAGAGAGAGAGAGAGAGAGAGAGAGAGAGAAACACTAAATCAAAAATACAAGTTTTGACCTAAAGAACCTATTCTGAAGTGAGCAGAACCAAGAGAACCTTGTACACAATAACACCAACATTGTGCAAAGACCATCTTTGATAGACTTAGCTCTTCTCAGCAAAATACAATGATCAAAGACAAGTCCAAAAGACTTATGATAAAAAAATACTATCAACATCCAGAGAAAGAACTATGGAGTCTGAATGCAGATAGAAGCATATTTTTTCTTTTTTTTCTTTCTCATGGATTTCCCTTTTGTTCTGATTCTTTTTTCACAACATAACCAATGTGGAAATGTATTTAATCTGATTGTACATGTATAGCCTATATCAGATTGCTTGCCATCTTGGGGAAGGAGAGGGAAAATTTAGAACTCAAAATCTTATAAAAGTGAATCTTGAAAATTAAAAATAAATAAATGGGAATTTTTTAAAAGAACCTATTCTGTAACAAACAAAAAAGATCATAGAATTGTGTATTTCAAGGTAGAAGGTACCTCAGTAGTTGTTATGTTAAGCCCTCCATTTTACAGAGAAGAAACTGACTCCAGGAAGTGACTTGTCCAAGGTCACAAAAGGAATAATCAGTAGAGCTGAGATTTTAAACCAGATATTCTGAAGGCAATGTGGTATAGTGGATAGGGCCCTCAACTTCAAGTCAGGAAGACCTAGGTCCAATGTGTATTATCTGAATGACCTTGGGCAAGTCATTTAACCTTTTTGGACCTCAATTTCCTCATCTGTAAAACAAAGGGAGTTAGATTCTATAGCCCCTAAGGTGTCTTACTCTAAGTCAAGAATCCTATGAGTCTATCTACTGCACCAAATATGTCACCAAGGGGGTTTGATGTTTTTATAATTGTGAGTACTCTAATAATACACAGTAAAATTTTCCCCTATTTGTTATACTTATGATGAGAAATACCTATACTTACTGGTTAACTTGTATGATAGGTTAGTTTTCAATTAAAAAATTAACAAATCAGTGACACTCAAAATAAAAGAAAGAGACACAAAGCGTCCTAAGAAGAAAAGGAGGTAAGGAGATCTAAATGACAAACTTTCCCCTCAGAGTAACTTTTCCTTTTTTTAAGTTTTGGTGTTCATTGTGAGGAACAAAAGAGGAAAGAGGGGAAAAAAGGGAGAGTATCTTTTGTGGGAAAAACATCTTTATTGACACTTGTCCTCCAAAAGATAAACGCTACAAAATAATGACTTAATGTACTTTTAGTATCTCTGAGAAAAAAAGCAAAAAAGTTTTTACCTTTGTAATTTAAGAAAATAATGATTAAGAATGTCCATTTTAACTAAAGAGGCAACTAGGTGGCACAGTGAATAGAGCACTGGGTCAGGAGTCAGGAATACCTGAGATCAAATCCTGCCTCAGACACTTACTAGCTATGTGACCCAGGGCAAGTCACTTAAGCCTGTTTGCCTCAGTTTCCTCATCTGCAAAATGAGCTGGAGAAGGAAATGGCAAACCACTCCAGTATCTTGCCAAGAAATACCAAGTGGAGTAATAAAATGTCAGACATGACTGAAACAACACAACAATAACAACATTTAAACTAAAATACCATGTTAACAATAACATTGCAATGGAGTTGTGTATTTTTCTATTTTTAACAAAACAAATATGAGATTTTCAATATTAGCATCTCTTGAAAACAAATTATATCTCTGGGAATTTTAAATGATAGTTTATTATAGTATCTGGATGAGCAAGATAGTTGCAAGGTATTTTCTATATACATGTCAAATGTGTACAGATTACTACATAGATTATACAGATATAAAGACTCCTTTAAAGACAAAACAACAGAAAACATCCTGTTCATGCACTCTCTGACCATTAATATCCGATAAGGTCTAAAATAGAGAGATGCATGCTTGATGAAAATGTTTGTCACTGTTTGAGAGAAGCTCTAGTAGACAGTTCAAGTTAAATAAGAATCCCTTAAGATGGTGAAGTCCTCCAGATGGTCCTGTTTGTAGATGGCATTATGGTGATTGCATCAAACCTGAGAACATTGTAGAGCCTCCTAAATGAACCATGTAAACACTTAAAAAGTCTCTCAATATCACTATTCTTCAGTTGTTTTATTACTGGGAAGTATGGAATGCTATAGTCTCTGAAGAATTGAAAATGAGTATCACCCTGAGTGCAATGGAAAGGCATATGGCATGGTGGGGGTACATAGCCTAAACATATTACAAACCAAAGCACATTTATTCTGATTATTGCAAGGTATCTATCATTATTGAGGTACAGTTATAAAAGCTTTTCCGACAATCTATTTTATTAGAATTACTGATGATTTAAATATGTGTAACCCAAGTCTCAAAGCCGATCAGTATGGAAGTCTCTGTTCATTGGTGATAATCAATGCCCTGTGCCTGCAGGGGCAGGGAAGATTTGGTGAAAGCAGCAGAGAGGAGAGCTTTAGTCTCTTCTATCCTCTTCAAGTCTTTGGACCTGTTTCAAGTCTCTTTGGGTTCTGCAATCACTTCTGGGTCTTCTGGCTTCCAGCTTTGAGAGAGATGGAAGATGCCAACCCTACTTCAAGCTGATGAAGGAAAAGACTCTGGGAATGTACTCCATAATAGGAGCTTCCAGTCTCCATCATGTCCCTTTCCCCAGCTTTCTACAATAGGAACTCTGGGGAACTTCCCTGTGGGTGAAACCTAAGACTCTCTTGGTTAAGCTAAGTTACTTAGTTACCAATAGCAAAGCTTCTTCACTTTGTATTATCTGATTTATATATTCTCCTATGTATAATTTCACTTCTATTTTGCTACTGATTTGGATAAATGGATTTCTTTGATACTTCTTATGTACATTCATTGTGGAACTTGTATTTGGTGGGAAGAGAATTAAGCCTTGGATATAAACCCTCGGGTTCTGCTTTCCTCAGTTAATGAAACAATGATCAGAAATTAGCTTCAGCCTGAAAATCATATCCCCTAGACCAACACTATTTAAGGGAGCAGATAGATATAATTCTATATTGGTGTCTCCTCTCTGAGGAGAGCATAGTGGCTAAGCTTCTATCCCTAATCGCTTACCTCCCCTTCCACTAGGAATTAAAGTCTCTCTTGGACAAAAGTGGTCAGAAAAGAGACTAGAGATATCTATTCTGCCTCTTTAGAGTCACACAAAGATATCCCTATGCTACTTATGGAGAACAAGTCTTCACTGTGTAAGAAAATGTTGAATATAATAATATAATTCTTAATTTTATGCTACAGAAGGATAAAAAAAAGAAAATAGAAAAGAATAGTAAACCTGAAATTCCAACTTCTAAATATTTGGAATGTTAAAAATTCAATGACAGAATTAATTACTAATTAGTGATGAAATATACCAATAAATCCTAAAGAAAATATTGATTTAGGTTTCTTAAGCTTGGTTTGCTTTTGATAGGATCCGTGATTTCATCAGTATAAGGCACTCCTAGTTAAAAAAATACTCCTAGGCACAGACTGGCACTGAGAAATTAAGTGATACACATTCCATACGAAGTAGAAGCAAAGACTCAAACCCAGATCTTCCAAACCTAAAAGCCAGCTCTCTACCACTGTGTTGCACTGCCTCTAAAGTTTGGTTATTATGAAAAAAAAACAGTATAGCAGCAAAATGGAAAGTATTCATAATTTTAGAAGGTTTGTTACAAGTTTACCCAATAGGACTAGAACTTGCTGGCACACATTTATTAACATCAGACCAAGTAAACCTCAGTGAACTTTTGGAAGTTCAAATAACAAAGTTCTGCTAAACAAAATTCATTTCAATATTAAGATTACAAATGCTAAAGAAATGAGAAAGTCAGTTTGACAGACTGGCAACGTTATTCTTTCATCACAAAAAAACTAAAATATAAAAGTCTAATTGAAGCAATGCCAGAAATTTCATAAATTCAATCTGATGTAACAACATTTGCTAACACTGCAATGTAGCACAGAGCTATCCAAGGTGCTGAGAGAAAAACAAATTTTAGAAAAGACATAGTCCCATACCCTTTTGGATCATATAGTCTAAAGGTAAAATGACAACTAAACAGAAAATTACAATAGAAAATAATATGTAGCCAGCCACAATCCCTCTCAGAACACAGTTCCTGCCCTCAAGGAGCTTACATTCTAATGGGGAATACAACACAATAAAACTGAACACAAATGATATATAGAGTGTAAATGGAAGGTACATCTTGGAGAAAATGCATTTAGCATTGGTGGTCAGGGCTGAGACATTTCAAAAGGTTTCTTAAAGAAGGTGGGATCTTATCTGAGTCTTAAAGCCAAAGAATCAAGGAAACAGATAATGAGAGACAAGATTTCAGACACAGGGGTCAGCTAGTGAAAAGGCATAGATTGTGTGTCTGGTGTGAGGAACAATCTGTGTCTCTCCTCAACATTTTATTTAAGAGATTGTGGTTTTTCACAAGCTGATTTTATCACAAATGGTTTTTTTTTCTGTTCTTTTCAGCAACCAAAGTGTTCGCCTACAAAAAGGATAGTACTTTGCATTTGGAATGAGCTCTCTCTTTATCTTCAGCTCTTAGAATTCCTTCCTTAAAGAACAGTCTAGGTGCCAACTATTAAATATGCCCTGCCCTGATATCCCCCACCCACTCAGTTGTTAGTACACTCTGTCTCTAGTACTTACTCTGTTCAACTTTGTAAATAACTTGTATTTACTTTACATATTGCATGTTCCCAAAAGAATGTAAGCTGCTTGAGGTCAAAAAAGTTTCATTTTTTTCTTTTGTGTCCCAATCCACTAGAACAGTGCTAAACATATATTAAAACACTTAACATATGCTGAATTGACCTTGCCTGTTGGCTGAGGTACCTAGAGCAGAACATAATTTTCCGAACATGATAAGCTCAGTGAAGAATATAGTGCATATTCTCAATACTAAATTTGCTATTAATGCAACCTAAGAGCATATTAGTTTTTTGGCATCCATACCACACTGCTGATCCATACTGAGTTTGCAATCTACTAAAGCCCCTAAACTACTAATCTAGTCAGATTTCTTCTATACTGTTCTTAAAAATATGAATGACCATTCAGAACAATAGAAAAAATATGAGTGACTTTTAGGAGAGTAGATCTCATATATAGCTAAAAGAAAAAGATATCAAGAAAACAGAATTGCTCTTGTTGGGTTTAAAAAAAAAGTCAGTAACTATTACCTCTTATCATTACATGAAACCCACAAAACAACTTTCTTAGACTGACTTGAGGAAAAGAAAATTTCATTTCTTTATCTTACTTAGATTCTAATTCCCAGAGCCAGTGACTATATAATCAAATTTGTAGTGATGAAAGCTTACTACCATCAGAATACTTGTTGATGTTTGGGTCCATATTAGGCTCCACAATAGGATTTTGGGTCAAATTACGTATGCCAGGATTCCCCTGCAGTTACTGCAATTGTCCAGGTATTATTTCTGAATTTAACATGATAATGCTTCTTCCAGATATGGCAAGTACATGAAAAGGCAGGAAGATGGGAGATGAAATGTTGCATATGAGGAGCAGCAGGTGGGTAAGTTTGGCTGGAGCAAAGAGGGTATACAAAGGGAGTAATGTGAAACAAATCCAGAAAGTTTGGCTAAGGTCTGACTATGAAAGACTAGAAAACTCCTCCAAACAGAGGAGATTATATTTTATCTTAGAGGGGAAAAGGAGAAAATGGAGCCTTTTAAATAGGGGAATGGCATGTTCAGACTTTAGGAAATTCTTGGAAACTGCAGAGGATATATTAGAGAGAAGGACTTGAGGCTGGGAAGGCAATAATAGGACATTGTAATCATTCAGAGAAAAGGTAATACAGGAGGTAATGAAAGCTGAACTAGTATCCTAGCTGCCTGCCCTCGGGTAACTCATAATGTAGTTAAGAAGACAATTTATAGATAAACACAGTAAATGGAGAAAAATTCCAGAGTAACATTAATGCAATGAAAGCAGAATTAATAGATACAGACAGACAGAGACAGCCACAGAGGATTTATTAAATGATTTCTATATGTAAGACATTGTGCTAAGCACTGGGGAAATACATACAAAAAAAGCAAGACGATCTCTGCCCTAGAGGAGCTAACTTAAAACAGCATCATGGGATACACACATGGAGTGGAAGTGGCATGGTTTGGAGCTGGTTACCAGGAAGTGAGATGGGGGCCCAGTTTCATGCAAAATACGATGAATTCTCTCCTATTAGAGCTCAAAGGAGTTTCAGGAATAGAGTGCAAAGTACCAGTGGGGAGGAGGTAGGGATTATGGAGGGTGGAAGAAGCATAATTTAGAGCTGGTGACCAGGAAGGGAGGTGAAAGTCTGGTCCCATGCAAGATGTGAATGATGGCTGGCATCTCAGAGTTGGAAGGTTACATCATCATGATCCCCTCCAGGAAGCATAATGCTCTTTTGCTATATCCTCCCACTGCCCCCAAAGAAGCAATCTAAGCTACCTACAACTTTAAGATTGCAGAGATTGACCTCCCAAAACAAGGCAAGTCAAATCTAGTCAAGGAGCTTATGAAGTAAGTATCTTTTCTGTTCCAGGCACTGTACTAAGCCTATGCTTATAGGGCTTTGAAAGCATCCCTTTTCATTTTTGACAAGCTCTAATTGTTAGCAAGTACTTAATAAACAATTAAGAAGAAATAAGCCTTTATTATACATAGAGCATTCCTTTTAAATGAGCCTACCTCATATAACAGAACAATAAAGTTTGGCCTTTAAGAATAGGCTCTGATATAAATTTCTTCTCTTGGCGCAATTTATAAAATTGTTATGGGCTTGCCAAGGTGTATCTCCTCTATGTAGGTAAAGAGCCAAAGAAAGCTGACGCTGAGCTTGGGTTTTGTGGTTTATGCTGCCCCAGTCTGGCACTGAGAAAAAGCTGCAAGGACTCACGGATATAATTAATCACCTTTATCCAGTAAACATGCCTTTTGAAATGGTATAATACAGTGGTCAGAAGTCTTTCTTTCACGCCAAAAAACCAGCAAAATGATTTCTAAGTTTTAATAAATTCCATAAGGTAAAAAAGCAATGTTGCTTCAAATTTTTTTTTAAGTTACAAGGAGATAGCAAGAATAAGGAAGTAGACTGAGTGCTGTACTAATGTGAATAAATTCAGCGTCACCTAAAGGCTTCTACCACACTCGACAGATCCTATGAAGAGTATCTAGGGGAACACTTGGACAAGGTTCACACAAGATGAGAAAGGACAGATGGATTGGGTTTTGCACAAATAAAGTGAATAACCATCAACATTGAGATCACAAAACAACATCAGCATGAGCAGATTCCCCAGGCTACATTGGCAATAAACTATGAAAATAAGTATACACAGACTTTAGTGTTTTAACCAAATAAAACACAGTAATATTAATGTGATTCATATCTGACATGTGATTATTATCGTTAGGTGGTAATCAAACATGAATTGTAAGAAGTTAATATAAATGTCTGTAATTAGTTTTACCTTTATATAGCTAAACCCAAATACGTAGTTTTGCTTTTCTCACTTTGCTAATTTTCTAGTATTTATTACCATTATCTATGTCGATCATTTTCCTTCAAAATGATAAATATTGGAGAAGATGTGGGAAAATTGGAACACTAATGCATTGTTGGTGGAGTTGTGAACTGATCCAACCATTCTGGAGATTGATTTGGAACTATGCCCGAAGGGTTATAAAACTATGCATACCTTTTGATCTAGCAATATTACTACTAGGTCTGTATCCCAAAGACATCATAAAAACGCAAAAGGACCCACATGTACAAAACTATTTATAGCAGCTCTTTTTGTGGTGTCAAGGAATTAGAAATTGAGGAGATGCCCCTCATTGGGGAATAGCTTAAAAGACTGTGGTATATGAATGTAATGGAATACTATTGTGCTATAAGAAATGATGAGCAGGCAGCTTTCAGAAAAACCTGGAAAGACTTCCTCCTGTTGAGTAAAGCAAGCAGAACCAGGAGAACATTGTACACAGTAACAGCCACATTGTGAGATGACCAACTTTGATAGCCTCAGCTCAGCAGTACAATGATCTAACACAATTCCGAAAGACTCATGATGGAAAATGCCATCGACATCCAAAGAAAGAACTGTGGAGTCTGAACACAGATTGGAACATATTATTTTTTCTCTTTTTTTCTTTCTCATGGTTTTTCCCTTTGTTCTGATTCTTCTTTCACATGACTAATGTAGAAATAAGATTAATATGAGTGAACATGTATAGCATATATCAGATTGCCTGTCATCTTGGGGAGGAGAGGGAAGGAGGCAGAAAAAAAAAGTGAGAACTCAAAATCTTATATAAGTGAAGGTTGAAAACTAAAAAACATAAATAATAATTTTACTTCATACTATTTACCACTTAATCACTCACTATACTCATCAATACACATATTCAAAGAAAAAGGCTTTCAATCTTCTTTTCTAAAACTGAGGTTCCTTTGTGTGACTGAGTTCTCCCACGCTTCACAGTTAGTTTCCTGAGTGCTTTATCCACTTTCCCCATCTCACCAGAGCTTTTCTATGCTTCCTCCTGCTCCCCAATTCGAAGAGTTCTTGTTTCTTTCCCTGCACCTCTACTGGAGTCACATTTTGGGACCACTGGACTGTAGGATACCTGTCCAGAGGGAAAGAGCATCATTGCCATTTAGTGGAAATAAAAGGTACTAGAAATGAGGGGAGAAGAGGGTCAGATAAGGTGTCTTTGCAGGAAGTAGAATTTGAGGGGAGTATTGAAGGAAGCCAGAGAAGTAGAAGGCAATGGGGATGAACAGCACTTAGGCATGGAATATAAGTAGCAAAAAGCAGACTGTATGTAGTGTGTGAGGAACACTATATAGATCATTATCACCAGATTATAGAATGTACGGTGGGAAGTCAAGTCCTGTATGTGCATGGTTGTTTGCATGTTGCCTTCCACATTTGAATTTTAACTCTTTGAAGGCAGGGACCCTATTTTTGCTTTTCTTTGCATCCCCAGAATTTAGCATAGTGCTTGGCACATAGTAAAAGTGCTTAATAATGGCTTGTTGACTGACAAAAATTATTTTCTAGCCGTATCTCTCCTATTATCTACTTGTGCTGGGAATAATCTATATTAAGTGTTTAGCAAACTTTAAGCACTTAGTAATTGTGAGTTATTATTACTAAGGGTTAAGAGATGGGAATGGGAAGGTGTCACCTTAGGCACTCTGCTACCACTCCTAACCCAGAGCAGTCAACTTCCCTAAAGCATAAAATTAAAGCAGATCTCCCTTCAGGATAAGCCAAAACCTACATTAGAATTTCAGGGTTAGGAAAATAATTATTCCCTCCCTACAAAATTTCTCTCCCTTTGCTTGTTGTTGTTCAGTCATTTCAGTCATGTCTGACTCTTCATGACACCATTTGGGATTTTCTTGGAAAAGAAGTTTGCCATTTCCTTCCCCAGTTCATTTTACAAATGAGGAAACTGAAGCCAAAATGTGCCCAAAGTCACACAGCTAATAAGTGTCTGAGGCCAGAATTGAACTCAGATCTTCTTGACTCCAGGCCCTGTGCTCTATCCACTGTGTACCTGGCTACTCCCACAGCCTGCTTACTATAACCCAAATGTATGTATTTTGTTAAAATACATGTTATTGGGGGCGGAGCCAAGACAGGAGCTGGAAAGCAGGGACTAGCGTGAGCTCCCCACCAAGTCCCTCCAAAAACCTATAAAAAATGGCTCTGAACCAATTCTAGAACTGCAGAACCCACAAAATAGCAGAGGGAAGCAGGGCTCTAGCCCAGGACAGCCTAGATGGTCTCTGAGTAAGGTTTATCCTGCACGGAGCTGGGAGCAGAGCAGAGCCCAGCGTGGGCGGCGCGGACCAACCAGACCAGGAGCTAGGCAGAACAGGCCCTAGCGCCCTGAATGAGTGAGCTGCAGCAGTTACCAGACTTCTCAACCCACAAACACCAAAGACAACAGAGTAGGTAAGTGGGAAAAGCTGCAGGAGTGGAAGGAGTTTGCGGTTCGGCCACCCTGGAGGCAGAGGAGGTGGGGCAGCTTTAGAAC